>OY293310.1:12417129-13044750 GCA_958502075.1 Orchestes rusci
GATAATAAAAAGAAGACAATCTCCAGGTATTAAATATCTGAACGAAGTTCTATTAGTAATAATTTCATATTTTTTTAGGCATTACCTATATGATTATCGGAAGAATGATTTTTTTTCCTGAATTTATCCATTTCACTGTATTCAAGTTGGAAAATCGTTCCAAAGGATATTTAGGCGGAATAATAATCTGTGGGGAATAATGAAAAGTTTATTGCAAATAGTTTGAACTTTCTTATTTCAATGAACTATGTATTATATTTTTTTGCTTATTCCTTTTCAATTCTAATTAAGCTCATGAGAAACAATCATAACGTGCACCAGCTTTTGATCCTTAATTGAAAATAGGTAGGAACTCTTTTTTTATTTTTTTATTGTTTATTTAGGTCTCTCATGTAGCTAGCATAGGTCTTTTTTTTTCAGGGACGATTGGCATTTTCATATCATTTAGGGACAATAAGTTTATTAGAAAATATAAAAATACCAAACGCTAATAGCCCAGTAAAGATGTCGGTTTTTCAAAAAAATAATTTCAAACATAATGATATTTTCAGGAGTGCTTGTGGACTGCCTCCTGAGCATCCAACCAAAAAATCTGACTCGAAGTAATGGTACGTTTTGCGATGAGGAAGTGGTTTCCTAAACATTTTTTTAGAGCAAAATGACCTGAATAAAAGTTATCGAGGACCAAGAAGTCAACAACTTTGCCTCATAACATTTTATGATAGCACTGAAACTAAACGTGTTACAGCGCATCAAATCACAAAAAAAGCTGACAAGGAGTGGTTTTAAAAATATTTTTTTGTTAAAAAAAAATATTTTTAAAACCATTATCCATTTTTATCCATTTTGAACACGTTTGAAGAACTCACAAAATTAAAAATACGAAATGAGGTTACGTTGCCAAGAACTGGCACGATTCTAATTCAAATTTAACCAACGCTTTTGATTTCGAATCACCCGCCAAATGTATTTAACTTCTGACCAATCACGGCGAGGTACCGTTTTTACTGTAGTCTCTAATTTCTAATAATAGACTGCCTAAGTCGTGACGTCACAAACGTATGTCGGAGCTTATAATGTTTCCAAACAACAACAAACTCGTAACCATGGTAACCTATGTTTACATCTCATAAGAAAAATTTTGGATTTGCCGAAATAATGAGACCAATACCAATGGTACTCGCAGTCAAACGGTATTTCATTGCAAGCAACCACTTCTCATTCGAAGCCTGACCAGTCGGCAATATCGCAGTTTGTTTTATTTTATCATCAATTGCGCACATTTTTTTCAATTTGAAAACTTTATCTTGAGCTTGTAGCTTTTATTTTTCATACTGGCCAATACTTCACCTCTTATCATAGAAAGCTTGGCGTCAAACTCTATTTTCTGGACATGATTGAATTCCAAAGCATTTTCATCTTTTTGATTGTTTTATTGTCGTTCTCAAAGAAGGTATTCATGCTAGAAAGCTTGAGAACGTGCTGCGAAGCCATGTTCCTTACAAAAGTCTGAAAAAAAGTCGATCTTAACCACTAATAACTCACAAATCAAAATAATTAGCATGTAAACATAAACAACGTAACTTCAAAATGTTCAAAGTATTAATTATACACTTAAATCAACATACCTTATCAAAAACTTGAACCAATCCAGTAAATCTCATTTTTGTCCAAATTAATCACCGTTATATTCGCATATAATGAATCCAAAAACACTGAAAACTCAGTTTTCCTGGTTTTCCATATGGGATGTCAAAATCGGTGAAAATAGGTTATGATGAGTTTGTTTGGAAACATTTTAAGCTCCGAACTACGTTTGTGACGTCAGACTTACTTAAAGACAACTAAGACAAGTGACAAGTATGACAGAACGTCAAAAAACAAAACATGAATCCTACAAAACCGAACAAGCCATACGTCACAAGTATGCCTAAGTAATCATGATACTGAAACAAACAAGATAAGCTCACGCGCAGGTTACGCTGACGTCAATAGGAGACCCAGGTAAGTGAAGTTAGGCGATGCGATGTTACAACGTGAACATGATCAACGTGAAGTTGTTTTTTGTTTTCATCGTGACGTCTCAAATTCAAATAATCAAGTCATGATACTAAAACAAAACATAGTGTCATGTAATCAAGATAAATATTTTCAGAAGTGTTGTGTCTTTAAAAATATTGATTGATTTTTTGTACTTTTAATGGTTCTCTGTGCAGTGTTATTTTGTGATCACAATAATAAAATCACTAGAAGTCATGTGAGGGAGGGCTACCGATTCTTTCGGTTTCCAACGGCCGAAGATATTCGCAATTCATGGGTGCGAAAGTGTTATAGAAAGAATTAAGAAAGAGTTAAGTGAGGTGGCAAAAAAACTTTTCTTCAGGTGTAAGATGTTTCTCAAAATTAGAGTTCTCAATAGCACTTCCAGAGAAACCTTCAATATGAGAAAGCGTAAGATTTCAAAAATTGTGAAATAGGTATACGGTTTCTGTTTCTAGTTTATAGATAGTTTGGGTCTATTGTATTATTATATGTATATGACTTTCTGAATTATTATTGTAAATGTTTTGTCCTGAGTAAAATTATTATTTTCAAAATTTAAAAGTTGTTTTTATTATTTCTGGCAAATGCTTTTTTTTATCGTCCATACACATTACCCCATACTTTAAATAAAAACACACACGCACAAAATATTGGTGTTTTATGCACAAAGCACAAACGGCTCACTGGTTCACTGACTTTGAAAGAACGGATACCAAAATGTATTAGATAAAAGTGTATTCACTATCAAAACCGCAAACGCTTAGTTCATAATAGGTATACATTCAAGTACCTACATCATTTTCTCGGATTAGAATCAAACATGTTCAAAAGGCAGAAAAGACTATGCAAGAACGATAAACAATTATAACATCAAATCCTCAAAATCACGAAAACAAACGCTAATTCTTCTTTTTCTTTCCATGAGCTGGCGACGGCTACTATGGGTTCTGACGGCTGCCCAACGTCAAAAATGCTGCACGCTGATTGGTTACGGATTGACAGAAATTAACGTATGTGCATGCTATTTTATCAGGTCTGTTTGTTATGCTCCACTAGTGCACACTTTTTTACACTGCAACACTCAGTGTGGCTTTGTTTGTGAAATGTGTGTCTGTTTTTTAGGATAGAATATCTTAGTACGTTTAGTAATGATATTCTATCCTAAAAAACAGACAAATATTTCACAAACAAAGCCACACTGAGTGTTGCAGTGTAAAAAAGTGTGTACTAGTGGAGCATAACAAACACACCTATCAATGCAACGTATGTCCTACATTAGTTCAGCTATGTTGGTCTCCCCATGACGTAATGCGCGCATGTGTTCGAAATTCGTACGGCAATTGATCATACCTTTTTTGTTTTAGTATCATGATCATGATACTGAAACAAACATAGTATCATGCTAAGTAATAATAGGCCATTTCAGAAACCTGTCAACATAACGTCAAAATTGACTGCTTATACCGGAAACAATACACATATACGCGACGTTTTTGAAAACGTCACAGGCACCATATGATTGGTCGTGGCCGAATTTGGTATCCAAACAAGCTTTTGTGACTTGTGGTTTTGTATTGTGTGTGTTTGAAATCAGTGTTTGTGTTTAATTTGGACTTCTTTGGACTATATTTTTGGGTGTATTACATATATCGTGTGTCCCGTTAGTGCGTATATGATTAGCCGAGTGAAAAGTCAGCTTTTGAGGTAATAAAAAATAGTTTGTTTGGATATTTCCGTCTGACAGCTGACGTCATGACGTCACAGAAACCTAGCGTATTGCGGAAAAATAATTTAAATTGTACATCAAGAAAAAAGAGCTAATAATGTAAATATAACTTTCTTTAGCTCTGATAAGAATATGGTCTGCATTGCAACTTCCACAGTGAGTACAAAACCCGGCCTTAAAATTTTTGAAAGCATATCATTCAAAATTTTATAAGATTTTAACTGCCTATGCAGTATAATAACTTGTGGTTGACACCAAATTACTAGTTTTGTCTATGTTAGTTATTTTTGGAAAGCCCTAAGGGCTTGCATCAAAGTCTGAATCACTTTAACTAAAAGGGTCCGATACCCTTTCCCATTTAAGATTTTTAAGGGGGTGTCCCTGGGGTGTAGGGGGTGAAGTGAGGCGAAGTAATTTTTACTTAAAAAGTCGTTCCCCTTGACAAATCTATTGACGTGTCTTGGCGTTTTTTTTTTTTAAATCAGTAGTTTTTGATAAAACCGGGGTGGGAAGTTTTCAAATGAACACCCGGTATAATAAAAACACAGTTTTTTTATTTTTTTTTCAATTTATGTATTTTTTTTTATTTTCTGTTTTTTTTTCCGCTGGTCGTATACCTCATAGAACCTACATATTGACAACACAGATTTTTTTATTTCTTTATTTTTGATTTTTTTTTCCTAAACCATCTTTGGGTAGAGACTAATGACTGCAGATTTTCAGATAATTCTGTGCTACGGTTCAAAAGCCTTATGGAAAGAAACATAGACTTTCACATTTATATAGGTACATAAGATGTATAAGATATATTTTTCCCAACCATCATTAAATCACATTTATGATGGCTTTATTAGCCCGAAACGTTGAATACATGTCAAGTGTGATATGTAGTCGACACATAAATTAAAATTGCAATCTATCAAACGTAGAACGAAATTGTTCGCCTCCCTGAAAAGGATAGAAACAAAGTTGATGATGGTTGCTCGAAGACGAGACGTCGGATCATAAATTTGATGACACCATATTGTAGAGGGAAAGAGGCTTTGAATATGTGATATTTATTTTGAAATATTTCTTCTAATAAACCTAGGAAAACATCAAAACCATTAAAAAAAATACGATTTTTCGCGGATATCTTCGGAAGTATTCGGAATTTTCTGGATTTCCCAACGGAATTTTATTGAGTACCAAAATGCGCAACCCTTGTCGTAATATGAACTTTTCAGTATATTCTATCGTTTCCAAGATATGATGGTGAACAATGAAATTTGTGACACCCTGTATAAAAGTATAGCCCCGGATTTTGCCAGGAAACCCATTCGCAATCTATTTTTGAACACATTATCTAACATATAATCTTTATCATAATCAAATAACAGATGAGGGAAGATATTTCTAATACCGTATCTTAGACTATACGACCTTAATAATATTACCACGTTCGTAACGATTTGGAAATGTGGTAAGTATACTATTCAACAAAGTGATGGGTCCAGTAGATGTTATTATTTCTTGCACGATTTCATAGACATAGTCTAGTAGATAGGTACCCATCTAAAGGTATGTATCTTTTATTTCGTTTATTTAAAAGTCAAAAGCATAACAAATAGAAACTAATAAGTTTCATTAAAATTGAGTTCACTGTTTTGGAGCTATCACGGAATAACCTTCTTCAGGGTGTAACTTCATAGTACGAACAATTTCGAAAGGAAGGGTCGTACAAAATATTTTATTGGACATTTTAGACTTATTCCCCTTAAACCAAGCGAAGCCAAGTTTTTCGCCATGCAAAAAACAAAACATGAATCCTACAAAACCGAACAAGCCATACGTCACAAGTATGCCTAAGTAATAATAGGCCATTTCAGAAATCTGTCAACATAACGTCAAAATTGACTGCTTATACCGGAAACAATACACATATTGCGGAAAATAATTTAAATTGTACATCAAGAAAAAAGAGCTCATAATGTAAATATAACTTTCTTTAGCTCTGATGAGAATATGGCATTGCAACTTCCACAGTGAGTACAAAACCCGGCCTTAAAATTTTTGAAAGCATATCATTCAAAATTTCTATAAGCGCCGGATAATTTAATCGCTTCGAGTGCTTTTTACATCAGACTATTACAATTTACATGTCAGTTTAGATTATGTTGTATAAATACTAGACCAGTTTTGAACCAGACAGCTCACAATTCAACAAATGTATTTTTCATTTTTGTCAAATTCGAAAAAAACACCCCTTGACTATGCTTGAACTCGTCAGATATCCGCACGGTCCGTACGGCGGATAACAAATAATTTGGTCGGTTCCGTCGCACGAAACCCGAGAATACCGCCAGCGTCGGCGTCGTTAGATACCGTCCACGCAAGACACACGCATTAATTTCATGGGTTTGATTTCGCCGGTAGTACTGGTACCGTTCGTGCCGGACGGTCTGTGCGGCGCCGTCCACGCAAGATATCGCTTGAGACCCCATTCATCAGCCGATGGGCTCGCCGGATCGGTTAGCCACGACTTGTTGGCCGACCAATCCGCCAATGTGTGGTTAAGAGAATCGGGTCTGGGCAAATTTGTTTGTGTGACTACAGCCAGATTTGTCAGGCGACTGCAACCAAACACAGTTGGTTTATGGTTAATCAAAAAGACTTTTGAAAATAAGAAGGCATTTTAGCATGATTTTATCTTTGTCTTTCATGAAAATAAATGCCCATGAGTTCGCAGGGTTCGTGTAATGTGTGTGCGACCATGGAAGGGTCGCCAGTCGAGTCCGGGCTCGTAGATGAATGTGAGGCTTAACGATGGAAGAAAAACGGCTGATAGTTTGAACCGGTTATACTCCATGACGACTATTCCGCATAAAATAAAACCGGTTCCATTTATCAGCCGGCGTTTGTTTCCATCGTCCGACTTCGCACGAGTACGTCCAAGAAAGCATCCAATGTAACCGTAGCCCAATGGGGGCTATTTTTGAACGTTTACGTTACTTGACAGATCCAATTCACCATGGTTACGCTGTTAGCAAATGGAACATTCACATCATAGTACAGTAAATTCGTTAAAATAGGGTCATCTGAGAATTTTGAAAAATACGCAAACATTTCTTTTGAACATGTTTGGGTGGCACTCAGTAGCTTAACTCTGAGTTTTCGGGAAAGAAGAAGGTGAGCTAACCTCACCGTATTGAAAATAAGTGCGTCACTTCTTTTCTCCGCTATTTTAGACTTACGATAAAATATCATAGAATCAAAATTGTTCGAATTTACATTTTCAACAACTTTTCTATGAAACTTTTTTTTCTAAAATCAAATCAATCATAAAAAATCTAAAGGTTGATTCCATGGTGGAAAGAAATCGTATAGGATGAAAGTTGTGCCGAATCAAATTCGCAGCAACCATTGAAATAAATGGAAAAAAGTTGCTGGGAATGTAATTCTGCACTACTTTCATCCTGTACGATTTTTTTCACATTCCATATTAAGGAATCACCCTGTAGATTTTATATCATTGATTTTAGTGAAAAAAGTTTCGAATAAAAGTTTTTCGGAAGGTAATTCTGAACAACGTTGATTCTATGATATTTTATAGTAAAGCTAATAGGAACCGAGGAAAAAATTTAAAAAAACAAAAAAAAAATTAAAAAAACAAAAAAAATCATTAATTTTGTTGTTTTTTTTTATAGGAAAATGTATCTTCTTTTAAAATTTATAAAAATGAATATACCCTTACATTTGTTTTCTTTGGAAAAAACTCAAAAACATGCTACCATTTCAGTTAACGCCATCTAGCGGCGACGGCGAAGGTCAAAAATTCAAAACCAGAAGAGTTTTTTGAAGTGCAGATCATGCTCTTTCATATGAGCCCAAGCTCGTTTAAATCGGTCAAGCGAAACGGAGGAAATCTCTGTTTGTTTAATAAAACAATTGAACTTCCGCCACCACTTTATTATGATAGATAGAAAAAAACGTTTTGGACAAAAAGTGTAGGTAAATAGTCAATAAATCCGAAAATGAGCTCATCGATATATTTTCATTGGACAAAATTCCATAAAAATCATATTTTTCTACTTGGTGTTGGTTGTTACGCCCCCTAGCGACCATTTCAGAAACTTGAAAATATTTTCTAGGTTTTTCTCTTGGCCGTTTTAGTAATAACATTTTTTGCCGCAAGCCTCTACGATGAATAGTTTACGAGAACTGGCCCCTTACTCTGAAAATGAATCACCCTGTACGTTTATTCAAATAATAATATGATAAAATAATTGAGCGAAGTACAACGATTATAAGCGCCATACCTGAAACTTTTTGCATTTGAAATATTTATTGTTCGTACGTTAATAATTATTATGTTGTCGAAGTCCGAAGTCTCATTTCCATTTGTATACATATTTTACAATACGTAGATCCATGATAGCGAAAGGAAATGCAAAACAATCATGGGCGATCAATTAAAAGCAATAAAAGCTGATGACTGAATGTATGAAAAATCATCTACAGTATGTCCACGAATGCGGTTAGTAAGAGGTGAATTGGACCAAAATCTGAGGGCGTCTCAAAATTGTAGAATCATTAAATTAGACAAAAACATCATCTTAGAGTTAGGACTTAATTTGGAGCAAGTTTTTTATTTATCATGTAAAGTTAAAAGGCTAAAAAATGAGTTTTTGAGACACCCTGTATATTAAAAATCAAATTTCTCATCGTAGCTCCTATTTTTTTGGCAAGCAGATTTTTTTTTATCAGGAATGACTTTTTGTCGTTTTTTTTAATTTTTGGTCCATTTCTCCTCTTGTTAACCGCATCCGCGGACATACTGTATAGATAGTAAATGCATTTTTCTGTTTTCTTATTCCGTTCTTCTTCTGCGTCTTAGTTCAACATTGAATAAACACCAAAAACAGTTCTATCTTTGAGGTGTCAGTTCATGAGATTTGTTCGATCGCATACTGGCAACCAGAAGATGATCACTTCTCACGAAAAAATCACATGAGATTAATTCCTCATTTCGAGTATTCGTCTCTATGGAAATTATCATAGTTTCCCTTAGCCCCTCCCGCTTTCTCATGATTTGATCGCGTCTCACACAAGTCGAGTATATCCTGTGGCGTTGTTGCGGCATTAAGAGCCTTTTCGTGTAGAAGTCTTTTCGCCTCGTCTACTCCTGTTGCCTCTGGAATGCCTCTCATTGGTGTAGGTCCTATCGACTTACATAACAAAACAAGTCGGTTAGCCGCAGTGTTGCCCATTATACCACTGTAGCCTGGGCCAATACTTGCCTAACACTGTTGCTGTACTGCATTATCTTTTGCAGAACTTCTTTGCATTCTATGACTGCGTTGAAGTCCACTGCAGTCTCCAATGCTGATGTACTATCTGAATAAATGTTGCATGTTCTATGGATCATGTCGCTTTCTAGTATATTATACGCACATTGCGTTATAGCGTCGACTTCTCCCTGTTGCATCGGGATGGTCATTTTCCTGCCCCTCCTGGCCTTGCTTAACCCTGTTCTTCTGCCTCTTTGATGCTTAGAGGCATTAGTGAAGCACCACAACCCATGTTGTATGTGGGCTGGTCACTAATCCATCCAATCTTCTGGTCTGCCAATGATCAGCTGAGATCAGAGTGCATGAGCACCACTCTCAAGACCTATAAACCAAACAGGATTGCTCAATCCCATAAGAACAACGTTGCCACGGAGGAACAATCAAATACGTTGATGACGTGGTCATCAGTACAGAATTGGGAGAGTGCTATTGTTTAGATGAGTGGTTCATGAGTTTTGATCCTGATGATTTGTTTAATTTTCAATGATTTTAATGATTAAGAGTGATAATACAACTTCAAAGACTTCGTGTAGACAATTTTTGTGTTTTAAACTTCATTTGTTGTGTACATCCAGACCAAGTTTTGTGTTCGTGATTTCCATTTGACATTTGAACATTTTGTTTTTTCTTCAACGTTATAAACATTTTTGGTAAGTTTTGGGAATGAAATATGGAAGATACAAGTTCCATAACATAATTTATTGTTCTAGATTATAATGCTGGTGCTCAATTCTCCAATCAAATCCGTATACGAATAGTGTAGAAAATCAAATACATATTCGTATACGGATTAATTGGAGAATTGGGTACCTGGGCAGATTTTGTACTGTTGCTTCATGAAAACCATTCAAAAAGAAGGTGGTAATTCGATATTATTACATTCATTTCCTAAAGCAAGTAATTTAGTTTCGTCCTCCACCATCAGAATGAATTTATCAAAACTCTCGGTCCCAGCGTAAAATAAATTTAAAAAAAAACTCAATACGAATATAAAGGTAAAAAAAGCAAAATTCGCGAATAAAAAAAAAACTGGAATAATTCTATTACGTATTATCATTTATATAATATACTCAGCTAGGTTCAATATTTTCATCCAACGGAATTTTATCATTTTTAGTAGACAAAGGCGCGTAATTTTTTTTAATTCTTACAATCATATTATCATGTTAATTAAATTGTGATGTAATAAACTTTTCAACCAGCTATGATAATATCACTTTTTTTATTATAATTTTCAAACCGACTTAACCTTGATAAAAAAAAACAGTTCAAGCGCTCTATCATGTTTATTGTTTAGTCTTGCGCACCCCTGATTTCTACAGATATTGAAAACCTGGTCACATAAATAAGTACTCTACATCTACATCTACATCTACAAATAAGTACTCTATTATTTTCCAGTTTAGGTTTTCAGTGTGTTTTTTTTTTTAGTTGAAAAGTTATTGTGCCTTTTTGACCTCGCTGGGAAAGAATCAAAAACACTAGTGCAAATTTTTTAAAGTGGTTTTGGAAAAAATGGACAAAAATGACCCATTTTTCATAATTTCTTAAAAAATGGGGGTAATTTTTGCCATGTTCAAAATATCAAGCTAGACTATCATTTGTTCAATTATTGCGAAATTTTCAGAAAGTACATAATTTTTGCCCCTCTTTTGAACGGAGTTTTTTTCCATAACCACTTTGAAAAATTGGCACTAGTGTTTTTGATTCTTTCAGAGGTCAAAAAGGCACAATGACTTTCCAACAACAAAACAAAACAATAGAAGGCTGAGCACCAAAACTGGAAAAAGAATCATAGAGTACTTATTTATGTGACCAGATTTTTAATATATGTCTAGAAATTGGGGAAAACATGGGGGTAAGACTTTTGAGGGTGATTTTATCCTACCTAGTCGATATCCTTTTGGTATCGTTCTATCGGGTTATTTTTCTTTCCTTTCATTTCCTGAAATTTTTTCACATACATTTCTAGCTATCTATTATATAATTTAGTTTAAATTGCAAACGATAAATAATTATCCATAAATCCTAAATACTCTACTTATTATTAATGTCCCACTACATACCTATTCATTTTTTATATGATTTCGATCATCATTATAATATGTAGGTACAGTGTAAAGCATTTGAATTCGCACAATATTTCGAACAACACTCGTAAAATGCCAAACTTTGTCATAGTAACTAGTAACACATCACTTTTGTCAAAATGACAAGTTATAAGTAAACAAAATAGCTGATTTTTGGATTTGGGATCGATTATTTCAGCTTAGTTCAAATAATCCTAATACAACATTAACAACAAGCTGCACGGTTTCTCAAATGTATTATCCTGTGATGCGAAGGGCGAAGGGCAATTGAATTATTGGCTAGTATGTAAGATATTTATGTAGAAAACAAAATATAAGAAGGTGATAAAAAATACATTGATTGCGTCTGTTTTATATCCGATTACTTAATATATCACCTCAAACAGATCCCAGCGCATATACTAAACGCAGTGGCTTGAAAGTTCTTGCTATTCATGGTTTAAAACCAAAAATCATCAAAGTAAACAAACGACACGTGATCAGAGACAGTGAAATGATTTAGCAGATCACATGTGTGTTAGTTTATTCCACTCATACATATTACGAGGGTTGTCCAAGAATAACTGTGTGTGCGAGTTCATAATATGCTTTCCACTGTACATACATATTATGATAATCTTGTAAACCCCATTTTAAATACTCAAAACACGACGGCACTAACTGCACGCCTGTTATACTGATGCAACCTTACAACCTTAGACTTTTTATTTATAGTCTAAGGATGCAACCCATCCTTTTCCAGTTGGATGTATGCTTCCTTAACTGCAGGCCACCATACCACGGATCCGTATATGATCAGGGGTCTGCTAACTATAATCCATTCTGTATACTATTCTGGGTTTCAACCCCCATGTAGCTCCTATAGCTCTTCTGTCCATGAGCTCTTCTGTTCAATGTGCTCTTTCCAGAACAGTTTCTGGTCCAAAGTAACTGTGTGGAGAAGATTTGATATCTAAGAAAATTTAGAAATAGTCAAAACTTTGATCACCGTTTTCGCCACTCCGTTGAATGAACAGGTAGGTTTGAATTTTTTCAATCGGCCAAATTGATCAGGACCTTCAAATAGTTGGAATGTTTCAATCTTTGTTGGGTTGGTGACAAATTGTGCAATATGTGATGTGATTAAATATAATTTTTAATTTTAAAGCTGAATTCGCGAACATTTAGTAGACCGTAATTTCATGAGACATCGTTAATAAAAATAACCTTGATTATTTTCTTAGATTTAACTATATTTAAAGTTTTGTTGCTCTTCTCCAAAAATAAATCTTAAAGCCTCTTCTTATGAGGTTGAAGAACGTTCTTTTCTATTTAGAATCATGAAAAATCAAAATGATTCCTAAAATCTGAGAGTTTGTCAATTTTCTAATACGGATATTCAGTGAAGCGTTAATTAAGAAATTAAGTGACAGTTACATTATTTGCAAAACGATCACATAATAACTTAGCTTAGAAGTATTAATCCACTGATGTTCAAATATATTCGAATACTTACTTTGACTTTCAAATTAGTTTTGACAGGCACTAGGGTTTTTAGTTATTAGTCGTATGATTTCTAACAAAACGCCATGAGGAAGTCCAAAGAAGCATTTTACATCTCGTTTGGTTTTTAGTTTATACCAACATAATCGTTATCAGAAATCAGATATTAACCAAAGTAATATACGCAAAATTATTTATCCCTTTATTATCAGTTATTCAAATACCTATACACGCATTCTAGAATAGTCAAATGATAAACTGAATTATAAAAGGATTTGAAAAACAAAGATATTGTTGCAGTGGATCCCGGTGATAAAGCTGAAAGTCTATTTACCCAAGGTAATACTGATTATACCAATAGGGCTTAGTAATCGTCAGACAGATGGCTTACCTTGAAGTTTGAAATAAGATAATATGCCCACAAATAACAAATAGAATTCCGCGGTAATATTGTCCGAAAACTTTTTTTGGTCCTAATATGTCCAGTCCGACAAGCGCAAACGTCTTTATTGATAATATTGAGTAAATTAATTTTGTGATTATTTTGTACAAAATCAGATTTGCAATATCGTGAAATAATTGCCCGACAAGATATACAGTATGTCTCAACAAGTTGGAACCATATGAAAAACTTTTTTATTATTAGTTTTAGGAGAAAAAGTTATTTTTAATAAAAAGTTCTGTTCCATTATCCAAAATACAATCATCAGGTATCAAATTTTTTCAGTCGTGTACGGGGTTTGCCAAAAAATATGAATTTCGCCCAAGGGTAAACTTCTTATTATTGACAATATCAAAGATTGTTATTGAGAAAAAATTGATAAGAACTAAAAACCATGTTCAAAAAATATGATATAACACCCATTCATTTTGAAAACATACGCTGTATTTGTTATCCTCCTCTAGTGCACACGAATCTACACTTTTCTACACCGCAGCGTTTGTTATACTGTTAGTGCAAACAGTATAGTGTGTTAGTTATACCAGTGTAGATTGCCCATTACTGCACTCGCTACTCCAGGTCAAGAGGAGGTGTGAAAAGTGTAGCGTAGTGTGGAATAGGGTGAGAAGCTTATTTCGTAATGGTCCAGACTGGAATATTCTTCGGTGATACAATATTTTTCGGCTAATTCGATGATTAAATCTCTACCAATGCAGAAATACCTTTTGAATTCAATATTCGTACAAGCAGGCACTACTGTCTCAAAAAACATTTTTACAGTTTCGCTTCTACACATTATTTAAAATTATTTCGGTTAAACTTTCAGAATCAGAACTTGAAGATGAGGAATCATCAACATCATCAAAAACTTGAGACAATATAATCCTTAATACTTTGACCTCACTATTCGAATCATTCGTCGTTGTTTTGTTTTTGTTTGTTTATTTTTTAGGATAGAATATCGGCACTAAATGCATTAACGCGTTTGGTGAATTTCCTTCACACTAACAGCCATAAGATACAATCTGCACTACAGTATCCTACACCGAAATAACAAACACACCTTTTGTATGTATAATTGGCAATATCAAATGCTAAATGATATGCATCAATTACGTGTTTAACTCGCCAAATTTTTAGACAAAATTGAGAAACAAAAAGGTTATCTTTTTGATTTGTCGTATTCAAAAAAAGTTTTCCAGATAAAAGTTTCATTGTTGAAAATGAAATTTTCAAACAACCTGTTTTTTTACATATACAGGGTGTTGCGAAAAGTTTGGGCGAGGTCTTACTTTCTTATTTCAAATTGATATTCCATTTTTTTATTTCATATTTGGATTCTCTTTCAAATTCTTTTTCATTTTCTATGTAGCATGTCATATACCTAAGATTAATGTATAAAAAGATATTTGATATTTAGGAATTGAATAATATTAATGTATTGTTATAAACAAGTGAAATATATCTATGGTTTCGAAGTATTCATGTAAATGTCTGTGTAGGATATACCAAAACTTTTCTAATTTTGAATTGATACCCGAAACATAAACTAAAAATAAAATAACATCTTATTTGAGAAAAATCTATTGAATTGAGTGCAGAATTATTTATACTTTAATACCTACTTTGACACTTGAAATGTGTTAAATGACGTGACATTGACGTCAATCCTTGCGTCAATACTTCGAAATCAAAGATATACGGGGTGTCCCTGAAATGACTGTACAGCGCTCAACCACAAATTCCTTAAGCAAAAATAAGGCGATCTAGGCAAACTTACCTCTATCCAAAATTGCTTCGTTAAGTCTACAGAGGACATCAATATTAGATCATTGGAGGACATCAATCTCGACTTCGATAATCCAAAATTGTTTTTTTCTACATTTTTCAAGAACGTGCAAATCGATTTTGATAATTTTTGGTACCTAGTCTTGGACCATGAAATTGTTTCTATAGCGACCGGTAATAATCAACCGGAAGTGTTAGAAAGGTGACGTCATATGTAGTATGTAGTTATTTCTTTTGATTTTTTTGGCATTGACTTACTGATAATTCAGATGTTTTCATCTTGAAGTTTAATGTATTGGGGAGTTTTTCTCTCTCTTGAAAAGTTTTGCCACGTGGATGTGCCAAACAAATTTTTTTTTTTCATTCAACTGCACAGATATTTTATTATTCATTTATTTTTTTCTAGCATAACTATTATTGATTCCAGCAATTTTTTTCAAAATAGGAAAAAACTTTCTCACACACTGCGTTATTAGATAAAAACATCTGAATTATCAGAACGTCAATTCCATGAAAAATCAGTAACGTCCTATGCAGCTACAACTATTGATTTTGTATGGAATTGAATTTCTGATACTTGAGACGTCTTTATTCAATAACGCAGTGTATGTTAGAAGTGTATGTTAGAAATTTGCTGGGATAAGTGGTTATGGTAAGAAAAAATTATTCAAGAATAGAATATCTGTGTACCTAATTGGAAATATTTTTTCCTGGCATAACTACTTATACCAGCGAAATTCCTCAAGAGAGAGAAAAACTCTCCAATACATTGAACTATTAGATAAAAGCATCTGAATAATTATCAAAAAGTCAATCAAAAAAAATCTAAAGAAAAAACTACATGTGACGTAACCTTTAAAACAAAAAAACGTGATTTTATCGTCCAAGACTAGGTACCAAAAATAATCAAAATCCATTTACACGTTTTTGAAAAATGTAGGTTAAGCGCTGTACAGTCATTTCAGGGACACCCTGTATCAAATTTTTTTAACAAAAAATCAGTATTATTCAATTTATAAGTATGAAATATCTTTTTATACATTAAACTCAGGTGAAGGATATGCTTCATAGAAAATGTTAAGAATTTAAACTATAGGGTATCAATTTTAAATAAGAAAGTTAGACCTCGCCGAGACTTTTCGGTACACCCTGTATATGTGACAACAGGTTCTTTAAACATTTCATTTTCAACCATGAAACTTTTATTTGGGATACATTTTTCTAAAACGTCAAATTTAAAAGTTGCATTTATAATCAATAACCCTGTACAGTTACCAGCATTACATTTTGGACAAATCTTTTGAAATCCCCCGTAAAATGTCAAAAACTGATTTTTTTACACGTAAGTTGTGTTAAATTCTTGTCAGTGGTGTGTCAGATAATATTCGAGCTAATATTTCTTTGCTAAAATGGTTTATCATACCCTCACCAATGATGGAAAAGCAAGGGCTATTGAGATGTTTGCACGAGGTGAATCCATTCGAACCGTTGCGCGTTGGTTCAGCTCTTGGTTGTGGCTGGAGTCTAAAGAAAAAATCAACAACGAGGAAAGCGACCCAGAAAAACGACTTCTTATGAAGACGAGTACCAAGTGTATGGAATAGTGGATAATCCCTTTATTTATGCGATCAAAGCAAAAGAAAATATTAACTTTCCGGCATCAGTCGAAAGACAGCTGGAGTAAGATGCTATTTGGGTGCTATTGTTTTCCTCTTTTTTTTTATAAAAATAGTCTGACGAGGAACCATTTTGTCGCCGACATTTGCCTCGCAACGCGGGATCTCAGCCACGTTGTTGGTGCGCGAACGCGCGGTGGAAGCTTATCGACTGTTCTCGAAACATCTACACTATTCTGGCTGTTTCGGCGAATATAAAAGAGATACCGCCATAGCGAGAACAGTATTGTTTTTGTCGTTTGTTTAAATATTGTGAACGGGCAGTTCACATTTTGATCGCGAAACATAAATAAGCTGTGATTGTGAACAAAAATATTTGAGTTGAAGAAGATAATAGTGACTTTAAATAAATAAATTTAAACTGGAAAGTGTTTTCTATAGCGAAAAATATCACAGTGGTGTCGGAGGTGAGATTGATTTTGTGCTATAGAATCAGACATAAATAGTCATTATAATGACTGCGAAACAAGTTCTGCTAACCGGATTGAAGGTCTCCAAGTTGAAAAGAGTTGGACGAGCGTGATCTGGATACGAGTGAGAAGAAGGCTGACCTACAACAGACACTTCGTGGGTCTCTATTGGAAGATGGCATCGATCCCGATATGTATAAATTCGAGATTCCTGATCTCAAAAAGAGAAGTTCAAGGAATCTTATAGAACGATGGAATAGAAATTGGAACAGGAGTTCGAAGAATCTTCTAGAGCCATGGTAGAAAACTCTAGAAAGATGGTAGAGAGCTCTAGAAAATTGGAAGATAAGTTCCAAAGTAGACACTATCATCGAACAACCACAGGTATTACTCGGAGACCAAGGCACTCGCCAAGATAGAAGCTGAAACCATCAGAATCCACATGAAAGCCCCACAGTTTGATGGCAAGCTGTCCAGTTCGAGGCAGCAGCCAGGGCAAATGGATGGACTGGACCGGAAAAGCCCTGGACGCCACCCAACTACGCTAGAAGTTCAGGCCTTCTTGGATGGACTCCGGGACCAAGAGATAAGGTTGTCCCTGATTCTCCAACGACCTGACAATCTGGTGGATGCGCTGGTCAAAGTCCTGGAAATCGAAGCGGCGAAGCAGTGCTACAAGCTTCCTGCGCTGAACAGTATTCCGCAAAGAAAAACTCCTTCGAAGAAACTGTGAGAAGGATCATCAAAGTAGTACAGTCTTCGAAGTTAAGGGGACTACGGTGCTGGAATTGTGGAGACCATGGGCATATTCGTAGCCGCTGTAAGAAACAGATACGGGCACCTGCTTTGGCATCGGAAAACAAGGATCATCGAGCAAGATCAAGCCTCAAGAACTTTGATGGCTTGTCCAGGAGACCAGAGCTCTGTCACAAAGCCGAAGAAAAAAAAGCGAGCGTTTGCAGGACAACTGTGGTGGATGATTCCTGGCAGTGTGAAGCGCTTCGCGAGGACCAGGAGAAAGATCTCGGTCTGAAGCTCATCATCATATGGAAGCTAGCAGGCCAACGACCAACTTGGCAAGAAGTCGCACGATTTTCAACTACAGTGAAATCCTACTGGAACTGACTGGTTATTAGCGACGGCATCCTCATGAGATTGGTGAAAAATCTGGATGACACGAATCGGAGGCAGACAGATAGATGGAAGACATTCATCAACGAGTCCGTTTGAACATACAATGTGCCAGCGACAGGATGAAGAAGGCCTACGACGTAGATGCCGTGGACGGCGGTTTCCAGGTTGGAGATTTGGTTTAGTTGCACAATCCACAGAGGTGACGTGGTTTCTCCCCAAAACTGCAAAGTTCTTGGAAGGGCCTGTATGAGATTCAGGAGCGAATCAATGACGTCGAGGCAGATCAGACCACCAATGTCCAGAACGGCGTTGTTCAAGAAAGACAGCTGGATTTGTTCAAAGCACCGGCCGAATATTCGTTGGCTCACTGAGTTACCGAAGACCTCACCATGAAGAGTGGACCTGCTGCTGCTTTCAAACGAAAATTTGGACAACTGGACCTTCTGCGACGACAAAGGCCAGAAGAGGGAAAGGTGCTCCAAATCATGGAAGGGACACGACACGTGTTCTACCTTGTAACGAAGAAGCTTCCACAATATCTGACAACCTACAATGATAGCTGGAGAGCCCTCAATAATTTTTGAAACTTGATGCTCTCACAAGACCTGACTCCATTTGACCATTCCGAAGATGACCAATGACCAATGAACCAGAGGACAGTGGACTGCCATTTCCATCGTACATCACGCTGCAGGTTTGGGGACAGTTGCCGATACCAACATGAAGACATTTCGACACAAAATGTTTTAAGGAGAGGGCAATGTGACGAGACATCATTTTGTCGCCGATATTTGCCCTCCAACGCGTGATCTTGACCACTGTGTTGGTGCGCCAACGCGGTGGAAGCTCATCGACTTTTCTCGAAAGATCTACACTATTCTGGCTGTTTCGGCGAAGGGGACTGCTGGGATATGAAAAAAGATTCTCCGCCATATAGAGAACAGTAGTGTTTTGGCTTTGGTCGTTGAACAAACATTGTGAACGAGCAGTTCGGATTTTCATCGCGACACATAAATAAGCTGTGATTGTGAAATAAATAATTGTGGTATTGTCGTGTTTTAAATAGTTGTGCTGTAGTGACATTGAATAAATTAAAACTGGATAGTGTTTTCTATAGTGAAGAATATTACAATACTTTGATCATTGTTGTTGTTGTTGGTAATAAATTGACACACTGCACTGAATAGTTTTATTGGTTAAAATTTTGATTGAATACGAGGGATTTTGAAAAAATGTGTCCGAAATAGAATGCTGTTCACTGTACATGATTGCATATTTGAAAGTAGTTTTAAGTTTTGATCAACTTTTTTCATTAACATTTTTCGATATTGTCAAAAATAAAAGTACTTCACTCTTGGGCGAGACTAGTATTTTTTGACAATCCTCGTATACGACTCAAAAAAAAATAACATCTGATAATTGTAATTTAGATCTTGGAATATGCAAAACTTTTAATAAAGAATATTATAACTTTTTCTCCTAAAATGAATACTAGAAAAGTTTTCCCCAAGGTTTTCTCTATGCTTCCAACTTGGGGCCGATATTTCAATGTCACCTTAAGCAGAGAACTAGATCTAGTTCTCTGCCTTAAGTGACATTTTAGCTAAGGTATACTTGAAGTTGATGTGAATTTTAAAATTGGCCACCGAAAGTGCCGTTTTTCAATTGCGCCACTTTCCTTTTTCATTTAGCTAAGGAAATGTCAGAGTCGCAATTGAAACACGGCACTTACGGCACCCAAATTCAAGGTCCAAAATAACCTTTGAGTGTACCTTCATCTTGAATCCGTTTTATCAGAACAACGGAAGTACTGAAGAATGTATCACAGCAAAAATTGATTTACCTGATAAAATCAGCTGAGGGATAGACATTCTAAGTACTTCCTACTAAATCGCTATGGAAGAAAACATAATACAAGCACTACAGGCAACGATTTTCGAACAAGTCAACCCAATTTGGTTAAGGCGGCTACAGATGTAACTGTATACTTGGCAAGTATGCGTGTACAAGTCTTTTGCACAATTATCCATGAAAGTGTGTATGGAACAACATTTCGAACCTTTGAACGATGGTTTTACTGATTTAGTACCTAGTTGTGACAATTAAAAGACATAGAAAAGCAGGAAGGCGTCGTCATTCATTGTACATGAATTCACCTGTTCAAGTATACTTGTAGCGCGTGGTGGCGATGCATTTTTCAAGTGACATGCACAAGACACTTGTGCAAGCATACTTGTCAAGTATACAGTTACGTGTGTAGCCACCTTTAGTTTGGATTGATCGAAGAAGAGAGATAAATTATTGAAGTTAGAAATAAACAATCTCCAAAAATCAACAAAATAACCTTCAAAATGATCTATGAACATAGTGTGAACATTAGAATAATAGTAGCACAGGTACTTTTATTGTTAATCAATATAACATTCTCATTTGAAGGACAAATTCGTAGGACAATAATTACTAGAATGAATAAAATTTTGTGTAAAAGAAGGGGCAAAATTTATTTTCAATCTGGAGTACATCCATAAAATTAATTGGAATGCAAAATGAGATGTTTAATACGCAATGTAACATATAACTGAATGAAATGAATCAAATCAATCAAGCAAAAATGCAACACACTAACCACCAGACGGAAAATAATGCTATTCACCTTTCATAATACTGTTTTCCGCTTCCACGCCAAATTGCGAATATTTATTAGCCAAGGTCTTCTATCGGATAAAATTAGAATAATAGGCATGATGTTATGTTTACACTGGTTGGTGATGCAGTTTCAACTTCTGAATAGGACCGTGATAAATTCATGAATCTATTAGGTGGATAACAGAGAATAATTGTGGTAGGTCTGCAAAATAATTCTGTTGCTTAGGATATCCTTTCGTATCAAAGCAGCGATGATTTATTTTGATTTTTTTTTTCTATACCAATAGTTCACATTACTATCCCCAAAATTGAAGTATGTATTTATTTTTTTGTTGGAAATTTGAATTTATTTACAATTTAATAATAACTGAGAGTTATTTTTCGTCTGAGCAGTTTTTAATAGTTCAATATACAGGGTGTTACTTAATGGTAAGTCATAATTTTAAGGGGGAGTTCCTGGATAAATTTTAAGTCGAAGAGGTCATATAAACTTGGGTCTTAAAATGCTTGATTTCTAAGATACAGGCTGTTAAAGATCTATTTTATTTTCAGTTTTTAATACATTTTCCAAAGACGGTTTGAGATATTGAACTGAATTTTGCCACAGGATATTATGGTATAGGAACACACTTTTTTTAGTTTTATTTCATTTTATTTATTTTTTTTTTATTTTTTTTTAGACCCAAGTTTATATGACCTTTTCGACTCAAAATTTATCCAGGAACTCCCCCTTAAAATTATGACATGTCATTAAGTAACACCCTGTATTGTAGAAATGATAGAATACATAGGTGATAGATAATATTTTAGGTACTGAAAATTCCAACAATATATCGCTCTCCCTCCAAAAATGATTAAAAAAAACGTATATGAAAAAAAAGTTAATGATGGTTGCGAGAATTCGAAACGTCGAATTTCAATTTCGACCATGCTATCCTAAAGAGCAGGAAAAAAGGCCATGAAAATGTCTCGTTTGTTTTCAATTATCTCTTCAAATAAATTCAGGGCAAATTAAAAAAAGATTTCGAAAAAATCAGTTATTGTCGGATATCTCCGGAATTTTCCAAGTATCGAAGCAGCATTTTTTTAGATTGAAATTGCGAGACTTTGTATCAACCGACTTTGTATCTCTTATGGTTAACAAGTTACCAATGCTATATTGCGAATTTGTTACACTGTATGTTTATCCTTTTATAACTCAAGAACCGCAGAAAAAGGTCGAATGAAAATTTGCAGTTATCAGTTTAATTGGCGAATAGTCCAAGAGCATGGTTTTATTTGTCAACTCGTAGCTGATTTTGAGAAATTGAGATTTATATCAAAATTTTTGATAAGAAATTAAATTTGTCAGCATTCACCATTTTCTTTCATTTATTGGCTATGACAGTATTTTTTTCATTTCACGTTCAGGCATGTTCTATTGGTACGTGCAAAACATAAAGCCATGAACGCGGCTTTATGTTTTGCACGTACAAAATAAATAACTGCGTTGTGGGGGAACCTAAATGAGAAACGGTAATTAGAAGAGAAATATTGTATTAGGTAAATGTTTGAGAACATATTTTTTGTAACATGACCTTTTGTTTTATAAAAAAATATTGAATCGGAAGTTTGTCAATTTATATAAACTTACAAGACGAGCAGAGTACCGGGTTTTCCAGCATGTAGGTAATAATTGTCCAACTAAATGAAAAATATCTTAAACGAAATTTTATCAACAGTTAGAATTATATTCTAGTTAGTCTAGTCTCCTTAGAATAGATCAATCCAATGAAAAGAAGATGTAATATCTATCGGTGAACGAGAAAGTAATTTTTTTTTTATGTAACTAATTGATACATAATGGACAATTTGCATACATTTCAAATGACTTGAAATTTTATATACGTATTCTAGACATTATTTGAAAGTCACCAGCAAAAAATTTTTTCCGAAATACCCAAAAATATACTAAATAAATGAAAAAGACCACGCGAATTTTACTGCATGATCGCTAAAAGGGTGGGGCCATATTCCCCTTCCGCGAGAGAGAGAGTCATTTCAGTCCATACGTCAGATGGAGATAGATAGTGTATTCTGTGACGTAGTGGATGTTGATTGGCGCTCTTTAATCAGTGATTACTACATTATTAGAGGTCGTAGGTTGATTTTTTAAACATCAATGGCATCAGTACTTACTAATCCTTATATTTTTCATATTTTCAAAAAATGTGCGAATTGTCCATTATCCTTGTTTTAGTGTAAAAGAAATTGTTAAACACAGTTTCCGAATAGACGAGTTGAGTAGTTCACCGTATTCGAATTACTAGAGAATAGAAAAGCTAGAAGTCAAGTGGAACCACCCCAAAGGCCAGGAGGAACACTAATCCTTGATAATAATAATAATGATAATAATAATAATAATAATAATAATAATAATAATAATAATAATAATAATAATAATAATAAGCGTGAGCCTAATCCTTTTGATACATGGTATCCGGGATGGGTAAATAGTATTACATAACTCTGTGATAATAAAATAATAATAATAAACCACCCCAAAGGCCAGGAAGAACACTAATCCTTGATAATAATAATAATAATATGAAGAGACTAATGATGCAGATTGAGGGAAAGTTTACATTTTCTATTGATATTAAAAGGATAGAATAAATGCTTGAAGAAGGCGACACTATTAATTCCTTCAATAAGCAAAAATATATTATGAAAATTGCCTGTGATCAGCAACTGAAATGTAAACTGAAATTTAATTGGAGAATTTGATATTTTGTACTGTTTTCCTACTGTACTGTTTCCAACAAAACCTCGATCCAACGGTGCCTGTGTCTACAAAAAATTTTTTTTTTACAGTGTCTGAACCAAGGTCTGAACATACATTATTTTGATTTTGTCAAAACGTAATAAATCTTCATAGACCAGTTCGTTTTGCGACGATTATAATATATGTACAGAGTAGTGTCCTTGATTAGAGCCGCCCACTAAATATAGAAAATCTAATTTTACCCCACTTCAATTTGATGTGCTTATAAAATGTGAATTATTTTGAGTGGCGGTCGCTTACAGTTTGCTACCTATCAAAAACTGATAATGCATTCATGTGTTTCAGATTGGAGAAAAAGCCGTGATGATGATAGGCCAGAAACGAAAACATGAATTCGAAAGTATAGAAAGTGCTGAACGAATTATTGTTTCAAGTTGTAGGGTTGACCCTTGGGAGTAACATGCCTAAAGTCCTCAGCCGTCGACCTCATGCTTCGTGCGCGGTGGAAAAGAAAAGGGCCGGTCTGTAGGTGTTTCCCTATAATCTCGACAACCAAGCGTCCTAGCGAAAAAGTAGTTACCATACTTTGGAAATGCAAATAGCTGGACACTGTGTATTGCCGTACCTAGTTTGATCCAAACAAGAAGACCATTTTATATAGAAGGCTAACTTAATTGTTCATCGTCAAGATTATCATCATCGTCGTCGACATTAATGCCGACGATTGGAGAACCGTTGGTCCACGGAGCGCGACAAGCGAGCAGGATATGCCTGCTTTGCAGCTCCCACAACGGCTCCAAACAAGGGACTATACTTTGTGATTACAATAATAAAAGATCAAGTGAATGTAAACAAGACATATTATATCGATAGAACCCTCTACAAATGATTTTCGGGGGTGTTGGTGAGCAGCGCCTCTGGTGGCTGGAAGTACCTCCAGGTACTAGGATCTAGCGAGAGTAATTGTTCCTGTATTTCAGCTTCTCGAATTGCAACTGACGTATCAATTGTTGATTTACGGGTTTTGAGGCGAAAAGATTTACTTCATAAGGTTAGGTTTGAGTTTTGAGAAGTCGGAAGAGAGGAACAAGGTTTCTCGCTCGATACTAGACCGCAATATCAGACTTTGGCTTTATCGAAGGCCTGGTGTGGTGACCAATTCAGATCTGGCTCCCCTGCATGAGCTATCATGTCCTGTGTAACTGAGATCACAGAAGACTTTGTAGATCCTTGTGAACTTCTCGACCTTCAAAAATACTTTCACCACACCTCCCTTACATCTAACTGAACGAATGGGGCGAGGAATGGGGTAACAGGATGTGCTTCACAAATGGAAGCTTTCGGAGGTTAGCCACATCATATCAACGTGCATGACACCCCCTACTTAGCCTGAAGAAAAACACCTCTTTCTCACGGGCGGCCATTGCAACGAGCAACACCAACAGCTCTATATCCTCCCCTTTTACAGTAGCAGTTTGGTGCTGGTCAGCTACCTGCAGGCTACAACAAATGATTTTGGTATCAGCGTCTTCTGTGGCTGCTACTATCCTTGGTCTTCAATTTTGTTTGTGAGGCAGACCAAAAATTCTCCTCTCTGAATATTACAGAAAAAGCTACAAGCCATGATACTAAAACATACAAGATAATATGATCACTTACTGGACGAAATTGGAATCAGCTCACGCATTTCTTCACTGGGTTTTCAAAATGTATAGGAAAAACCACCTAGGTAGCATAATATTATTCTAGTTGGGGAACGTAGTTTAGAAGTTTGTTTCTTGCTTCGAATAATATACCTATATTAATCTTCTTGAAGGATTGAAACCAGACGATTGGCGTAATTACCTTAGGATGATAGCGTTAATAATAAATGCTTTATTCTAGACATTTGGACAAAGCAGACTCTCAGCATCAGCTAATACAAAGAAATAATAATAATGGAAATAAACAAAAAGTATACTCAATGACATAGAAAACGCAACACCCATATACATATCTTCCTTAAGAGTCAATGTTAACATGCTCTAATACAAAGTGAAATAATCATCGTTGAAAAAAGCTGTCGTCTCGACTCGAAATTTAAAATGTTCAGAATGAATGAAGCTACAATAATTTGGCATAAAAAAGTCAATTTTGCATTTTTTGTATATTCCACTGAGTGAACTTCGAGGATATTTAACCCAATGCATATCGAATAACCAGTCGTCTCCAAAATTGAGGCTATGAGACAATACCTAAATTGTCTGTGAAATTTTATGATCAAATAAATTAAATAATAATTGAAAAAAAAACCTTCATTACGCATAACGAACGAAACGAACAATTCCGGAATTATCGAATTTATCCGTTACGTGTGCGGATGTGCGTCATCAAAGCGAGAAAGACGAATTTGATGGACAGGCAGTGAAACAATCTCCAGATTCATTTTTTTCATGGATGGATGGATATTATAAAATTAGGTATATCCCAATAAGAACGCTCATTTTAATTGTGAAATGAAAGACATAATCTATTTAAAACTTAGTGTTATTTATATTTTAATTTAAAGTTAATACACTGCAATCAAACGTGGAAAATAATATCTAGCAAATAGCCTCTTGTTCTTACTCTTTTCGAGAAATGTTCAATCACATTTTCACATAATTCTGGCCCAATTTCACTAATATCGCGTTCAATTTTGTTCTTTAACTGTAAAATTGTAGTTGATTTATTATCGTAATCTATGCAATTAGTAATTGATTGATAATCTGATTAGTAATATCTGAGCGGTTGTGTGATTTGGCGGATTGTGTCAACTCTGTCGACCAAAAATGCCACGAAATTTATGAACTGTTTCCGCACAATATTCTCCATATTTGTAGTGGGTTTTAACAATAATAATGCTGACATTTGGTGAAGGCCTTTATGCTGCTAGAAACTGACTTACATATGTTCTTCCTCTGGTTGTTCCTCCCTTTTGAATTTCATCAATGCCCATTCTAATGTATCCACAGATCTCTCAACTTGACCATTGGATTGTGGTACGAATATGTTGAATACCTTTCTTCAAAAAAAAATTCTGGAAAATGTCACTAGTGAATTATGAACAATCAACAGATACAATGCGAATCTTGAAACAATATCCAGTATAGTTCATTTTGAAGCCATATTTCTTGTGATGATAACTTCTGGCCACTCGGAATTAGCATCTACTATTATCAAGTAATAATTTCCGTTCACAGGACCTGCATAGTCCATATGAAGTCTCTCCTAAACATTCTTTCAACTTCTGATACTTACCTCTTTTCTTGGCGTCTTCACAGCTTCAGCACATGACGCGCAGTTTTGAACAAATTTTTTCATGTCATCAATCATCATCAATGTTGGTCCAAAAAACATAACTTCATAACTTCAACCATTTTTTACAAAACCCAAACTAGCCCGAACTCACAACTAATTTTGTTTAATTTCATCTCTGAACACAAAAATAAGAGATAATTTCAAATGAGAGGCATTATGCTTTCCGCGACGCGACGCATGATCGTCCAAATCCATGAGGGAATGGATGTTGCACTACATCTCCTAACTGGTAGAAACCAGCAATCGCTGTCACATAGGAGGCATTGTAAATATGCGAACCGTAAAGTACGATAGTCAGATATAGTATTCACGATGTCTTTCTTTTCAGCGTAAAATTATGATTAATTATTACGTTAACCGGTTCTACTTACTGTCAATAACTATTTGAAAATATATCGGAATAAAACAAAGAATCCGTGCAACATTGATCTTCAAAATAACTTACCTTTTTCTGATGTGTGATTTTTGGCTTTTTTAGATTTTTCATTATCATGTTTGGTCCCTGAAACGAAAAAAGATTTGTGAATCAAATGATTGTAGCCAACATTGAGTCAAAATGAATTCAAGAAGGTAATACAAATTCCTGTTAAATCTCAATTTGTACCGACTCAAAGGTTGTCTTCGGGTTCGAAAATAAAGCTGGTCAATTAATTTATTGGCCTGTGGATATTGGAACTATGCGTTTCAATTAGGAGTAAAAGGTAAATCCTTGAATTGACAGAGATCTGCCGCGCCTGGCTTAATCTCAATCAAATAGGGTGGTAAAATGTAAACAAACAAAAAATGTTGTATGTTAGTTTGAGAGATGAGATCACAAAAAATCGAATTTTGTGTGAAAAATATAGTCGTCAGTGAAAAGTATTCATAATTAGATAAACAGAAAATGTTCAAAGTCATCAACCTGATGTTGAAGCGAGCAATAGATGAACGGTCAGAATAACTGAGATCAAGCGATAAACATGAAATAATTCCAAAAGTTGTTTGTTTTCAAAATTTGCATAACAATATGGATATTGGAGACTGGATATCTAAGCAACATTTGTCAAATTTGAACATGAAAAATATCTGAATTTTTCAAAATTTAGATTGACTTAAGTTTAGATATTGAAAATAAATCAAGTTTTTTCGTTTGGACTTTCCTCGCTAGCGAATGTGGACCGACATTTCCTCGATTCTAATCTTTTCTCGAATGTGTAACGTCAAATAAAAAAAGCTAAGACTGTTATGCAGTGAGAATAAGATGAGCACTCATGATAAAAAAACAGAGTTTAGAATTTTTGAAAAACAACTTTTTTTTTTCTTTTTCTCTTTTTTTTTTTTCTTTTTTTTATGTAGTAGTAGTTCGACCGTCGTACCGTTCGGTTGAGTTTGTCGTGCTCCGTTCGGGTGGGTTTTGTTTGTTGTGAATTATCGCGGTCAGTCTACTCCTCAGTACGTGTGTTTGTTACGTTTTGATTTAAAATTTGTTTTGATGCTATGGCTATGTGGGTTATTCATTATATTTTGACACCCATCTACAGCTCTTATTGCGAGTGATAGAAAAAAACTTTAAATACAAAAGTTTTGGTTATGGGGGTTATGTAGAAAACATGTAGCTTCGTTTTTAATGGAATGTTGATAGTTTATATGATTAAGTTAGTGTTGTGAATATTTGTTGTAGTTTAAAAAAATATATTTTTTGAATTCAAATAGTTTCAAAGTGACTGAACCAAATGCCTACAAACCATATATATTTGAAATCAGATTAAAGAGATCTTTCATTTTAGTCAATAATATACAGGGTGTTCCATTTAAAAAAATATGACTTAATGAATTTTTTCTATGTTATGATTTCGATTTGTTGATTCCGCTATCACCAGAAGATACTACGTGAAAAAAACCAAAACTTTTGTATTTAAAGTTTTTTTCTATCACTCGCAATAAGAGCTGTAGATGGGTGTCAAAATATAATGAATAACCCTGTACAGGGTGTTTCCGTATATTTCGTCTGCAGACTAACTCGCTTATTATGCAAGATAGATAGGGACTTTGAATACAAAGTTGGTGGGTATTAACATGAACCGCCAGAAAAAAATATTTTTTTGTATACCGGGTGCACGAGAAAAGTGTGACAGACACAACTTGCATTTTTTTAAATGGAACACCCTATATATTATTTTATAATCAAATTGACATTATTATTTTGATCTCAAAAATATACAGCATGTAGGCATTCCTTCCAGCCGTTTTCAAAATATTTGAGTTTTAAAGTTGGTTTTTTGGTATTGCCAAATTTAGTATCTATGACTACAATGATTGTTTAAACATTATTTAATAATTTTTATTCTTCCAATAATCTAAAACAACGAATATAACAAGTGAATACATTATATTATTGATAAATTGATATCATAAAATGCAATTATTGAATATGCCCGCCATTATTCACAACACATTTTCTTGAATGCATTTTATGTTCAAACAATTATTGTAGTCATAGATACTAAATTTGGCAATACCAAAAAACCAACTTCAAAACTTAAATATTTTGAAAACGGCTGTTGTATTTTTTTGAGATCAGAAAAATAATGTCTATTTGATTATAAAATAATATGGGGAGTTCCATTTAAAAAAATGCAAGGTGTGTCTGCCACACTTTTCTAGTGCACCCGGTATACGAAAAAATATTTTTTTCTGGCGGTTCATGTTAATACCTACCAACGTTGTATCTAAAGTCTTGCATAATGAGCGAGTTAGTCTGCAGACGAAATATACGGAAACACCCTGTACAAGTGTGACAATTGCCTCAAGGAATTTTCGGACAAAGACAAATATAAAAAAAAATCGGTGCAGTGGTGATTATCGAAGATGTTTCTGCATGCAGTGCACGGGCCTTGATAAAGCCACCACTAAGACTCTAGTTTTGGAAAAATTTAGCCATCTACGTTTCTTTTGTGCCCTCTGTGATTCTCCCAACTTGTGTTATCTGAATTACAAAATAACAAATCAAAATCAGATTTCTCAAGAACTGTTCGACTCAAAGGCAGATCGGGTAACTAAATTATCAAGCTGTGTACCAACTATTTCGGAGATGTACGATATCGTGCTTAGTGATGAATCAAAATGGAACGCTGTGGAGTAGAAGGATGGAAGCTATCCACAGAATGTCCGAAGTGTTCACCACCTGTAAACCTGATCATCTGTTGAAATCTGCAACTGCTATGCAGCAACATCTGGCCACCCGTAGTCCAAGTTGATTGGTCAACGGAATCTGAAAAGTCTCAAAAAACCACTGACTGCTTTCCAACCACTAACATCAGGGTGCGAGAAAACGACAATCCGAATCCTAGCAGTCTTCTGGATACCTCTTCTTCAGGCAATACACGTGAGAAGATAACAATAGCATCGGACAAACAGGCCATTGCTGCTTGCAAATCCATTGCCTTCACAAGTGCCACGCAAATTGAAATACCAAAGCAAACACACCATGAACCGTCACTCTCTCTGGACCCACTGACTCTCCCAACTGTCAAATCAACAATGGCCGCCAATATCTCCACTGATTCGGGTAACCGCTTCCTTATGGCAAGAAGGGAACCAGCTATCTTGAGAGCCATAAGGTTGTACCTCGCCTATCTGCATGACCAACCTACATCGGTATGCTATGAAGGTTTTACCAGCATCAGTGTTAGATTGTTCCTAGCATCTGAGGGTCTACCTATTCAGAACGACTTCTTGCGTAAGGTACATCATGACTTTCACGATGCATATGGGTTCCATGGCTCTAAAGTGGAAGCTGACCTTTGTGCCTACAGATCCCATGTTGTTTCAGAGGGAACGATCCAACTTCAGAAGTCCAGAGAGGACCCCAAAAAATACTTTTCCGGTGGCTCTTCGAAAAAAAAAAATCGAGCGATATGACGTGTTCTGAGCGACTAGATTCCTCAAATATTGACGCCTGGTTTAGCATGTTTCTTATTAACATTGCCTCATTAAGAAACAAAACTAATGAGTTGTACTTGTTTTTGGAAGAATTAGGACTCCCCCAGCTAGTAGCAATCACGGAACACTGGCTAAAATTGAACGAACCTCTTTATATTGAAAAGTACTCCACAATAGCCAGATATAATCGGAAAAACTCAGCTCATGGGAGAACACTGATTTTATCCTTGAGTGATGACTTCCTGCCTATAGACAAGTACGACTATCTGGCCACCCGAAGTCCAAGTTGATTGGTCAACGGAATCTGAAAAGTCTCAAAAAACCACTGACTGCTTTCCAACCACTAACATCAGGGTGCGAGAAAACGACAATCCGAATCCTAGCAGTCTTCTGGATACCTCTTCTTCAGGCAATACACGTGAGAAGATAACAATAGCATCGGACAAACAGGCCATTGCTGCTTGCAAATCCATTGCATTCACAAGTGCCACGCAAATTGAAATACCAAAGGAATCACTCCATGAACCGTCACTCTCTCTGGACCCACTGACTCTCCCAACTGTCAAATCAACAATGGCCGCCAATATCTCCACTGATTTGGGTAACCGCTTCCTTATGGCAAGACTGGGAACCAGCTATCTTGAGAGCCGTGAGGTTGTACCTTGCCTATCTGCATGACCAACCTACATCGGTATGCTATGAAGGCTTTACCAGCATCAATGTTAGATTGTTCCTAGCATCTGAGGGCCTACCTATTCAGAACGATTTCTTGCGTAAGGTATATCATGACTTTCACGATGCATATGTGGGTTCCATCGCTCTGATGTGGAAGCTGACCTTTGTGCCTATAGGGATCCCATGTTGTTTCAGAGAGAACGATCCAACTTCAGAAGTCCACAGAGGGCCACCAAAAATACTTTTCCAGTGGCTCTTCGAAAAAAAAAATTCGAGCGATATGACGTGTTCTGAGCGACTAGATTCCTCAAATATTGACGCCTGGTTTAGCATGGTTATTATCAACATTGCCTCATTAAGAAACAAAACTAATGAGTTGTACTTGTTTTTGGAAGAATTAGGACTCCCCCAGCTAGTAGCAATCACGGAACACTGGCTAAAATTGAACGAACCTCTTTGTATTGAAAAGTACTCCACAATAGCCAGATATAATCGGAAAAACTCAGCTCATGGGGGAACACTGATTTTATCCTTGAGAGATGACTTCCTGCCTATAGACAAGTACGACTATCTGCTCGCGGACAACTCCTTCGAGTTTTCAATAGTTTACAGTAATAATTATGATCTTTACGTTATTTGCACATATAGAGCTCCAAATACTAATGTGCAACGGTTTTTTGATATCCTGCTAAACCTGCTAGACAGTCTACCGGTGAAGGGTAGAAAAATTTTGTGCGGGGATTTTAATATTTACTACGCTGCTGCTTCTACTGCCCAAAAAGCTTCAATTTCTATTTTTGATTCTTTTGGTCTTTCAATGCATGTAACTTCACCGACCAGGATTTTTAAAAACTCCTCCTCTATTTTTGATCATGTAGCGTCTGACTTTCCCTCATCTGATGTCCATTCATCAGTATCTAGCGCTGGTCTATCTGATCATGAAGCAGTAATTTCTAAATTTAATATTTCTCGCAGGCCCCTGAAGAAAACTGGTCACTTGGGTAAAATCTTCTCAGTCTCTAATTTTGCTTCGTTTTACAATATTTGTTTGAGCACGAACTGGAATTTTGAATCGAACGATGTGGATTTCAACTTCGAAGATTTTCTAAATAAAATTACATGTGCCTTCAATAAAGCATTTCAACTTAGGAGAATGAGGCCCAAACATCATAAAACTTGGACCACAAAAGGATTACGCATTTCTGCGAAGAACATGCGTTCTCTCCTGTATATCCGAAAATTCACCGACTCCATTAATGTTCTTGAATTTATCACGAATTATAGGAGGATCTACCTAAAACTACTAAGGTCAGCAAAAAAACTTTTGTATCAAAACTGTCTATCAAGGGCTTAAAATGTCTCCAAAGAAACCTGGTCCATTGTTAACGATCTAAGAGGCAAAGTAAATTCCGTGAATCAAATTATGCCAGAACCCAACGACTTGAACGAGTACTTTATTAACGTAAGCAAGAACGTTACTTCCGGAATTTCACCGGGTCTTGACCCCCTTTCGTCTCTTCCACGCTCTAAAAAAGTTTCTGATAGCTTTTTCCTACATCCAGTAACCAACTTTGAACTACTACAAGTAATAAACAGCATAAGCATAAAAAGTGGATCTTCTTGAAGCACCGATAATCTATCAATTAAAATATTCCAGAACCTCCCACCTCCCGCATCAGATGCCCTAAATGAATCTTTCATGAGAGGAGTTTCTCCGAAATGCCTCAAAACGGCAATTATTATTCCTCTCCATAAAGGAGGTGAGAAATCAAGCTCAAGTTATTATCGTCCAATTGACCATTCCAGAACACGTGACCTTGACAACGATGTCATTTTTGCTGGGTGACAAACAAATCTGTTAATAATGCTTTTTCAATTAGTTCTTTTCTAAAATGGCTCACAGCAATTATTATTCAACATTAAGTGGTGATGTGAAGATACAATACGACCACAAAATCGGCGTTATACACAATATTGATCCCTATGCTGTTTCGATTAATGAATATCACCATGATGGATTTAGTAAATTATCGATATTCTCACAGTTTTTACACTGGGAAGCAGATGAACGCTTATGAGAGTTGGCAAGCCTTCAAACAATACGAATCCTGTATTCAGAAAATTGTTGCCAAACAAATCAGCGAAGAAGCATTTGTTGTGATGTCTGAGGTAAGAATCATGGATCATTCTAGGTACTGGATAGAATTGGTTAGTATTTATTAGAAAATATGTTATCAAAAACACCAATTTTATTTATGTAAACATAACTGACATAACAAGCTTCAACCTATAAATTGTGTGTGCCACCCAGCAAATGACAGTAGTGACGTCATACTGGAATGGTCAATTGCTTTGCTACCTGTGCTGTCAAAAATCATTGAAAGGTTACTAAAAAATCTTCGCATGCCATTTCTCTTCAAACATGACATATTATCCCCGGATCAATTCGGATTTTGCACCAACGACGCAATGTTCTTGTTGCTTCATGGTGTTTACTCATCCCTGAATTGCAAACGCCCCACCGTTTCAGTCTTCTGTGACTATGCAAAAGCATTTGACTGTGTGTCATGAAATTTTGTTGAAGAAGCTAGAGTTTTATGGGATCCTTGGTGTTTCTTCGATCTGGTTCAAATCTTATCCTTAAAATAGGCAACAAATTGTAACGGTGAATGGTTCTGATTCTGATTGTAAATTAATCACCAGTGGCGTTCCGCAAGGTTCTGATCTAGGGTCCATTCTTTTTCTGTTATACATCAATGACATCACCTACCTGAAAATCAACGGTAGAGTTTCCCTATTTGCGGACGATACCAGCATTACATGGAGTGATTCTGATACCTTGTACCTGCATTATAATATTTCCAAAGATCTGTCACAATCAAAGCTTGGTCTGATTCCAATTTCTTGTGTTTCAACGTTGATAAAACGGTAGCCTTATCTTACAAAGGACCTCCACAACCATTACTGCTTCATGACAGAAACATCAAATACGTCGAGTCGGTAGAATTCCTGGGTTCAGATATAAATGTCAATCTTAAGTGGTCCGCTCATATCGACTTCTTGTCAAAAAAGCTCTCTTCGGCTTGCTTCGCAATTCGTTCGGTTACGAAAGATCTGAATATTTCCTCTGCTAGACTCACTTACTTCTCTTTATTTGAATCTAACCTCCGCTACGGCCTTCCTTTTTGGGGCTGCTGTACCATCGAACAATTCCACAGCATTTTCCAGTTGCAAAGAAGAGCAATTCGTTATGTATTCGGTTTAAAGAGCAAGGCTCACTGCAAACATGTCTTTAAAAAATACAGCATCCACACGCTTCCTGCTCTATTTATTTTAGAAACAGCCTGTTTGATACGTAAACACCAAATCACCTATCCTGAAAAGCCACAGCATAAGTAGCCCACCAGGAATTCGTGTCTCGATATCTACCTACCCTTTCCCGCCTCCGATTTAACAAAAAATTATATCATTTACAACGCCAAGAAGCTATACTCATCTCCCGCTACACCTCAAATCTATTCCCACATTTATTAGCTTCCGTAAAGAAACGAAAAGCTTCCTCCTGGAAAGAACTTATTATTCTATAAATGAGTTTTTCACGGAAAAGTTCCATATTTCTGTTTGGGCACCATAAGCGGCAGTTTCACAATAACTCATTGGTAAAGTAGAAGTTGTTCTACGGCATTCAGTGAACATTGAAGTATTCATATTTTTTAGGGGTCAACAATCGCCTAGTTTGGTAATTCATACAACACTTGGGTACTTCCTCTGTAAATAATACCAACTAAACATTGCTTTATTGCAAGCGAAGCGGAAACTAGTAGGGTCAATAAAAAGAAGTCGTCCATCCTTCTCAAAGAGACTTGAATCGAGATTGAAGTGGAAATAAAAGGCGGTCAGATGCGTGCAATTTCCAAATTTACCCGATAAATCTTGGTTAACAGAAACAAGAAATTGCATTTTATGTATTTTTATCTATTTATAAAATTAAGAATGAATGAATGCAATTATACACTCCTGGACAAAAGAAGTTCAATGTTTTCGTGACATGTTCGGGATGATCCGCCACCCTTAAGGAACTGGCCAATCGATCCGCAAATTTTTCCGGATGATTGTAGGTTACCAAAGAACAACTGGTGGAAAATTCAGCCTTGACTGAATCATATTATGAAAAGTTCAATATTTCCGTGACATGTTGGGGTTGATCCGCCACCCTTAAGGAACCGGCCAATCGATCCGCCAATTTTTCTGGATGATTGTGGACTACCAAAAAACCACTGGTAAAAAATTCAGCCTTAACTAAATGATAAAAAGATGCAATTTTTTTACATGTTTGGGGCGTTCCGCCACCCCCTTGGAACCGCGATCAGGGCAAACCCTCTCGGATAACACCCGATTAGAATGCGTACAACATTCTCTCAAAAAATAAGCCTTAACTAAATCATCACTGAAAAATGTCACTGGCTCTTAGACTTAACTGATAAATTAGCCCACGGTAAAATCGTCTGAGTCGGAGGTTCAGTGAGAATAGACTTATATATGTACAGAGTGTCTATCTAAGAATGGCAAGGTCTCCTCTTCCACAATTTTGAGATTACGGATGATTCTGATTAGAAAAGATGATTTAATTCAATATAATATGCAGACGACGAACATTTTTAAAATTTACTCGAAATTTTTAAATACAAACGCATAGTGAAAACATTTTGTCTGAAACTAAATTTCGGGTTATATAGACTGGACATTAGCCATCACTTCTCCTTGGCTTTCGGCTTCCGGATCGGTGCGCTCTTTTTACAACTCTACCAGTGTCAAGTGAAATGAAGAATCCGTTCCGTACTATCCGTTTTCCGTTTGTTTTGGTCTGTTTCAGCCATTATTGATGGAATTGGTTAGTTGTTGGATATATTTTTTCCTTATTGCCAAATTTCTCGTAAGAACTATCAAGAAAAGTTTCACTGGCGCAGGCGGTAGAATCCTCCAGAAAAGAATGGCCTTTTCGTGGAGAATCCACAGAAATGTTTGTCCTGTTTTGAATGGTAGCGTTAGGAAGACGCGGGGTAGAGATTCCACGAGCAGTTTCACAAGACCCTAGTGAAAAAAGGACAGTGCAATATTCTCACCCTTGCCTCCCAAGTATAGGGTGGCCAACTGAGGATGCGAGTTACTGTATCAGGGAAACTATCCATCGTAGAGGCTTGTGGCAAAAAAAGTTATTACCAATACGACCAAGAGAAAAACTTGGAAAATAACGAGCGTCTAGCGACAGTTACAATTCCAACCAATCACGTTGATGTCTTGACCAACAATTGTGAACGATCTCCTATTGATTGCGTGGTTTGAATTTGACAGATTGAGAATTTAGCGGGTTCACAATTGAAGGTTATTGATATGTGTATTGTAAATTGAGTTTGTTTCTGGTATCCGCGTCTGGCAAATTAAAATTTGATCGGAATAGTGTGTGTTCGTGTGTTTACGATTATATAAGTCCCCAGTACAACGTGGTATTTTCGAAGTGATACATAAAGTCGTGAATCTTTGTGAACTGCTTCCTTATGTCAAGTGTACTAACCCCTGAAAATAGTAACTTTGGGGGTGGCCATGTCTTCGCACACGCAACCTCCTTATTTTCATCACCTGACTGTATTACTAGGCGATATATATTTTGGTGGCCGAGTACAACATTCTTTCAGAAGCAATATAAAGAACAATTTTTGAAAAAACCGAACTGAATGTATGTAATTCCATAACCTCCAGATGTTTAACATATTGAGGTTTCGGTGGCCATCAAACCATGAGTGATTTCTGGTGGCCAAATATTTCCGTCAAAAATGATTCACTGGATTGTTTTTCAAAGAATGGTGTACTTGGCCACCAAAATATATATCGCCTCGTTATACCGTCAGGTGATAAAGATTAGGAGGTTGCGTGTGCGAAGACATGGCCACCCCCAAAGTTACTATTTTTAGGGGTTAGTACACTTGATATAAGGAAGCAATTCACAAAGTTTCACGACTATATGTATCACTTCGAAAATACCACGCTGTACCGGGGACAATAGGTAGATAAAACTGCAGCTTTAATTTCGGCTCTCGGTATGTTACGTCTAATGGATCATGGATCCGGTTTATCAAATCTTGTGTGGTCGTAGGTTGAGTCTGAAACCCGATCTCCTTTATTTATCGTCAAGTTCAAGTTATGTCTGGTGATCGCGGGGGGCATGGAAACAGACCTTCTTCCAATCCACCGCTGTTAAAATACTGCATTAATATGCTCACCAACATTAATAGCAAAATGTCTTGGACAACCATCCAACTGCACAAACAAGTTTTTCCTTGTTTATTGGCGAGCTTACGAGCCAATGGTTCTTTTCGCCCTACGTTTCAACGGCAAGGAAATGGAAGAACACAAGAAAATATTAACCACGTACTGGGGTATATTGAAAGTGACTCTCATGTTATAGCACAACAGCATTATTGCTTGAGTTGGGCATATCACGAAAAAGGGTTCGACATTTTGAAGGAGCATCGGTAAGTCTATCAAAATCATAGTTAGGTATTCGCTTGATTTTTTTAAATCACTTTTAGAATGCACCCATATCATGTCGTTTCGCATACGGCCTTGAAAAAAGAATTTTTTATACGGAGGATGGACTATTGCCATCAAATGTTAGGTTTGATTGGCGAAAATAGAGAATTTTTATTCCAAATTCTTTGGACCGATGAAGCCACCTTTAATAGTCACGGGAGAGTCCATCATTGTGCACTATTGGTCTGCAGAAAATGCCTATGGAGGAATGAAGTTCAGCGCCAAGTACGTTAGAGTTTGAACGTCCCTAGATGACGTGTTTTATTTAACTTTTGACCTTTGTCGTGGGAAGATGTGCCTCTGGAAATAAGGCAAAACTTGTTTTTGCAGTTAGATAGATGACCAAAACATTTTGCTGTTAATGTGCGGTGGATTGGAAAAAGAATCCTGTTTCCATGACCTCTGCGATCACCAGACTTAACTTGCCTGGATTTTCGTGTTTCCGACCCAACCTACGACCAGAAAAAAAAATTAAAAACCGGATTCGTATTCCAATACGTAACATACCAAGAACCGAAATTGAAACTACAGTTTTTTCCACCCTTGCGATAATTCAGCATTGCATAAAGCGCGATAGTCAGCATTTCGAGCATTAAAAACCTTCCTTTTTTTAATCGGTCCCTTTCAGGGCCACAACTTACATGAATTCCAAAAAAATATAGTTACAATATAGAAATTCGAAGAATTTTAGTATGAAATTTTCTTTAGCCGATATTTTTGATTAGGAATAAGTTATCAAGGTGCGGTTTTCACGAGCTAATTCAGGGAGAACATCTTTGATGCAGCATAGCATACGAATGCAAGAAGAAGAAAACGACACCAAATCCACAAATGTACTAGAACATTTTTCAAATAGAATTGGATCTTGGGAGATCGTCGACGGAAGATTCTCAACCGATTCCTATTCGTTGATGATATGAGGGAAATAGGTGGAATGCCGTCAGATCTACAATCCGGATCCATGATCAGTGGATTTATCTTGGTTAAAATTTGTTTGTATTTTTCTTCATAGTGAGTCCCAGTATAACATTCAGTATGATATTCAGTATCTAGTGAAGGTAGAATTTGTAAATGAGGTAATTGTATCGATTCACTGCACGACATCACTGATCAACATATTACCAAATTACTGCAGAGTTTTTCTCTCTTCAGTTTTTCGTGATGATATTTTACACTTAGTTTTGGTCAGAGACAAAAAGTACCTGTGTACCTTTTAAAGCAGATTATTTCTTGATTCTGTCGTATTATTGGAGAAGTAATTTTCTTAAGAAAATGATATGTGTTTCGTCTTTCGCAACAATCCCAAATTTGAAGGACTCATTTCTCAAATTAAAAATAATTCGATTACAAAAACAAATCGATAGAAACTTTTTGGGGGAATCCTACATCAATAATGCAGATTATGTACATCGCAATAAATAAGATTAATCAAATATTTCAACGGAATACGTTTTAAAATGTTTAATTAACATATTCAAAACAACTATTAAAAATCACAGACTATATAGTCCAGGCGAAGCGTCATGATATAAGGGGTCACTTTGCGTTGAGATGCCATGTTTGATTTTTTTTCCAATCGGAGTGCCATCATTTGAAAAGCTTAAATCCAAATTTTCAACCTCGTGCGTTTTTTTTTCGCGAAGATATTCGCGAAAATGCGTTTTGATGCGAATCTGGATTCTAATTGTCGTAAAAAAGCATATCTATCTATTCGTTATGAAATGATGAATCACTTTTTCCTATAACTTTTTTCATTTAAAGGAATAGAAAAAAAGTTATTACACGTCAAAGTCAAAAAATTTGGAAAAATCATTTTGATAATTTTTATTTTGCAAAAATGAGCAACAAACTTGCACTTTAGGGCAAGTGTTGCCGAGTACTTTTTTGTAGGTGACGTAATTTCCAACAATTCAAACAAACAAACAAATTTAGCCCGATATGACTTAGTGGGGCGGAGCAATTCACGCGAGAACTTGGGCATGTTAATCATACTAGCGCGCGTCAATAAATCGGCGTTAATTTTACAGCCGCATCTAAGTAGCTGTTTATTCGACGGCTGGAGGAAAATGTCAAAGCGTTTATTTGATTGTTTACAACTTCTCCGGTAAATATTTATGTTTCAAAAAGTGATAAAAAAAATTTGGCGCGTGAAAGGTGGAAAACCTCGGGAAATTATCTTTTGCGAATTTCGTTATATTCATCCATTGTGTTTTACTAGAATGAAATTGTCGTTAACTCTTTTCACACCACCCAGGAGGTCGAGTTTTTGGCGCGTTTTTTTTATTGTTGTTTTCCCAGTCAACCTATTCCATATCAAACATTATGCTACCCTTTCTCTCAGCGTTTTCTTATATTTTTTGGTTTTGATGGTACATTTTCTACGCTTTCCGTAACGCTCGATTCGTAGGGGATGTCAATAGACGAAAGATTGTTGCTCAGTTGTGGATTGGTACTACCGTGGGTAAGTCAAATTCAAAATTCAAATTTAAAACAGTTTTATTACCATACAAATAAATACAATAAATAATTCATTATTAAACATTTATAATAATATACATGATGAAGTCGGGCATGTCTTCGTCATCGTCGTCGACGTCGTCATCTTTTCCATCCAGTATCTTTTCCATGATATTTTTGCAGGTTTGGCCAGAACAAGTTTTGCAAATTTTTGCCGAATATTTCAAACCCGCCTTTCTGCATCCGCATGCTGCACCGCAATTTTTCGTACATAAACATGAGAATATCTTCAGGAGTGACGTTGGAATTCCAGTCTCCAAGGACATTACGGGTTCCAATCCTCCCCCGCTTCTTTTCCAGCACCAATCCTCCGGTTCCAAGACATTCCCAAGCCACGTCTGTACTTGAGGATAGGTTCGATATGATTTTTGTTCGGCAGCAGATTCGCTTGGAGGCAGAGAAGAGAGATCAAACTTGATTCTCACTCCTGCGCGTGAAAATAGTTTGAATCGGAAATCAATCAGAGGTATTGTTGAGGCCTCTCCTTCGTACAGAGCGATGAGAATGAAAATGAAAAAACGGAGAATTGGGGCTTTAATAGAAGCGGGGGAGAATTGGAACCCGTAATGTTTTTGGAGACCGCAATTCCAACTTCACTCCTGAAGATGCAGAAAGGCGGGTTTGAGATGTTTGGCAATATATCATCGAAAAGATACTGGATGGAAAAGATGACGACGTCGACGACGATGACGAATACGTGTACGATTTACTCACGGTAGTACCGCTTCCACAACTGAGCAGAAATCTTTCGTCTTATATGACTTCCCCGACGAATCGACCGTTAGGGAAAGCGTAGAGAATGTACCATCAAAACCAAAAAAGATTAGAACACGCTGAGAGAAATGAGAACATAAAGTTTGATGTGGAATAGGCCTACTGGGGAAACCAAAATAAATTGTTGGAAATTACGTCGCCTACAAAAAAGTACTAGGCAAAATTTGCCCTAAAGTGAAAGTTTGTTGCGTTGAAAAGTAACTTTTCCTCCAAATAAAATATGCTATTTTTTCTTCAAATGTCGACAAATTTAAAAATTATGCAAAAACATAATGTTTTCAATTTGCCATGAATATAGCTTCGTGCGGCGGCGCCAGGCTCGCGTTTTCGTTGTCATGGTTACTTTCCCCTCCGGCGGAGGAAAAGTAGAACTTCGCTGCCGATACTCAGTCCAACAATGTCCGTTTTACTGACGTTTGAAGAAAATAACTTTTTTTCTATTCATTTAAACGAAAAAATATAGGAAAAAGTTATTCATTATTTCATAACGAGTACATAGATATGCTTTTTTTGGCTTTACGACAATTAGAAGCCGAGATACGCATCAAACCGCATTGTCGCCAATATCTGTGCGAAAAAAATCGCGCACGAGGTTGCAAATTTGGATTTAAGCTTTTCAAATGATCGCACTTCGATTGACAAAAAAAATCCACCATGGCATCCCAACGCAAAGTCAATGTACCCTTCGCCTGGACTAAGAAACGAACTGCTTATTTTATCGATGATGAATGGTTCTACAGAGAAGGGAGATGTATTTCAGAAGCAATGACACAAAAAGTAATAGCGAGTTGTTCAATAGCGGGTTTTGGGATCGAGAATAAAGAAAATCACTTTTCTAAATGGCCAACGTTTCGCAAACATTTATTTGCATCCTCAGGGCCACATAGTTGTGGTTTCTTTGGTCATAGAAGAAAACAGACATGAAAACTTTCACAGGCATCCAGCAACAATCAGAGAACAAAAAAGATGGAAAATCACAAACACACACATCAGCAAAATATAGTTATAGGCGGGCTGCGGCGTTTCAGTCGCGACTAAGTGGCCCTGAGGATGCAAATAAATTTTTGCGAAACGTTGGCCATTTAGAAAAGTGGTTTTCTCTATTCTCGATCCCAACACCCGCTATTAAAAAACTCGTTATATCATCAACACAGATATTACATCAACTGTACAAAAAGTAATGTCAACTGTTAACCCGTTCCATTGCAGATTGCTTGTATGATTCGGTCAGAATTTTCTTGTAGATATTGACAAATACATATGAAAATTATACCAAATTCGTATCAATAAACAAAAGATTGTTGAGTGATAGTTAATTTGAAGATATATTTCAATGAAGTGTTGATTTTCGCTGGCCAGCTGTTCAAATTGTTTTGTTTCAGCTAAAAAGTAGGGTTTCTACCCAACTTTACCATTAAACCAACCGTTAATGTTTTGTGGTTTTTTTGTGCAATTGTTCAGAGATCGATACTTTACATTACATTGAAGCGGAGCACAATACTAAAATGATCATGGATGATATTCGAACGGTTTTACTGAAAAAGTGTCCGAAAAAGGATTAACCACTATTAGTGCATGTGTGTTTTGTTTTTTTTTATCAGGTATCAAATTGTTGCCTTTGTCGGGTATGTGTTCTGTATCTGAAGAAGGTACAAAGTTTCATCTTGTTTATCTGTAACGTTTTGTGGAAAAATTTGTTTCTCTATTTTGACCCTAGAGGGCGCTTTACCTGAAATCCAAATTTATTTCACATATCTTTTTTGTTTCGACAGGTTCCTAAAAACAAAAACATCGTTTTAAATATTGGGAAAGACTAGACAACAAATGTACTCTTTGTACAGGGTGATTCATTTTCAGAGTCAGGGTGCCAGTTCTCGTAAACTATTCATCGTAGAGGCTTGCGGCAAAAAAATTTAGGACTAAAACGGCCAAGAGAAAAACCTGGAAAATATTTTCAAGTTTCTGAAATGGTCGCTAGGGGGCGTAACAACCAACACCAAGTAGAAAAATATGATTTTTATGGAATTTTGTCCAATGAAAATATATCGATGAGCTCATTTTCGGATTTACTGACTATTTACCTACACTTTTTGTCCAAAACATTTTTTTCTATCTATCATAATAAAGTGGTGGGGGAAGTTCAATTGTTTCATTAAACAAACGGCGTTTTCTCCCGTTTCGCTTGACCGATTTGAACGACCTTGGGCTCATATGAAAGAGCATGATCTGCACTTCAAAAAACTTTTTTGGTTTTGAATTTTTGACCTTCGCCGTCGCCACTAGATGGCGTTAACTAAATTGGTAGCATGTTTTTGCGTTTTTTCCAAAAAAATCAAATGTAATGGTATATTCATTTTTATATATTTTAACAGGGGATACATTTTCCTATAAAAAAAAAACAAAAAAATTGATGATTTTTTTTTGTTTTTTTTTAATTTTTTTTTTGTTTTTTTCAATTTTTCTAATAGGAAAATGTATCCCCTTTTAAAATATATAAAAATGAATATACCATTACATTTGATTTTTTTGGAAAAAACGCAAAAACATGCTACCATTTCAGTTAACGCCATCTAGCGGCGACGGCGAAGGTTAAAAATTCAAAACCAAAAAAGTTTTTTGAAGTGCAGATCATGCTCTTTCATATGAGCTCAAGCTCGTTTAAATCGGTCAAGCGAAACGGGAGAAATCGCCGTTTGTTTAATAAAACAATTGAACTTCCCCCACCACTTTATTATGATAGATAGAAAAAAACGTCTTGGACAAAAAGTGTAGGTAACTAGTCAGTGAATCCGAAAATGAGCTCATCGATATATTTTCATTGGACAAAATTCCATAAAAAACATATTTTTCTACTTGGTGTTGGTTGTTACGCCCCCTAGCGACCATTTCAGAAACTTGAAAATATTTTCCAGGTTTTTCTCTTGGCCGTTTTAGTGATAACATTTTTTGCCGCAAGCCTCTACGATGAATAGTTTACGAGAACTGGCACCCTGACTCTGAAAATGAATCACCCTGTACGTCGATAAGTCTCACCGTTTGGCCGCAAATCGACATTGGACTAACTCATGTGAAAAATAATCTGCTTTGAATGATATTAATATGATAACAAAGAAAATTCAATACAAAAACAACACAAAATAACACAACAACAACAAATGCAATAGAAACAACAAAAAATACATTCGGTAAGAAATGTCCGACATACAGGGTGTCCCTCCGGTAACAAGCTCGATCTATGTATGGAAAACTATACGTAGCTTCAACTTGCTTATTTTAAATAGAACACCCTATATATTATTTCATTTTTGGATTCTACGTAAAGTTCTAGGCAGATATGATGTACCACACGCTTCACCTAAGTATAAGGGTTTTTGAAATATTTAAGATTTTATGTCAAAACTGACGTTTATAGGATCTAATTTAAATGTGAATTTTTCGTATCAGAAAGCGTTTTCATTGAGTTTGTGTTGAATTCCTTATAGAAATGAAAATCCTTTAATAGATTTTTAAAACATTTCAATAACTATAAATATAGGGTGGTCGAAAAGTGAGTTCAAAAATTGAATTGAGAAATCTGCCAAAAATCAATTTTTTTAAATAGAAACCCCCAAATTTTGTAATTTCATGTTATCGGGCATCGAAAATGCAGGTAAGTTTGCGCAAGGTTGTCCTTTGCAAGTTTTTATATTTTTCGATGTTTCTATGGATTTCAAGTTCAGTTATCCCTAGTTGCTATGACAGTGTTGAAAAACGATCAACTGATTAAAAGTGCATTGAGCATCAAAAGTCATTCAAAATCTTTTTTATAAGTGTAATTTGAGCGCTGCGGCATGATATTGCATTTTAAAAAATATAACTTCGTCATTTTTTTCAATGTTGTAAAGTCGATTTTTCATTTATGCTATACCAAAAGATACTACATTAAAAAACATAAAACTTTTGTATTTACAGTTTTTTTCTACCACTCATAATAAGAGCTGCAGGTGGGGGTAAAAATATAATAGATAAACCTGTACTTGATCGTTTCGAGCTCGTTTTCGAGGGAGTCGCATTGAAAAATATCCTCGTCCTTGAATTGCTGGTTAATCAATAATAATTAAGAAGGTACTCAGATAAGTCAATTGGCCAACTCTTTGTTTCACTTTTTAATGTCGTTTACAGAATAACTGGTGATTCCTCCTCACAATAGCATTGTGATTTTATCATATCGTATTCCCTTGAACTATTTCATATCAATCTCGCTGTCCGATGTCTGGGTGATAGTACTGATAGTAATTATTTAGGGTCAACGACTGGGTTTTATAGCCAATTAATATGTTATGGAAAATGTTCAAGCTTTTTCCAATGAGTTTGAAGACAATATGTTACGAACTGTACAGGCTTTACAATTTTCTAGGTATTCATTTGACTTGAACAAAATATTTACGGAAATAGAACATTTTGACTGATTTTAACATTTTTTAATGAGACACCCAGTATGTTTTTTTTCAGTTCCAAAATACAGAGTGGCGCACGGAAGACTTTCCACCCAGGTTTTCCCAAGTGTTAGGTGATTAATCAACGGTCGCTTTGACACGTTTTTGTTTTTTGGTATTTTCACCCCCCACCTGTCAACCCCTAAGCGGGGGAGATAGCTATACCTCCAGAATTTCAAAAAGTGGAAGGGGGCGAGTGATACGTCATATGTATCAAGATTATATCCCTAAATCTTCAAGTTGCTACGAGAGTTGCTACTATTTATTGGTATATCTTATTATTCATCATTTTTCATGGTTCAGTCATTGGATATTTTTACCTGGTAAAAAGTCGGGAAGTTTTGGAACTTTGTAGGTTTGTAGGTTTCGAGGTCTCCAACCAAAATCCATAAAATGCAAAACTCGAGACCTGCCACCGGCGGCACCATCTTACCAAGATGGCTTCTGGAATTGGACTTTTGCAATTATCTTGAAAACTATGCGCTTTTCGGAAAAATACGTGAAAAGCAAAATTAAAGAAGATAAAATTTTCTACAAAAAAATTTCTATGGAAGTTTTCGCTTCAGTTGACCGTCTAGGCACAGTTCATTGGGATTAACGGAATACACAGCCCCAAGAAATTAACGCACCACCTATAATTTTTCCATAGGAGTAAACATGTCCTAGGGTACACCTTCAGCTTCAGCTGAACAAGGAATAACAACATTAAAAAAGAGCAAGGCTTTAAGGTTTTGACAATAAAAAAATTTGTCATCACTAAATTTCACTGTGTTATAACTTTTTACATCAATAATTCGCATTTTACTCTATGCTTAGTAAAGAAACCCTATTGCTATGAAACTTTTAAACACTTGGTGGAGTTCACTTGTAAAAATAGAATTTTATTTATCGACAAAACCTTAATATTCCCCAGTACAGCGTGGTATTTTCGAAGTGATACATACAGTGTGACCCATTCAGAATGGAAACACCCCTGTAAAATTTCAGGTTATTAACCGATTTCAACCATTTTTTTTTTGAAATGTCAAGTTTTGAAGGGTCTACTACAGGACAAATTTCAAAATGTTTATTTCAATTTTCAAGGTATAGTGCACTACTTTTTCGTGATAAAAAATATCGAATTTTCATAAGCGTTTTTTTTAATTAAATAAATCAGTACGCCACTGGATTCAGAGTGCCTCCAAATGGCTGTGACCAAAATTTCAACAAAATATATTCAATAATAACAAAGCTACGACAACTTGAAATTCATAAACTCTCTAAGCTAATGGTCACAAAAGAATACCTTGGATCAACAGTTGCCATGGAAATTGAATTTGTTTTATTACCTGTAATAACAAATTGAATAACGAGATGTTCAGAATAACATAACGGAATTACATTTGCATTACAATAAAGAACTGGTGGATTTTTTTAATACAAAATAATAAAATTTTAGTTTGATAGGTTCAATATTGTTTACTTTGAGAGATCCAAAAAAAAAATGGAAAAAAAAACTTCGAACACACTATGATTAAATATAAATATTTTTGCCGATAAATAGGTAATTTTACATTGACACTAAGTAGTGGCAAAAACATTGAACTCCGAATGGACCCGCTTATTATCCAGGGTGAAGCAAGTAGAGATAGCGATAGTGACGGATATCTATCTCTTTCTAACTCATTGGTCTATATGTACAGAAATCACAATAATACATAAATATTATATTTACTAGGCATATTTGAGATTACTGCTTTGATTAAAGGAAATTGAAAAGACATTTACATTCACGTGCAAGATTTGTTTTAATCAGGAATAAAAAATGAATATACCTACCCAGACTTTAGACTAAATAAATTGAGTAGATTTGTTACTTGATAGATTCCTCTCAGAAAAATGGTGATTCAGTAGACTAAACTCAAGATGGGAGATCTTAATCTGTTCCAAATAGTAACATATAAAAAAAATAATTGAATAATAAATAAATAGAATAATTATTAATTTAAAGGTAGGTACAATGAATATTACCCTTATTTCTAACTTTGAAATAAATTATCAGTATAACAAAGACTTTATATAACTTTCCATCGCGATGGAAACAACTTTCCTCATCAGATTTTGATGAGGAGATCGTATTTTTTTTTACCCTACATGAAGAACCCACCTTTTTGTTTCATAATGTTTTACATCGCATATCATGATACCTACTTCATTATAGCATTGTAACTTTAACATTTTTTTAAATGATTGTTTTAACTTTTAGCAGTTTTAGCCATGAAAAGACAATCTTCTTTCATCTTGCAAGGTTTTACATCCGACTGCAACACAATAGATCATCATATTTTTTCAGTTCTTTTCAAACTTTCTCCGATAAAACCAACTTTGCTAAAAAAAACAGCACACTAAGATGTACAATATTTTATTATTACTATATTAACATGTATTTTTAACACCAATAAAATAACACAGAACACCAAACTACCACTGAATTCTCACGAAACAGTTTTTGCCCCTTAACCATAACCTTAATACCCGGTAATGAGTTCGACGGGGATAGGTATCCGTAACACTGGCTATCTCTGTCTAACAAAAAACTACATACTTTGACGCTACGTCGACAACGGCCGGGACCTTTCCAGGTACGTAGTATGGAGTTCAATGGGCAACCAGTAACTCCATCTCCATGGCAACTGTTGATGCAGGATGTTCTTTTGTACCGTTGACTTGGAAAATGTACGAAATTCAATTGAAAAAAAATTGTCATTGATATCATACCAAATAATGTTTGGCACACTTGGTAGTTATTGATGGTACTAGTGCGTCGGAGGAAATCGTTTTTTTCATGAGATAATTATTAAATATAAGTTTCAGTGTCAGAATGACTAGACAGTGACATGTTTACATTTTGGTCAAAATAGGTTATTGTCTGTTTGGTTGCCACGGGAACGTGATAGGTTGTTTGTTTGTTTGCCACGGAAACGTGAGTTATAGTCCATAACTCACTAGGGACTAGTGAGTTATGGATTATAACACACTAGTGTGTTATTTAATTTTTTACTTGTCCAAAATGACATCAGTAATGACGCCTATATTTATCATGCATTAGATAAAGATGTTTTTATCTGATATCTCGTGGCATGATGAAGTAAACCACGTGCACATAAGGAAACCCCTCACCTAACTTTTGCTTTTGATTAGATTATGTGACTAAACTTCAAGAAAGCTTCCTATTTTTTTTTTCAAACTGTTAAAGTCAATGACTTCGAAATTGAATCACAATTAGTACCTACTAAAATTTTAAATAAATAAATTCAATTGACCACTTAGCGATTGAATTGAGAGAATAACGATAATTTATATTAAAAACCTTCTCTTATATAGGGTTTCCGGTAATGATGAGCCAAAAAATCAAGGGAGCATTCTAGACCCAGAATAAATGCCACCATTTCCCATAACATTTTTTCGAAAATTGATTACTAACGGAGTGATAGAGTGTTGAACTTAAATTTTATTTGCAGTTTTTTTGGCCATGCCTTTTGCCACGTTCATAATACTTTGACGAAATCTCGTATTTGGGGCTTTTTAGGATGAGGAATTCAAATTTGCCCATCGTTTTTTCGCATTTTGTAGAGGGCGCCACAGACGAACCTATACTTTGATTTGAATGGTCCCAACTTTTTTGTGCTACACTGAATGCGACTTTTGAGTGAATATTTTTATCCTCCCAACCTTTTGACATAAAAAAGGTATACTACTTTTGTTTCGCTAAATCTAACCATTTTCGAAAAATACGCTAAAATAACTAAGCTTGCATGTGATAAATACGAAATTATTTCAACTTATTTTCAACTTTTAGCACAGCATGCTTTGGAATCATGCGCTATAAGTTGCCGTGGAAACAAAGTTTAAGAGAATCAGTTTTGAGAGTTGGTAATTTTTCACATTTTTTTTATTTTATCTTTTTGATTGTCAGTATTTTAGTCATTGACCATAGTACAGTCATTTGGTGCAAAAACAAGGGGTTACCTGGAAAGTTTTCCGGGAGTTTTGAAAATTGGTGATTTTATAGATTTCGATGTGTTCTTTCCGAATTTCAACTTTGTCCCCTCGTATCCTTGCCACGCGCGCCACGATATTCGAAGAATGGTACCTAGAAGCAGTTTTTTGACAATACTTATCTTTCACCAGATTTTTTTTTGGGTATTTCGCCACACCCTATCAAAAAATAATCAAACTAATGGCTCTGGTACAAGGACCCTTCGAATTTCGCACTTCTAATGAATTTATTTGAAAGATATCGTGAAATCTTGTACGTTTGTGCAAAAAAAATTATGGAAAAAAAAAAAAAAAAAAAAAAAAAAAAAACGCTCCTGCCCATATGGCTGCTCCTGCCCGAGTAAAAAGGTACTTTTGAAGTGTCGTATTTTTCTCAAAACCTCATATTCCAAAAATGTTTTTGTTCAAATCTCCTTTATAACCTATCTCTATCTATTGTATAAAAAATAAAGTGCAAATTCGTGGGGTCCTAATATGTACCAGACCCCAAACTAATGTTTATTAACCGGATCTTCTATATTACCTGAAAAAAAGTCTATTAGTAAACAATTAAACCTATCAATATCAAACGTTTCGGAAGCGAATCTGCTTCCGTTGTCAGTGAGATCTAAAAAAGGAACAGTTAATTCAAATTCAAAAAATATAGTTTGTTTTTGTGTGATTTGGCAGTAAAATTGGCTTTTTTTTTTGTTTATGGCACAAAATGTCACTTTTACTGACATTGAAGTGTTATAGTATACGCGACGTTTTTGAAAACGTCACAGGCACCATATGATTGGCTGTGGCCGAATTTGGTATCCAAACAAGCTTTTGTGATATTTGGTTTTGTATTGTGTGAGTTTGAAATCAGTGTTTGTGTTTAATTTGGACTTCTTTGGACTATATTTTTGGGTGTATTACATACAGGGTGTCTCACGGTCTATGGTACCTTAGACGTTTACGGAAAACTAGACATAGGATCGATCTGAAAATTTGGCTCAGCACATAATCGAGTATGATCTATATTTTAAAAATATTTTCAATTCTGCAGTGTTGCCGCTTCTACCCAAAAGTCGTGGCAACTTTCTTATTTTTAATGGACCACCCTGTATATTATTTTTTTTTGGATTCCTTGACTGATTCTAATCACTTTTGCTTGATATACTCCTATACCTATCGGCAGCGGTTTTCGAGATATAAATTAATTTATAATATTTTTGTCGTAAAACACATCAGTGGATTGAGTTCAATAATTTCGTACTTGAAAACGGTGGAGAGTTGAAATTGCTATGCCGACTAGAGGAAGGTAGGTTTATATGGTTCCAATAGAGAAACCGATCTGAAAATATACAGGGGTGCTTCAAATTTATTAATCATTTTCCTTCACACAAAAATGATAAAAAATCAATTTTTTCAAATGGAACCCCCTGTATATTACTTGAAACCTTCAGGATTTACAAGAAAAATGCATTTTACTAAACAATAAATTATATTGGTATACATGATATGAAACATAATGTAGTTTCTAGGGCAACCTATGGTTGCCAGGTCACACAGCAATAACAATTTATTTTTAGTAGCAAACTGCAACTACATTGTGTTTCATATCATGTATACCAATATAATTTATTTTTTAGTAAAATGCATTTTTCTTGTAGATCCTGAAGGTTTAGGTATAGGAACATGGGATACCATTTGAAAGGAAATTTAATGGTCTTTTCATTTTTCAAGTAATGTACAGGGTGTTCCATTTGAAAAAAATTATTTTTTGTCATTTTTGTGTGAAGGAAAAAGATTAATAAATTTGAAGCACCCTTGTATATTTTCAGATCGGTTTCTCCATTGGAACCATATAAACCTACCTTCCTCTAGTCGGCATAGCAATTTCAACTCTCCACCGTTTTCAAGTACGAAATTATTGAACTCAATCCACTGATGTGTCTTACGACAAAAATATTATAAATTAATTTATTTCTCGAAAACGGCTGCCGATAGGTATAGGAGGATATCAAGCAAAAGTGATTAGAATCAGTCAAGGAATCCAAAAAAATAATAATATACAGGGTGGTCCATTTAAAATAAGAAAGTTGCCACGACTTTTGGGTAGAAGCGGCAATACTGCAGAACTGAAAATATTTTAAAAATATAGATCATACTCGATTATGGGTTCAGCCAAATTTTCAGGTCGATCCCATGTCTAGTTCTCCGTAAACGTCTAACGTACCATAGACCGTGGGACACCCTGTATATCGTGTGTCCCGATAGTGCGTATTTGATTAGCCGAGTGGAAAGTCAGCTTTTGAGGTAATAAAAAATAGTTTCTTTGGATATTTCCGTCTGACAGCTGACGTGATGACGTCACAGAAACCTAGCGTATTGATTGTTTAACTTTACATATATTCAGTATTTATAGTTCACTTTTTTGGCTTTGTTCAATTTCAGATTCGCTTTCGAAACGTTTTATATTGATAGGTTTTTGTTTACTAATAGACTTTTTTCAGGTAATATAGAAAATGAAATGAAAAAATAAAGAAATTTGTAAAGGCAGAACCTAAAAGGCCTGCAGTCCTGTAAGATATATACAGGGTGTCCGGAAAGTCAACGATAATATCGATAATACTGGAAGGGGTGATGGACCAACTCATAAGCATCCAGAACAACATAATATGTCCTTTGTGAAAACTCTATGGTTGTTGAGATATTGCCACTAAAAAATATTCAATAAGAAATCTTATTTTACAGAGAAATAATTTATTTTAATTTTTTTTTTACTAAGTACTTGGAGATTTTCGTGACTGGCTTGTAATTGCGAAGGAAAAGGTGGTTGGAAGCAGTAAAAAAACATAAATGATAAAAAAAATATTATGTTTTTCTGGAAGCTTATGAGTTGGTCTATCACCCCTTTCAGTATTATCGTTGACTTTCCGGACACCCTGTATAATATAGAAGACCCGGTATATGAACATTCGTTTGATTGTTTTTTGATAGGGTGTGGCGAAATACCCAAAACAATCTGGTAAATCATGGATGCGCCACAAAACTACAGAGCATAAATACTTATCTTTTTTCCGACCCATTTCACGATGAAAACATGTATATTCAAAATGAAATTAGAAAAAGTTCCCTACAATTTACAATAACTTTTTTTTCGCAGATTGAATAGTTTTGACGTACGAGCGCCGCAAAGTTTCGTTCAACATGCGTTTTGGCCAAAAAACAAATTTCCACATCACCATAAAAAAGAGCGACGCGTTTTTTTTATCGTGATATTCCCAGTCGACCTCACAATTCCAAAATGTATCGTATTCTTCTTCGTTTCGCAGTTCTTCATTGACCAAGTGTTACGAGATCATTGTCTTTAGTACGATCGACAGTTCACAGACCGAAATATTTCCCACATCATTCGCTATGGTATTATAAGTTTCATCGCAATCCTCTTCGTTTTTGATTCCATCATACGTTTGCTTGAAAATAGTCTCCAATTCTTCATTCTCCATTGCAAGATAGCGATAAAGAGGAAGAAAGGGAGACTATTTTCGAGCAAACGTGAGATGAAATCAAAAATGAAGAGGATTGCGCTGAAACTCATAATCCCATTGCGGTTTATGTGAAAAATATTTCGGTCTGTGAAGTTTCGATCGGTACTACTAATGACAATGAACTCGTCACACGTGGACAATGAAGAACTGCGACAAAGGAGAATCCGATACATTTTGAAATTGTGAGGACGACTGGGGATACCACGATTAAAAAAAACTCGTCGCTCACTCTTTTTCAAGGTGGTATGGAAATATGGTGTTTGGTCAAAACGCATGTTGAACTAAGCTTTGCGGAGCACGATCGCCAAAAGTATTCATTGTACGAAAAAAAATTATTACATAAATTGTAGGAAATTTTCTATAGTTGCATATTGTATTCACATGTTTTCATCGTGAAATGATTCGGAAAAGAGATATTGTCAAAACACTGCTTCTAGGTACCATTCATCGAATATCGTGGCGCTCGCGGCAAGGATACGAGGGGACACAGTTGAAATTCGGAGAGAGCACATCGAAAGCTATAACATCATCAATTTTCAAAACTCCCTGAAAACTTTCCAGGTAAAAGTACCAAATGACAGAACTACCACCCCATTAGCGTAACAAATTTTTCCTACAGCCGTGCGGAAAATTCAATTTTCCGCACCGATATCCGTGTGGAAAATAAGATTTCCCGCACCAGTGCGGAAAAATTTTTCCGCACGGATATGTCAAAATTGACAATATCATAAGCAAACAGCAACCATTTTTCCAGGTAACTATGGTCGCTTAGTTACACATTTCGACATTCATTATTATTTATTTGTCATTAGTTGCATCAGAAACTTTTAAATTACGAATTATATCCTTATTTCCGCACGTCTGTAGAAAAACTATTGTACCTAACACTTGCGGAAAATGTTTTTCCGCCCTCGGCTGCTTCACCGAACTCCGCTACGCGTCTGTCGGTGAACGGCAGACTCGTGCAGAAAAACTAATTTTCCTCACTTGTTAGGTAAATAGCTATTTAAAAAATTACCACCTTTTCCCGAAACTTGTTTCTACGGTAACTATAGCACTTGTTTCCACATCATGCTAATGTTAAAGGTTGAAAATGAATTAAAATGATTTTGTATTCATTACATGCAATCCAAGTTATTTAAGCGTTATTCTTGAAAACGGTTAGATTTATCGCAATTGAAGAAGTATCCTTTTCTTATGTCAAAAGGTCAAGAGGAAAAATATTTGGTCAAAAGTCACATACAGTGTAGCACAAAAAAGTTGGGACCATTCAAATCAAATTAAAGGTTCGTATGTGGCGCCCTCCACAAAATGCTAAAAACCGGTGGGCAAATTCGAATTCCTCATCCAGATAAAGCCCCAAATACGAGATTTCGTCAAAATATTATGAGCGTGGCAGAAGGTACTGCAAAAAAACTGCAAGTAAAATGCAACTTTAACACCCTGTAACTCCATCAATAATCAATTTTCGAAAAAATATTATAGGAAGAGGTAGCATTTATTTTTTGTCTAGAATTCTCACCTGGATTTTTTGCTCCTCATTTCCGGACACCCTGTATGTATTAGAAAATAAACAAATAAATTATCAGATGTGTGAATTTTGTTTTATATGTTTTATAAAATCCTGATTCCCTTCTTTCTTCCTCAATGGCGAGTAGAGTAAGGAGCCGTTGGTTTCTTCCACTAAATGCGAGGTGAGTCCTGGGTTGTTTTTTCCAATGATCAGTTTTGGCATGATACTACGACAAACAGATAAGCTCACGCGCATCTTGTCGGGTGACCTTTGTGAGGTTATGTTGTCAAGCTTCTGTCAGTTTGCAATGTAAATCTTGTTGCTCTGATATTTGTGTGATATAATATCTTATTATTTCGTGAATTTCGCATAATTTGATGATGGTGTACTGTGCCGTGATGTTCTGCAGAAGCAGCAACAAGAAAAATAAAGAAAACCGTCCGTGTAAATACCGTTTCTTTCGGTTTCCAACATTCAAGTATATTCGCAAGATATGGATACAGAATTGTTATCAAAAGGACAGTTTTAATGTTGAATATGCTAGAATTTGTTCAAACCATTTTTCTGAAGACGACTTTTGTGACAAAGCGAGACATTTGCAATTGCCCAAAAATAAATGGAAACTCAAGAAAGATGCTATACCTTCACTTAACATGCCAAAACTTCGAAAGCCTAAAACCACACAACAGAAAGACCGGGATGAAAGGATGAAAATAAAGAATGTACTTGAAAATAATAATATAATCAACATGTGGGTACCTACTTCATTAGATTTTTCAAGGTTGCATACATTTTATAGGGTTGAGGTTAGCTATAAGCAAATTCAGTGATAAAATAATATAATTGTAGCAGGAAGGAAAAAGTTTGTAGTATACTCTGAGCAAACTAGTTTATTTCAAAATAGCTGGCAAAGCGCCTTCGGCTAATAAGCCCCAATAGTCAGTGTTATGTACAGGCGACCTTATTCATCATCATCAGTGTGATGATCATCTGAGCCCTTTTTCAAAGGTGTTTGTTGGTCAAACAAAATGGTCCATTATGGTTAAATATTGGCGTAATTACTATGGTCAATTGAGCAAAACGAGTACAGGTTTAAAATAACATTAAACAAAAGCACGTAATGAAACCGCATGGAACCACAAAAACCACATATAGAAACACATATAGAACCACTGAAAACCACATGGAACCACAAAAAAACACATAGAACCACAAGAACCACATGGAAACCACTAAAAACCACATGGAACCACAAAAACCACATGGAACCACAAAAAACACATAGAAACACAAAAAAAACTCAACGAACCGGAAAAACCACATCGAACCACAAAAAAACACATAGAACCACAAGAACCACATAGAACCACTAAAAAACATATAGAATAAAAAGAAATCTTTCGCAGAACCACAAAAACCACATATAGAAACACAAAAAAACACATATAGAACCACTAAAAACCACAAAAAAACACATAGAACCACATGGAACCATGTAGAAACACAAAAAACCATAGAAACCACATGCCAAAACCTCTTAGAACCACGTAGAATAGCAAAAAGCCTCTTAGAACCACAAAACCACATAGAACCACAAGAAGCCACATAGTACAACAAAAACCACATTGAACCAAAAAATATCCACATGCATGGAGCCACATAAAATCACAAAGAACCACATAGATTCTCAAAGAAACACATAAAACTACAAAAGAAGGAAGAAAAGAACATAGAATCACAAAAAACCACACAAAACCACAAAGAACCAAGTGTGTCGCGACCTTGAAATTCCACTCCCACCGCACATAAAAAAATTTCACCTCAAACATCCTTTCTAACGTCGAAAACCAACTGAGAAAAATGTTTTTTCAATGTAACGGCAAAATTGAAAATATGATCTTTTTTTTAAATACTATTTAACCAATCTGGTGGGATTTGCGTAGATTATATTATCAATTTTGGATAGATAGATAACCAGCTAAATACATATTATTCATTTTGGGGTAAATAACCAACTATAATCATCAGAATTCAACAAAATCGCAATATAAGCCATGCTTTCCAATGCTATTTTATCCAATTGGGTCACCGAATAGCTTGATGCGCAGTTCAGTCGAAACTCGTTCGGCTAGTGAGCATATCTTGTTTGTCGTAGTATCATGCAGTTTTGGCATGAAATTTTCTTGCCGAATCTCCCTAGAGCTCGAATTAAAAATCCGGAAATTTGTTCTCGTTGCGAATTACAAAATTTCCGGAAATAATTCGAGCTCTAGGGAGATTATAAGTGAGAACAAGTAGTGTAAGAACATATTGAAGACGGTTTCATATGTTTTCTTAAAACGCTTGTAATTAGTTCGCTATTTTCGTAGTTATTATCTTAGAATAATTTTCTTTTTCTTTAGGCTTTACATTTGAATGATGATTTGCATTTCCATTATCTTCGAGATTTCCTACTCTTTTTCTTGAAATTTCAAGTCGCATCTCCCTTTTTATGAGTTTACGAGAAAATGTCATTCGAGAAATTTGCTTCTTTTATCAAGTCCTGTCTTATGTTAAAAGGAAAATCCCAACTTGAAAAATAGCCTAACTATACAGGCTATTATTTATTTATTTGATAAATTTTGTAAATACCGCATTATCGTGATACTAAAACACCAAAGATATGATCGACTGCTGGACGAAATTATAGAACCCAGCCGCGCATGTCGTCGCCGCGAGCCCAAAGTGAGATTAGATCATTGAAAAGTGATTAATATTATCATAATATTATATTCACTTTTCTATGGATTAGATCAAAATATTATGGGTTAGATGTGAAACATCAATACCGTAACCTAGTGATCATTTGGTGGTCGAAATTTGAGCTGGCTCATGCATGACGTCCCCGCGTGACATTGATCGTATAGGTTTGAGGTAAGTCACGTGATGACTGATTTGCAACAGTTATTATATTATGGCGTGAGTTTATCTTGGTTGTTTTAATATCATGGTAACCCAGTTACCAAGGTAACATATGAATTTTGAGGTTCGAGCTCACAATGACGTCAGCGAAACCTGCGCGTGAGCATATCTTGTTTGTGATAGTATCATGCAGCATTATAGTATAAAAGTGATTACAGTCAATAATATATTTTGGTAAATAAAGCACTCATCATTTATCAATTAAAGCACTGACACGCCACAATTCTTGACCAGTCGCCAGTCGTTCAAACCTTCAAGGCTATCCAATAATTTTGAAAACACGTCAATATTATATTTAACCTCGTTTCCTCCATTCATAATAATACGGTTGTCTTTTCAAATGCATTAGCATGACAAAAATAAGGTTTATGAAAAATGAAGAAGAAATATAAGTGTTGTTGTGTAAGTGTTAATCGAATGATCAAAATCTGAAAACTAATCCCAAATCTGATAATTGGTCGAATTATTATTTATCGATCAGTTAATTTCTGTATAATCAAAATTATCGAAGCAAAACTATTGTTTTTAGAAATGAAACAAGAACTTCACCGCTTCAATGACTCTCTATTGCACCGCAGTAGTCGGTCCGCAGCGTCCAGATTTGGAAGGATGCTGATGACGTCAAAGTGTCAGCAAATAAACAGAAGTCAACAGACCCTCAATCAAACCGATCTATTCCCAGAATAAAAATAATATGAGTAACTGGGTTTGCTTTCATTCACAATATATTGATTACTTACGATTGAAAAGTATACAAATGTGTTTATTATTTCAATATTACGTACTTAATGCTATCTACAGACCAGAACAAAAATTAATACCGAATAAACAGAATTTTGAATAATAGTGATGATAATAATACCTATCTTAGATGTAGGTACTTTTAAACAGTTTTGGGATTTCTAAAGTAACAGAAATAGAAAACATATTTTTTGTTCAAATTCATCATCTATCTGTGTTTGCGTTACCAGAACTACTTAATTAGAAACTAATTCAAATTTGGTCCCCCGGTAATGACCCAGGATTTTGTAGTGCTTTTCAAAACATTGTCAAATTTATACAAAGTTTGTGACTTGGATTTCGAACAGATATCGATAATAATAAATATATTCTTCATTTCAAAAGATTGATTACATGAACATAAGATGAAATAGTTTCGAAAAGGAAACTCCACCAGGAACATAGGAAAACTGTTCAATACACATTACACAGACACAGTGATACTATAATTTTATTATTGTTTATGATAGATACTTGGCACTTACAGTATGTCCAAGGATAGAGTACCCTAAAGGTATAATGGACCAAAAATTTGATTTCTTGACCAAAAGTGACTCTTCATAAAAAGTTCTGCTTGGTTGGAAAAGTATATTTTCATACTTCAAATTTGAAAATATTACACAGTGGGGTCGAAAAACTAGGAAACGTGAAATACTATTAAGACTAAACTACCTTTATTGTTTGTTTTGGCGGAAAGTGACAAATAAAAAAAAAAAAAAATCCTATCCAGAGACTAATTAAATTCTGAAATTTCAACTCAGTGTTCCAAATTTTATTTTTTTGGAAAGTTTTAAAATTTTGTTTCTGATCTATTTTTTTTTCTAGATCATTTCATGTATCCTTTACCTATGTATGACGGAGGAGAGAAAAATGAACAAATAAGTGTCGTTTCTGCGATAACTTGCAAACATTGAATTCAGTGTCTCCATTAATCCACAAGTTTGTCAAGCGATCGGAACATTTCGTAGAACCACAAGCTGAAGATCATACCTACAGAGTACAAGGAAGGATACTCGGAAGGATATGAGTTTTGGTTGAAGAGATACCAATTGCACGAAATTTTTTGAAAAAAAAGAGACGACAGTACGACAAGGGAATGCCTCTCTAGCAAAGCTCCCTCCTATTTTGAATCGCATGTCTGATGTGACCCTCAAGAACAAAGTGCTCCTTTGTCTGATCACGTGTATAGTTTGTTCACTTCGACTCTGTCTTCCAAATAAATAAACTATAGTTTAGTTTTGTTTGTTTTTTCAATGGTTCTCCACACGACAACTTAGTTTGATTTACTTGCTTTTTAGCATAATAAAGGCAAAAGAAAATTGGGATAAGTCCATCGTGGGTGAACATTCCGGAAATCAATACACATAAACAGGTGCTAAAACCCTTATGCTTTAAATATTATTGTTAACATGGTCGATTCCACTTTTTTGATTGGATTTATTTATTTGTGTTTGTATCGGGTTGGGAGGCCGGGCTGGCGCAACGTGTAAAGCTTTGGGTCAGTAAGTGGGAAACCGGCCGGTGATCGGGTTCGAGACCCGAGGTGGGCAAAGATTATTTTCTGTTCGATATTAAGTGGCATTCCCACTGGCTAACGCTACTGAGTAGACTGCAGTACTATTAATTACTGAGAGTCGAAAAGTTTAATAGTTAGCCTAAATTAATTGGTCCTGCTAGTTCAATATATATAGTGAAAGCCAAAAAACTTTCGATCTACGTCATCGTTGCCACCAGGCTCGTTGTTATGAAGTTGGCTGGTGGCCAGATTTGGTCACCTGCAAATCACATTGAAACTCGCTTGGTGGCAATTATGACGTGAATCTAAAGTTGTTTGGCATTTGCTGTAACTAGGTGTTGTTCTCCATCATCAACTTAGTTAGGACTGCATTGGTACTGGGGTTGGCGAAAAGGGTATTTCAGGCCTACTCGCCGGGCAGTGGTTTGCCCCCCCCCCACCAATACCAAAATACCAATCGGGTTAATTAGTACTGGATTTGACTAGTTGGGTTGGTTTTCAGGAATTGCTAAAAATTTATCTCATAATGGGATCACATAGTGAACGTGATAGTACTACGATATTCCATCAACACTCTTTTCATATTTATTTTTTATAGTGAGCATCCCTTTTCACTCCACAGATCCCGTAAAAATCTTACCAGTTTATATATAATGTTCAGTTACACAATACTTACTTCGCAAGAAGCTCAAACATATCCCGCTCACAAGTACTGATGCCATTAATGTTAAAAAAAACAATCTAAGGCATCCATTTATGTAGCAATGACAGTTTAAATAAAGAACGCCAATAAACATCCAATAGTCATGCTGACGCACACGATCTATTATTCATCTCCGTCTGACGTATATGACTGCAATAAAAAAGAGAGTGAGATATGATTGCTTTAGCACCGCCCCTTTTCGGTCATGTAGGCAAATTCACATTTGCTTTTTTATTGCAGGTACCTACTCGCGGGTACCTTTTTAAGTTGACTTCGGCATTATCATCGCAGATTCGACAGATTTTTTGTCATACACGATCAAATGACGTGCTTCAACTTGTTTTGATCGAACGCGATAGTCTGGCACGTGATTTGGTCGTATGTTTTAAATGTTATCACGTGACTAGAAATCTGTCGCATCTGCAATGATAATGCCGAACTGCAGAACTGCGAACTCAACTTTAGTATATTTTTAGGCAAGTTTATGGGTATAGCCGCGGGTATAGAGAGAAGGGGAGAATGATCGGTGGAATACAATTTCAAGTTATTTGGAGATGTATGCAAATTGTCCATTAAAGAGATACCTTTTCATAAAACAAAGTAATATTGTCGGTAGCTTGTGAAAACTGAAAATACATGAGAATTTGGGAATAATTTTAGAGAAATCCGCAAATCAGGTCGGAATCCACTTTATTTTGTCTAGTCGCCCCTCTACGTTCCACGCCTTGGTAAAATAGGTACAGTACCTACTATCGGCATTTATTAGATTACATAATATCAAGTTAGGACTAGTCAAAAGTAAATTGAGTGAAATGAAAAACGAATGACCATTAATTCCATGATTGTATAAAACGGGTTATAATGGAATAATGGGTAACAGTTTACAAAACGGTTTTCTGCTACTTTACCATTAAGTATAACAAATTATCTCTATAAAGACAGATATAAGTGTGTGTGTGTGTGTGAATAAAGAACACAAAATTACTTGCACAGATACAAAAAAAGTTATTTTTTGGTTGTTTTTTGTATTTAGAAACTTACAGGATCTGGGAGTGAATAGGTGGGGTAAAGCAACTGGGTACCTAAGAGCTGTTAAGGCAAAAATAATCCTTGGATTGCGTATTCAAAAGCATAAATGAACATGAACCACGCTTTTCACCACAAAATGGGGGGTATGATTGAACATTTACATCAACTTAACATGTCCATATCACCATGGTAACGCTGTTATCAAATAGAACATTTGCATTAGTAAACAATCTCAACGTATACGTTAACTTAACGTGAATGTTTAATCCGAGGTTCAATCATAGGGTCCAATGGGTCCTATGATTGAACGTTTACGTTATCTTAACATGTCCATATCACCATGGTTACGCTCTGTTAGCAAATGGAACATTTGCATTAGTAAACAATCTTAACAGATACGTTAAGTTAACGTAAACGTTCAATCATAGGGCCCAATATATGTGGAAAAAACAATTTTTACTGAACGACGTAGAGCAGAAACACCTCCACAATACTCGAAATGCCAACATGTCAAAACTGATTCGTTACCAACTGTTTTAATTGCGACGTTGTCATATTGTAATAAACATAAGCAACGTATTCCAGAGTGAAGCTGGATTCACAGTTGGCAAATATTATATTTGATCATCTACTCTGAGCATGAGGGACATCCCTTTTGCCAAAGAAAAACTTATTAAAACTGATCCAAACGGGTCTATTAAACAATAAGGCAGACAAATTTAACAAATTTCCTGAAAAATGAATGGCCGATTGCACCAACCAATTTTGGGGATACTTGACGCTAAGGAACCAGTGACAATTTTGCAGCATTGGCGACATCAATTTTTTTCGCCAAACACAGACTAACCCAAACTTAATCCACATTATACCTATACACACCACGTCAATTATGATATACAATAATAATTGTAATGTTAACCTTTTGCTATCCAACGAAATGCTGCATATTTGTGAGTGTATTCAGTTCATGAACTAACCCATCAGCAAACTAACCAAACATGAAATGCACCTACCATATACTAAATGATCAACAATTTACATCTCCATCTATTCGTGTTAATCAGAAAACTACTTTCAAGAACTATCTTACGTAGTATCATTGTTATTTTTTTTGTCGGAAAGAATTGTGGCAACATGGCCTTTGACAGAAAACAGGGAAAGATACTTATGGCCGATTGCACCAACCTATTTTGAGGATACTTAACGCCGAGCTTAACGCTAACGGACCCTTAACTTGACATATTTGCATGCAAAACTGTCAAGTTAAGGGTTCCTTAGCGTTAAGATCCTCAAAATTGGTTGGTGCAATCGGCCATTATTTTCGTCTATGAAATATACGACATGTCAATCAAATGTGAAGTAAGACAAGACATACCTATAGTCTGTTCATGGCTTTCTTGCGGTTACGTCATACTTTTCCGTCTCTCTCTTACACATTGAAAAAAAAATCACGTACGTCTGGACGAGGGTCTTTCGGATCAATTTGACAAATATCACATGTGGCATGTGGAGCGATGAATCTACGACATACTACCAAACGTCAAATACTGTGACGTGACCGCAGAAAAGCCTTGAACAAGCTGTACGTCATTATCGACCTTTGTTATGAGTAAGAACGAGATAGACAGATAATGCTTAGATGTTCAATTATTAACCATGCAAAATTTGCCATTTTTTTTTCATTTTCTTTCAGAATTTCAATGAACAAAAAAAGTCTTTCCAATTTTATTCGATAGAATTAGTGTTTAACTACCAATCAATATAACTTTAACATCATTTCCACCACATCCTGCAACACTATTCTCTGTTAATCATGTAAGTACGTTTTTCACATTTAAACATCGAGCATTTAAAAAAAAAAAACAACAAAATCTGTTCCTGCGCAAGTGAATTCATGTTTCTTATAAGCAATAGAACCTCGAATAGAACGTAACCTATGTGAAAACAAAAACGCATATAATGCCAAAATAGCAGAACATCGTTTATTGGGTGGTTAAATACTTAGAATAATTAATAAATCTAGTATTTACCGACATTCAATTTCGAACAGGTACTTCTACTTTTCAAAACTCACCGGTAGCATTGTCTTCGGCAGTGCCCTCCACGTCGGTTCTCTGCTTCTCGGTAATCTTTTTATCACTGCTTTTTTTAACCCGCGGCATTATATGTTTAGTTTATAAAAATATTGTTATAAAAAAACTTTTGCTCCTACAACTACTTTCTTGTTATCAAAATATGTCATCATCAGCTGATCAATTTGACAGTTGATCGTTTCCGTTTCAGCTGCGATTAGTTCCATTTACCCTAAAAATCGAGAATTGGCATCGTGGTTAAAGGCTTCTCTCAACCTTACTTTTATCAGAGACGGATCTATTGGTTTTTCTTCGTTTACCTTTTATATCTGAATATTTTTGGAACACATTTTAACACAGTTGCTTATTTTATTTATTATTATTATTATTATTTTTTATTTTCGACATACTCAGAACTAACTGGGGCGGATTTTTACACGCAGAATCATCTACAGTGTGACCGATTTGTTTTGGGAACACCCTGATAAAAAGTTTATTTCTCAACCGATCTGGTTCGTTTTTTTTTTGAATTGTAGAGCTCGAAAAATTGTATATTCTTGGCAAAAAGTGACCTTCGCCATTTTGACTTCAAGGCCTACTATGTTAGTTTTTAAGAGCAAAATTTCAGGAAACCATATTAGCGATTTTTTTAGAAAAAATCTGTGTGCGCCACTGGATTCAGCATCCTTTAAAACGGGTCTATACAAATTTTCAACCGGAAATATCAAGTTGAAAAAAATTAAAAATTCGCACTTCAGCAATCTTTGATTCTATCAAAACAAATGATAAATGCATTGAAGTTGATGGTGGTTTGGTAGAAGTTACAAATTTTTAGTTTTATGTCATTTTTATTTGTTTTGATAGAATCAAAGATTGTTAAAGTGCGAATTTTCAATTTTTTTCAACTTGATATTTTCGGTTGAAAATTTGTATAGACCCGTTTTAAAGGATGCTGAATCCAGTGGCGCACACAGATTTTTTCTAAAAAAATCGCTAATATGGTTTTCTGAAATTGTGCTCTTTAAAACTAACATAGTAGGCCTTGAAGTCAAAATGGCAAAGGTCACTTTTTGCCAAGAATATACAATTTTTCCAAAAAAAAAACGAACCAAATCGGTTAAGAAATAAACTTTTTATCAGGGTGTTCCCAAAACAAATGGGTCACACTGTATGTCCACAATGAAGCTTCAAAAAGTTATTGCGAAGGAAAATTTGAGGCGTATAAGATGCAAAACCCGTCAAGTCACAAATTCGAAAAATCACGATGCTGTCAGCCAGCTGATAGGTAAGGTTCCCGAGGGTGACTTTTAACTTTTAGGTTGATACATTCCTTTTAACACTGTAATGCAAGAAAATCGAATCTATTCCATTGTGCTGTTCCACACTGTGGAACGCAAGAAAGTGAGAACATTTTCCAAATAAAATTATATCCGGAAATGCTTTGTTTCCGAGATACAGGGTGTTGAAGTCTCAAGAAAAAAATGCCCTTTCTATCATATCTTTCCTGCCTCTCCAGATATCTCCACAAAATTTGGTAGGTACACCTATTTTGACCAGTAAATCATATTTTTAATTTGAAAGTTTTTTAAAAATTTCTACCAGTGGCGTCGGAACAGAGGATTTGTATTGAATTTTTTTAGAAAAAAAAATAGTACGCCACTACTTTTTCTTAAAATCAATATCATTTTTGGAATACCTACTCATAGACTTTGGAGTTAATTTGGATTCCTGATATTTTTTCGCACCACGAACGGTTTTCGTTAAAAGAAATAAAAGCCATTTTGATGCATATGGCAAAATCGCTAAATTCTGATATATATGGTGTTTTGTATGTAGAATTCGTTTTTGTCTGATTTGTATGAAAATTGAAAGTAAGGTCAATTGATTACATATAGTAAGTAATGATAATTTGAAAAATAGTATGTAAGAATTATTACTATATACAATACTCATACTCACAAAACGGTTCAACATACTTACATAGGTATAAATCCATAGAAAAGTGAATATGTTAATCACTTTTCTATGCATATACCCCTCGATTTTGATTGATGTGTTTTGGAATGGTATGTTATTTTTATCAGATCGACCACTAACCGTCTTTGACAGAACCCAGTAAATGAGTAGACACAATTCGTCGCCCCTTAAGCGGCTCGATTGCTGCTTGCCGCGAAGAAGAGGTCGGGCCGCTTCCTAGAAGCCGGATAAATTGATCGGCATGCCCATGCATACCGTATTTGTACAATCGGCCGTCAGCCGGCGGCGGCGAGCTCTCGCCGGGCCGCCGTCTAGCCGAAGGACACAAGCGAGATCGCTGCCGCTGGGCCGCCGTCCACCCGAAGGCTAGCCGGCAACGGTGTGTTCGCTGAATTTGCATCTGACCGATCGCGGTTATCGGCCGGTTAATTTGCCTTACCGCAATATAATAGCCGGGTGTTTTGCCGCTGTTTAAAAGAAAGCTAAAACATTTAAAAAAAAACTGAACATGTATCATTAAACATAGCATAACAAAATCATATACGTATTATATATAAATATATACCACAAAAAAAAGTAGTTCTTAAGTCACGAAAGAGATTCCAAAAAAATTAAATGAAGGACCTTTCAAATGAGGTCAATGAGGATTACCTATTTTTCTGTTCGTTCTTCCACCTTCTCTGTCTGAACTATATTTAGCCATATCAATCATATATGTAGCATTGCTACAAATGGAATTTCTCCTTACAGCTGCTGCAAATCGAGAAAAAGCTTTTTCTTGAACAAGTAATGCATATTTTATGTATACAGGGTCGCGGGAATATGTATGGGAACGGGCGATCATTATCAGTTGAACTATATACGAATTACTGGAAATATTTGAATTCAAAATTGATGGGTTTTTCAAATATCTATTAGTTGGTAATAACTAGAATTATACAGGGTCGGTAATGAATTCGTGGAACAACAAAGTTGCATATTTTTAAATGAAACCCTCTGTATATTGTTGGATATTTCAATTATTCTTTCTTCAATTTTGAACAAAAACCGTGACATTTTAGAATCTTTGACAAGCTATAAACGGTTTAAGATGGTCTGCAGGCAGGCAGGCGAGTATCTACTTGTCAAGATGTATCTCATGACATGAAATCAATTATTTTCAAAAAATGTTGAAATGTGTCGAAAAAAGTTGACAGTTTGACATGCAGTACCTTTTATTTGAATGACAAAATAGCTCTTGAAATGTTCAGGCGAGAAAGTCAGACCCTTTTTTTATCTTAAATCTTTTGAGTTTTATAGCATATTATCAAAGCTGCAAATAAGTCATTTATAAAACGCGATAACTCGAAAACGGCTGAATTTGGGAACATTATCTGTACGTATCACAATTTTTGCTCAAAATTGAAGAAAAATAATTCAATAACATACAAGGACCTTCATTGATGTTTCACGACTTTATGACAGACCCTATAGACTTCAAATGATTATTATCATCGAATAGATATTCAAAAACCCTTCAACTCCTCTACTTAACCTTTCCCAGAAGCTCGTATAGTTTAACCAATAATCGACCGGTCACTAAAAATAAAATAAAAAATTCAGGTCCGTATTTAAATAAATGAACGTGATGATGGCCGATCAAAGTAGAAACGTCAGATTTTCAATTTGATACCGCCATCTTGTAGAGGAGGAAAAGTGGCAATAAGAAAGTTCAATTCATTTTTGAATATCTTCTCAAATAAACTCAGGAAATAATAACGTTTTAGCGAAATTTCGGATTTTTTCGAATATCTTCGGAAGTAGTCGGGAGTTTTCAAATTTCAAAACGCCATTTTGTTGAGCATAAAAATGCACAACTTTGCAACCATTTAACCGACCCTGTATCTCTTATAATAACTGAGCTCTCCATGCATGCAATCGAATCTGTGGCACCCTGTATAGGTCATTGATTTAAATAACTATGGTATAGGTAGGTATATTTTTTATTTTGGGGCCAAAACCACCCACGTGCAATGCACAATCAAAAGCGAGGGTGCATCCCTGATTTCCCTGATCGGTTCTTCGGTTTGAACTATTTGTAGTGACATCGGAAAATGAACAAATATAGGTACTGAAAAAAAAAATTGAGCATCAGCACTTTGTTTATTGTTTCGAATTTTGAACAAAATAGAGACTTTGAGGTTAAGTCTCAGGTATGGTGACCACAAGTTATGTAGCGGTAATAATGACCACTAAAAGTAGGTATAACGCCCGTTACCTCTGGACACGAGACGACAATACTGGACACCGTAGGTTTCCAACTGGCACTGTCGTCGTGACAGCCATTATCTGTTGAACTGCGGTTTTCGAGGTTTTTCTGGTCAGGAATTGCAAATATGTAAATGTTTTCGCAAATAGACTGACACTTATTCGGGATTTTTAATACAAAGGACATGGTTTTCAGTTAAGCATTTAGTTTTATAACAATTATGTAAAGACTTACATAATAAAGTCATTAAAAAGACCTTGTATCCGAGGCCCGAGCATTTTCTAGAAGCAAAATTTAATTTTACTCGATGCAAAAAAAGGCAGTGGAATTTGGTACTTCCCTCTGACAAAACACTCAATATATTGAAGTCACAATAATAGAGCTTTATTGACACACCGCAGATCAGCCATTAATAAATCATGTGCTGCCGTTTCGCTGATATGCGCGAAAGATTTGTCTTCGCTATGGAGGACTATAGTCTTCGCAATCTTCGCCCACCTCAAGTAAAAGAGATGACATTGATGAAATCTTTGAATAAAGTCTTTATTCAAAGGATAAAATGATTCGACAAAGACAAGAGAAAAGCAGTATATGGCGCATGCGCCTTATCCGGGTTTCCAACTAGTAACCCCAAACATTATATAACTTATGGATCTGCGCCTTATTTAGGTAACGGTGACAGTAAGGGTGTTTAATTTTTTTTTTTTTGATTAGTTTTTTATTTTCAATTAATTTATCTTTTACTCGATTTTGTTGAAGTTTGGTAACGGTATTTATAGTGATAACGGGCTCATTTTGCCATGAACAAATAAAAATTATCGAATACAGTGGCGTCCCGAGCGGCACTTCAACCAATATTATTGGGGAAAAAATGTACGCCACTGACTTTTTGTGTCATTTTCATTTTTTTCTCAGGTTATTCAACGAAAAACGCAACTTTTTGATCTCCTGAATTTTTATCGTATCTTGCCTAATTTTTGAGATAAACCACTTTATTGCATGTCTCTGGACTACACAAAAATAACAATATGATGCAAAGTAGGCTTTTTGCTTCGATCCATGGCAACCACATTATTTGTTTTCTTCATGACATTTGCCTACTGTATGAAAGTTTCAACAAAATCGAGTAAAAGATAAATTAATTAAAAATAAAAAACTAATCAATAAAAAAAAACAAACACCCTGTATTTTGGAAACAAAGCGAAATTCGAAAAAAAGTTATACCACATTCTCGTCTTAAAATTAAGCGAAGAATCACCCCTTTCATTTTGTCACAGAGGTTAGGAAACACCCTGTAGAAGAGTCCGTGAGGTGTTGGGTACTATTGGTAACGAATTCTAGGTAATTATGGTCACTATGCAACAGTAATGAACTCCACCGTTTAAGGCCTATAAAGGTTATATAAATGTCGCATTTATCGTTACTATTTTCAAGAACCATCAGTTAAATTATTTGGTTGCCTAGAACCTTTACAGAACCAAAAATGTTTATTGGGGGGGTTTCTCATTAGGGCTGTCAGATTTTCAAAAATAAGAATAAGCGGGATAGGCGAGAGGTTTGATTATTGAAAAGAAGTTCGTCACAAAAAAAAATTTGGCTTTATTGTAGGTAATAAGATAGAGATATCATAAACTTTTATGGTTACTTGATCAAGAACTTTACAAAAAAATAAGAATAAAATATGAAAAAAAAAACACTATCCTTGAACAAATCAAGTAGGTATTCTACATGGGGATCATCCGGGAGTTCTTAATCAAAATCGGGAGTAGGTATTATGACTTTGTTCAAGAAGCGGGAGGGACAGTAAGAAATCGGAAGACACCCGCCTAAATCGGGAGGTCTGGCAGCCCTAGTTCTCATCCATGTAAGAATATTGGGGGCACTTATTGGTTTTTTTGCACAACGCTCGAATCAGCACACAGGCGGAAACGAGAACTGTATGAATCAAAACTCAAACTTTCATGACAAACACACCATTCACCATAAAGAATCCACTATACCATTCACATTTATAAGTATATGCCATTCACAAATAAATATGAATGAATCGAATATAAATTATTATAAATCATAACATAACCTAGCAAAACCTGGAAAATACACAATGTGATTAATGTGAATGTTGCCAACATGATCGAAAGATACCCCAAATTCCCCTAAAAACCGAGCATACGACCGGTCATAGAGAGAATAGTATAGAATAGGTGCAAGGAATAGAAAGAAATTTCCTCTCTATTCTTCATCTTCATAGAAAGAAATTTCTTCTCTATGAAGTTACAGAATATACGCTGCTCTTTTATTCACTTTTGACTTGTCATTTTGACAAAAGTGATATGTTACTATGACAAAGTTTGGCATTTTACGAGGGTTGTTTAAAATATTGTGTGCGAATTCATATGCTTTCCACTGTACATAGGATATACAGTGTGTCCATTTAAGAGTGCAACATTTGGGATTTTTTTTTATTAATTGTAGAACGAAAATTCCAATATCACCGAAAGTTGGTGCATGTTCGATAAACTTATTAAGTGCAATTGGAATGATTCCAAGTCAAACATCATACACGTTGGGTCAAAAAATATAAGAATGTACAATTTGCACATTTTTTGGAAATATGAAAAATATAAGGATTAGTGAGTACTCAAGCTATTGATGTTTGAAAAATCAACCTACGACCTCTATTAATGTAGTAATCACCGATTAAAGAGCGCCAATCAACATCCACTACTTCACAGAATACATTATCTATCTCTGTCTATCGTATTGACTGAGATGACTCTCTCTCTCGGGAGGGGATAGCCCCTCTCCGTTTTCGATCATACAGTAAAATTTGCGCTTTCTTTTCTATTTATTTAGTAGATTTTTGAGTATTTTGTAAAAAAAAATCTCTCATGACTTTCTAATATTGTCTAGAATTCCTATATAAAATTTAAAAACTTTCAAGTCATTAGAAAATGTATGCAAAGGTACAGGGTTTTAAAGTTACATTTTATTTGCTATTTTTTTGCAATACGTTTTCACGCTCATAACAATTTGACGAAATCTCGTATTTGGGGCTTTATTGGGATAAGGAATTCAAATTTGCCCACCTTTTTTTTTTCGGATTTTGAAGAGGGCGCCACATTCGAGCTTATTCTTCGATTTGAATGGTCTAAACTTCTTTTGTGCTACACTGTATTCGACTTCTAACCAAATATTTGTATTCGTATTCTCTCAACCTTCTGACATGAAAAAGAGATACAACTTTTGTTTAGATAAATCTTAAGCCATCGAGATTTCGAGAAAAAGGCTTGAATAACTCTGCTTGCATATAAGGAATTGAGGAGATTCATCCGCTCCAAAAAGCACTGCTAGCAGAATAAGTTTTCATCACGCCGACAAGTAAACATTACGCCTCAGAAGAGATGGGTATAGATTTTTTTCGAAGACGGTGGCAATTTATTGTGAATTACATGAGATTTTGTAGTATTACTGATTTCTGTTTAATTATATATCAAACGGAGATTGTCAGAAATGCTCTCAGAAGAATTCAATTAAGTTAATACACTATAGATTTTTTTGATTTTACGGTTTATACGTTTCTCACAAGAGGGCGGAATATGTGGATTTTTCGTATTTTTTGTTACCGTTTTTTTTTTCAAAAATAGATGATGGGTTGCTTAGTTTGATATCTTACCTACCTTATAAAACTTGAATTGTTCCAGAAGGTGGAGTAATAAAAAAATGGCGCATTCCAGAAAAAATGCTTGCATTGAGTGAAATTTCAGACCGGATGAATCCAACAAAAATACAAAAAATAAGAAATGTACAAAATGTCAAGACTGATTCTCTACAAACTTGTTTCTTCGGCAACTTATAGCACATGAATCCAAAGCATGCTATGTTTAAGGTTGCAAAGAAATCAAAAATTTCGTATTGATCAAAGCAGAGTATAGGTTCGTCAGTGGCGCTCTCCACAACATGCGAAAAATTGGTATTCCTCATCCCGATCAGGCCCCATATACAAGATTTCGTCAAAATATTATCAGTGTGGCAATAAGCATTCCCAAGAAACTGCAAATAAAATTTAAGTTCAACATCCTGTGATTCCGTTAATAATCAATTTTCGAAAAAAAAATAATGGGGAAAGATGGCATTTATTTTCGGTACAGAATGCTCGCCTGATTTTTATGCTCATCATCTCCGGACACCCTGTATCGAATGATACGCTCCCAGTTAACTATACTCTCAAATCCTTTACAACCACTACGTATTCCAGTTTTTCGGCATACATTTGATAGATTATTTATTCCTTTGTATACCTCTGTGGAAGCTAATAATCCAAGTCTTGAAGTGACACACCATTCCAGCAATGAATCCTACGATATATCTTGATATCATCAGCAAACAGTCTGACATCACTAGAAATTCATCGGAGATAAAATTATCAATTTTAATTATATGAGATCTGTGACGGAAAAGCTCCCCGTCTGGACACTCAGCTCAATAAAACCGACTCCAGAAAGCAGAAAGCAATAATAATTCGAGATTCACTTTATCAAAGGCCTCAGTGAAGATTGAGTTTACCTGTTGTTTTACTCGTCGCGGAAAAGGTATACACCAACTAACAGCTTTATGGTAATCAACTTTTTTTTGTATATCAAGGACTATATGGTGATAAAAACCATATTTTTTTTCATAATATTGAAACCAAAGGTTGCGTTTAAAAAATGAGGTGAATGATACCAATAATATATACAATAAATAAATTTATTCTAGATTACCCATTTTGGCTTATTCTGTATACAATACAATCATTAAGGCAAAATGTACACGATATACGAAAAAAATAATGTCACTAAATCATTTTTTGTATAATGGTACAAAAAATAAGGCACAATGAACATTATGATGGATTAAAACAATCTTCTCCGTAGCTATACATACGTTCTTAAATACAATTATTATTGAAAATGCTGCCTAAAAGATGCAAGTACCAATTCGAATTGGGAATTGGAAACTAGTAGCAAAACTATTATACATGTAAAAAAAATACCTGTGTAATGATATGCTACAGCACTTAGGTAAATATTTAACTATTTTGTACAATAAACGAAATAACAAATATTCAACAGATTAATAAAGAATTTGTAATAGTGATAAAAGGAATGTGGTCACTAAAATAAGACACTTTACAAATAGATTTTCATGGATAATCAAATATGCTGTGAGAACTGGGTGTTATTCAACATAAATGAAATCAACGATACAGTTCCAGATTTCAAACTTCAATACCTAATAGTTTTTCAAAACTCAACTTCAATAGAATTCTAAGCACAAAATAAGCAAGCTTTTAAGCAAACCAGAAAAGCATCAACATCCAAAATATATGTCCTAGGATTTAAAAGAATTACCAACTACGTAATATCACATACTATGTTCCAAAAAGTTGTAAAGATTCTTTTCAATATAATTTGGGAGATAATTTTTTGATTGAATTTATTAACCTTGATTCATACATTAAAACATATTGAGCTTACCATTCGATAGTGTACTATTTCAAAATTACTATGCAGATAAAATCGATCTCAACAGCAGTCTGTTCATTCATTTTGATTTAAAAGATAACTGGATCCAACTTATTGAATATCCTTAAAACAAAACAGGCACGTTAATTATTCAAAGGGTGTAATAGTCCTTGATACAGCGTACAAAAAAAAAGAGTTGATTACCATCAAGCTGTAAGTTCGTGTAAAGCTTACCTGTGACGAGTAAAAAGACCTCTCAACGTGGAAAAACTTTCTCCGTGGAAGGTTTCTCTTCGGCACATCGGAAAATATTTCGATGTCATGATTTCAGGTTATGTGATGACCAGCAAAGCTGATACTTCCAGGAATGCTTAAGCTTAAGGTACTTCCACTTTTTCCGAAACATCTTTATTTTCAGGGTGTCGGACAAAGTGGAAATACCTAATATTTTTGTCGGACAATATTATACTGACGCATGACTACACCTAGTTAATCATTCCTAGAAGTATCAGCTTTGCTGGTCATCATATAACCTAAAAACCATTTTGTTTGTACGCTGTATCAAGCACTATGAGCTATATTTAGGATTAAAATCGAAGCGATTCATAGTGCCGTTAGGAGAATGATTAAAGGCTAAATGGTACTGCAAACTTCTTATCACAATCAATTATGAAAATTACTTATGCCACACCCAAAGTCGTCGCACTGGATAGCTTTTTGCGTCAATTTATCACTTGAACGCATTATCACATAATTTAGTCAGCCCACACGTCATTCTATAAAAAATCATTGAACATTTCCAGTATGCAGAATTGATATGAACTCCACGGAAATGAATACGTTAGCCTTCAAAAAGTATCCAAGCTCCTCTGTTATCTAGGTTAAACAGTAGCTGAAGCTAAATATGCCTATGGAATAGTCCATACACAGATTTGGAAGTAGCATTACGAGAGTTCACCACCCTCAGTTTGGTATCGGGTCATTTGCTACTCATTGAGGAATTGGCAGGCAGTGTGGCAGAGCGTTGCTGTACATTCAAATACGGTTTCTTGTTAGACCTGGTTGATTCCCTAAATAGAAATCGAAATTGTCCATTAAAACAATACCCCTGTGCAACCCTAAACTAGATAATACACAAAGCCATTCATAGTTCAAGTGCAGCTCTGGGTCCAAACAAGCAATTGGTTTTTCATAAACTGTCTATGCTACAGGAAAAGCGTGCGGTTGAGATATAACAACATTCTAAAAGAGAATGATTTTGACAAATAGTCAATCTGCAGGAGGTTTTAATACATGAACGTTCGTATAAATAAATGTTGAGGTTCTTATAATATCAATATAAATAATCAATTAAAAGTTTTAGGACTTACTTACAATACTCATTTATTAGAAGTTTCGAAGAAAAAAAGGCGGTCTTTTTACTAAATGTTTATTACTCTACAAGCTACAATAGTTACCAATATCAGTACCACAACTTGTATTGATTCCGTTAAAACAAAAATTTATTATGAATAAGAATTCGGTTTCTTATACCTAAAAAATGTGATAAAATATAGTCACAGAGCTGATGAAAAAAACATTAAAAAAACGTTTTTTGGATGCATCATCATTATGACAGGATATTGAGAGTATACATGAGTCATCATCAACTCGAAAAGTCTATCACCGAGAATTTCTAATTCTATTGATTTTATTGAATTGAGATCGTCTTTTCATACATCATAATGATAAACCTGTAATCACTGGAAAAAAATATTGCAGTGATTGAATTGAAATACATATATATGACAATTCAAACTCGGGCACCGTTGTCAGACCTTGAAAATTGATGATAACTCATGTTCGCCATCAACATCAAGCCTACATTATATTTCAATGCGAGCCTGTACCAAACACATTGTGTTTTCGCCATCAGCTCTTGGACTACTAGTACACTGGTTATCACAGCTTACTTTGAATTACTGTAAACATAAGTGATATAAAATAATGAGAAAATAGGCGTCTATAAATTTATGAAAATATTGGAATAAAACCAATTGATTAATAAAAGGTGTCCCCTGCGTAAAGGACAAAATTTTACTACGTGTTCTTCAGATAAATTCGAGTCGAAAATGCCTTATGAAGATGGGTTCGCAAATGCTTCCTTATCAAGATATGTTTTTTTTTTTTTAATTCAGTAGTGTTATTGTGCCGAAAACTACAATAATGTCCACAAAACAAACAAAAATAATACTACTGTGAAAATAAATGTTTACAATGATTGTTCAAAGTGTCCAAAAGAAAAATAGTGTGTCAAGGGAGAAAAAACAGACAAAGAGTCAAGGAAGCATTTGCGGGCTCATGTTCATAGGATATTTTCGACTCAAATTTACCTAAAGAACACGTAGTGAAGTTTTGTCCCTCGCCTCGCCACACATGATGACACCGATGGTTTAAATTGCTCGCCTCTTATTAGGTTGGTAACGCGGACAATGATTTTGTGTTATGTTTTAGTTGTGATTTATCAGTGTTTATCAAGTTTTTGTGAAATGTGTGAAAATTCATCTTGCCATCGAAAACTATTCTTTTCAAAACACTACTGTCTAATTCAGATGTTGTCGCCAGTTCAATAACCGCTGCCAAGAGTTACTGTCATGTTTGATAAATTATTGGGACATTATTTAAGCCATAACGTGATAACGTAATAAATAGGTTTGGCTGTGAATTAAGTAATGGTAAAAACTTTGAAGTCAATTTTTTTTTCCAAAAACTATTTTATTTGGTTTTTTGTCAGGTAACATGGCAATGGACGACATTCGGTGAATAGGAAATATTGATGACGAGAAACTCAAATATCAACTTAGTTTTTTTATAAAAAAAATAAAAAAATAGGGCGTTGTGAACTCAAGGTCTTGTCTCAAAATTAGTCAAAATAACCCTTTGAAATTAGCACAAGAACTTAATTTACACCCTGTATATATTACCTACTTTTACTACGTTACTGCCTAGGAAATGACTTATTAAAGTACGAGTCAAGATGTTTATAATTTCTGGACGAGTAGACCATGCAACAACTTTCAGAGTGAGTAAAATTCTATATTTTTCAAATCCATTTTCACAATCTCCAATGAAGTAGAGTGTCATTTACTGGACTGGTTCTGAGTACGGTAAATGAAACATTACAGTACAGTATAAAATAAAATATTCTTCCAGCGAATAGCAGCATCTGAAATGTTTCCTGTTAATATTTTTATCATAATCTGGCAAAAGTTTTCCATGAAATCCGTTCAGAAGTGAAAGTTTCATTTCGTATCAATTATACAGGGTGTTCCGGTGATCATGTTACAAACTTCTAGGGTAGATAAAACACACGAAGATAAGAAAAAAAGTTCATATGAACATGCGTCCGGAAACGCTTCCTCAGGTAGCTAGGGCACTCCGAAAATGACCTTCAAAAACTACTCTTCGTTTTATAGCTTCGGTACTACTGTAGCTATCGCCACCAATTTTGGGACATGAAATCTAGTTGGTAGATTCATCAATTTGAGCCTTCCAGAATTTGTCACCTTCAACCAGGGGCGTACAAACCAGGAAGCGTTTCCGGACCCATGTTCATATGAACTTTTTTTCTTCTTCTTCTTCTTCTTCTTCTTCTTCTTTGCGAAAGCTAAAAGCTTGTTACACCCAATCTCACCCCCCCTCATCTTGTTCCTGCGATATTGAGTTCCAACTGTCTTTCCATCTCTTTGGCGGTCTTCCTGGCGGCTTCCAGAAGTTGCATTTTTTTCAATAGAACCCCCTGTATACTATCATTTATTATAAAAGAGCTCATTTTCCTGTTTTCAAAAATATATAGTTTGATACCTTTCTGATGAGCCGTTCAGGAAATATTCAAGTTTAAATATGTGTAAAAATTAGTACTTAGATCCAGGTTGCCATGGATGAAATTGCACAAATTTATTAACTCGTTAATATTTGGAATAACATCTAGAAGATAAAGTTACTTGACCGCCATTTCTATTGATTCAATCTATACAGGGTGTTACTTAATGGTATGTCATAATTTTAAGGGGGAGTTCCTGGAAAAATTTCAAGTCGAAAAGGTCATATAAACTTGGGTCTTAAAATGCTGGGTTTTTAAGATTTCGGATTTATTTTATTTTTAGTTTTCAATACATTTTCCGAACACGATTTGAGATATCGAACTGAATTTTGCCACAGGATATTATGGTATAGAAACATATTTTTTATTTTTATTATTTTTATTTTATTTTATTTTATTTTTTTTAGACCCAAGTTTATAGACCTTTTTGACTTAAAATGTATCCAGGAACTCCCCCTTAAAACTATGACATACCATCAAGTAACACCCTGTATATGTAATCACTATTCTATCATTTTTTCCATAGCAACAGGAATGTGAATTTCAATTTTTAAACTTATTTAAATTCAAATATTTCCTTAACGGTTCATCAGAAAGGTCTCAAACCAACCCTGTATAGTCCCGAAAGGTCTGTACAAAATTCTGCCACTATTCTTTACGATAAAAAAAATCGATTAGACCTACCACTCGTTTCGTTCACAGAACAAAAGTTTATGGATACGGAAATACAGGGCATCAAAGTTTGAATTTGATTTTCGATTTTTTGGTTTAATTCTGGAGAGAAACATCAAAACCTCACGAAAATTGGAACTTGGGTTTTTTTTGTGTGAAAAATTTAAATATTGTGGCAGTTTTGTAGTAAGGTGCCACATACTGCTTGAAGTTCCTCTTTATTCAGTCCTATTTTTTTGCCGGTTACTGTAAAGTTCAGTCCGGTTTTTTTCGACGTGTCAATCTCTGTGTTTATGAAAACGGAGGCCACTTTGAGCACTTGCTTAAACAAGATCTACAGTAACCGGCAAAAAAAAACGGGACTGATTAAAGAGGAACTTCAAACAGTATGTGACTCTACTCTACACCATACTACGAAACTGTCACACTATTTAAATTTCTCACCCAAAAAAAAAACCTCCTGTATCTCCGTAACCATAATCTTTTGTATTGAGGTAAGCTGGGTCCAATCTTTTTTTTTTGTCGTAAAGAATCAGTGGTAGAATTCTTTAAGACCTTTCGTGGGCACCCTGTATATTTTTGGAATCAAGAAAATAAGCTTTTATGATAAATGATAATATACCATTCCATTGAAAAAAAAATGCAACTTGTGGAAAAATATTGAAATTCAGATAGTTTTTTTTGAAAAGATTTTTGAAAAGTTCAGATTAATATCTAACACTCATATTTACAAAATATTCATATAGTGACATTCTTGAGAATAATCGGAGGTAGTACAGGTAAGTTAGGGAAAAATCGCAACCAGAGTAGCTACGGAAATAGATACCAGAAGTCGCCAATATCCGAGGTCTTTCTCTTCCGGATTACACTTTGGTCTCTTACTTTCAAATACTCTTTTATACAGGGTGTCCGGTAAGTATGGGGCAAAATTTCGGGAGCGTATAGATGAAGTCAAAATAACCCCAGTTTATGATAAATTTATAAACTAAGGTGCCTCCTAACGGAGATACAGAGCCCTAAAGGGGTACTCTTCTTTTGTTTCGATAAAACTAACCGTTTTCGAGAAAAATAGGTTTTTGTTTTACCGGTTATTGCAATAATACACTAAATTACTACGGCGGGCCACCAGTTGTTGGTATTTTTGGTATTGAAAAATTCTTCGACACTCTCAGATCGATTGCCCATACTAGAATTGGTTAAAAATTAAAACAAAAAACAAAAAAAAAACAAGTAATTTTTTGATTTTTTTTTCTAATTTGACAAATTCTAGTACAGTCAATCACTCTGAGAGTGTCAAAAAAAAATTCAATACCAACAATAACAACAACTGGTGTTTCCCAGTAGTGTTTTAGTGTGTTATTGCAATAACCTGTAAAACAAAAACCTATTTTTCTCGAAAACGTTTAGTTTTATCGGAACAAAAGAAGATGAGAAAAGGTCAGAGTATTTGAAAAAGTAGCTTTCAGCTCTGTTAAATGTCACCTGTCAAAAATCGGGCTCAAAAGGTATGGTGGCCAGTCTGTTCCTGGTTCCCCATGCAATTTCAAATATTGACCTTACTATGGTTGTATGAGTCTTTATGGCCTACACAACATACTAAAATTTCATCAAATTATACAAGCCGGTTCAAAAGTTAGAGCTAAAAAATTAAATCGATGGTTACTTCTTTGGGGCTCTGTATCTCGGTTAGGAGGCTGTTTAGGAAAAAAGTTTTTATGACAAAGTAGGGTTATTTTGACCTTCCCTATACACTCCCGAAATTTTGCCCCATACTTACCGGACACCCTGTATTTCAACAAGATAGACATAGCTGAAATGTTTGATCAATATTGTCTTCAAGTTATCTGAAAATAATGTTTTGAAACAAATAACGATACATGATAAGTTGAGTTCCTAGGTATTTTAGAAAAACTTTGCGACGCTTCTTTACACAATGCTAAATTTTTCCTCATTGGTATTTCTTAGAGTTTATGAGGAATAACAGACATCAAAGAATATGTGTATGTGGTATTGGAAAGTTCAATTATGGTTCCAAAACCATTTTGATTGCTTCCAGGTAAGTTTCGGGGACTCTATCACCCCTTGCTCGATTGTGTTAGTCAAGCAAAAAAATTAGATATTTGATATTGCTACACAGGGTGAGTCTCAAAAAAGTGCGCATTGTGACATGGTGAATAGAGTATGATAGGATAACATGTATCCGCAAACTTTTCGTTAAAAAAATAATAATAAGAATAATAATTTCGATTTTTTTGTTTGTAAATTCGAAACGTCTCAAGCGATTTTAATTAAATTTTCAGAGTTTTGTTCTTTTTCAAGCAACAAAGCGCAACACGTTGTTGCTATGAAATCATTTTATTTTCCATTTTTTTTAGAGCTTGAAATAAGTGGTTTTCTCTGCATTACATAGATTTTTACTTTTTATCTCGAAAACGATGCATCGAAAAAGAAACCTCAGATGACCTTTTTTGCTTAAAATTGAACGGAAAATCAAAAAATGGTTTTTATTTTGCGGCAACTTGATGGCGTACCACTTTTTTTTTGATAAAAGAAATATGAGACGCTCTAGGTCCTGTCCTGGAAAAGCTAAACTCTGACGAATTTCTCAAGAAGATGCAAAATAACCCGGGATATACTTCCTGAAAGTTTGCACAAAATCGCTTGAGTTGTTTCGAATCTACAGACAAAAAAATCAAAATTTCCCTCAACTTTCAACAGTCTGGATTTTTTCAACGAGACGTTTTTGCGGACACATGTTCATTCACAAAAAGTGATTATCCTACCATAAAAATTCACCATGTTTGGTTGGTTCCGGCAGCAGAAAAAAGTTTTTTTTTTGGCAACGGAATGATCATAAAAAGAGTGTCAACATTTACGCATTAGAAAAAGATTCGTTCCATTAGTGTGGAAAGATTTCTACTTGCAATTTGGAGTGAAACCAGTGGCGTAACTAGAAATTTGGGCCCCCTGAGATCTTTTTACGAGGCCCTCTACCTACTCGTATATTGCAAATACATTTTTTCATTTTATTTAACAAAATCTGTCATACATCTACAGTGTGTCCCCGGATCGACGCATGAATAGATGAAAAAGACAAAAAAAATTGATTTCAATCTTTTGGGGTTCTGCCCTGCTTGGATAGAAACTAATTTGTGTCATAATTTTAGTTTCGAAAAATCAAGCATGTCTTGGAAATTAACCTAGAAGCTATTTATCTCACTAGCAAAGCTCTTCTTCTATAGGAGATACAAGATATTATTGGACAAAGTTGTTCAGAATGAAAAACTGAGTAAGAAAGCATAAGAGTTTTGGAATGTTGCATTCTCATTCGGTATTTTATTCTAAACAACTTTATCCAAAAACATTTCATCGCTTCTCCGACAGACGGAGCATTTCACTGGTAAGAAAAAAAGCTGCTGGGTGAATTTCCAAGACATGCTTGATTTTTCGAAACTAAAACTATGACACAAATTAGTTTCTATCCAAGCAGAGCTGAACCCCAGAAGATGAAATCTCAGTTCAAATTTTTTTTGTCTTTTTTACCTATTTATGCGTAGATCCGGGGACACACTGTACATACACAGGGTGTTTCATTCCCCACCTTTAAATAAGAACAAGACTTCCTATAAACATTATCCGGAAATGCTTCGATCGTTACAGAGCTACAGGGTGTTGAAGTGTTCTTCTATTTTATTTTGTTTTTTCTAAATATTTGAAGGAATGTCGATCTGTTGATGGAAATTTGCGTTTGGATTAGTTTGGGTTAGTAAGTATGTCTCTAACTTGCAGAGAGCGCTACTCACAATTATTTTTCCTGTTATGAACAGTCATAACTTTTATGTATAGTAGTCGCTACGTGGAAACATTCTCGAGATTTTTGGATTTTTAATAATGAATACCTATGATTTTGAAATTATGGCGAAGCATGATAATGATATTGGCAAAAAGTGAGGATGAGTTTGCCTGCTTGAAAATACGAAGAAAAATCCGTATAAACATGTGTCCGGAAGTGCTTCGTGAGTGAGCAACAGCGAGTTAAAATTTTCATTCTATTTAACTTTTTTCAATTTTTACAAACATTTTTATTTGAATAAATAGGACTACACACCAGTTGACTTTAACTTAAAGGTTACCTTCGCAAAAAATCTTAATCACATGCATTTATCATTTGAAATCCAAATATATCGAGAATGGTTGCCCGTAGCGACTTTCAACAAGTATACTTCTTCTGCGTGAAAATGATAAAGGCATTTGATTTTTTTGCCCAAGAATGTAATACAGGACCGTCCAAAAAACTATGGCTGAGCATAAAGTTAACGATAAGTTTAGTGTAGGTGGCGCTCCCTACAAGTTAGAGCCATACTAAGATCAGATTCGTATTTCCCATATTAAGAAACCTCCAAACACCAGTTTTCATCAAAAGATCGACATTAGTTCAAATATTGTTTAGAAAAAAACATCAGGGGCTGCGGGCCCCAGACATTGCAGCGGCTTGCACGGGTGTAGTTACACCACTGAGTGAAACGTCTTATATTCAGAAGAATACGAAGTGATTACAAGAGAAAAAACCCGAAAAGTGATAGTTTTTTTTGGATTAAATCAACTTCTGTTCGAATTCATCTGATATAAAAAGTGGACGGGAGTAGTTTTTTCAGATCAAAAAATTGGGCGACTCAATTTGGTGTTCCAATTTATAGAAGTAATATTGACCGTATTACTATTGTCTTTCAGACTTAATTATGAAAACATGATAAAAATATACAATTTATTTTACAAAACATTGTAAATTTCAAATTTGCAAAAAATTAATAATTTGAGAAAAAAAATCTGATAGTCAAACACATTTTAACAGATAGTACAGAATCTTCTATAATACATTTACTATCAAGTCTATTTTTAATATCAAATAAGACAAAAATATTGAAATAGTTGATATAGTGAATACATTTGGAATGCTTATCAAAGACATAAAGCCGTCACTAGTTGAGTTGATCCTAAAGAACTATAAAAATATAAGTACAAAATATTATAACGCAAAGCTGCCCAGAAATAGTCCAATGTACATTCACATGCAGCTACTTTCATTATCTACATAAAAACTATAATTTCTATAATAAAACTGCTAACATTTCGACAACTACTACACATCTACCATCATTTCAGGCCAGTCTAAATAAGTATACCCTGGTATAATACACCCTACAAAGTGCAATAAAAGCCCCTACAAAGTGCAAAAAAAGCGGTAGAACGGTCTAACAAATTGAAGATACTCCATATCAACTAAACTATACATTATAAGAAACAATTTTATTAGACTGAGATATTAAGGACATATTTTGAAGAATATTTACTTCAATTTGTTAGAATGCCTTTTACATAAATTTTGCCAAAGTCTACTGTTTGTTCTAATTCCTCTGAAGATTAACTTGAAAAATAAGTAAACATATCAGCTCGAAGTATACTCGCATACTGGCCTGGCAACATAACATCTTATGCCTCGAAAATAATAAATCGTCAATATTGATCTACATTCTACATAATGGAAAAATATTTCTTCTGCCGCCATAAGGTTTTTCATTGAAGGTGTTTCTCAATACGTGGTTATTCAAAGACGCGATTCATAAACAAGAATTTACCCATGGTCTAAGAATGTTAAAACTATTTTTGAGCTAGCTTTCTTATGCGACGTCTTGTGAATAAGGGATAAACTGAAGAATTCACAATAAAATGCCAAGTGCAAAGTTGCACTATGTGAAAATTAAGGCTGATTTTGTGTAGAATAAATGGCCTGTCACATGAATTGACTAAAATAATGCCCGAAATTTGAGCTAGCCCACTTTAAAGTAGATGGCGGAGCTTTCGTTCCTCCTTGTATAATGACCAAGTTATCAGTATTTTTCGAAAACAGAAATCAAGGGTAATATCTCAAGACAGGGCTAAACTTCATGCAAGTCTATAAGAATGTTTTCGTTCATCGATGATAAAATATCCAAAAACTGTAGCATTTTATTTGAACATCTGTATCTTCTCTAAAAAAGCGGATATTGACATCACCAAAAAAAAACAATTTGTTAAGAAAAGATTGTACTTTCCAACAGAACATAATAAAGATGAATTTTGCCGCTAAAGGGTAAAAAAGTAGCTCCTTTTCCTCCCTGTATAATGACCAAGTCATCGGTATTTTTCCAAAACCAAAATCAAGACATAGGGCTACACTTTGGTACAAATTTCACTAAAATCGGACAACAAATAAAAAAGTTGAGGATATCAATTCGACTCAAATTATTCTTGTCCCGAATTTATTGTCGGTGAGTGTAGTTTTTTTTATCTTTTATAGATAATAAAATGTCGGTAGTGCAGAAAATTAAACAATTAAAAAGTGCCAACGAACTTGACTTTGCAAAAATAAGTGAATTCAAAAAAAGTAGTCGTCCAGTGCCTGAACTTATTCGACAAACCTGTAAAGACAAAAATAAAGAAGTTCATCGAAAACTTTCGCAAAGGTATGTACGATCTAGCCGACTGGATATTATGTGCTTGTAAAGTGTCGAACTTGTTTCACTGTTTCGTTTGTTTATTTTTTTGATTTATTTTATTTGATGACTCCTCCAACTGTTTATGGCGCAAAACCGGTGTTAAAGGCTCGAAACAATTGAAAGGGAAAATAAAAAAACATGCTTTCTCTGCAGATAAAATATGCAACCGTTGGAAGTGTTGATATTCGCACTCAGCTAGACACGGCTTACAGAAAGTCCCTTCGAGATTTCGATGGAAATGAAAAATCGTTATATTTTGAAAAAAAATATAGATTGTGTTGAATTTTCTGGAACATTTGAGGTGGCCTTGATAAAACGCATTTGTCCGAAAACCCAGGGTTTTTTTAGGACTTATAGATTTCCGTACAGTCCCGTATTTTAAAAAAAATGTCCCATGTAGCCTTCGCATACCCGAATTGTCCCATATTTTGTAATATGAACCTCCGGCGAATCGTTATTGGCGTCACGAACTTAACACATGACCGGCGAATAGATCGGAACTTTCCCTACTGGAAATGAGGGGAAATTATCTATAAAGGAGGAGAAATCTCACAAAAAATTTGCCTGCGACGAAAATTTGCTCGCGACGTCAACCTCTTTTTAAACCATTTCTCCCGAAGAGGAATCGTCATTCAAGCACCATGCCGGTGCGAAATGATTATCTTAGATTGAAAAAAAAAATAGCGATACATGGAGGGATACGGAAAAAACGTAAAGGTGGGTCTTGATAAAGCATACGTGTATGAAAAATCGAAAAATGATGAGAATGTCTGGTAGTCCCGAAGAATGAAACAACTGAAAAAATAAATAACTAAGCTAGCCCCTCACGGTTATTCCAGAAGTGCCACCTTATGTTTTTTCCTTAAAAAATATAATATCTTTGTTTAAAAAATATGCCACTCATCGCTGCGTACTAAATATCACTGACATCTTAAGAGGTTGTGAAAATATAACGTGGTTTTCATATTTGCCCTAACGCACATCACATACATAATATTTCATATCAATTTTAGAACATAATTATCAAAGCTGATTTTGCTTTGAGTTTCAAGTTTCAATACTTATAAAAGACGTCCTTATTAACGATGATTATCGATAAGAATTCAACCCTAGAGCCTTCATAAATTCTCTACGATTTATTATTTGCGAAAAGCAAAGCCCGAACTATCGTTTTCTATCTCCAAGTTAATCTTCAGAAGCCCAGTCTAAACTACCAAAACAAAACCACCTACCTCGGCGATATTTTGGATGAATCCGCACTTGAGTTATTCGCTTTGAACCCACATTTTTGAATTTTGCGTGTGAGTCTGGACACCCACTGACTCTGTTCCTCACTGGATGAAGCTAGAAGTAGCAGTTCTTTGGCATAGGAAGGATCGTAGTGCAATTTGCACGGAGGAACATTATCTTCTTTTCGGTCCAAATGGTCCTTGTGGATTTTAATTCTACATCCTGCAAGCAAATTACCATGGATTGAAGAGGTGAAGTGATAAACGGATTGATAGGGATCTTGAACGTCAACAGGGTTTATACAAATGAAAAGTGGAGTACGAACTATACTTACTCCGACATTCTAACGCCGGTGGCGGCCTGAACATATGCCAAAGTTGTTTCGGACAAACATCACAAGCTGTAGGCATGTGATAGGAAATATTCAAGAACTCATGTCCTTTATGCACCACACAACCAGGAGCTTTATCTTCAAAGCTTCGGACAGATGATGTATCCAACATATTGTTGGGTTCCTCCGAGGGCTTCCGCGCTTCGCCCTCACCCAGATACAACAGTTGGAAAATTCTGGGAATATCTTTGGAATCGGCTCGAATAACGTCACCTTGAGTTACTGACCTAACGTGGAACACTTTGCTGAAAATAATTTTAAAAAAAAGTTGATCTTTCATTCTACAGTGTAATTCTTCAATGTCCCTCCCCCCACCTAACTTTTGAACCGTTTAATATACAGGGTGTCCCAACGATAGAGTAAAGTAGGTTTTATCATATAGGATATGAAAAATATCAATATCAATATGCGTCACAGGTTAGGGGTGTAAATAGCGCACATTTTGAAAATATTTGGAAACATACAGGGTGCGTCACAAAAGTATGGCACGAAAAAGTATGATTTTTTTAAATGGAACCCCCTGTATATTAATTGATATTTCAATTCTTTCTTCAATTTGGAACAAAAATTGTGATACAACTAATGTTCCTAAATCCAACCGTAATCGAGATGTCGCGTTTTAAAAATGACATTTTTGCAACTTTCACATGCTATAAAACTCAAACTATTCAAGTTAAAGAAAAATGGATTGCACATTCCTATCTTAACTTTTCAAGAGCTATTCAAGGAGATTAAATCCATTATTGTGAAAAAATGTCAAAATGTGCCGAAAAAAGTTGACAGTTGACGTTACCTTCTATCCAAATGACAAAAGAGCTCTTGAAAAGTTAAGATAGGAAAGTGCAAACCATTTTCCTCTAACTTGAATAGTTTGAGTTTTATAGCATGTCAAAGTTGCAAGAATGCCATTTTTAAAACGCGATATCTCGATAACGGTTGAATTTAGGAACATTAGTTGTATAACAATTTTTGTTCCAAATTGAAGAAAGAATTGAAATATCAATTAACATACAGGGGGTTCTATTTAAAAAAATCATACTTTTTCGTGCCATACTTTTGTGACGCACCCTGTATGTTTCCAAATATTTTCAGAATGTGCGCTATTTACACCCCTAACCTGTGACGCATATTGATATTGATATTTTTCATATCCTATATGATAAAACCTACTTTACTCTATCGTTGGGACACCCTGTACAAGAACAAAATTTGGATCCCCGTTCTGCATTTCTTAACAGAGTAGTGACAGTTGAAGATGTTGAAACGGCGATTGGTCGTCTTTCGAAAAAAATACTGATGTTATATTGAAAAATAAGACTTCAAACTTTTAGGGTGTTATGAGGATGTAAAGACCTTTGAAATTAATGAGGTATTTCTCGACCCTCCGTTCCATTTGATTTTTTCTTTCAAGATGGCACCCAGCTGTTTTTTTTATTATCCTTAAGTTTCAACTTTCCTCATGTTCAAACAATATGTTCAGTCACAAAGTTTTATGACACTTCATACTTACAGTGGATCATTATAACTAGAAAATGTGCAGTGACAGATCGATGATAACTCAAAGAATGCGCGGAATTTAAACTCGTTTCAAAAATCGTACTCTCGGTATGATATCAAAAAAACCATAAGCCAAAAATATTCTCTATAAGCGAGATTAAACTATGATGATTGGAAATTGAAGTGAAAAACGAATCTTCTTATAGTAACAAATTGACAATCAATTGATTACTGGCATTTTTAATGCGTTCTGGATATTTAAAAACTGTAATGCATCAACCACTTTACAAAACACTACCGGCCAAAAGTGGAGAAACATTTACATTTTTAACTTCCTCAACACGAAATTAATATTTTAAATTTGTCTCGCAATATATTCGCCTTCCTAATACAGTATGAAAAAGGATATTTGTTGTTTATCTTTGCCTTATCATAGGAACAGAAAAATGTTTTTGTTATTTGATGCGGACAAAAGTGTAGAAACATCCAAACAAATCTGGTTTTTTGGTATTAACTGCATTTATTGTTAGTTCAAATTTCACGTGCTTTAGTACATTCTCATACGTTGTACAAAATGCCTGGCGGAATCGATCTCAGTATTGATCTGAGAAAACTGATAATTTCAAAATTTGAAGCTGGTGTTAAGCAAAGTGAAATATCAAGGGAAATTTATCGGCATGGATCGGTAGTTTCCAAGACTATAGCTGCCTTTAAGAAACATAATTCCTTAGCTACCCGTCCAAAATGTGGAAGACCAAGAAAGACAGATAGTACGACTGAAAAGAAAATAAAAAAGTTGGTAACAGAAAATCCCTTCATGCCAGCCACAGAAATTATTAATGAAATACCTGGAGTTTCGGAATCTGTGCGCACGTCGTCGGTTGATAGATTTTGGTCTTTATGGTCGACGTCCAGCGAAGAAATCCTTCATTTCTAAAAATAATAGGTTAGCCAGAATCGAGTTTGCTCATCAGCATCTAGATTGAACAATACAGAAATGGAAAGCTGTACTATTTTCAGACGAGAGCAAGTTCTGTTTATCTGGATCTGATGGAATCAAGTGGGTTCGTCGTCCAGCAAACACTAGACTCAATCCGAAGTATACCAAGGCACCCGTCAAACATGGAGGTGGCAACATCATGGTCTGGGGCTGCTTTTCCGGGTTTGGAGTAGGACCATTGATAAAAGTGGAAGGAAAAATGGACCGCTCCCAATTTTTAAGAATTTTTCAAGATCATATTATGCTTCCATATGCAGAAGAAAACATGCCACTTCGATGGTCATTTCAGCAAGATAATGACCCAAAGCATACCGCAAAGGTGGTCAAGAATTGGATTACAGACAACAACCTCGCTCTAATGAAGTGGCCTGCGCAGAGTCCTGATCTAAACCCTATTGAAAACCTATGGGAACACCTGGACAGAAGAATCAGACAAAACAATAAGGACAAATTTAAAAACCAGGGCGATTTGTTTCAAGCTCTTGAAGCATTCCATATCAGCAGATTACATAGAAAGTCTCATTCATTCCATGCGATTCGGTGTGCTGAAGTTGTTATAAATAAAAACTTTATAAATTGTTTCTCCACTCTTGTCCCCCGTAAAAATAAAGAATAAATATTTTTAATTTATAAACTTCACGGTTTTAATTTTAAATCATATAATAGGTAAGTACAAACCAAATTATATATTAAAACAGTAATGTTACAATAATTGAATAAGCTATTGAAAGAAATTGAGAACAAACGATTTGTTTCTTCACTTTTATCCGGTAGTGTAGATCCTGAACAGATCGACCTAATATTATTACCAAAATGGGTTCATATACAGAGTGTTAAAAATTCTATGTTCATCCACTAATGTATAGATCAGCATTGGTATCTTGGATAGGGTAGAGGGTACATCGAAGTTAAAATCATGGCAAAGATGCGAATGAGTACAGGGTTATTGATTATAAATGCCCCCCCCTGTAACTTTTTAATTTGATGTTTTGGTAAAAAGTGTCTCAGATAAAAGTTTCATGGTTGAAAATGAAATTTTCAAAAAGCAAATTTCACATACATATACAGGGTGTTCCGAAAAGTCTGGGCGAGGTCCAACTTTCTTATTTCAAATTAATACCCTATTTTTTTTATTCGATATTCTCGGAATTCGGATTCTCCTCCTAATTCTAAACATTTTCTATGTAGCATATCCTATACCTTAGTTTGATGTATAAAAAGATATTTGATATTAATATATTGAATTTTTTCGTCAATACTTTGAAATCATAGATATATTTCACATTTTTATAACAATAAATTAATATCATTCAATTTATAAATATCAAAAACTTTTTATACATTTAACTTAGGTATAGGATATGCAAAGTCAAATGAACGCGGGAAAAAAATTAAAAAACCAACAGATTTTCATATTTATTTACACTTAGAATTATTGAAATTGACTGACATGGATCGAAAAAGAATTGACCTGACGTTAACATTGTATATTTTTTTCTCTAAAAGATGACGCAATCAGATTTTCGATCCAATGTTTTGTTCCTTCCAAAATATCATCAATTTACATTGATGAACACTGGAGTGGCGACATTCATCGCCATAATGGTATGGGTTTTAATGTGAGTAACATAGTTCCTGTTTCCAGGCAGCAAGTCGCATGCTATTTGAAGCCTACTAGAGTAATTTACATTTTTATTTATCTTGAAAACAATGAAACACAACTTTCATGCCTTATAAGGACAACAAAAGGTGTCGTTTCAAATTACAGTATTTCTAAAAGTGAAGTAAATGATGCGTATTGGTTAAGTTTTCTCAAGTTGCTTTAGAAATAAATCTTTGACCTGTGTCTGCCAACTGAAAAAATTACCCTATGCACTGCTCAAATAATTATTATAGTTATTAGATGATGAATAATCAGAGGCTTATAAATCAATGGGAATCATCTATTAAGACTTACCAGAGGTCCAACACAATCACAGGATCCGTATTCTGTTTATCATTTTCTGAATTATAAAATATAATTTTTCTACTTGAGACTACCACATATTGCTTTTTCCAGCCATGTCTTCTGATGTTTTGTTTCGACGGTATCGATAGCCAACCCTCAAAGACAAAGTCCGAATTTACATCATCCCCTAAAAGAACAGTTATTTGAAGTTCCAGTCCACAAATAATTCAGGTTTATTTAAAACAAAAATGTATAAATTAACTTTATTAGTTCCAATAATGTTTGCTTGATAACTTTCCACTTACCTTCGTTATCAGCAGAACTTAAGGAAGCTGTTTCACTATTAAAAGCTGCCAGTTTTAACTGCAATTGTTCTATTTCAGCGTCTTTACTATCGAGCTCCATCAAAAGACGATTCTTGTTTGCTGCTTCCTCGCTAAGTTGGACCTGCAATAGGAATAGTTTTTCATGGTGATACAGCTTTGATAGGGTGTGGCGAAATACCCAAAAAAATCAGGTAAAACATGGATGCGCCACAAAACCACAGAGCATATCTACAGATTTTTAAATAGGACAAAAGTTTCTATCAAAAGAACTTTTATCAAACTACTTTGCTAACTAACACACATAAAACTTACACTCAAATCCTGTATATTTTTCTGCATGTTAGCAATCATCTGATTGTACTTGTCTTTTTCTTGACTGAGTTCTTGTTGCAGTTTTTTCAAATCTTTTTCTTTTCTTCTCAAGTCAGTACTGGAGACCTTGTTTTTACCAGTCTTCTCTTTCAGATCCTTGCGGTTCATTATTTCGTGCAATTTGTTGATGGCAGTTTGTTTTAACAAACTTTCCGTTTTCAATTTCGCTCGAAGCTTTTCAATTTCTTCGGTATTGTCCGACGCCCTAAAAATGCATTTCAAGTAATCAACTGTGCTTTGACATTACTAACATTTTGATGATACAACATTGAATACTCGTGAAAATCGAAGTGGGGACAAATCAACAAAACAATGACTGCAATATGTCGATAAAAAACTGACGATATCAATATATTGTTTATATGAAAAAAAAGTACCGATAAAATTATCTACCTATTAAATTCTTCCTGTAATTGTCTATACTGCCTGAAAATTTCTTCTTTTTCTTTCTGTAGCTGCTCATACATTCTTTTCTGCTCAGTCTCTCGATCTTTCAAAACATTCAAAGCTGCCTCTTTCGCATTAATCTCGTTTCGATGTTTGCCCAGTAAATCTTTCAACTCTAGTTCTTTCATAGTCTTCTCTTTCTCCAAATCTGCAACTGTTTCCTCTGCTATTGATCGTGCCAATGCCTCTGAGTCTGCTCTAGCTAAAGCTAATTGACATTGATGTTTCAAGGAGGCTCGTTCTTCTTCGAATTCCTTGTTAATACGGTTCTTTTCATCAATTTCTTCCTTCAGTTCTTGCGTTTGTGTTTTATAAAGAGTTGCAAAGTATTGCTCTGTTTCAAGAGAGTCTTGCAGCTCCTTCATCTGGAGTTGGTCCATTTGCCAATTTCGTTTGATTCGCATTATTTCTTCTTCAAGAACTTTTTTGGCTCCCTGAAAACGAATCGGTTAGATTGTGATTTATGTCCTGATATGAAATGGTAAACAAAATATACATTGGATAACAAAAAGATCTTATGTTTTCTTAGTATAATAAACGAAATCAATCAAAAACGACACCCTGTATCTGCGACACGATGGATTTGCGAATCTACAATCTACGTCTATGGGAGCTTTTTAATTTTTTTTCTGCAAAATCTAGCTGCTGTCAAAAATTGGAAGAATATTTCTGAAAGCCCCTGTGCAGGGTGATTCACTTTCAGCGACAAGATGCCAGTTCCCGTAAACTATCATGAAGACCCAGAAAAAAGGAATGTGCCCGACAGGAAATGTTGGAGATATATTTCAACGCAAGGGGGCGTAACGGTAATGTGAAAACAGAAAATAGATATTTTCGAAATTTTTCCCATTGAACTACCAATTATACCGATATTCTCTATAAAATTGCCCCCCGACACTTACTAAATTGCCTATAACTAACCAATTTTTGAACCGATTTAGGTGTCCTTTAGCTTGTTTTAAAGAGGAAAATCTGCTCTTTCTGGTGCATGTTCTCGGGATCGATTTTATTCGCTTCAGCCGCCCAGACAACATGAATTGTGAAAGTCAAACCTATATTTAAGGTTTTTTTCGGAATTTTCAAATGCAAACCCCCTAAACTGCTCAACAATTGAAATGATCCACTCTGAAAAATGCTACGTGCAGTGTCATTTGGATAGAAGGTACCGTCAACTGTCAACTTTTTTCGGCACATTTTGACATTTTTTCACAAGAATGAATTTAATCCCCTTGAATAGCTCTTGAAAAGTTAAGATAGGAATGTGCAATCCATTTTTCTCTAACTTAAATAGTTTGAGTTTTATAGCATGTCAAAGTTGCAAAAATGCCATTTTTAAAACGCGATATCTCGATAACGGTTGAATCTAGGAACATTAGTTGTATTACAATTTTTGTTCCAAATTGAAGAAAGAATTGAAATATCAATTAATATACAGGGGGTTCCATTTAAAAAAATACAACTTTGATGCGTTTCGTGTTTTGGGGACACCCTGTATAACATGGAAATATTTTTGAAATGTAGCCTTAAAGGGTCCCTATCCATCCAGAAAAAAAAAACTTTTTCAAAATCATATACTTCGGCCATAATGTTTCGTGTCGAATAACGTGAATAACCCTGTATAGAAAGTAGAAGGAAATTATACAAATAACACGATGAAGGCATCTATCCAGTGGCCATTCAGTAACATCATGTTTGACGGCCTGTAGCTGTCTTATTTGACAACTTCGAAATGTCACGTCACGAGAAATATCCATTATACGCTTTACACTGAAATGAACGCACGCTGCTTGAAACAAATGCGGCGTTGCGAGATGTATTATTGATGGTATTTTTACAAGAATTACTAGCTCATTAATAATATGATGAACGATAGTTGATCGATACATTTAGGTTAACTTCAAGATTGTTGGGTAATAATGTGATTTACTGCAAAAAATGAACCCGGAAACTATATACGACACCACCCAGACTGGGTTTTATGATACCTTTGACCGTATCATAAAACCCTCAAGATATTTATTTTTCGCAGACCCAAATTAATACAGACACGTAGAATATAGTTATTTATCAGACATCAGTACATCAGGATAAAATATTCAGTCTGTCATTTGGCTTTTGCTCTCAGGACATGCCTCTGTCGAAAATTTGTGCGGATTGACCTCAGGTTTCAATATAATATTGTTCCCCATTGTTTTGAATTGCATCCGATTAGAACAGTCTTCAGACAACTAAGACAAATGAATTATTGTTAAGATGATTTGAATGAAACTTACATTAAAATGAACTTCACAAACATATGCGGAACCACAACATGTCACTGAAGGTACATTAATTACGCGAGCCCATGATTTTTGACGTTCCTTATTAGAAGGAACCCTCAAAAATATTTTGTTGTGGACGATTTATTTTTGCTAAAAGGGACCACACACCTTCGATTTGTCATTTCTAGGCTGAGTAATTAATCGCACAAGTGGCACAAGACAACAAGAAACTGCAAATCACGATACCCCCAAACAACACAAACGACCTTCAACAGCAACCCTTATTACGGATTATGCCGGCACTATTACTAAATTGGATTCATTCAATAAGACATCAGTTACGATATTTTCCGTATTGTGTTAATCGTTCAAAAAAATTAACGCGTTTTTTTGATTTTTAATAGTAGCTATCAAACGTGAAAGAGTTATAAAATGTATCCACTATACATTGGTTGTTCTACGGTACATGGATAAAAATAGAATATTTTCTTTGAATTAGTTCAAATTTGGTAAAAAGCGACATCTAATCCACATACTTTCACATGTATAGAATCAGTAAAAGTCAGGTAAAATTCTTCTCGCAGGTAGAGGTAGAACACATGCTCGAGCAGAACCGCAATTTTACAATGTTTTCCACTTCTTTGGTGAGAAAATAATAAATGGTGAATTTGAAATCTTGAGATACGTATCTGGAAAACAACCATTTTTATAAACTGCTAGTTCTGGTTTTGATTCACATTTATTCTATAAAAATACGTCTAACATTCTAGCCAAAGACACTTGAAAAAAAATGGAGTCCAGACCGGGAAGAGCAAAGTTGATCCAAACCACGAACGTGAATTCGAAATTATTGAGAAATCTCCAGAATAAAACACGCTTTACACTTGACCCCAAAAAAAAGCATCTCGGCAACGTTGCCTCCTCTCCACTTATCGATCCACGGAAGAGCTGCGCCGTTCCTTCTCCGGATGCAAGCAGAAACGCCGAAAACGCGTCATCATTTAAAAGGCTTGGTAAACTTCGACGCTAGTTTATGCCCTTAAAAATCGACCTACAAAAAAAATACGGGTCTAATATTTTTGATTATATTTTTAGAATATGCAATAAAAAAAATACGTGCAGCGACCCCATTGGCGGAGCTAAGATGGAAATGAATTGCCAAGGACTAGGATGAATTAATTAAATCTATATGTATAAAAGTACACAACTCTTTTGATGACTTGCTTCTGAAATTTCAAGTCATTCAAAAATGTATGCAAATTGTCAATTTCAACGTTCAATCCTGTGAGATGAGTGAATACAAAATGCATTTCGATCAGCTGGCCCTGGAAATCAAAAATAGATAAGAAAAGTTTTTTTTAAATCCATGATATTTATAGAATCATGAATTTAATATTGATAACGTTGATACACAAAGAAATTTGCTTATCAAGATAAGATTAAATTTAGGGTGTGTACACATGATGTGATATTTTTTGTTGTGAACCATGGATTAGACAGAAAAGGAGAATTGTTTGGAAAGGAATATCTATGAAACTTCATAAGGTGAGTTTTAGCAGGAAAATAGTATTATTTATATTGTATCTATAATTTTTCTGTGAAGCCTCAAATTTGTATTGACTTAGAAGCACCTAAAAACATCAATTCTGAATATTCGGAAATTTGTTGTGTTAATCTGTCAAAAACATGACCTTATGAAGAAAAACTCGTTACAAAAAAACACTTGAAAATGAATTATTCTTAAAATAAACTACTTCGAAAGCCTCAAACAATTATTGCTCTTTATAATTTTTATTGAACATGTTGGAAAATATACACACTGTATGGGAGTTCTACCTAGTTTCAATGTGAATTTTTCCGATAAGAGAGCCTTTATTTTTCAATTTATGTTGAAAGGGATCCACTTTGGATAGATTTTGTACATTATTTCAATGTGGTGGTCAAAAAATAAGATTAAAGATTAAATTGAGAAAACTGCCAAAGATCTAGTTTTTCAAATGGAGAAAAATCGATTTTTGGTAGTTTTCTCGATTTCCTTTTTAATCTTGTTTTTTGACCAGATTGTAGCAATCGGTATTGAAATAGTTAAAAAAATGTGGAAAAAGTAGATTCCTTTCAACAAGGAATTCAATACAAATTATGTAAAAAAAGCTTTATCACCGACTAGAGGAAAAAAGAATAAAATTTTCAAAATCGGCCCACATGTGTGACTTGATATATCCCTTTAAAATATGTTAGGTTTGCCATTTTTTCCCGAGCATATTTCCGAAAAAAATACTGTCTTTGATTTACTGAATTTATTCCAAGTAAGAGACTCAGCCTGTATAAATCGAAATTGTGCCCGGTGAGACACCCTGTATAATGATGATGGTTTTCAAGCAATAAAACTGATTCGAAAATTAAGAATTGGTTTTCTTCCGGTTTTGACTGCAATAAACCGCTTATTAAGAGTTAGCGAAAAAATGTAGGCAGTCATTTTCGAAAATACTGCCTGAATGTTCACTTCAAAAAATAATTTTCAATGTCTTATTAAAAATTTATCTTGTCAGGTTATTTTATTTATAAATGATTCTTTCGTTAGGAAAGAAATTCACCAATAAATTAACCTAATACTATTCAATTAAACGTTACTTATAACGTATGGTCATTTACTCACCTGTAATTGTTGCAGATCAGCACTCAATTGGCTCTCCTTACATTTGAGTTTTGCAAATTCATTTGCGTGCTGCGCGAGTTCTGACTGTAATATCGTTTTTTTCTGTTGCTCTTGATCAAACTGCGATTGCAGACCTTTTCCTTTATCAACTTCTTGTCGATATTCCCCTTCTAATTTTTGAAGTCGTTGCTGTATTTGACGGTAATCTACTGACAACATTGAGATCTGTCGTTCCTTTTCTTGGAAGTTTAGATCGGCTTTTTGCCTGGCATTTTTCTCCTCATTTAGTTTAGTTTGTAATGCTAGAAGAATTGAATAAAATATATGGTATAAGTTTCATATAATTAGCATTCACTGTTTTGAAGAAAAAAAACTTTTCAAAAATGTCCAATTAAAGATGAATTACATACAAAAAAAGTCTTATTATGTGATTCCGAATTATATAGGCTAAAATGAATTTGATCAATCATCGCTTATTGCATCCTCAAAGATGTAAAAGGTTATTTACTTTTATCGATACACTGCTCAAAAACATAATTCGAGGAACACTAATTTGTAACTTTATGTTTTTCATTGTGGAAACGATGAAATGCCTTTGAAAACTTATGACCTTGAATAACGGGCCCTCAAGAGAATAAAATGGAGATCGCTCGGATCCGCCGATTTTTGTTTCAAGGGGGAAATAATCCGCGCCTATTCTCAACCTTACAGCACCACCCCCTGAGCCAAAAATGTTGAATGGAAAGGGTGTTAAGTGATACCTTATTTGAACGGCCCTTCGACCCTGATTACAACTGCCACTTTTCAAGACTCTGCTGTCATTCCTGTTGATATGACAGCTTGTCAAAGATTTATTTTCATTATTTTTTTATTGAATAGATAATCAACCGCAAGAGTTAACTTCTCCAAACTTGAAGGATATGATAAGGGACAGAAGATTTCCAAAAAGAGCTATTACTCAAGCCTTTTGAGGAAAAATTATTTTACTAAAAAAAAATTATGTGAAGTAAATCCTCGCCAAAAAAAATGAGTAAGCTCATTTTGAAGATTTTCGGTCCCTCATCATATCCTCTTAATTTAGAGAAGTTAACTTTTGCGGATAATTATTTATTGGATTAAAAAAAATGAAAACCAATTTCTGATAAGCTGAATGACAGCAGACACTTGAAACTCGGCAGTTGTAATCGAAGGGCCTTCGAAATAAGGTATCACTCGACTCCCCTTTCCATTTAACATTTTGATGGTGAATATCACCATCGCTCAAGACCCGTATTCTTGAATATCTGGGATAACTTTTGCGGGAAGAGGGCGTGACCTCACAATCTGATTATTAAATTTTGTTGTTGAAGTCGATTTTGTGTGCTGTTTATGTGATGGATGTAGATGATTTCAATCATATTATGATCTAGAAGATGTAGAAGACACTGAAGAGTGGATAGAAATAAAAAGGATGATTCCTGGGAACATTCCCGGGAGTTCTCCCGTCACAAACATTCAAGAATAAAGGGCTTGGAGGTGATGTTGAAAAGTTGAAAACAGGCGGAAATTGTTTCCCCCTCTAACCAGAAATCGACGGGTCCGAGTGTTTTTTATTTTATGTTTTTGGGAGCCTGTTATTGAGGGTGGAAAGTTTTCAAAGTGATGAGACATTCAAATTCCTAGAACTACTGAAGATAATTAATTTACTAGGATAACATAATACTTAATTACTTAAGAAGATTGAATGTTTCATATTTATATAATTTCCACAATAAAAGTTAAAGAGATACAAAGAAGTGATTCTCTAATTTTTGTGAGCAATGCATTAATGAAGTAAAAAAGACAAACCGACAAATACAAGTAAAGACGCAAGAACGGGAAAATACATTTCTAAAAAATATTCGAGAAAGAAATATATCTGTAGGGTTGGTTCAATAAAAAAGTGGGACCTAGTAAAAACCCTTGAGGCCTACAAATAAGTACTCAAATTTTCAGTAACTTCCAACTACATTTTCTGATATTAGAAATACAGGGTGTTCCGAAATTAGACGTCAATATTTCAACCACGTATTCTACGCCCCAAAACAGATATAAAATTGCATGTAAACTGGTATCCACAAACTCTTCGTTTTCAAGATACAGGGTGTTGAAAGTGAAGACTAGACGATTTTTTGTAAATATTTTCGTGACCTGTTGAGATAATTGGACAAAATTTGGTACAGTTACTAAACGTTTTGCACTCTATCCAACGAACAAAAACTTAGTCCTGTATTACTTTTATGAGCGGGATATACAAAGACGAGTTTGACAAAAACTTGCCCCAAACGTTTGGGTTGGTGATATTTTCTAGTTTTGCCTAAAATTTTTTAAAAATCTTGAGTTTTCTACAGACATAAGGTACCCTTCTCGTTACTCGCAGAAGCACCATTCACAAGATAAAGGCAACTGAAAATCTTTTCACAAGAAACTTTTAGGGAAAAACGTGTCGTGTGCATCTGGCTAAGCTATCACAGGTAAATCCGTGCTTTCGCTGATAGTTTCGGTATACGCATTTTTTTTTGTAATATGATTTTCAAATAATTTTTTCTTAAAAATGGTGTGTCCCAGCGAGGTACGAGAGGAGTACCTTATCTATGTAGAAAACTCTATATTTTGAAACTGTGAAAGCAAAACTACTAAAAATCAACAAGAAAAAAAATTGGGCAAATTTTTCCCAAGCCGTCCCAGTATTTCCCACCCATGAAGGTAATACAATACAAAATTTCCGTTCATTAGGAGCGTGAAAAGGTAGGTAACTATTTAAAATTCATTCAATTATCGGGTTTCGAAAATATTTACGAAAAACCATCATCAGGTCTTCACCTTCAACACCCTGTATCTTGAAAACGAAGAGTGTGTGGATACTAGTGTATAGGAAGTTTCAATTATATTTTAGAAAGTAGAATATGTGGTTTAAATATTGACGTCTAATTTCCGGACATCCTGTACAGGGTGTTTCCGTATATTTCGTCTGCAGACTAACTCGCTTATTATGCAAGATAGATAGGGACTTCAAATACAAAGTTGGTAGGTATTAACATGAACCGCCAGAAAAAAAACTTTTTTTGTTTACCGGGTGCACGAGAAATGTGTGACAGACACAACTTGCATTTTTTTAAATGGAACACCCTATATATTATTTTATAATCAAATAGACATTATTTTTTTGATCTCAAAAATATACAACATGTAGGCATTCCTTCCAGCCGTTTTCAAAATATTTGAGTTTGAAAGTTGGTTTTTTGGTATTGCCAAATTTAGTATCTATGACTACAATGATTGTTTGAACAATGTTTATGAATTTTTATCCTTCCAATAATCTGAAACAAGGAATAAAACAAGTGAATACATTATTATTATTAATAAATAGATATTATTGAATATACCCGCCATTATTCCCAACACATTCTCTTGAATGCATTTTATGATATCAATTTATTAATAATTTAATGTATTCACTTGTTTTATCCGTTGTTTTGGATTATTGGAAGGATAAAAATGAATAAATAATGTTCAAACAATTATTGTAGTCATAGATACTAAATTTGGCAATACCAAAAAACCAACTTTAAAACTTAAATATTTTGAAAACGGCTGGAAGGAATGCCAACATGTATATTTTTGAGATCAGAAAAATAATGTCTATCTGATTATAAAATAATATATAGGGTGTTCCATTTAAAAAAATGTAAGTTGTGTCTGCCACACTTTTCTCGTGCACCCGGTATACGCAAAAATATTTTTTTCTGGCGGTTCATGTTAATACCTACCAACTTTGTATTTAAAATCCCTATCTATCCTGCATAATAAGCGAAAGAACTATTCCAGTGTCATTCATGGTCAAAATACTCATGCGACAATGTCGCGGGCAAGTTTCCAAGTCCTGGTAAAAACTGAGCGCAGGATTTATTGGATTTTAACGAGGATTTAAAAAAAAAAACATTTCAATGTCATGTGATTCACTTTCCATACCAAATCGATTATAGATTCAAATCTTGATTCTTAAAGACATAAAATATCTGTGTCGTTTGAATATATTTCAGTGGTAGCAACTAAGAAACATCAAAATGTATTTCGATAAAGTTTTATTCTGCTGCTTTATATTCAGAGCAGCCTATTCGAGACGTGTTCAATATAGAGGAAAAAGTTCGGAACCTTAAAATCATCACAACAGAAAAATTGTCCAAATAGCCTTTTTCTAGCAGTCACTACAATTGGTTCCGGAAAAAAACCAATATGAAAAATCAGCTGATTCTCGAAAACCTACATTTTGATGCAGCCTGAAATCCAAACAAACCACAAAATGTCTTTAATATGAACCAAATGTATCATTTAAATGAAAAAAGAATGTAACGATAGAGCTCAAATATCAAAGTTCATTGAAAATATCAAAGTATAATAATTACTTCTGGAACAATGAAAATCGAACATAACTTTTCTGGCACTTCAAAATGGCGCTTACGTCCTTCAGTACACTTCATGAATTTTTTACTTAATCTGGTTCGATTTACTATTTTTTATGTCAATGCGGTTTATTTAACAACATAATTGGTACATCCCTGGAATAAAATCATTCAGAAAAAAAATGCATCTACTAATCACAATTTTTCTTATAACATGAAATATATATGGAGACTATTATCATGCAAAGACTATTCTGGGTCAATACTAAACTCTATTCTATTACAGCTACAAGATGGGCGATTTATATGAAGAAAGTGTCTATGAAGCATTTTTGACAGAATGTGTAAACTGTGGCGACCAAAATGATGAAATAGAGAGTCAAAAAGACTTAAATCAATTGCAACACGATCTTGATGTCATCAAAAATCATATAATGGCAATACAAAAACAAAATGAAGAACTACAATATGAAAAATCGGCAGATTTTAACATAAATTCTCAGTTGGAGAAGGAGAGGTGTTTGAGAGAGGAGTTGTTATCCGAATTGAGAGTTAGAAGTGCTATTATTGAACATCTCAAAAAAACAAATGAAGCATTGTCCGAAAAAAATAAAATGTTACAAAATGAAATAGAAAAACTTATGAAGAATGGAAGGTGAAAAATAAAATGGATAAAATATGTGTATCAGGTTCTCAGATACCAAATAACGCTTCCATGTGTTGATATCGTCGCGAATTTGTCTAAACGACACAAACTAAATTACTCAAATGTTAATTTTTTTGAATGCGTTATTTTCAAATAAATAGGATTTTATAATGAATTCTATCACCGAGTTTACGACTGAATCCCAACTTCAAAACAAACCCGAAAAACTACAATCAAAAATATATTGCGTAACATTCATGAAAATCGGAAATTATGATGTTTGGTTTCTTAGTCCGTGCTGAATCTGTACATCAGAGACTGAATGATTTATTTTATAGACCGATGTATCTGGTTTCCACGTGAAAAAGCCAAAAAATCAAACTGCGAATACGTATCAATATTCTCCAATGATCTAATAACTATTATTATTGTTTTAAGTCTTAAGTAGATATACCATTTGGAGTCTTTATCTCTGTAGAGTATGTGTTGACTAAATAAATGAATTAATTACTATCTAGGGATGGGTAAATTTCACTTATGGTATAGCTCTGAAATTTCAAGTTAAAATTTTCAGGAAATTTTTGAAATTCATTTGAAATTTATAATTTTTGATTGGAATATTTGAAAACTTTGCTTAAGTATTAAAACTAAATATTTTAGTTTAGTTAATCACTGAGCATGTAGGTATGTATTTCGTTAGTGTACATCCATAATTATCTTATAGGTATATATCTTACATAGAATAAATGTATTTAATGTTTTTGTTTTTTTTTTAATTGAGATGCATTTTCTTAAAACGCGAGTGACAAAAACACATTTCTCTTTTTTGTCATTCTCAACTTTGAAATTACTCCAAACACGGTTAGACGGATCTATTTAAAATATGCAGAGAGACGGTCGCAGGAGAAACTTTCGCGAATTGTGAGACTTTTTCAGTGAAATTATGAAATTTTCAGTGGAAATTATGAAATTTTCTGTTCTGTACAAATGTTGAAGTTTTCAGGAAATTCATCAACTGGGAATTTAATTTGAAATATTGGAAACTTTCATCAAAATAGGAAGATGAAATATTTCACTTTTGAAAATTTCACATGAAATTTTCAAACGGCACAACCCTAAACTAAACATGAAACATTTCATTAATAAACTTTGAAAAATTGTGGCCAACATCGAACATAGGAGAGACGTGAAGAGGAGTTGAGCGGGGCACCAAGTGGGGATACGTTTGACCTGATAGGAATGTGCTCCGGCTACTTTAAATTAAGCTGCCAGTGGCGTAACTATTTTAAGGCAAAACTCTATGTTTATTTTGATGAACTACTTTTCTATAATTCTGTGATATTTTCCGTAAAACATATAGGAGGGATTCAAATCTGATAAATTGAACAGAATTTCGCCATAAATCCACAATTTTGTCAGATCGAGATAAAAATATTTTGATGTTAAAAACGAAGACTTGCAGCTTTGTTTCTGAATTGCTTTAAATAGAGACAGACTTAAGTTTCATTGCTCAAAAAAACAAAGATGGTTGGCAGTATAGGCTAATAAAAAAGAAATATCAAAATACAAGTATGAACGTTCATGTGGATGTAATAGCAAGCACAGAAATTGTTCATTTATTTTTAAAAAATGACCATTATCTAAATGTCTAGATTTTAGGAGCTGACAATCACCAGTCACAGGTAAAGTAATAAACGTTCTTCGAGTGGCTGGCTAGAAAGATATAAAATATAATGTACAGGGTGTCCCAACGATAGAGTAAAGTAGGTTTTATCATATAGGATATGAAAAATATCAATATCAATATGCGTCACAGGTTAGGGGTGTAAATAGCGCACATTCTGAAAATATTTGGAAACATACAGGGTGCGTCACAAAAGTATGGCACGAAAAAGTATGATTTTTTTAAATGGAACCCCCTGTATATTAATTGATTTTTCAATTCTTTCTTCAATTTGGAACAAAAATTGTGATACAACTAATGTTCCTAAACTCAACCGTTATCGAGATATCGCGTTTTAAAAATGGCATTTTTGCAACTTTGACATGCTATAAAACTCAAACTATTCAAGTTAGAGGAAAATGGTTTGCACTTTCCTATCTTAACTTTTCAAGAGCTCTTCTGTCATTTGGATAGAAGGTAACGTCAACTGTCAACTTTTTTCGGCACATTTTGACATTTTTTCACAATAATGGATTTAATCTCCTTGAATAGCTCTTGAAAAGTTAAGATAGGAATGTGCAATCCATTTTTCTCTAACTTGAATAGTTTGAGTTTTATAGCATGTCAAAGTTGCAAAAATGCCATTTTTAAAACGCGATATCTCGATAACGGTTGAATTTAGGAACATTAGTTGTATCACAATTTTTGTTCCAAATTGAAGAAAGAATTAAAATATCAATTAATATACAGGGGGTTTCATTTACAAAAATCATACTTTTTCGTGCCATACTTTTGTGACGCACCCTGTATGTTTCCAAATATTTTCAGAATGTGCGCTATTTACACCCCTAACCTGTGACGCATATTGATATTGATATTTTTCATATCCTATATGATAAAACCTACTTTACTCTATCGTTGGGACAACCTGTATAATAGATGAAAACCCCCAAAAGCAACAAATTTTGTCTTTGGAAATTTTCTGGATGGTCTAATTTCCATTTTTTTTTTTAATAATAAACTTGAAATGCAAGTCGAAGATGTCTTGATTGTCTTGACAGTTACCTATTCAATATACAGGGTGGACCAGTAATAATGGGTCATTTACCGCATGTCCCATTATTTCTGCAGCACTCAGCATTCAGCAGATTCCTTACACAAAAATATTGCGACCGACCCAAACTTGTCTATTTAAAAAGTTGATATTAAGAGAGATACAGGGTGTCAAAGTTGAATTTTAATTTTTGATTTTTTACAAATAACCTTTGAAATAATCAAGTTATTTCGATGAAATTTGGTAGATGGTTGTTTGACATTCAAAATTCATATCTGGCCTTGGTATGACTCTTACATGCAGGAGGCGCCACTTACACATCTTACAACTCATTCAAATCATAAATTTTTTGTACGCACTCGAACATTTTTTTTAATTGAAAAAATGATGATTCCGTCATTTTTACGTAAAATAGTTATACATTGTGAAAGTGAATAGGGGTAACCTTTTTCAAGATATTTGACCTTGAATTAATTCATGCAATGTGGCTTGGAATTGAAGATTTGGAGAATTAACATAGGGGGCATCGAAAACGCCGTTGTCACGGTAATTTTGACAAGTGCCTAGATGTTCATTGGTTCTTATAAAAAAAAAAAAACAAAACTTTTAAGACCTTTAAAAAAAAATTGTAAAAAATATAAAATCAGATATTTTTTTTTTTAAATTAAGAAACATTGAGCATTCAAGCTTATGTCAAAATTACCATGATAACGCCGTTTTCAAGGCCCCTTATGTTTATTTTCCATTCAAAACCACATTGCATGGATTACTTCAAGTTCGAATATCTTGAAAAGGGTTACTCCTAGCCACTTCTACTACAAAGTATACTTTTTTCATGTAAATATGATGGAAAAATCAATTTTTCAATTTAAAAAGATGTACGAGTGCGTACAAAATAGTGAAGGAGTGAAAAAATGTGTAAGTGGCGCCCCCTACAAGTAACAGCAATTCCGTGCTCAGATTTGAATTTTGCATGTCAGACTACCCCCATATACCAAATTTCATCAATATAACTTGATTATTTCGAAAGTTATTCAAATAAATCAAAATTAAAATTCCACTGTGACACCCTGCATCTCTCTTGATATCAACTTTCGGAATAGACAAGTTCGGGTCGAACGCAATATTTTTGTGCGAGGAATCTGCTGTTAACGTATGTCCCATTATTTCTGGTCCACCCTGTATAACTGATGAAAATTGCAAATCTACATTTGCTCAAAATGTTTGGTGATCTATTTTATTTTTTTCTTGAAAATTACAAATTTTGTTCAAAATCCCGAGAGTCACAATATTTTTGCCACTCATTCCCACATCAAATTTTTTCACTGAATTATTATTATTTTTTTGAACGTAATTGAATGTTTCATAACCTATAAAGGGTAACTTCAGAATTCTTGAATTCTGATTTAATGAAAGCTTGACACTTGAGTCATTTCAATAGTTAACGTCCATCTAAGTAAATGATAAAACAATAATAATAATAAAACAAACTAAACCAGAATAATAACACAATAAAAATTCACAAATCAACACCAAACCCCAGTCAAAAAACATGATACGCCAATGAGTCGAAGTATGAATGAAACGTTTGGGCAAAAATCGATCGGACCCAATTTTGGTCGTTGCCGTACTTTGACTTTTTTAATTTTCAGAAGAAAATACTGGTTTTTCTAAATCCTAAATAACTAAACAAATCTTAAAGAGATGTTTTAGTTCAAACAAAAAATTTATTTCATCAAATTCATACATAAAATGGTTTGAAAAATAATTCCATCAATGTTTTAATTTTTTTGTTGCATAATAGAGTGAATCTGGCAAACAACGTGGTGGGAGAAACTTTGGACCCAAACAAACAGTTGAATATTGGCCTCAAGTTTATTTCGCTATGTTTCATCTATAGTTATTAGATCATTGATATTCTCAAATGTCAAAAACCATTATAAATAAAAAATGTTATATTCTCGCATTTGCTAAAATAATGTATTCACAATCAACATTCCGACTATCTACGTGACAATATCGAGTCGATAACGCAAACGAAAACCATGCATCAGTGGTGCTAATCACTACAAGTGAATTATTTACCCGTAATTATTCTTTCCATGAGCTCTGCATAAAATAGATTTTGATTTTATTAGAGGAGGAAGATGAAAATAAACTCACCTTTGACAACTTCCATGTTAGCCTCTTCTTTATTCATTATCCTACTTTTCTCAGTCTCTTCATGCGCCTTAACTTCTTGATGATAACGCGTCTGAGCAGTATTCAGCTCTGCACTCAGTCCGGCATTTTCTTTCTCCAAATACGAAACTTTTTCGTTCAGTTGCAAATTATCATTTGCAATTTTCGATTCTTTTACCCTAACATGTTCCAGTTCTTTGTTCACAGATAATAATTTATTTTCCAACATCAGCTGATTGTCTGAGGCTTGTGCGAGCGCGTTTCTTTCTTGGTTCAATTGCTCTTGTAACATGGTGACTTCATTATGCAAAGAATCTTTCTGGAGTTGTAAATTATTGAACATTGTTTGAAACTCGCTCAATTTCATTTCTGAGCTGGACTTGGCCAGAGTAAGCTCTGTAGTTTGTTTACGAAGCCGTTGACAATTTTCGGTCTCTACTTTTAGTTTTTCTTGCATTTCACCGATTTGCTTTTCCAACAGATGTATTTTGTCATTGTGTTGTTGGTTATTATTCATTTCCTTCGTCCGTCGATTGTGTTCTTCATCAAATTTTTGTTTCAAGTCAGACAGTAGCTTCTCAGTGTTTTTCCTTAAATCACTTTCCGTGTCTGCTTTTCGTTGCATTTCCTTACAGCTATGTTTCAACAGAGTCAATTCCTTTTCATATTTAGAAATTTCATCCCTCAAGTCACCTTCCCTTTGAGCCAGAGAGTCTAATTGAGCTATTAAAATTCGTTGTTTCGCCTCAAGTGTGTCCACATTATGTTTTTCCTGCTCCAATAAGGCCTCGAGTTTCGACACTTGAGCATTGGTATCCTTATGATTAAATATGTGATTGCTTGTTTTACTATCTACGGCGTCGCTTGCTAAAAGCTGTGAATCGGAATTATAGGTGAACCCTATAAACGGTAGATGATTTCCTACAAAGGTGTTCGGAACTGGGAATATCTGCAAAAATATATATTCGTGAAAATTAATAATTATTGTTAAACTCAGAGTGTAAATTATACGAAATAATAAAACGGTTTGTCGGAAACTACCCTAAAACCGTTGATTAGAGATTGTTGGAAAGAATGGATGTTTCAGTAGAGGATTACATTTCAGTGTTTTAAGCTTTTCCAATGACAGACATATAATTAGTTGGGTTCACTGAAGAAAAGTATAAAGAAAGAACAATTCATAGATCTTGCCTTCGACAAAATTTGATATTTTTGTTGCAGGTGCAAGTTTAGATCACTCAGAACAAAGAACCTGTTATTGTTTAGACATACAGGGACCTTATACTGGAATCGCACTATATGATTTAGTCATGGGAATGTGGGCGCAGTCCGGCAAATCATGCGGTGTTTCAATTAATCATTAACTCGAAATAAACCATTCGCTTTGTCTGATATTGTGTGATGTGAGCTTCGCTTGGTCACATTCAAGCAAAGTCTTTACACAAATAAGTTAAGTGTTGATGTGACTTCTCACTTCGCACGATCTCCAGTAAAAGCGTCCAGAGAAGTAGTACATTGTTGATTGGTTATAGATAAATGGTACAGTGTTTGAACGATTAGTGCTCAGTTGGGTGTAAATAAATATTGTGAATATAGTCCTTAAAATGTTTCCTTAATCAAAAGTTTTTTACACGACTCGAGTTCAAATCAACAAAAACCAATTTGAATAGGATATTTTTTTATTGATGATGAATTGTAATTGAACCTTACCTCTTCGGGTGTCTCATCTTTTTCATAATCATCAAAATTTCGTGTGTCATCATCTCCAACGAGTTCAGGAACAACCGGTGGTGCCGAGTCTCGCAAATTTTCAAAAGACCATCCCTCAGTATTGTTGAAAAATGGATGATTCTTGATTTCATCTACACTATTTCTACCTAAGCGCTTGGTTCTATCACATAGAAGTCCCTGTATAAGAGATTTGGCTTCATTGGAGATTTCCACTTCTTCCGGAAAAATCAAATTGGTCTCATGGTACATGATTTTGTTGTACGTCCCAAGAAGACTGTCAGCGTAGAAAGGAGTTTCGCCAACAAGCATTTCATACACGAATATCCCCACTGACCACCAATCACATTCCCTTCCATAAATTCCTGAAATAGGATATGAATCGATAGAACCTTCTTTGAGTGTTGATGATTATTTTCGAATGCTACTGTTCATAGTATTTCTCAGAACCATATAAAGAAGAAGGTTGAATGGAATCCTAATAAGTTGTGAAATATTGTATCGCATTTGTCAGATATGATATTATGCAGAATCTAAAAACTACCTTTTCCGTGACTTTGTAGAACCTCCGGAGAAATATAGTCAGGTGTACCAACTACATTATTGGATCGCACCAGGCCATCCAAATCCATTCTCATGCAGGTTCCAAAGTCCGCCAACTTCAAATGTCCATGTTTATCTAACAACATGTTATCTGGTTTAACATCTCTATGGACAAATCCCATGGAGTGGATTACATCGAGAGCCAGGACAACCTAAGCATAGGAAAGAATCCGTATTCATATTTGTGAGTCAGCCATCATTTGTAATTTATTATCGGAAATTTCTCATTAATGAAGCTTGGTATACTCAAATACACATTACTAATTCATGGAATAAAGCGTCCTATTAGTGCCAAAATTCACTAAACATAGAAAATGCATGTAAGTTAGTGACTTTTGGCAGAAATAGGACGAAATGTTTCAGCAATTTCACATCAATCAAATATGCATGCGAGCATGTACTAGGTACGTTAATGAAAACCGAATCATCATGAGCTTCCTCTAAGGTTTGTTCCAACACGCCGAAAAAACCCTAACAGGATGATCAAGCGCATGCGTAAAGATTATAAATTGTTTCAACCGAGAAGTGAGGCGGCTTTCACACCTGACGCGATGTCTTGCGTGGACAGCGCCGCAAGGACCGTCCGGTACTACCGGCGAAATCAAACCCATTAAACGAATGCGTGTGTCTTGCGTAGACGATATCTTTCGGCGCGAGCGGTATTTCCGTCTGTCGTGCGGCGGAACCGATCAAATTATTTGATATTCGCCGTACGGACAATTTGTGAGCCTTCGAAAAGTATTCGCAAGTGACATATAAAGGAGAAAGATATTGATATCGCTATAGGTACTAAAAGTTTTACCCGAGAAAAAGCAAACTAATAGAGAAGCGACAGCATCGGTTCCGTTTTTGTATGCGCATGACCCAAATGTGTGGTAGAATGTACCCGCCCACCGGCAAACGTTTAGTCTGTGAGCTTGTTCAGTTTTTATTCGACTAATTGACTGAGGCGTATTTGATTGACATAATTGGATCGATCGAACTTCTTACAAGATATGATCCGTATTTAATTGGAAATGGTTCAGATCTGCACCACCTCTGAACTGATCTGTCGTCAAATTATTTATAAGATAAAACAAAATATTCGTTGAAATATACCAATAGAGATCTTATTGTTTAAAAAGTGGGCGATAAGATGAATAGAAAATTGAAAATCTTATACCATTTATAATTTTATTTATTCATACACCACATTTGGTTCTTATTTTCGTGTTTAGTTTTTATTTGTATTTAGTTTTCTGTATCAATAAATGCCATTTCGTATTCCAGGCTTGTTGTATTTTTATATACAGAGTGTCTGACTAAGTTGGAATTATATGGAAAACTTTTTTATTATTAATTTTAGGAAAAAGTTATTCTTCATCAAAAGTTCTAAAATGTATAATGCAATCATCATATATCAATTTTAAAATTTGAATTTCGCACAGGAGTAAAGTACTTTCATTCTTGACACTATTGAACATTTTTATTAAAAAAGTTGTCCATGTCTAAATCTCCCATTTATTTTGAAAAGATTATTGTGCATATTTATTTATTGGCAATACCAAATGCAAAATAATACTTCAAATTTTCAGACAAAATTGAGAAACGAAAAGGCAATCGCGTTTTTATTAATCACAAGAGCCAAATCTCCATTCATAATTTGAAATGAAGAAAAATTGGTGAAAACTGTAAAATGGTGTGCTTGCAAACGTGGTTCTTAGTTCTGATCAACTTTTTTCAATAACAATTTTCGATATTGTCAAAAATGAAGGTCATTTACTATTGGGCGAAATTCATATTTTTTGACAAACCTCGTATACGACTAAAAAAAATTGATATCCGATGATTGTATTCCAGATTTTTGGACATGCAGAACTTTCTAAGAAGAATAACTTTTTCTCCTAAAACTAATGATCAAAAAGTTGTCGCTAAGGTTCCAACTTAGGGAAAAATCACTGAATATAATATACTGATTTATTGGAGTTTCCGTCGATTTTGTGAAATGATAATGAATTGAAGAAATAAGAATGAGAAATATAGTACAAATTCAACTACATATACATTAATTTATTAAAACATTTTCCTGAATGTTATAAAAAAATATCCAATAAATGAGCTATTAAAAAATCGCCTATTAAAAATCGATTTTATGTCGAACACTAACTTTTTCTCAGTGTTGCCATGTACCCAGAGATCTTTTGCCCACCGCCTATTACCACCAATTTCTTTCTCTCGGTGTTAAACGAGGTAGGGTCGTCAAATGGCTCGGTCTAAAACGGAACACCAACATCAAAGAAGCCGACGAGTTTTGTCGCTTCTCTGTTAGTTTGGTTTTTCTCGGGTTTTACCTTGAAAAAACATTCACAAGGCCAATCCTGAAGACTAAACCAATCCACCAATTCATTGAAAAAGTTGTGGAGAATCAAACGTTTTCAATCAATTGGTGTGATGTCTTCAGCATTGGCCTCATGTGAATGAGCCTTTTAGATTATTTTTGATACGTGAGCCAATTGAACCCGTGTTTTCTTTACTGATAAACAGATCTTATGTTTTCGTTTTTTAGTCGCATAATTTTATACAGGGTGTCTCTGAAAGGTCGTTACAAAATCCTACCACATGTTGCTGAGGTCAAAATAAGCCCATCTAAAGCAACTCACCTCAAACCGAGATGTCACCATTTCCGAGATACGGGGTGATAAAGTTTAAAATTGACAATTGAATTTTGTCATTATTTTGGACACTTTTTCACAAATTGCTTTGAAAATTGGCATACGGTGGTTTTGTGGTATGAGAGATTCGATTATGAAGTCACTTTACATTTTGTGGTTTAAAACGTCCACAACTATTTTCTCAGTTATTTTTTTCAATCTTTCATTGAATAAAAAGATTCTCCAGACGATTTCAAGTAGATAAGGTACTTTTCTCAAAGTTCGCTCAAGTAAGCCGTTTTCGAGATATTTCCATTTAAAGAGTTCCTTGCCACACCGGAAAATTCTTAATATTTTCCTTCTTTACACGAGCGTCTCAAAAAGTGATTTACAAAATCATCACATATTCCTGAAGTCAAAATAAGCCGATTTAAAGCAACTTACCTTCCTTTAAAATTGCTCCGTTTTTGACTTACAACTCTACCACCCTGTATCTCGAAAACGGAGCAGTTTTGGACGAAGGCAAGTTGCTTTAAATCGGCTTATTTTGACCTCAGGAATATAAGTTAATTTTGAGAAAACAATTTTTAAAGTTCGTGTAAAGAAGGAATTTTCTGGTGTGGCATGGAACTCTTTAGATGAAAATATCTCGAAAACGGCTAACTTCAGCGAACTTTGACGAAAGTGGCTTATTTACTTGAAATCATCTGGAGAATCTTTTTATTCAATGAAAGATTGAAAAAAATAACTAAGAAAATAGTCATGAACATTTTAAACCACAAAATGTGGTGTAGGGCGCCCTCTAGCGGCCACAGTAAAACGGACTTCATAATCGAATTTCTCATTCCACAAAACTCCCGTATGCCAATTTTCAAAGCAATATGTGAAAAAGTGTCCAAAATAATGACAAAATTGAATGGACAATTTGCATACATTTTCAAATGACTTGAAATTTTATATACGTATTCTAGACATTATTTGAAAGTCACCAGCGAAAAAAATTTTCCGAAACACACAAAAATATACTAAATAAATGAAAAAGAAGACGCGAATTTCACTGTATGATCGGGGGTGGGGCCATATTACCCTCCCGAGAGAGAGAGAGTCATCTCAGTCAATACGACGGACAGAGATAGATAGTGTATTCTGTGACGTAGTGGATGTTGATTGGCGCTCTTTAATCGGTGATTACTACATTATTGGAGGTCATAGGTTGATTTTTTAAACATCAATGGCATCAGTACTTACAAATCCTTATATTTTTCATATTTCCAAAAAATGTGCAAATTGTCCATAGTTAATTTGAAACTTGATAACCCCGTATCTCGGAAATGGTGACATTTTGGTTTGAGATGAGTTGCGTTGAATCGGCTTATTTTGACCTCAGCAACATGTGGTAGGATTTTGTAAAGACCTTTTAGAGACAAGCTGTACTACATCGACTCCATCAACCAAAGAATCCGGAAGCTGATCATCAACTCAGATAATGAATCTGTGCAACAGATTTCCTGTCAACATGACAGAAAAGGAAAGAGAACATACTTCAAAATTTCGAATCAGTATTTTTAAAAATGAATCAAAATTTTCCGTTCTAGTAGAGAATATTATGCCAATACGATTGAAAACTTATTATTCAAAAAATTTCAACATTTTTAAAAATTTAACACAAAATTAGCTACTTATTTCTTTTCTTTTTGAGTTTTTAGTTTACTTCTAAGTTAGGTTTAGTCTTGGTCCACTAGTTTTTTTTTCTGTTAATGTTCAAAAATTGATTATTATCGGAGAGGACATACTCCGATAATAAAAGGGAAAGGGGAAAACTTCAGTCTTGATCTCTGTTCCACTTATAATGACACAAATGAATTTTACTCGAAAGAAAGTTGACTGAGTAACCTCTTTGTTTCCTGAAATTGATGATGTATTACACTTTAAAATGTTTTCAAAATTTTCGAAACTGGTTCACAAATAGCGCCACAATAATTATCTAAAAAAAGTTGATGATGGTTGTAAAAATTCGAATTTTTAATTTCGACCGCGCAAATATTGGTCATGAAAATGTGTCCAATTGTTTCCAATTATCTCTTCAAAACACTGCAAACAAAATGAGACTTGATTTTGTGATATCTCCGGAAGTATTCGCAATTGTCCAAATTTAGAAGCGGCGTTTCGTTGAGATTGATATTTACCACTTTTCACCAATTTAACCAAAGCTGTATCTCTTATGGTTAACGAATTACCATCGAAATCGTCACTATAGGATGTTTTTGTCAATCGTAATAAAGGGCAAAACAAAATGAAAAGTGCAACAGTGTTCTTGTTAACTCATTGATTATCTCGATAAACCGAGAAACTTCGACCATCAAGAATTAGGTTGGAAGTTCATCTCTTCGATCCTATGACCCCTTCTCTCAATCACGTTCTATAATAATAATTATTCTGATCATCTCTACAAATTCCGAACAGTTCTGGAGATATCCGGAAATAACCGATTTTTTGAAAAATACTTTTTTATTGCCACTTTGTCTGCTTTTCTAGTTAAAGTGGTCAAAATCTATAGCGGATGTTTCAATTGCATGTGTCATTTGTAGTGATATAAATCCCCTTTCTAACATTAAGAAATATTTCCACCTTGGAAACTAAGCATTTGCGGATCCATGTTTGTATGAACTGTCTTCAAATCACTCAAAGAATCGCCTGTTAAATTTATGTAGGTATACTTTAATTTATTACACCCTGTCTCGCACCCTGACACAATCTAAATAAGAAATCGAAAAGAAAATTATACTGCTAGGCATCGTTTTTTTTTGATAGGGAAAAATTTATTGTATGTGTAAATTATTGGGGGGTGTGAATAGAGGACAAGTGAATGCTTCTACTCAAATTTCTTGAAATAAACTCATATACTTGATAGACAAGTAGTGTCAAGACAGTATTAGAGAAAAGGCATCTACTTTTCTTTATTCTTGTCGTCTGCGCCACTGGAATCTGTTATATTATTACATTCGCTCCATCCAATTCAGTCGATTTGCTGATGAAATTCAACGATTATGATGGTGAAAAACAAAAATTTACCGATCAGGACTAATGTTAATCGGAGTTTCAGGATAAAGATTCATAATACGGTGTGTCCAAGATAAGGATGTCTATCATTGGGATCTTGTAAACCAAATCTCCAAAACGAAACATTGTACGGAAAATCTCTCAACGCTGTTTTGTAGAGCTCAAAAAGTGGCTACAAGAAAGTATCTTTCGTTTTTCCATATCTCTTTAAATAACGTCAGAAAAAAATAAAAACTCAACGACAAATTTCACTTTTTTAGGCATATCTCCGGAACTACTTCTAGTTTTGAAACTTTCTAAACGGCATATTGTTAGGCTTGAAAATGTGCAACTTTCCTCTAATTTAACCATCTTCGTATCTCTTATGGTTTCCAAGATCCCAATGATGGAAATCCCTATCTTGGACACACTGTATATTTGGGAAAATAGGTCCACTTATCTTCATAAAATATTTTTGAATTCAAAATTCTCGACGCGTTTCGGCTCAAATTGCCATTTTCAAGAGACGCCCGGGATTAAAAATAATTATTGTTAAGCATAAAAATGAAAAATGTTAAGGTACACCTTTTTTTAGATTCAATCATACTCACTTCCATAGTATAAAATTTAGCCCACGTCTCTGGAATCTCATAATTTGACATTAAATTTACAATATCACCACCAGGCATATAATCCATAACCATGTACAAATGCTTAGCGTCTTGGAAGGCGAAATGCAATTGAACTATCCATTCAGACTTCGCATGTGCCATGATATGTCGTTCTTCCCAGAAAAACGCCGAGTCTGAACGTTTTATCAAGTCGGCTTTACTCAATCTTTTCATGGCATATACCTTAAAAAAAAAATGTGTCATAATTTGTTGAGTTTCAAGTGCTCTAGATTACCTGTCTAGTGTGTTTATGCCTAACTAGTTGTACTTTTCCGAAAGCTCCCCTTCCAATAACTTTGATGTGTTCAAAGTCATCTGTTTTCATCCGAAGATTAATAATATCGCTTGCAAAAGAATCATCTGAAAAATTAAGATAATTTTGATTAGTTTCACGACCACTTATCATTCGTTTTATAACTTTTGACTAATTGACATATTTTTGATGAAGCACGAAAAGGAAAAGGAACTGAATTTCTATCGCAAAATTCATCATCAAACTATTTAGGGTGTTACAAAGTCGAGTGTATGCATGGGGATCTCGTAAACCGTAAGGGATACAGAGTCGATTGAATTGAGGCAAAGTTGTGCAAATTCAATCTCTAAAAAATGCCGCTTCGAAACTTAGAAAATTCCAAAGACATCCGGAGGTAGATTCTTATTTTCCACCCCAAAAAAACCCAACATTCCAATCTTCAGCAAGATCAATCAGATACTTATGAAAATATTAAATAAAATCAAAAACAATATTTCAACTTTAACACACTATATCTCGGTTATTATCGATTTTAGTATCAAGGTAGATTTTGCTAAATCGCAATATTTTAGCGTCTAGAATCTACCGTTATAATATGACGCATTCATTACGGACCACCATGTATAAAAGTTATTATGTCCAACTCTCTAATAGAGCTTGAAGTGTGCAAATAAGTAGCATAATTCTCAAAAATATAGTTGGATACTTTTTTAAACCAATTATAGCAAAGCGAATGAGTGATATTTTATAATAAGTCGAACAAATACTCACATCTGTTGAGATAAACCTCGATATTTTTAATCTTCTTTATAGAGGGATGGTCACAGTCAGTATAAAGAGCTTGGACTGTATCCAAAAGAGAGTCTATATTTCCTTTGCCTTCCGGGTCCTGAATTCTGGTTTTGAGCAAGTGGAGCCGCCTTTGACGATCCTCGTCCGACTGATCCATTTTGGCGATCTATGTATAGTCCAGTGTGTATTTACTACCTTGAAAATTTAGAAAAAATCCGAATTAATTCGGACTCGGATACAAAAAAAAATGATCAAAGAACCACTGTTCCACTGTTACTTCGTGAGAAGATGGGGTTTATCTAAGAACATGAGTTGATGAGCAACAGTCATTTTTGTGCAAAAAAAAAGCGAGTTTATTACTTCATTAACTTTGACATAATAATAGGTATAGAATGTTGGTTATAATAAATATATGAAACCTCAAGAAGTTTTCTCAATAAACTTTTGAAACGACGCAGTCAATATAAAGGTTCTCACAAAGCTTGAGGGAAGTCGAAATACATTTTAGCATTGGATGAAGGGTGAGTTTCAATGATAGCTAAGATAATAGTGGCCTAATTGTTCATTGTTTGTAGTTAATAGAGAGGGTCTGTCATTTGAAGTGGATATTGAGAACATATTATTGAATTATTTCCCCAGACAATTGATTTTTTACGCTTTTCACGTACTGGGCTTGCTGTAGCCCGGTTAAATTACCTATTTATGGCATTTAACATGTCGAATCATCTAAATATTGATGTACGGTCTTTTTAAATTTTGCACCCTACTTAGAGACTCCATTTTATGAGCTAGGGAAAAACTTCAAGTACCTAAGTTGAAGGTTTTTTGTGTATTATCTTTTAACCCTGCAATACAAATCGGCCAATATATTTATCAAAACATTTGTAAGAATATTGGTTCATTGATGTGTGTACAACTACAAAAAAAATACCTTCGAAAGTCCATGAAAAATGAGGAAACACCTGCTTTTTCTTTTTCTTGGTGATCGAAAATTGTCGGGGATATAACGTTTCGCAATGTGCGAAAATCACTGAGTTATGACGCCACACCTCAAGTCACACCATGCTGAATATATCTACAGGGTGAGTTCTTTTTATGTCGACCATAGGGATATCGGTAACTAGCTGTCAAAGGATTTCAAAAAAACTGACTTTGACGCCCCTAGCTTTTCGAATATTGATTGGAGAAAATGCTGATTACAAAAGCGAAAAGTGTCATTTTATTTTGAGTAGTTTCCTAATACTTTTGTATTTAACATGTTCTCCTACAATCAATAGAGAGTTTTCGTTGCTCAAAAAATGCAGCTCCGGTTAACGCTAATTGACAACTATGACATTTGGATGTCATTTATCGTATATCGATACCGATAAATGGCGGTTGTTAACGGACGATAGTCATAGCGGTTAACGTAGCGAAACGCATGCGCAGTAGAAGAAAATATCTTATTTGACATTTGATTGACGATGTTTTGAGGTCTGATTTCATTGTTATTGTTTATACTTTCGTTAGATTCAAGACCAAGACAATTTACGCAATGAATCCAAATCAAGAAACAGCAAGTTTTTTAAAAACAATCAGGCGAAACCATTGAATTATAAATCAATAGGCGAAACCGAGTTCGCCTTACCGATGAAGATGACCACATCTTACTCATTGAAATACTGTCAAATAATCCATATGGGGATGTTTCTACATGGAGTGTGGTTGTTTCCAATTTTTGGGAGGTCACTAGAAAAAAGGTGTCTGTGAGGGGAGTTAAAGAACATATTACATATTTTATGTATTGTGAAAGTTTGAGGAAATGGAAAAGGTCAACGTTTTCCGGTCAGTGTCAGATGATGTAAATGTCTGCTCTATATTGGATGGCGTTGTTGTTCAATACTTCTAATAACATGGCATCTTCAAAATCAGAATCTGATTCGTCACTGGAGTCCAATAATACCATAATATCATCAATCATTTTGAAAAAATAGCACATGATGACATAAACATAAGCAAAACAAGACTGTGATGTCATTTGTCAATAAGTTTGGTTAGAGTTGAGGGTAACCGTAACGTTAAGCGGATTTGTTTCTTGCTCCCACCGAAAACTATATTTTTATCTGTAAAATAGCGGCTATCGCTACGGCTTTCGTAACCGCTACCGGTGAAAATTTTAGGAGCAACGAAAACTGTCCAATAATCGCGGAGCTAAGGCGTTTTAAAAAATCGCTGGAAATCACAGAAACAAACAGAAATATATTTTCATGGACGCTTGTGGGGGCTGCCTCCTGAGCATCCAACCAAAAAATCTGATAGCCTAGTCATATAAGGAGTTCACTGCGGAATGAGAGATGATAAGCTGTAAACTTGTATAATCCATCATTTTGACATTCCCAAGGTTGTCTCAAAACTCTCATAAAATCTCGTGTCGGCGTATTGAGATATTCAAGTTCAAAGGTCACAGAAATCAGTTTTTCATCAATATCTCGCCTGCTATGGTAATCCTGAAAATTGTACGAAACTTTTTTTACACAGCCAACCGTGTTTGAGATAGACCACGGAGTTTCACCAAAAAAAAAAAATTTCGTGAAATAAATTCTGCTCGAAAGGTTGAGTAATTAATAGCACATTTTGAAGATCTTCTGTCCCTGACCATATCCCCTTAGTTTTGAGAAGTTATCTCTTGTGGATAATCATTTCTTGAATGAAAAATAATTTTATTATATTTTTTGACAAGCTTTCATATCAACAGGAAGTTAATAGTTGTAATCAGGATCGAAGGACTTTCAAAATAATGTATCACTCGACCCCCCATTCCATTTGAAATTCTGGGGGTAGCTATCACGTCTGCTTAGGGGTTGACAATGGGGGGTGAAAATACCAAAACAAGTGTCCCCCAAAAAACAAAAATTTAGGTGTCCAGGCGATTTAAATCGCCTAACACCTGAGAAAACCTGGTTGGGAAGTTTTTCGTGCCCCATCCCGTATGTATAAATGAGCGCTGCGCTCTCTCCGCGGTCTATCCCAGAAACGGTTCGCCATATAGAAAAAAGTTTCGAACACAGTTTCTAGAGTATTTCACGCTTTACAATCTCCATAATAGATGCAAAAAGGATTGAAACCATAGCAAGCGAAAACACACGAAAAACTTATTTTTGTCACCTTTGGTCTTGAACATACAAAGACGCCGACACGAGATTTCATGAGACTTTTGAGACAACCTTTAGAATAGCAAAATAATGGTTATACAAGTTAACAGCTTATTATCTAGCATTCCGCAGTTGATGACTGGAGTATGACTCGAAGTCCTGATACTTTTGCGCTGAAGAGGTGGTTTCCTAAACATTTGTTAAGAGCAAAATGACCTGAATAAAAGTTAAAGAGGACCAAGAACTGAACAACTTTGCCTTTTTTTTTCTGACAGCTGTAACACTCAATGAGTTACAGCGCATTAGACAAAATCCGGTGACAAAATCCGCTGGCAAAAGGGGTGGTCTCAAAATCATTTTTTCAAGGATCATGAAAAAAGTTATGAAAAAAAGTTTTTTCATAAAATGTATTGTTCAATTCTTAGTCCTCTGTAACTTTTATTCAGGTCATTTTGCTCTAAACAAATCTTTGGGAAACCATCTCTTCAGCGCAAAACGTACCAGGACTTCGAGTCAGCTTTTTTGGTTAAATGCTCAGGAGGCAGTCCTCAAGCACTAACGAAAACATCATTCTGTTTGGAATAATTTTTTTGAAAAACCGACATTATTACTGGGATATTTGTGTAGAACTTACAAAACTGAAAATCTTTGACCCTTTAAACCTTCTCGTATTTGTTATAGTTTCCGACATCCATGTGCAAGACATAAAAAGACTCACCCTGTATATACCGAACTTCAAACTTGAATAACTTTTGTAAAAATCATTTTTGAACGAAATAAAAAAATATATTTTCTTGTGATTTTCTACAGTTTGCAATTCAAAAATTGATTTGATTTCTTATGCAAGTTTTCCATTGCCATATCGAGAAACTATTTGCTACTTGGGCGAACAGAGACAAAGGTAGAAAATAGCACTTTAAACTGAAACCGCGCAAAACCGGCTGAACCAAACATCATCTTAGGTATCTGGTATTTTTCAGATCAGAGGCGAAGAGTTCTTCCATTTTAGAAAATAATATACCAGGTGTTCTATTTGAAAAAAAAATGTTGATTTTTTCCACTTTGCGATGCTCATTCATTTTTTTCGATACCTCCAAAAGATAGTATACGTAAAACATCACCTTTCGTATTTGATGTTTTTTCTGGAGCTCTACAGGATGCCTCCGATTAAGTCAGCACTATTCTTTATTATTGTGAATACTAGGTCGTTTAAATGAGAGAACAAGTAGTATTTTTTATGCGGATTACCGTTAAGCTGAAAAAAGAAACAATTGAACAACGCGTTCTCGATTGTTTTAAAAAACGTAATTTTTTTGAATGGGACACCGTGTATATTTTTATCATAATTGATTAGCTACTTATTTCTGAACATACAAAGTTTTTATGATTTTTTTCCTGAATCCAAAAATAACGGAGTTGCTATGCTATTTATTTATAAACGTCAAAGTAACAAGTTGAGCTTAACAAACAAAATTCGATTGGCACGATATCAAGTTTAATAGCAAATAAGGAAACCGATATGTATTATTTTTTTGAAATTTCAAATTTCATGGCAAAGTTTCCAAGAAATAAAAAGGCATAACTCCGTTATCTTTGGTTCCAAGTCAAAATAACCTTATATGTTCAGGAAAGAGTAGGCAATCGATATTAATGAGAATATACACGGTGTCCCATTTAAAAAAAAAGTACATTTTTTTCAAGTAAATCGAGAACGCGGTGTCCAATTGTTTTTCTGTTAATACCACGTTAGTCAGCGGAAAAAATACTACATTAGTAGACGCCAAATAACTTTGAATCTACGTCATCGATGGCACCAAACGCGTTGTTATGTCATTTTCTGGTGACCAATTGTGGATACCAGCATACTTCATAACATGGCAACGATGACGTAGATTCAAAGTTGTTTGGCGTTTACTATAGTTCTTCCATTTCAACGACCTCGTATCTTCAACAATTAAGAAGTTAACAATAGTGCCGACTTGATCGGAGGCACCCTGTATAACCTAACGGTGCCAATTTTAGAGTAGATCTGGCAGGCGTTAAAAAGAGGGGGACGAACAAGGGCAAGTTAACGAATGGTCAATTTGCATACTGTCTGTTCATGGCTTTCCTGCGGTTACGTCATACTTTTCCGTCTCTCTCTTACACATTGAAAAAAAAACACGTACGTCTGGACGAGGGTCTTTCGGATCAATTTGACAAATGTCACGTGGACCGATCAATCTACGACATACTGCCAAACGTCAAATACTGTGACGTGACCGCAGAAAAGCATCGAACCAACTGTACATTTTCAAATGACTTGAAATTTTATATAAGTATTCTAGACAATATTAGAAAGTAATCAACGAAAAAAAAAAACCAAAATACCCAAAAATTTACTAAATAAATAAAAAAGAAAACGCAAATTCCACTGTATTGTCGAAAACGGGGCGGAGCCATATTACGCTCTCGAAAGAGAGAGAGTCATCTCAGTCAATACACGTCAGACGGAGAAAGATAATGTATTCTGTGACGTAGTGGATGTTGATTGGCGCTATTTAAACGGTGATCACTACATTAATAGAGGTCGCAGGTTGATTTTTTGAACATCAATGGCATCAGTACTTGCAAATCCTTATATTTTTCATATTTTTAAAAAATATGCAAATTGTCAATTGCATTTGAAACAAAATGTATGAATGTCTACAAGAAGATTTCTGCGTCGTTGCAACTCTATCAAGTCATATTTCAATGGGTTAAAGATGGATGACTCTAGTAGCAATACTTCCAGTACAGTAGTATAGATTATGGATAGATAGATTATTATAAGAGCAGTCGCTTGTGAAATGAAACGCCGAGAAAGTAAACTTTTTGGAAAAAACTTAAGGTAACAATAGTCTCTGTTAGTTATTGGGTAATTGTTGATAATGTCTCGAATACGATAAAATAGAAAATAGCACTAATGCTTCTTTTTTGTTCTCATTTCTGAGTTTTTACTAAAAAATTGTACCTTGGGGCAAGTTGAAGGGGTTGAAGAGATTGAGAAAAAAAAAAACTATAAAAGATTGATCAAGAACATAAAGAGAACGTTTAAGTATTAGAAGTGAAGAAAAAAGTGTTTAATGATTCGAGTTAAGAAAGAAAGAAAGAAGAAATTTTGTGTCCAGGTTGCCAGGAACCCTACTCTGAATCTCCAATTGAGCATTGTTTCCAATGTGGACGATGCCAGGAGGATTAGTGGCATGAGGTCCCCGCCCCCATAGGGTTCGTCAACTTACCCAACTAGTGCGGCAAGATGATGATTTTGTCTACACTGAACGTGTAGACAAAATCCTATAACTCAGTGTTTTTCGCAAATTTGTTTGTACAAATTGCATGAGCGTCTAAATCACCCTAAAATGGGGCAGGGGGCAGGGTAGTGACCCCAGTAGACAACCACTTTGGATGACTTCACTTTAATTTTTATTATAGAATCTATCGTAGATTACTAGAATCTTATGCTACAGGTTCCTTTGTATCCTTCCATATTTATATTTTGTCCTAAATTACATAACACGGCGATGGAGGTCGCTAGAATAATAGAAATAATAACTTTTATTCTAGACAAGTGCAATTTCACTAGTAGTCGACCGGGAACACCCAGTAGTCGGACGCCGATCCAACTAGTACTCGACCGGGCACATCCAGTAGTCGACCATCGCCTTTCCTATAATCGACCTAATAATGAGATTTTTGAAAGCGGTCGACTACTGGTAAAATGACTTTTCACCAGTACCAGTAGTCGACCAGACCATGTCGACTACTGAATTTCGCCAATGTTTGTGTAGCCTATAGTCGAACGCCGACTGGGTTTTACATACTTTTCATAATTTTTTCTTTAAAAATGTCAACAAACTACTCTATAATATCAGAAATGCCTTTATTCAAGTATCTTTCAACAGATTCCTTCCTGGTGGACAAATTAATGAAGACAACATACTTGCCAATTTTGTAAAAGAGATGCTTCACCGCCACGTAGGTCACATTGACTATGGCTGGAGTTGATATTGCTCAACCGAATGTTTTACGCTGATTGGTAGAATCAATGATTTTCCAACAACTAGATATAGCCCGACGTCTCTTTGTGTGTCACATGTTTATACATTGAGGGGAGAGAGGAATTCTTGCGAGTTTGCCAAACTGCAAATTTAAGCTACCTTGTATTCAAGGTATTTTTATTCTAATTAAAAATACTCTATACTCTATGAGTGCATCTCCGGTAGTTACCAATTATATAAAATGTACATTTTTAGATCACCAGTGATAATAAAACATTTTCAATGAGACCCATATTTTTCCATAAACCTTAGTCACTTATGAAGACACGATGCAACGAAATACATCTGGCAACTCGACACAAATGCCTATTTGAGATCGACCAATCACAGCTGATAGTCATTTTAACCAATCATAGCCTGTATCTCCCTTGAAACACTGTTGTCGGCTTGTTCAAAATTCAATATTTTTAAAAGCCGAACAGCTGATTTATGTGGACAAAACTTATCAATAATCAGTGAATTATAAGTGTACCATAACACCAACGATATTGAAACAAATAAAAAATTAAAACATATCCTCGTTAATAAACTGGTTAATCCCTTTTGATAAAAAGTAAAAATTCTGAGTGCTTTTTATTTGCAACAAGGCAACGTTGAACGAATTCAACGGACGAGATGTAAATAATAACATGTTTATTATAGTGACAAACAATTTGCCCGGAATCTAGGGTGTACGCTAGTTCTAGTGGGTTCTATGTTCTACGGGTAGAATTTTGCGCGAAACTGTCAAATTGCTAAAGAACAGAGGAGCACTCCAAAATATATAAAATTCACCTACTTATGACGAGATATCTAATGAAGTGGTAGACTTTAGGGTCCTACTCTACCCCAGATTCAAAATGACTGAACCTTGACTGTCTGGTTCCATATTTGATCTGAAGGGACCCAATTTTACACTTCAAAGCACACAACACAAACAAAAATGAGTTATAATTGACAAAGTGATTCATGATAAATTATGTTACAAAATAAACAAATACATTGACCTATCACTGTGACTCAAAAATTATGTCTGCCCCAGAGGAAAATCATTTGGTAGGAAATTGTACCTAGGTAACGTATACAGGGTGCCACAGATTCGAGTGCATGCATGTGGATCTCAGTTACAGGGTCGATTAAATGTATCCAAAGTTGTGCATTTTTATGCATCACCACTTTTTCTCTTCTACAATATGGCGGTATCAGATTAGTCTTTGAGAAGCCATCAAGTTAATTTTTTTAAATACGGACCTGGGTCATTTTTTTTATTTTCATTTATCTTTTGACGTCCTCAATGCATTGAGGTATCGCAATCGTCGAAAAAAATACTAATCTAAAAAATAATACCAGAGAAAATTAGTTATAGTTCAGTAACCATACAGGGTGCCACAGATTCGAGTGCATGCTGGGGATATCAGTTATCATAAGAGATACAGGGTCGGTTGAATGGTTGCAAAGTTGCATGCCATTTTGAAATTTGAAAAATTCCGACTACTCCCGAAGATATTCGGGAAAAAACCGAAATTTCGCAAAACCGTTTTCATCATTTCCTGCGTTTGTTTGAAAAGACATTTTAAAATAAATTACACTTTGTCATTGCCACTTTCTCTCCTCTACAAGATGGTGGTGTCAAATTGAAAAGCTTCGAGCTGCCATCATCAACTTAATTTTTTCAAATACGGACCTGGTTTTTTTTATTTTATTTTTAGTTATCTTTTGACGTCCTTAATGCATTGAGGTATCGCAAACATCGAAAAAAATACTCATCTAAAAAATAGTACCAGAGAAAATCAGTTGGGCCACCCTTGCCTCCCTAACACACCGTTTGGTTCCTGAATCTTTCTTTATTTGACACGTTATTCTTATAAGAAAACCTGCACCACTAAACAAAACTTATTGATTGAACCAAAATCGAAATAACATCCATTAATGATAAATTTAATGAAATAAAATTACATCCACAAATGACATGGAAAATAAAAAAAAAAACATATAAAAAACCGAGTGAAAAACTGATTCAATTTCTGCAAAAGTGGTCAAACATATTGCCATTTTAACAAAATATTGGAAATGACAATAATAGGTGAATAATAATTGAAAATATTGAGGTTGCTAAGGCAACCCATCACTCTACGCCCTCATCTAATCACCTCAGTGCCTCAAGGACGTCAAAAGATAACTAGAAATAAAATAAAAAATCCAGGTCCGTATTCAAAAAAATTAAGTTGATGGCAGCTCGAAGTCGAAACGTCAAATATTCAATTTGATACCACCATGTTTTTAAGGAGAAAAAGTGGCAATGACAAAGTGTAATTTATTTTGAAATGTCTTTTCAAAAAAATGCAGGAAATGATAAAAACGTTTTTGCGAAATTTCGGATTTTTTCGAATATCTTCGGAAGTAGTCGGAATTTTTCAAATTTCAAAATGGCACTTTCTTGAGCATAAAAATACGCAACTTTGCAACCATTTAACCGACCCTGTATCTCTTATAATAAGTGAGATCCCCATACATGCACTCGAATCTGTGGCACCCTGTATACATCAGACCTTGCATTAGATCCGGTAGTTCTGATTTTTTGCTGACTTGTTTATGATGTTGGTCCAATGAATAATCCAAGTTTTCGACCTCGAGCGCCGAACGCAACATTGTCAAATTTCAAAAAAATCCCACAATTTCTACCTTTTATCCAATTTTTGGTAATTTTCACCCAGAAGGACTATGTTTTCGATTTTAACTATAAAATGCTTTTTTAAAGTAGACTAAATTTGCTATAATTTGAGATCAGAATGGTCTCTGTAGACCTGATAGTTAACAAGATACAGATGTTCAAAATTATGTGTTACTTTTTCACACTCGCAAATGTCAACATAATACAACATTATATTATTATGGTGCCTACCTGGAAGGTGTCTCAAGGCTAGTTACGATACACATTCATTATTCTGGGGGATGTCGACCCTCTAGACATATTTTTTTTGGTAAATTCACGCCTTGCTAATTCCGAAAGAAAAGAAGAATGATGCATAATTATTTTAATCTCAATAAAAAAAGTAAATCAAATTCATGTTTTAAATCAACTGAAAGCAGATTTTGCCCTCTTTGAAGGACCCGGTTGTGTCTCGTCGGCCTCCCCACTCAAAACATATCTGCAGTAGCAGGGCTTAACGTAACCCTTAGATGCTTAAAACGAAAGAGTAAAAATGGCCGCAGACTTTTTCTATGTAGAAAAACCTAAAACCTAATGTTGTTTTATTACCGCAGAAAATAGGTTTAGATAGTCGCTTATTCAAGTTTGAAAATATAGCGCTTAAGTTTGGAAAGCTGTATCTCAAAAACTATTGGGTCTACAGAAACGGTTCTGATCTCAAATTGTAGCAAATTTAGTCTACTTTATAAAGTGTTGTATAGTTACAATCTAAAACTTAGTTCAGAATTAAAATTGCTAAAAACTGAATAAAAGGTAGAAATTTGGGGATTTTTTTGAAATTTGACAATGTTGCGTTCGGCGGTCGAGGTCGAACACTTGAATTATTCATTGGGCCATCATCATAAAAAAGTCAGCAAAAAATCAGCACTACCGGATCTAACGCAAGGTCTTTTCAGACGACATGGTTACTGGATTATTACCCTTGTCTCCCTATCCCTAACACATAGTTTGGTTCATGAATCCTTCTTTACGACACGTTATTATTATAAGAAAACCTGCAAAACTAAACAAAACTTATTGACCGAAATAACATCCAATAACGATACATTCAATGAAATTAAATTCAATCCACAAATGACATGGAAAATAAAAAAATTACGTATAAAAAACTGGATCAATTTCTGCAAAAGTGATCAAAAATATTGCCATTTTTAAAAAATATTGAAAATAACAATAAAAGATGAATAATAATTGAAAATATTGAGGTTGCTAAGGCAACCCATCACTCTACGCCCTCATCTAATCACCTCAATGCCTCAAGGACGTCAAAAGATGACTAAAAATAAAATAAAGTTGATGGCAGCTCGAAGACGAAACGTCAGATTTTCAATTTTAGGTACCTACCACCTCGCCTACCACCATCTTGTATGGGGGAAAAAGTGTCAATGACAAAGTGTAATTTATGTTAAAATGTCTTTTCAAACAAACAAACGCAGGAAATGATAAAAACGTTTTCGCGAAATTTCGGATTTTTTTCGAATATCTTCGGAATTAGTTGGAATTTTTCAAATTTCAAAATGGCATTTTCCTGAGCATAGAAATGCGCAACTTCGCATCCATTTAATTGACCCTGTACTGTATCTCTTATAATAACTGAGATCCCCATGCATGCACTCGAATCTATAGCACCCTGTACCTATAACAGTAAATACGCCAAACTCAAAACTGATGGGTTTATTATAAATATAGGATGTAGGTAACTATTTTTATATAGCAGTGGGCGGACTGTGTCCAAAATGTATTTTTGCCTTGATTTTTGCAATCAAAATATCCCCGAAAATATCATAAATATCAAAATATTTATTTTGATCTAATTTAAGAATCTGAAACTCATAAGTATTTGAAGCTACTCTATAGTCTATCATTTAAAGTTCCATGCCAGATCATTATTATCTGATGTAATGAATGATTGTACCAACTACCTATTTGAAAACAGTGTAGACTCGAGTGTAGATAAATGTATATTATTACGTAAATTTCCGAAATGTATCTACCTAACAATTTTGCCGAAATAAAACTTAAAGCCAGAATACAGACAGATAGTCGCGATTTTATCAACAGCAAACAATCATCAGTCATCACAGACTTTTCTAACTTCAAACTCATTCACGTGCGATGCTATTTTGTATTAAAAATCCAATTTAGGAATATTTATTGAAAATCACATCCTAAATAAGAAGTAAAGTGAAGGGTTCCGAGTTCCGACAGTATGTATCAACCATGAATATTGAAGCATATTTTCTCTTTCCATTCAAACTTCCTAAACCATAAGTAGACATTTGCAAAGAAACTATTTGCGCCAAGAAATATAAAGAATAAGGCTACTCCTTGACCTGAGTCTTCCTTATGAAGAAGCTCTTTGTTGTAAACATGCACAAGAGATTCTTACCTTTTCATCACAAATTAGGCCTATTTATTTGAATGTTCTCTATTTAATGGTAAATGCTCCTTATCCTATGCATTTATGCTATTCTACCTCCATGAGTTACCGACACAAACATATTTTGTAAAAAAAATATTCTAAACGACTGCCATTTTCATGTATTAATCATTTCAAATGTCAAAAATCAAAAACGACGTTTCTGTATGTCAACGATGACAGTGATGTGGTGTGTTCTTATTACGTCAAGAGCATGTTCTATTCCTCTCTGTTTTGATAGTACAGTCAAAATACAGGTTGATGTTTAAGCATCGTCATTCTGAAAACTGAAATGTAGGATTTCTGAATAATTAGACGGTAATATTTGATTCCACGTGACAGAACGATTTGTTTTTTTTAGTACATAACACCCAGATTTTCGTCGTTTTAAAAAGGTTTCCCATTTGCATAATACACTCCCGAGCATAAAATCCCGGTCACCCCATAATTAATTTGCAATTATTTTTGAAATTTGAAGTTTTCGCGAGTTGTTTGAGTGTAGCATAGTGTGCTATCATAAGATGATGATTTTATCATTGCTTGAATAAAAACAGAGTTTTTGTTATTTAGTTCAAAGTTCGGAAACAAATTCCTGAAAACCATTATGAGCATATTGGTGCATTCCATGCGTGGTTTTATCTCTCAATTGCGAATTTTGTGCGATAGTATTGATTTTATTACCAAGTGAAATGGCCATAGATCTTGTCGCGACACGAATTGTGGCAGATCTAGAAGATGGCCGCCAAACTACGAGAAACTTTGGAGTAGGTCTCTCCAGGATGCAACGAGTATCGCAACGATACGGAGAGACTGATCTGCTCACCCGAGGACGAGAAAGAAGTCAAACAGCTAGAGACGATCGCTTTCTCGTCACTTATGCATTGAGATATGGTTACGGTGGTATACCTTTGTAATCATCTGCAAGAGTTAAGAAATGTGAACGTAAGTGAGTGGACAGTAGGAAGGCGACTTGCACGAGAGCACTTTTGATTTGGACAATCGACGATTGGAGTCGGGAATTGTTCTGCGATGGGTCGCGATTTTGTCTTACGAGTTCAGATAGACGTGTAAGAGTGTGTGTCATTGACAAAGGCGAAAGATATGCTGAAGCATGTATCGCCGAACGCCTCCCATTTCGTGGAGGCTCAGTTATTGCATGAGGAGGCATATCGTTGCATGCTCGCACGGAGGTGGTCCTGGAATGGGACTTTGAATGCGGATAGGTATCTCATCGACATTTTGGAAGATCATGTTGTACCGTTCATGGGTTTTCTTGAACAACACGAAACATTAAAGCATGATAATGCACGTCCACACTCTACTCGGTTGGCTACTGCCTATCTTGATGAGGTTCAAATCAGGCGATTTGTTTGGACTGCTCAAAGTTCAGACTTAAATCCCATCGAGCATATTTGGGATGCGATAGGGAGACGTTTACGAAGACATGTTCCGACACCCAGAAATTCTAGAGACCTTTGCAATATACTCGTGCAAGAATTTAATGGGATAATCTTCCGCAGGATGTTATCCAGAATATAATCCTAAGCATGTGTCGTTATTTGCAAGCTGTTATCACTGCTCTAGGAGTAAATACTCGCTAATGAATAGCTAAAACAAACATCTCAAATTTTGATAAACTCACCGCCTGATAAAAGCAAACTATGTTACATTCCAAACAACCCACGAAAACTTCAAATTTCAAAAATAATTGCAAATTATGGGGTGACCCGGATTTTATGCTCGGTAGTGTATTGATGATGGATCAATTTTGATGGGCATCCTTACTCGCTAGTCGCTGCTGAACTCAGTAGCCACGACGAGAACTCGCTACTGCGTGAGTTTGAATCTACCATTTCCCTGGTATGAAGCTAAGCAGCTCCGTGAGTAAGGAATCTGTTATTACACTGAGCTACTAAATTCGCCGGCGACTAGCGAGGAAAAAACTCAAAGATATCCTACCGTTCCATCTAACGTCATCTAGCGGCGATGGCGAAGGTCACAGATTCAAAAGCAAATAAGAATTTTGTAGTGCGGATTATGCTCATTCATATAAGTCCAAGTTCGTTAAAATCGGACAAGCACACGCAAATTCTAAAAAAATCCTATTTTCTACTGTGTGCTGGTTGCTGGTCCCCCTAGCGACCATTTCAGAGACTTGAAATTATTTTTCAGGTTTTTCTCTTGGCCTTTTTAGTGATAAAAGTTTTTGTCACAAGCCTCTACGATGAATATTTTCCGGAATAAGGCCGGTGATCACCCTCACTAGAACACCCCGTACAAGGTGAGTCTGAATCGACTGCGCATTTTGAAATGCGTGAATGGAGTGTAGATGTAGATATGGTGGTGAGGGTGTTAGATACACCCAGGTCTCACAGCACAGCACCTCCAAGAGGAGCTTCCATGCAAGAGGAGAGTTTGCGCACTTGAACTATATCATTTGGCTTAGTAATTATTCAGCTTGGGCGACAACGTAGCCCAAGGACTGTCTCTCCTTCTGGCCTCTCCTGTATACCGTTCTAACTAAGGTGCTGGATTGAGAACATTACCTAGTTTTAGTATTGATCTTGCGGGATCCAATTATGAAGGCTGATTATGAACTTTTTGACTATCAGTAAACAATATTCCTACAGCCTTCTCGGATTCATAAGTCAGGAGAAATTAGATTAGAGAGTATAGTAGGATGATAACTTTTTGTAAAGGAGCATCTTTCCGTAAACGTATCGTTGAGAAAATAATAATAAAGACAATTTCGATTTGTGTGTAGATTCGAAACGTTTCAAGCGATTTTATTAAAATCCTAATAGTTTTGTTTCTTAGAGCAACAAAGCGCAACACTTTGAGCAATTGTTATGAGATCGATTATTGATTTTTCATTTTTCTTAGAGCTTGAATACGTGATTTTGCCGACATCATTTTATTTATTTTTTATCCCGAGAACGACTCATCAAAGAGAAAAAACTCAATAGAGAGAAAACTTAAATGCGTACCACTTTTTTCTTCGAAAAAAAGTATAGTCACTCCAAGTCCGGTCTTGGATAAGTTGAACTTTTAAAAACTCCGGATATTCTCCCTGCGAAAGTTTGAACAAAACTGCTTAAGCCGTTTTGAATCTACATTGGATCAAAAAATAGAGATTTTCCTGAACTTTAACAATCTGTATCTTTAAACAAAACGTTTGTGGACACACATGTTCCTATACAAAAAGTGGATACTCATTCTACCAACTTAACTCATCCATCATAACAAAATGCGCTCTATATTTCAGACCCACACCGTGTATTTCTTCAATAATTTGTAATAAGAAAGTTTGGTACCTAAGTAAGTTTGCAGAGTATCATCGGGATGGATCTGAAATAGAAAACGTAATTCGTTTGATTTTCTAAGGTTGAAAGAGAAATCAGGTTATGAAAATTGTGAACAGAAAAAAAGTGCTTAATAATATCTCATCCTAAGTTTTGCAATCGCAAAAAAAGAAATATGACTTTCCTGGTCAAATTTTCCAGATTTTATTTTATTGTACAAACCAACGCATTTATTCTTTATTCTTTATACAAATAGTAAGGCCAGAGACAACCCAAATTGCCTCTGGTAGGTCAACATTAATTTTGTCGTCCATTGAAGATTTTTGATTTTGTATTTGTGTTATTATTTTATCAATCAATTTGTCCTCATGGTATGCATTGTATTATACATATCATCAACTTGGCTTTGTTACAAATGTTCTATATTTCAAACAATAAAGGAATTTTGATTTGATGTGATTTAAAAAAAGTATCAGCTTGGCAACGCCGGACTCGACTAAATCCGTATCTGTCAGTAATGTCAAAATCAGAATGAAGTTGAAGATATTTTTTTTAAAGAAAAGTCTGATTTATAAAAGTTGTGTTTATTTTGTTAAGCAAAAATAGTGCTTTTGATCAATTTGATCAGATAAGGACAATAATAATTGGCTTTCGTCATAGCTTGAAAGTTATAATCGTACGTAATGTTCTATCATAATAAGCTGTTCTAGTGTTCACTATGTCGCAATTTGTTGTATTTTCTTTTTCATACTATGAGATAAACATTGAGGTTTTTTTAACATTACCTGAAAAGAAATCAAAGTAAAGAAAATAATAATTAGTCAAGCGATATTTATGAAACGATATGCCGATTCCATTTTCGAGATATTCAACTACCTAGATTGTTATGCCAAAATAAAAATACCTCATTTAAGAATAATAAATAGAAGACCAAGACCAAAACAACTTTTTTTTTTAAGTGAATGAAATTGGATAATTCAAAATTCAATAGATTTTTTGGTAATTTTTAAGTTTGCAACTCATTTTAAATCTACAACTCACCTATCGACCACCTCTTACTTTGGCAAACGGCCAAACTCATTTTTTCGTAAAAGAAAAAGTATTTCGTACCTACATTCATTATGACTCAATCGATTTGATACTTTCTAGATGAGTGCCCAACCACCCAACTGTGATTGGCAAATAAATAGAAATCATATCAAAGATCGGGCCAAGTATCTCTTCGAAACTGGGCTCTGGAGTGATTGTAGCTTCGTTGTTGGTTCAGAACCGAACCAACGCATTTTGGAGGGCCACAAATTGATTCTTGCTATGTCTAGTCCAGTTTTTGAAGCAATGTTTTTTGGAGGAATGGCTGAGAAGGATCCAATAGCTATTCTAGATGTACAACCCGAAGCATTCAAAGCACTACTTGAGTAAGTTATGTTATGTATCAAATCAACCTTTTGAACCAGACACCGTAAAGTTAATATTGCGATGTCTGATTCAAGCAGTGGCGGCTCGTGATGTGTAAGTATGGGTGTGCGCTACCAAAAAAATCCCAGGAAAAAATACGGCGCATTCACCATCTCATTTGAATAATGGATTATTGGTTTAAGATTTGTGACTTGATTAAAATGAGATCCAAACAAAATCGCGATAAACCAATTATTTAGAAAATCGGTGTACCTATTTATCGCTCCAACAAAAAAAACAAGCACATATAGTATTGTTTCGTAAAAACAAAAATCAATTATTACCCACCATTAAAAAAAAATTGCACCCCAGCAAAAGTATACGTCCTATACAAGATTAATATAAAATCTGGAAGTATATACAAGAATCTAATCTTTGAATAAAAATTCCATACGCTGGTTTTTAAGCTAAAATCAAAGTTCCCGCATTTTCATTTCCACCAGCAACCTCCAAGCACGAACAGCCTGATCCCAATACTTAATTTGTAGTACTCGTACTGGTAAACAATTAATAAATATTCCTTATGTCCAACACAACTCAGCGGTGACAGCAGCTGGACAAACTTTGACAGTTTTGCACACAAAACTGTCAAAATTTACTCAGCTCCTGTGACCGCTGAGCCTTCGCTGAGCTGTGTTGGACATAAGCATTGAGTCTATCAAAAATCCTTGCAAAAACCAACAAAATTATAAAAATCAACAAACCTGTTTGTTTACAAGAACCTCGATACACAGCGGTATCCGGTGTGTCAATTATTTCTCTTGTCAAATTTTATATACAGAATGTCCGCGGATGCGGTTAACAAGAGGTGAAATCTCGGGTGAAATGGACCAAAAATTCAAAGGTACGATAAAAAGTTATTCTTGATTGAAAAGTCTGATTGCCGAAAACATTGGAGCTGCGATGAGAAAATTGATTTTTATTATACAGGGCGTCCCAAAAATGTAAAAACTCGCGTAAAAACATAAATGAACCAAGAGCAAGCAGTAATTTTTTGACCTTTTAACTTGAAATGATAAATAAGAAACTTAATCCAAATTTAGTTAAAACCCTAATTAAAAAATTTAACTATTTTGCAAGTAAGCATTTTACCACATGCATTTTATGAGTTTTATACCAGTGCATGATTTAGTGTTGTTGTGTGGGCATAAAAGTCATAATATGGAAAAAGTGAAATGCTGACTTGCAAAACTGTTCAATTTTTTAAAACTGCCAGAGATTTAAATTTTCTTTAGTTCGGATTTAACGAGATTTGGAGCTGGTTTTTTTATTTATCATTTCACGTTAAAAGGCCAAAATATGACTGTTTGCTCTTCTTTAATTTTATGTTTTCACATTCTTGGGACTCCCTGTATAATAAAAATCAATTTCTCATCGTAGAACCCAGTTTTTTGGCAAGCAGACTTTTTTTTTATCAAGAATAACTTTTTGTCGTATCTTTGAATTTTTGGACCATTTCACCTCTTGTCTTGCCTCTTGTGAACCGCATCCGCGGACGTACTGTAGGTGTATGTCACCATGTGCCATTACCAAAAGGAAAAGGCTTCTTATAAATAAATAAATAATCGTTTATTAAGCCTTGCTTTACAAAAAATAGGTAGAAAGATGATCTTTTCAAGTTAATATCATCAAACAGGTATAATTACATATGTCTGATAAAAATGAAATTTAAATAATAAAAATAGTAAAAAGTACATAATTATTTTACAATACAATTAACCGGGCAATTAACAATGTTGGACGAAATAAAAAAAATAACACAGTCTAGTTCACAACAGTTCTAGCAAAAGAATCAATGAATGTGCGTAGTTCACACTTAAAGATTCTGACATCAGTGTAATCTTTAACACAATTCGGAAGAGAATTAAACTCCGATCAACCTTTATGAAAAAGATTGTTATGAGTTTTTGCTAGATGACTTCTCGGTACATAAAAGTCATTTACATTTCTGGTTCTATATTCGTGAATCTCTTTCACATATTTGATATCTTGATATAAATACTCAGGTAGTCATTTGTTTTTTCATTTGTAAATAAAAATAAGACTTTTATTTTTAGAGTCACAGTGACATTCAGAAGATTCAATGTAGTTAACATACTATTTACAGGTGTATAACGGTTACATGACAATATAAGTCGTAGAGCTCTATTTTGTATTTTTTGCATTTGAGTAGATTTTTCTTTGGACTAAACAAAATTGTAGGACAGAATTCAAGATGTGGAGCAAAGATGGACTTATACAGTTACAATTTCACAAAAAGAGACAAATGTTTACCTATTCTCCTTAAGAAATATACTTTTTTGTACATTTTAGAACAAATATAATCAGCATGAGCATCAAAATTTAAGTTTTCATCTAAAATTATTCCCAGGTACTTAATTTTTCTTTCCCTTTGCAGAGCTTGACCTTTTGACCTTTAACACCTATGTTGAAATCAATATCATCAAATTTCTTAATAATTGTTTTGGGCATTCCAAAACTAACAAATTCACATTTCTGCACATTCAGTGCCATGTTATTATTCTTCTGCCGTTAACTAGAATAGTGTTGTACGAATTTGATATTTATATCGTAATTTTACTAGGTTTTTTGCGTGTTTATGATATTTTGGAATTGATTTCGGTGGATTTTGAAGTAATCAACCAACTTTCGTGACGTCACAGATGCGTATCGTAGATGAATTGGACTGACAGGATGACAATAGTGACAACTGACAACCCCTAAGAAGTGTGTCTTCAAAAAGCGCAAGTGGCGATCTTATATCGGGCGATTTCCCGAATAGTTCCGGCTGATTTTCATAGAAAAAATGCATTTGTTTTGAGCGCCGAACAAATACACACATGGGCTGGGGCAGGGACATACTGACTGACAGACAATATAGTTCTCGCACTCTTGAGCAATATAAAAATAGCAAAAATACCACGTGATATGAAAAATATACTGTTAATGAGAGTTTCTTTTTTGAAATATTATTTTTATTTTTATCTTGTCTTTTCGCCAATAGTGCGCACGCTCGAGCGCTCTCATCGACAAGCCGCCCCTGGGTTGTAGAAATTCCTATATTTTGGTGAACGCCAACTTTGAATCTATGTCATCGATGGCACCAAGCGCGTTGTTATGTGGTTTGCTGGTGTGTGTGAAAACCAGAAAACTTCATTACAACGCGCTTGGTGCCATCGATGACGTAGATTCAAAGTTGCTTGGCGTTTACCATATATCTACACACGAGTCTATACAGCGCTGCTAACATTGAACAAGGTTTTAAAATCATTGTTATTTTCTCCCGAGTTTTATTCCAGTAAAAAAAGAGTTGTCTTTATTTTGAATATTAGGTATCTAAGTATCTGATTTTAGACGGAATAGGTTGGTAACGAACCGTAATAAATGTTAAGAGTTCCATTAATGTGAGTAGCGTCCTCCTGATACTTGATTCATCCTGAATAGGAATCATCAGTCAGGTAATAGCTGCTCAGCCTGAGCATCCATCAAAACAACAACTTAAATACGCTGACTGTCATCAACGATTTTATACTTACTGTGGTGGGTATTGGGCTAGTTTGGGTTAGGTTTTTTTTAAAGCGATTTATCAAGAATATGTAATCAACAAGCATAACATTTGCGGAAAATGCGTGTTGGTCAGTCTAAATTTTGTTTGGAAGTTCTCTCAGTGCTAAAACTCCTTTACGTGGCAGCTGCTTCTAATGCTATGTATGGATACTTTCCAGTAAAAAAACCACGGATAATCAGAGTTTTTATAATATTGATAAATATTTGAAATTTAAAATGTTCATACCAGTGATTTTGCCAGTGAGAGTGCCAGAGAAACATACAATTTATCAGTGTCCCAAACTCTACATCCTGCGGATGTTGCCGATAGTACCACACCAAAGATTACAGATAGAGAGAGGGTAAAAAATCCAAAAGTCTCGTACCTTTACATGCGCATAATTTCAAAGTCCCTGCGATCGATTAATATTTTCGACGCGTCGCGACGCTTTACTCTTGGTAGGCGTCGAATTTTTTCAACTGTGAAAAATAACTACTCGACCCCATACATTGACTACTTTTTTACAGAAATCAAATATTCCTATTCGTTTCCGAGATATTGACGTGCGGAGTTTTAAGTGAAAAACCCTGTATAAGACAAAATTCAAACAATAATTGTTGTTGTGATTCATTAATATGGAATGTGAGAAAGAATCGTACATGACGAAAGTAGTCCAGAATTACAACTTTTTTCCATTTATTGCAATGGTTACTGAGAATTTGTACAACTTTCGTACAGGACGATTTCTTCCCACCATGGTATCACCCTGTAGTTTCTTTATTACTGATTTTAGAAAAAAAAGTATATTGGAAAAGTTATCTTGAATATTAATTCGAACAATTTTGGTTGTATGATATTTTATCGTAAGTCAAAACTAGGAACGGGGAAAAGAAATAGTTCCCCTATTTTCAAGATGGCGTGTTAAGCTCACCTTTGATTTTCCCTAAAATTCCGAGTTAAGCTATTGAGGACCCCCGCTTCAAGTTAAAAACAAAATTTTGCGTATTTCCCGAAACTCTCTGATGCCCCTTTTTTAAGCACGGATTTACTGTACCTACTAATTGTGAAAATGACGGGTGTGACGAAAAATGTTTTAATGTCATTTTATTAGAAGAAGGATTTCTTTAAACTTTGGTAGTCGTAGTCAAGATTTTCTCCTATAATTGAGGAGCCTTTTTGCGGTGCTAGGGTCATTTTAACAAATCGCTGAAAATCAGTTTTTTTTTTTAATATCTTTTGACAGCTGGTGAATTTGTTAATACTTGCAATGATTTTGAGTAGAGCTCACAAAACTGCAAATCTTTGCCCATTTCAACTTTCTGCTAAAGTTTCCGTATTGTATATTGTGTCAGACTGGGTCTTCGTCTGGACCCACACCTGTCGTGCTCTAGGACACGTAGCTGGGCAAAACCGTAAGAAAACTCAGTTTGTGATAGCTACTTCAATATATTGATGTCCACCATACATCAATAAAATCTCTAAATAAGATTAGGACAAGCATGTTCTCTACTGCGTTGATCGTAGGTGTTATATTATGCTGGAGTTTGACGAAGGGTGAGAGGGGCTACACTACTCACAAGGATAGATGGGAGTAGGAGGTGTTACACTAGTCACGGGGAGGAAACGAGTAATTAGCTATGGCAACCACTAACCAGAATCTTGCTGAATGTGTCTATTTATAGCAACAAAACTGCTTGCTCAGCGATTCCAGTAGTGACAAATTTGGTGCATTTACACCAAGTATATTTGCCTCCAATACTAATATGACAATATCAATTATCTTGTGCGAGCCAGGCAGCCTAAAAAAGAAGTGACATATCGCTGATGTGGTTTGAAAAAAACTCCAGCCAAATCGGTCAAGGGTGTCAGGGTGACCCGAAAACAAATGGGTCGCACTGTAGAACGAGAAGAATTAGCATATATCTACCACAGAATATCGACAAATTGTGTGCAACCACAATAAACTTGTTTCTTATTTACGTTTGAATTCTTTCAACGTGTAAAATCTGCAATGCCTACTCAATAAACAAAAGTGAAATTTAAAATATTTGATAATTTTTTTTTGGTGAAAATGTCACAAAATCAATGACATTGCGCGGTATCCTCTTTTTTTCTAACCCAAGTCTCCATCTATGTTGCCAAATGTATTCGTGTGAACAAAGGATAGTCTAGCTACAAAAATTTGAACTTTGCAAAAATAACCAATTTTTCAAGTATTTTTTGCCATTAATCGAGGACTTCTATTCTAGATATATTTATACGGACAAAATCAATCTCACATCCTTCGATCAAGCGTGTGAACTATGCTACGCAGCCAAAAAATACATGTTCAATCACCTGGTTGAACAGTGTACGACATACTTATGGTCAGACCTTTACCCAAAAAATGCATGCCGTGCTTATGAATTTGCAAAACTGTTTGAAATCGATGCGTTGATGGTGAAATGTGTAAAGGTGAGAGATATTAAATATAGATAATATTAGAAGTTATCGATTCTGATTCTTTGGATATCAGATGATATGCAGTCAAACTGAAGAAGTACTTTCTGAAACGAGTTTTGATGATGTGGAACTCAGTACTATTCACACCTTGTTTGAGCAGGACGAGCTAAATATTGGATCTGAGTTGGAATTGTTGTCTGCTTTGTGTCGATACGCTCAAAGACATCAGCCGATAGGTGAGTTAATTCTGCGAGTAGTTTCTCAGTTTTGCTACGGTGAGCATCTTATAGAGATCTGAGGCTTTCTGAACCAATTATTCGGACAGTTCGTAGAACAATCTCAAACTTGTCAGCGTTTATTCTATTGGCAGATGACAATACAATAATTTCAATTAAAAATGAGCTAAGAAATAAACAAGAATTTTTTAATGAAGAAAATGTTTGTTTTGTTGAATTATCTGACGTTTGGCTGGTTTGGCAGGTGGTGAAAGAAAGATTGGTTGACGGGTCGGTAATTCTTATACCGTCCGTCAGTTAGTTTGTAAATGTATTACAAAGCACGCCAAGCTTTTATCACTATGACTATGACTCTCGTTAATTTTATTCTTGAATTAAAAATTATTTTTTAGATCTTAAGCGTGTCTTCAAGTCTTTTCAACTAGGTATAAGTTTTTTTTTCGTATTCATACCTTATCTGAAGTATAATCCCTAAGGATTTCTAAGCGTGTGAACTTCTGTTAGTGGTATTTTTAATTGGACAAAATCTGCAATTTTTGTTCAGAATGATATTCAGAATTCTCATTCAAATCTTTTATGGTCGAAAGAAAACCCCCATAACCCTAACCGAAATCTTTTTTCAACATCAATTCTCGGTCAATGTATGAACATGAATGTCTAGTTGTTATCATCGCGAGGCGCGTGGAGGTGGCGTTCGGGCATGATACTAAAACACACGAGAAAAGCTCACACTCATAATGATAATTATTATATTCTGTCTTCCTTGATCCGCTGACGTCATAGCGTGACAGCTCTCAAATTCATGGGTTATGTCAAAGACGTTTTAGTTGGAATCTCCGGTCCAATGGGTTCTAAGTCTCCACCCAATGTGACTAAATTTTAAGGTTTTTGAGAAGACATGTTGAACATTTTCAAATACACTCTTATCATACACGGTTTTTCTTTTAGAGAGAAAATCTGCCTTATACAGTGTTTTTCACTTAAAACTATGCACACCAATATCTCTAAAACGATTTGATTTTTGTAAAAAGTATTCTATGTAAGGGGACAAGTAGATATTTTCACAGTTTTAAAAATTCAACGCATACTAAGAGCTAAGAGTCGCGGGGTGTAGAAAATATAAATAGATTGCTGGGACTTTCAAATTACGCGCATGCGAAAGTACAGGCCCGGGTGATCCACCATAATGTCGCTCCCTTTTAACTTTTTATCTCAAGTTTCCCAAAAGATTTGAAGCTATGATTATGTAGGTTCTGAAAAATACTTTCTTTCTACTTGTACAAACAGTTTGAAAAATCATTAGTATACCGGCGGAATCAAAAAGTTTGTTTTTTTTTTTAAATGGATCAACCTATATTTGAATGTATTTTTGAATTCCTCGTAAAATTCTAAACATAATTCATCTACATACCAAATATTAAAATTAAACGGTTTTCGAAATATTCGCACTTGAAACGCACGGTTTTTCACATAACGCCAAAAAAACGCATTCATTGGTGTCAACTCGGGGTGGTTCAGAGACCGTGCAATTGGCAGAATTATTCTTCCGATTCATTCAGGAAACCTCTCCTAATTTTCTGATTTGAAATAATCCTTTATAAAAATATTGGACGTCAACATTTCAAATTTTCAAATGCGAATATTTCAGAAACGGTTGAATTTAGGCATATGGTATATTATATGAATTGTGGTTAAAATTTGACGAACAATTCAAAAATACATTTAAATATAAGGTGATCCATTTAAAAAAAACACAACTTTCGATTTTCCCGGTACACTGATGATTTTTCAAAGTTTTCCCACACGTTAAAAAAAAGTATTTTCGAGTACCTACATGACCATACCTTCAAATTTCATGTGACACTTGAAATAAAAAAGTTAAGGGGTCGACATTATGGTGGATCACCCTGTACATATTATTTATGATTTTTTTTGTTATTCACTCGAACTTATATTTTTTACTCATTTCTGAGTTATACCGATTAGAAGTAAAAATTTATTGGTTGACAAAAGATGCGATTACGCGGATTACGGATGAATTTCTCAAGAATCGCACGAATATTATTATAGTTAGTTACAATGGCAAGATTTCTTCAAACCACCCTTGCGGTACTTTTGAAATAAGTGCTTACAGAGTCCAGAATAAATATGTGGCTATGGTGCAGGTTGAAGTGCTTGCATATAATGCCGAAACTGTAACGATGTATTTAAACAGAGAACACCCACAATAGATGATTTGGTACAGGGTTGTTCCGTATATTTAGACAGCATGTAGCTCGCTTTTGGAGCAAGATAGAAAGAAACTGTAAATACAAAGTAAATGGGGATTCACGAGAATCGCTAGAAGATATAACTTTTATATACAGTAGGGTGACGCTTAACAAGGGTCAAAAAAAAAATTTGACCAAGCTACCCTCTAAAATGACTGAGAATAATTTTAAAAAAATCAGAAAAATACTCACAGCTCGAAAAAATCATTTTAAGGCGTGCCTCACAGCACAGCCCCTCTTTTTTCCCATTTAAATAACATGGGGAAAGTGTACGTTGTCGGTCTTTTTTTTACTGGACGGGGGCAATGAAAAATATGTGAACTACATAAATTTGTAGGTCAATATGTTAAACGGTTCTGTACCAACCTTTCCGTTCAATATATCTTGTTTGAATAAAAAAAAGTTTGATCTTCAGATCGTATCCTTCACTCACAATAAAGGAGAGAATAAACGTGTTTTTGAGCCATTTAATCGCTTTTTTCAGGATTTGGACAAATTTTTGTAATCTGTTGGACTTTTGAATGGTTTCAAAGTTTTTGGGGTCGCTGATTACGATTCTGATGTCAAAAATTCGAAAATTCGAAATGGACGATCCAAAATGGCGACCTCTTGTCTCAAATTTCGCAGATTTTTGATGCAAATGTTTTTGTATAAGGGTTTTAGGGGTCACTGATGATTAATTATTAATCATTTAAAAAATACAAGTTGTGTCTGTCACATCTTTCGAGTGCACCCTGTACTTTGCATTTACAGTTTTTTTCTATCTTGCTTCATAAGCGAGCTAAATATACGGAACAACCCTGTTCTAGTGGATCGATAACGTGGTCGGCGAGGTCCCCGGACGTTTCACCACCAGATTATTTTCTTTCGATTCACCTGAAGTATACTGTCAACTGTCAATTTTTTTCGATACATTTCAACATTTTTTGAAAAGAATTAATTTTATGTCCTTATAAAGCTCTTGAAAAGTTAAAAGTGCCGACCGTTTTTCTTGAACGGTTTGAGTTTTATAGCTTGTCAAATTGCAATGTCATTTATAAAACGCGATAGCTCGAAAACTGCTGAACTTAGAAACATTATGAGTATTACAATTTTTGCTGAAAATTGAAGGAAGAATTGAAATATCCGATAATATACAGGAGGTTTTCGAAATATTGGCGTGCGGAGTTTCAAGTGAAAACCCCCTGTAAAGTAATGTGATAATTATACGCTCATGAAAATTTCCAAAAGGTTCTCGACCATGAACTACTTATTGAAAATAGTGACAGTTCTCTACCATTTCCGGTTATACCGACAGCAGTTACCAACTTCTTTATTTTAAACGGCATCCCTCATATAATAATAATTATTTATTTCCAGTATATATGTATACAAGTGAATGTATACCATAGAGGGATATTATCCCTGTACATGGACTGGTTAGCTAGACTATAAACTACAAAATATGAATATAAATTAAAAAGTATCTTTGAATATAAGTATGGGTAAAAATCTCACAACGTTGATGTAAACATTGCTACAGTGAAAATACAATTTATCAGTCTAAGTAAATGTTCAATACTATGATCAGAACTTAATCCAAATGGTTAGTAACCATGAACTCAATAGGTTTTTCAGGTTTTTTTTTCCTTTGCGCAGAATTTTAAGTTCATTGGGTAGTAAATAAAAAAGTTAGCCTGTACGAGACCATTTTTATCACTAACTCTCTTCGAGTTTTTTGGTATTGGGATGGTTTTGTTTCTGGTAATTCTTGAGAACTCCATATATTTATTTGAAAGAGCAAACAGTCTCAATATAGTGGGGATGCAGTCAGAAATTGGCCAGGGGAAGTTAAAACAACCCTTTAATGCTAAATCAAGCTTTCGAGAACTTTATTTTCTCTTCATCAGGATTTTCTATAAAGTAAAAATGACAACGTGTTACAAATACAATTGACATTTTTTTTTTGTACAAAAACGCACCATTGCGGGTTTGAACTAAAGAAGGTTAACATAAATGAGAAAATACCGTAATTCATCATCGATCACAGCTTACAATTTCACACATCATAATGCAGGATTTATTAATTTACTACATTACGACCAAACTCTGGAAACGTGCAGGGTGAAATGAACAATGAACAAACGAACATGGTGGTTAGAGATGTTTTTTTTTGTAAAAGAAGGGATTTTAGTCGTTGGTAGGCGAAAATGCGCAGGACTCCACCGGAAATCCTGCTGTTTTTGACATATATCAAATATTAGTTTGTTCATTCGTACCTTTCCATACCTTGACATACCAGGGTTCACCTGAACGTTACAATTATATGGTGTATGAGAGTTCATCAATAACAGGATGATATCAATTATTATACAGTATTATTACCGGTTCAAGATTACAAGTTTATTGAATTACAATTTCAATTTTTGAACTTATTATTATGTCAATGGTATTTGGTTTAAATTTCTCTATCTTAAGCAGTAGTGTATAATGATCAGTTATGGAGGTCTGCACAATGAGAGGTTGTGTTAGAATATTATCAGCTTTAAGGAAGATATCATCGATACAGGTTCCTTCAAACGTGTCATTCATTGCCGGTCTTGTGACGCTGTGAAATGACGGTAAAAAACCTGATTCATAAAATTATTTAGGAATTCATAGCCCAACTCATCTAACTTTCTCAGACCAATATTGAAATCTCCAACCACAAAATGATTTCCGCTATGACAAAGTTCTTCAGAAACATCTTCATATTATTGATAAATTCCATCTTAGGAATATCATGTGACCTATACTGGACCGAAAGGCGTTGTAGATGTATCATCACTCATTTGAAATGTAGTATTTATGATACTCAATTTGCCAAGTTGAATTACTTATGTGTCCTCTTGTATGTCGTCTCTAATGTACACCACAAAACCATCCGCCCTGTTCAGAACACTTACATTATAATACATTTTGTAGCCAGGCATTCTAAAGAAACTAATATTGTCCAAATGCCATACCTCTGAACAGCAGATAAAGAAAGGTTTAGCTTTAATATTATTAAGAAGTATTTCTAAACTTGAGAAATTAGCTTTAAGGCTTCTTATATTCAAATATAAGATTACTTCATCTTTTTTGCAAATGTTTAAGTTAAGGTCCTTAACGTCCAAGCATACCTTTTCATCACTTAATATACCTTGTTGAATATCAGTGAGAAATTCAGTTCTTGGATTCATGATATGTACCTAACCATACATTATTCTATAATATATCATTATACACCGCATCAATCTGTTTTCTAATAAATTCATAGCTATAACATAAAATATACCTACAGAGATATAGAAAGATGAATACAATCATTGGCTTATCTGTACGTTTTTTTCCACTTACTTGCTGATGCAGTTGAAAAGGAATTTGTCCTAGTCACATATGCAGCTGAACGTTAAGTCGATCCTGCTGGGGAGTTAGAGACCCTGCAATTTACGTTTGCGTTCCGAATCTGGTCCCTTATAAAGTTGATTCTCTCTTGATCCCTTAGAACCGTTGTTTATCACTTGATTTTCAATGAAGTTGTTCTTTTTCGTATCTTGTGCATCTTGTTCCTCTCCTTCTAGAGATACGCTTGGTGTATTGTCGCAGTCTTTGAAATCTGTAGGTTTGTAGGTTATCCCATCGACAAAAAGGGGTTAACCCTTGATCGTGGCTGTTATGTCCCTCTTTAGGTTCCTGGTAGTATGAGAAGGCTTCACTTGAGGATTAATCAAACACTGAACTTGATAACTTGTATATTGGTCGAGTTTCATACAGCGTGCTTACTGTCAGCTGTGTCGAGGGGTAACCAACTGACTAATGAAGTTAGCCACAGATCATGTGTCAAAATACAATACATTACACGCCCCTCTTTTTAAAAAAAATAAAATATAATATTCCTTCAATTCTAACAAAGAGTCAGGTATTACAAATCTAACCTATCAGGACGCTTAATTACACGACCACTTCGTGTTAGAATTTTTTCGTCATCATCTAAAGAGTATTTTTCCATAACCGGGTACGGGCTTTCAACCAACAAAGTCTTATCATGATCCAACTTCTCGCACTTTTGATCTTGTTCAGACGCGATCTCGGGATTTTCACAATTCTGGTCAATTCCTGGTTGATCACCAACAAGATTCTGATTCTTCAATGGTCTCAAAAATCTGCGATTTCTTCTGTATACCGCATCATCAACATTGACGAGATAATCATTTGGTCCAGATTTCTGTACAACCACTCCAGGCTGCCATGATCTCATTCCTTTTTGCATCAGAATTGGTTGGTTTGGAGTCAAACGTGGAAGAACCTTCGATTTTTTATCAAAATGAGATTTCTCTTTATTTTTTCGCATTTCCAGGGTTTCTTTAACTCCTTCCGTAGCATACTGCGGCCTCATCAATGAATTAGCCACAGGCAAGGTTGTCCTAAGTCTTCGCCCCATCAACAAATGGCAGGGGCTGGGAGATCTTGTTTAGGTGTCACATTGTAGCTTAAAACACTCAGGAATGGATCAGTGCCATCTGTAGAGGCCTTCATTAGTAGAGCCTTAACAGTTCCTATGGCCCTTTCCACTTGACCGTTGGAAGGAGGATAATTTGGACTTGAAGTAGTTAGCTTTATGTCATACTGCTTCGCAAACTTGTAAAATTCCATAGAATTATATGGTGGACCATTATCTGAAAATATTTCCTTCGGCAACCCATGGATGGCAAATATATTCTTGAGGGATGAGATCACACTTTCTCCTGTTTTGTTCGGAAGTTTATTTACAATAACAAACTTGCTGAAATAGTCCACGACAACAATGAAACTCAATTGTCCCAACTGCTTAAAATCTACTGCTATTTTTTCCCATGGTAAATCCGGAACTTGGTGAGGATGTAATGGTTCTCTTGTGTTTGACCTTGAATACTGTTGACATATTAGACAGGATAAAACAATGTTTTCGATGTCGGTGGTAATCCCTGGCCAATAAATTGATTCCCGAGCCATGGCCTTGGTTGCAACAACTCCCTGATGACTCTGGTGCAACAAAGTCAAAAATTCAGGTCGAAGGTCATTCGGATAATAATTCTAGTTTTGTAAAAAAGGATATTTCCGTGAAGATAAATATCATCCTTTATTTGCCAATAACGCTTCAATTCTGAAGGTACATTACTTTTATGAGTAGGCCATCCGCATCTAACGTAATCCTTTACTTTGGAAAGGTCAGGGTCGCGTTCAATTTCATCTAATAGACGTTTTTCGTTTTCTGGGGTGGTAGTCAGTATTGAGTACACCTTCATCTTGTCATGCAAATAGTCAGTATCAATCCTGTCATTCAAAGGCTCTCTACTTAATGTATCAGCAACTTGTTGATTCTTTCCAGGAACGTACCTCAAAGTGAAAGAATATCTCAATAATCGGTGGGCCAATCTTTGAATTCGCGGTGACATCTCGTCCATTGGCTTCTTCAACAAACCAAGAAGGGGACGGTGGTCCGTTTCAATAGTAAATCTGCGACCATAGAGGTAGTAATGAAAATGCTCACAGCCATAAACTAGCGCTAACAGTTCTTTGTCTATATGATTATATCGCTGCTGGGTTGGAGTTAGCGAAATTGAACTATATTCAATAGGATGATTCTCTTGCATAATCACTGCCCCAATGCCAAAAGGGCTGGCGTCCACTGATAACACAACATCTTCATTAGGGTTATAATATTCCAGAATTGGTGTTGATGATACTAGGTTTTTTAGGTTATCAAAGGCTTTTTGTTCATTAGTGGACCATTGCCATTCAACATCGTTTGACAGCAATCTTCTTAAGGCAACGGTCTCCTTGGATAAATTAGAGATGAATTTTGAAAGGTAAACTACCATTCCTAAAAATCTTTGAAGGTCTTTTTCACTTGTTGGCGGCTTCATATTCCTAATAGCCTTGGTTTTATCAGGATCGACTTCTATTCCCCTGTTGCTGATGATGTGGCCCAAAAATTTCACTGTTGTTAGACCGAATTTTGACTTTTGAGGGTTTAAAGTCAATCCAGATTTTGATAATCGCTTCAAAGTTATCTCCAGATTTTTGTTATGCTCCTCCCGTGTCCTTCCAAAAATCAGGATATCATCGGAATAAGCTATAACACCCTCAAGATCATGTAGAGTGTCGTACATGAATTTTTGAAAAATTTCTGGTGAAGAACTCAATCCATATGGGAGACGTAAATACCGGTAACGACCAAAAGGAGTTGAAATGGTACACATCATGGAACTTTTGTAGTCCAAAGGAATTTGAAGGAATGCACTCGATGCATCTAGCAAAGTGAAATATTGTGCACCTGATAACTCAGAGAATAGAACGTCTTGAGTAGGAATCTGAAATAGTTCACGCTTGATATACAGGTTCAATGACCTTGGGTCCATACAAACACGAATATCCCCGTTTGGTTTAGGTGCAATCACAATGGGGTGAACCCAGTCTGTCGGCTCTGTCACTGGAACAATAATGTTTTCAGCCACCATTTCGTCAAGTTTATCTTTAACTCTACTTTTCAATGCCGCCGGAATTTTTCTTGTAGCTGCGATCTGAGGTATAGCATCTTCATGTAAGCTGATACTGTATGTTCTTGTTACTTTGCCAATACCCGAGAACACGGTTTTGTATTTTTTGATAATTTCATTCATAGTGTCCATTTCAGTTACACACACACTCAAGTTTGATGCTGAAGACAAGTGATCAATATTTATAATCTGTAGGTCTCTTGTGGAAGAAAGTCCCAAAATAGAAGATTTCTCAGAAGAATTGATCACAAAAAATAGAATGTTTCTAGAAATTCTTTTGAATCTGCATTCAAGGGTTATCTGTCCAGTTATTTCTATGGAGTGACCAGAGTATGAAATCAGTTTTGTTCCAGTTTCAGATATCTGAGACCTACAAATACTGAGTTTATCAAAATCAGTCAAATTCAAAATGTTGACTTGACTGCCAGTATCAATTTTAAATTTTATTTTATGATTTTGAACACGAATAGTTTCAATCCACTCTACTGAACCTACAAGTTTTGTTTCTTCAGAAACTATTGATGTAATTGTCCACACAAATTTATCATGTTCAGAACCACAACTGTTGTTGCAGTCACACTGCAAGTTTTTCTTTTGTGAGTATTCGCAAACATCATCATTTGAGTCACTATCAGTTTCAACATCATGATTTATTTCGTGCACAAAAGTATTAGAACGACAAAATCGACGATAATGTCCTTTTCTATTACATTTGCTGCAATATCGATAAAAGGCTGGACACTTACCCTGTTGGTGTGACAAGCCACAATTTTACACAGATCAATTGCATTCGGCACTGTATTATTGTCTGCTGAATGTCCGGCACTACAATAATGGTCATGATTTTTTCTTCCAAGTCCACTATGTCCACCTTTGTCTTTTATACCACTTTTACTGAAACTTGTATTCAATTGTCTTAGTTTTGAGTGTCTAAAACGACTACTGTCTACCACATCAACCGAAAAATCATTTTTCAACTCGCGTGAAATTTCGTTTTGTTGGACCGCACTACTTTCCATGGCACGACAAATTGTAACTGCTTTGTCCAGTGTTAAATCCGCACTTTGTAACAGTTTTTCCTGTGTTCGCGAATCTCGAATTCCTATAACGATCCGATCCATGATCAAAATGTCATTCAAGTCCTTGAAATCACACGAGAGAGATAACTGCTTGAGGGCCGTAACGAACTGATCAAATGTTTCTCCATTATGTTGATCCCGTTTGAAAAAATTGAAGTGTTCAAAAACTAGATTTTTCAATGGTTCGCAATAATCATTAAATTTGTCAAGCACGACTCCAAGCTTCTTATTATCACCCTCTACATCAAATTTGAAAGTATTGAAGATTTGCAACCCTTCATCTCCAAGGAAGTTCAATAAAATTGCCACTTTCACTTCATCAGACTTGCCTGATTTTCCGCTAGCTAACAAATATAGTTCAAACTTCTGTTTCCACAGTTTCCAATTTCCAGCGACGTTAGTTTTAAAATTCATAGAACCCGGTATTATTGCGTTTTCTGCCATTGTTTGTTGATCACTTTTGTTTTTTAAACAACAAATCAAATCAAAACAATGAATGTTTTTTAAGGTTAGACAGCAAACTGGGAGTTGCTACGGTACCGCAATCCCGCGTGTCCGTGTTTATACTCTGCTCCAATAACCCCGATTACTTCGACAACACTGCTTTTACCGCTTCCGCTTGATTGACCTTGACTCCATCAAGTTGTGAGTGTTATTCACGGACCTATATAAAAACTGGACTGCTAATGCATATGGCCGACCTTGCCAAAAATCACTGAGGCATGGGCGCCGCCATGATGGGACAATTTGTGGTGGTATCTCTGATTTTTTTGACGTGCCACTTATGGCTGCGTTCCGAGAACTAGCGCTATATTTGAGCGGTCCAACTGGAATGACATGATTTCCTGTGCTGCAGCACAGTGGTCTAGCGAAAAAAAGAATATTTCTTTCGCTTTATCGCTGGAACTGTGATGTTGTGGTGGAAATTATCATTTATGTCATTTCAGTGAGATCGCTCGAAAAAAGCGATTAAGCGCTGCAATTCCTTTTATGCGGCCATTGGAAAAAGCAGAAATACAGCTAATTATTATTTTGTTTATGAGGTTATGTCATATTATTAGTCATATCACCTATTCCCATTATTTCGATTCGGATTTTGGATTTTAAGAAAATACCTATAGGTACTTACTCAAAACTCGATATTCACATTCACATTGTAATTTTGGATTTTAACATCATTTTAGATACTTATAAAACTATGAAACGTTTTGTGTTGGATTATTATTAACATAAAAATGAGCCTTCATTCTTCATTCCACTCAGTTCTTCAAAAATATCATTACCTATTTAATTATGTCCTGTCAACAGCATTATACCATACCTAAGTAGCGAATAGCACTTGATCTATTGTACCTTACCTACCTACTATTTCGTAACGAGTTCAACTTGGACCCTGGAAATTGGTATAGGTACTAGGTACTTGAGATAGTCGATGTTTCATGATTTATGCATTCTGCGGTTTTAGAATTGATATAATAATATTCTCTTCAATATGCACAAAAACTACGGGAACGCGAAGTCACAGACACTTGAAGGAAAAAAAAGAAATATTCATCAATATCCTTCGTCCTTTATCTTATTATATTGATAACAATTAATTACCTCGAAATCGAATCAGACGGTAGGTGTATGTATGTAAGGTTTACATTCAATTTGATTTCAAATTGGAACTGTCAAATTTCCCCTTGGCAAACGGGAATCATATGCTACCATCTACATTGAATTTGTGTCACGCTTACGCCAAATTTAATGTGAATGGTGACAAATGATTCCCGTTTGACAGTTCCAATTTTGACAGTTCCAATTCGAAATGGAATTCAATGTAAATCAGACATTACAGATTTCTGCATTTTTCAACGATGGCACCACTGAAAATCAGAAGCACCAACTTAAATTGTCCCATCATGGCAGCGCCCATGCTCCAGTGATTTTCTTCTCATTGCATTAGCAGTCCATTTTTATTTACTAAGTCCGTGGTGTTATTCCTCTAATCTCGATTTTTACCAGCTGCCACCATGTTATGTCCCTCTTTAGGTTCCTGGTAGTATGAGAAGGCTTCACTTGAGGATTAATCAAACACTGAACTTGATAACTTGTATATTGGTCGAGTTTCATACAGCGTGCTTACTGTCAGCTGTGTCGAGGGGTAACCAACTGACTAATGAAGTTAGCCACAGATCATGTGTCAAAATACAATACATTACAGTGGCTTCTCTATTTTGTGCCCTTGCTTCTCTCAGTTTTGTCAATAAAATGTTTCTTTCATGTCTATCTTCCACTGTGAGATCTTCATTTATGTATATGTTCGATCCTTTGAGTGAGCTTCTTCTAGATAGTATCTCCTTTTCCTTCAGATAGGTGTTCAACGCTAAAAGTATTGGCCGAATTGTGTTCAAGTTTTTCTTTCCCAGTCGATAACAATAGGATATTTCCAGCCTCTCGACAGTTATGTTGAGCTTATCTCTTGCCAAAATGATAATCTTTTCTACTGGGTTCTCGCCTTTTTGCTCGTCCACTCTATATCGTATCAAATTATTCTTCTTCAGTAGCCTTTCTGAGATCACCAGTCTCTGCTTCAATTCAGAATTTTGTGCCTCAAGAGTCCTGATCCTTGACTCAAATAATAAACTATTGGATGCTACCTTTCTGTCCAATCTATCAAGATTGTTGAGAAGGTCTTCAATCTTGTCACAGATATTAGCGTTAACGTTAGATATTAGTGTATGTAAGTCCTCTAACGTGATCTGTTTATCCATAGTCTGAATAACAGTAGTAGTTGGCAACACTGTGGAGATTCTGTAGAATGTTTCCAATGCACAGTGATTGAAATTCTTGAAATTCCTGAAGCGACTTTTAGGTGAATTATTCAATTTTCTTCATAAACGTGCACTTGTTATTTGGAAAATTTCCTAACAGTCAATTCTAACCAATCATAGGCTTGCATTTTAACATGTTGCTATGGCAACGACCTAATTTTATCGGAAATCACCCTACTCATAATCACGTGACTGAAAGATTAATAAGTGGAAATCTCCCTGGCTTTGCATCTGAATGTAGCTCCCATATGATAACAGTGTTGCCGTCCCCACTCTCCCTAACAATCCCACACTGTGGTTGGTGCATGGGAGCTACATCCAGCCGCTACTATTAAATCTTCTCAAATAGTTTTGGCATGAAATTTTCTTGCCGAATCTCCCGAGAGCTCGAATTAAAAATCCGGAAATTTGTTCTCGTTGCGAATTTTCGACAAAATTTCCGGAAATAATTCGAGCTCTAGGGAGATTATAAGTGAAAATTCACTTACAGCATATAGGGTGGGTCGTTGATGAAGGGGGATTGGTGTTTCACTATTATTTGAACGAGATAATTCACATTTTCACTATATTTGGATCAACGCAATGTACACAGGTTCTGAACGCAAAAATAATAATAATAATAATAATAATAATAATAATAATAATAATAATAATAATAAAGGGTGATACATGAGCAATGTCAATACTTGAGGAATGTTTTCAGAGCCCAAAAATAAACATGAAAGTTCATATAAATATGGGTCCGCAAGGCCTTCGTTTTCGAAATACAGGGTGTTAAAGTTTTTAATAATAATAGTTCGTCATTAAGCAAAAGTTTCAAAATACACAGTATAAAAATATAATAAATGATTCACAATGAACAATGATAGGTATAATAAAACTATAAAATTATAGAAAGTAACCAAAAAAAGAAACGGTTTGTCAATCAACATTCTTGTAAAGTATATGTTCTTGATAAAATCTTGAATGTATGTATATTATCACAGTCTTTTATTGAAGCTGGTTAACAATTAAAGTCATGAAGGCCTTTATCCAAAATTGAATTATAAAGTTGACTTGATTTACATTTATGTATCAGTATAAAGTCTTCCATATTTCTTGTATTATAGCTATGGGTATTCTCAAAAGTATTATCACGTTCATTGACAACATTGCATTCCCAACTTTAAAAATAAATACATAAACATTGAGGACAATTTTTTCTTTAACGGACAATAAGTTAAGAGTATTTAGCATGGTGGAGATAGGCGTATATCTGTTACATCGTTGTATTGCACGCATTGCACTGTTTTGAGTGCGTTGAGATTTGTCCAGTTTATAGTTTGGCATGTGAAATTCTATAATGGTTTATGCAATTCTGTTGTATAATAATATTTTTTGGGTTGTAATAAACTGAACAGTATTTAATTCATTATGTACAGTATAATATCACAAGCAGTCAGTATAATATTGTGAAAGACTCAGTATTTCTGTTAAAAATGATAAGTAAAAATTGAATTTTTGAGCAGTAAAAGTACTATTTGGCCTGTATTTCTATGTTCACTATTGTGATTCTAATGGTCAGTAAAAATGTATGAAATGTCAGTATGACTTAGCTTGTAATAATTCCACAAATGTACAGTAAGACATAATAAATGGCCAGTATGCGATAGTCAGTAATAATTTTAACTAACTCAAACTAACCCAAACTTGATACACATAATACCAATACAGAACACGTCAATTATGATAATAATTGTAATGATAACCTAGTGCTAACCAACGAGCCGCTGCATATTTTTCATCAATTTCTATTACCAACACAAACTAACCCTAACTAACCCAAACTAAATCCGCCTCTCAAAAGAACCTATCTGACTTCTTCATCATGACATAAATGGAGAGTGTTTTCTCTTTACTTTCGTTCCGTTGTAAATTTTTTTGTATTTATACGAAATAAAATATATGACCAACCATTCATTATTTTACTGTCGCTTTATTAATTTTATGGACTGTCCATTATTTTCACCAGGCATTTACTAATTTATTTGATCGTTTTTTTTATGATACTCTTGACTCTTGATTATTTATATCTACCATTTATTATTTTTACTGACCACTTCTTTATGTTACTGACCCTTCATTATTTTTACTGATCATTTCTTTATATTACTAAACGTTAATTATTTCAACCGACCATTTATTATTATACTGACCATTTATTATTTTTACTGACCACTTCTTTATGTTACTGACCCTTCATTATTTCAACCGACCATTTATTATCATACTGACCAAGGGAAATAAAATAATGCCAAAGAGTACTGTCCATAAAATTGAAATACTGACCATTTAATTTGTTGCCATATTTTTTTATACATACACAGATATTTGCCAGTTCTGGAGATAAAATTCACCTTTTTTGAAACTTTCCGAATAACATACTCAGCGTGTGCAATGAAATTAAGCTGAGCATCAAGTACTACCTCCAAGTATTTGTCGTAGGGTCGTAAAACAATGAAGTTCTGGAGGTACCTATGAAAAATCCTGTTTTCAAAAAATCAGGATCATCTTTCACAATAATCTTCAGGGTCTTCAAAAATTATAAAAAAGAGTTTTTAGTTTGTAAAGTATTTCTTCAGGTTTGTGAAGGATTTCTTCAGGTACATCTCTGATCATCAATTCTATGGGACTATGCTAGAATCTCTAGAAATCCCATTATTTGCAAACAATGTTCTTTTCTTACTCTCTGAACAAGATCTTTATTTTTAATCGATGTTCACTTTCATAATATGTTTGTACCTATCAAATATTTTTTTTTACAGCCAGTATTCAAGGTGAACCAAGCAATCATGCTTTTCAAAACGCGATGCGTGAAGCTCTCAAAAAGATCCGTTTTCTCACATTAACTCCACAACAATTCGCCGAAGGACCTGGAAAATCTTCGCTGTTGAGCGAATCTGAAAAATTCGCAATTTTGATGAATATCTGTTCACCGAGTGCAGCCACACCAATGCCGGAAGGATTTTCTACATCAACGGAACATAGGCGGAAGAAGATACATGACGGAACATATGTAAGTGACTAGTTTATTATTAACGCTTGGTAGATATTTCATCTGACTAGACCATTTTTAAGCATGTGTTAAAGTGCAAATGGAAGAAAGCTTGCTTTAGAACATTCGTGAATAGATATTGTCACGATAAATAATATTTGGGCAGTGTTTGCGTTTTATGGTACTAGAAAATGCATGTTAGATGTTCCGAAATATACAGTGGGTTCTTGTGAACATCAGGTATCCACGCATTTTGTAAAATTTATTGGTGAAATTACAATTCGTTGATCTAATCTGAATATAAAAATGCTGGGCGAACCAAGTTTTTGTAAAAAAAAAAACTTTTATGAAGATTTTGAACATAACACGTTTTAAAATTTCCCACCACTACCAGTAGTTGTGGGTCATTGGAATGCAAAATTTCTGTGGTTCTCATGCACTACTATTCCTTACTTCTTACCACTTAAAAAGTTAAAACCAATAAGATAGCAAGAAAAACAAATTAATCGTAAAATCATCGACATTGAGGAGTAACCATGTGGAGCATATTATTCAGTATTATTTATATTTGATTATATAGAGATCAAAAGTCATTCAGCGGGCGCGGTGTTGCCGAGTGAACCATGTATCTTTCTTAGAATGGATAGAAATATTGTTTATTTTACTAGAACGTTGGTCGTTATACCGACCGATTTTTGCTATGTAACCATTATGTGCGATATTTTTTTGTGAGGAATAGGAACTTAGATTCAAAAATGTGGTGTTTTTCCACAGTTTTTTTGTTTAGTTTGGGTTAGTTCTTGTTTGACAAAAATGAATACCGTAAAGCCGTTTTACTTTGGCCCTGGAGGGTAACGAATACTTTTTGAATTTTTGTTTATTTTCAAAGATTTTCTGAAATTTGTTTCTTTGTTGCGGGTTTATGGCAAAGAGTCTTCTAAAAAAAAATGGAAAACTTTCAAGAATAGAAAAAATAGACGTGATGAGATAGTTACGCCAAAGTAACCCGGCTTTACCGGTATCGCGTGAGCGACATCCGATTGAATACTCAAAAAAATATACAGTTTTTAGTATATTTGTTAAAAGTAAAAAAGACGAAATTTATTTATTAGTAGTGCCGTGATTTTTGTTTTGAAAGTTTGGCAATATTCTACTAAAGCCTGTGACAAAGCTGTCACATACAGAAGTTTAAGTACTGAAATCCCGCTGACTTTGATTTTTAGTAATCAGTCTTTTCTCCAAAAAGGTGGTTCATGCCGCTTGTTCTGTAGTGCCTACTTTGAAATTTAAAAAAATGCCAATTCGTGGATACCTTATCTTTACAGTGCTTTTATTGAATGAGGGACTTTAAAACCGCTCAATATATTAGAACGAAATCTGGATCCAATATGTGAGCTCCCTCTGCATGTTTTGACATACCAAGAACATCCAATTTTCTCGGTTATGAAACAGCATTACACTACTAACAGCTGAAAATGTCAAAATTATAGATGGGCGCTATTTTGACAAAGAACTCACTTGTTGTTGTTTGTTTAGCTTTGTACAATATTTTGAACTGGCAAACTTCACGAATTTTCTTATTATTTTAGAACTCTTAAAGAAATGTTTTATGATTCAATTTGACTTGTATAAAAACATGTTTTCCGAGTAATAATCTGTTCAGAACAGAAAAAAGTTATTCACGTTCCTGAAAAAAAAAATTGTACAGGATGATTCTTTCTCAGCGACAGGGTGCCAGTTCTCGTAAACTATTCATCATAGAGACCCAGGAAAAAAATCTGTATAGTAATGTGCCCAAGAGAAAATGCTGAAAATATATTTCAAGCTTCTAGGGTCGCCGCAAGGGGCGTAACGGTACCGTGAAAACCAAAAATCGATAAATTTTGAAAATTTTTCCCGGTGAACTCCCAAAAAAGTATATGGAAACAGATTTTGGACGATATCCCCTACAAAATTGCTCCCCGACACTTCTTTCTCAGTTGTCAAATGTGGAATGGGTGTTTACTGGTGCATCGTATTATTTTTGGAGTGTGGTACACTGTATTCTACTTGACAGCTGCTCGTAGAAAAAAAAAGAAAAATAGTTGGCTTTTCCTTTCAACATCAAGTCAAGAAAATGTTAAACGCGAGTCAAAACAAATCTGTAAAGGTGGAGATTTTGAGCATTTGCACTTGTTTTTAGTGTTTTTTTTTTGTTAATTTCGCTTTTTCCAATATTTTTGGAATAAGGTGTTTACTGGTCCATCGTATTATTTTTGGAGTGTGGTACACTGTATTCTACTTGACAGCTGCTCGTAGAAAAAAAAAAGAAAAATAGTTGGCATTCTCACTTATAGGCTTTTCCTTTTAACATCAAGTCAAGAAAATGTTAACGCGAATCAAAACAAATCTGATGTGTATCTTTTTGACACATTCAAATTTTTAGGGGCTGTTTCAAAAGTATTCCTCGGGGGATTCCTGATGAAGTTTTCGTAACTCTTCTATTTCAAAAGATATAGAAAAATGATCTGCATGGAAGTGATAGGAAATTATCCAAATAACACGATGGAGGCATCTTTTTAGTGGGTTTGCATTTGAAAATTTCGAAAAAATCTCAAATACAGGTTTGACTTTTAAAATTCATGTTGTGTGGTCGGCTAAAGCAGATAAAATCAACATCGAGTACATGCACCAGAAAGAGAAGATTTTCTTTTTCAAAATGAGCTAAAGAACAGTCAAATCGTTCAAGGAATTTCGAAGTTATAGGCAATGTAGTAACATCAAGTTTGACGGCCTGTAGTTATTCGACTTATTTGAGAGAAGTGTCGAGGGGCAATTTTGTCGAGAATATCGTCCAAAATTTATTTCCATATTATTCTTTTTGGGTATCTCACTGGGAACAATTTGGAAAATATGACGATTTTCTGTTTTCACAGTACAGTTACGCCCACTTGCGGCGATCCTAGAAACTTGAAATATATTTCCAGCATTTTCTCTTGGGCACATTACTATACAGATTTTTTTTCCTGGGTCTCTATGATGAATAATAGTTTACGAGAACTGGCACCCTGTCGCTGAAAATTAATCACCCTGTACATAGAGTGGGTTCAAGTTCAATACTTAATTAAATTACATTCAATTTTTCCATCAATATATGATGTGAGACATATTATGGCTGTCCCATTATATCTCCGAAACAGTAGATGCTACGAGGTCGGTTAAATTAGAGAAAGGCTGCCGGTTTTGATGCTCATTCAAGATGCATTCAATGCGTTGCAGAATCTTCATTAATTCGCCAGATACAGGGTCAATGATTATTATACATTCAATTTGGTTGAATATTTCCAAAACAATTTATTTTCGAGACAGTGATGTTCAAGGGCGCAATTAATAAATGGAAAAGACGTTTGAATATGTAAATGCAATAGATGTTTTAAACTTAACAGGGTTGTGCTCTGTTTTTTTGAATCGCAACTGTATAGTTTTGTTACCCCTTAAAAATCATTTAAAATGTTTTATCCTCTTACCACCTTATAATTCATCATTTTTGATTGTTGGGAGCGAAAAAATATGTAAAAAGTTTCAATTCCTGCTATCTAACGAGTTTGATTCATAACAAACGTTCGAAATGGTCATCGTTTTCTTAGTACATGAATTGATTCCTTTCAATAAATTCACTGTGTTTTTGTGCATCATTTCTGGCTTGTTTTTGAAGTTTTTATATGCTGCAAGCTGCATTGATAATTTTTGCGCACTTACGGGTGCATTGTCATCTTCTGATGCTAACTGATGATAATTGATTTTCAATTAACATTAATAATTTCATGCAGAATTTTTTTCTTGATACCATGTCGATTGTCATTATGTACATTTTTCTTCCCAATGCCGTGATCACAGCTTCGTCTTTAAATAAAATTTTCCTATGAAAGGTCGCATTTTTGGTATTCTCATTGTAGTAGGTATCGATAGAACTCCAAAACATCAGTCGACTTCCATTATCCTTTGGCAAATGATTTTGTACGTGAATCACGTGATTCCAATGAAGTTGCAGCTCTCGTAGATTTTATCAATCGTATTTTTTTGAACCTCAAGACTTTATAGCTTGACCTGGGATAATCTTCAGTGGTATTACAAAATCATTCTTTCGAGCTCCGGCCTAACTATACGTTAGTGCTCTCCTCTGCTTGAACAATCCTTGTGGTTCTTTCGCTTAGCGTTGCATCCACCAATGCTATACATTGAAGTTTTTTAACAGCATGAGTAGGTTATAAGTATTATACCAATCAAAATCCACATCAGGACAAACCTTTTCACAATTCCACCATACACCTCAGCTCTAAACATTCTGAAATTTATTTATTTTCAGCCTTGTCAACCGAGTTTTGTCATGATGCAATGAATTTTATGCGATAAAAACTGTGCCAAATCTTTTGATCAAATACATTTTTCCAAGTCCTGTAGATGTAGTGATATTTATTGAACTTTGTAGTTTGCTGATGAAATTTAATATACCCTATTGTTTATCACTGCATTTTTATCTATCTATTGGTATGAAAAGGATTGTGCATGCTTGAAGCTTCTATTGTAGAGAGAGCACTGCATGGTAAATCATTAAAATCATATTTGAAAAAGCATGCGGTACTTCATTAGCACTTTGTTTTGGTGATGGTTATGATACTTGACATATTTCAACTGTATAGAGTATAGAGAGAACACAATCATCTATGCTATGATGAATCAGATCATGCATTCGTCCATCTCGGTGAACCTTATTCAATCAAATAATCAAGAGTAAAATAAGATCGTTTACACAGTCATTCTACAGTTTTGCATTATGAATTCACTTGATACTCTGAGGAAATATTACTAAGGTATCTTGGATTAATTCATATACTATTACTTTTGACACGATGTTGGAGTGATGATTGGATATAATATCTAGCATGTAGAAAGTATAGAAACGAAAAACATCATCTATATGAAGTGTGTCGCAGATAAGATGATTACACCACTGTATTTTCCTTATTTGAAGTCGGAGTTAGACATTTTGTACATTCATACGGGCTGATGAGCCACACTTTGTATGATATCCAACTGAAACTTTAAAGCCCGCCCGATGATTGATTTAATCCGAGAAAAATATAAGGATAAAAATCAAATTTTCGAGCCCCGACTTCTTCAAATAAGGAAAATACAGGAGCGTATTCATCTTATCTGCGACACACTGTATATAAAACTTACCCTTAAAAAATGTTTGAACGCGTATCATTTGAGAACGGCGCAGCCAATTTAGCTGTTTTTTTTTGTTGTGTTCGGGTTAGTCAGAAGGTTTATATGAATGAAAATGCTTGGAAAATTCACAGGAAAACTCCTAAAATCACTTTATCAATTTTAAGAAAATATTATACAACAAATCCCTATTATAGGTTGCCGTGTTACATCATATCCAAAAATCATCAAAATCCATAAACAAAGAAAAAAGTTATCAAGGATCAAATTATGTGCTAACTTAATCTGGCCCACAGTGTATATTATAGGCTTACCGCCTTTCTACATAATATCGTTTGGGATGTAAACCACTCGTTTCCCACGGTCGGTTCTAGAGTTTATTGAACATGTGGAAACCTGTCTTCGTTGATGTTACATTTTCGGATTTCATATATTTCCCCCACTGCCGTGAATTTCATCTCTTTTCATAATTTCTGTATTTCGAACTTATGAAAAATTTGAAAAAAAACAACACAACCAACATCTCTACAGAAACTACTAAAGATCGACAGTAGTAACTGACTTCTGATGGGAGCAGGGTCCCCAGTCGTATTTCAAGAGATTGTCCCGTATTTTGAAAAAATGTCTCGTGTCCCAACCCATTACCGAATTATCTCGTATTTCATAACAAATACTAAATAATACAAGCTTTAGTATAAAATGTGTTTTCCGCCAATGAACAAAGGTTGTTATCTATCCAGGGTGTTTCGGGAAGAAAGGGAAATATTTTGGGAACATGTCCAGAGGGTCAAAGAAAGAGAGATTAACACATATGTTTTAATCCGATTCTTAACATGCCACCATACTCCCTATGGGTGAATGTGTGAGGCATTACGTATGGAACCTTTTCTCTTTTCGAGTCGAAAAGCTCAGAATCAATCAAACTGACAACCATGCTTGACAAAACTAAATTAAAAATTAGAATAATTAATTAAAATTAATCAATTAATAATTTAATCACAAAAAAAACTTCAAACCGATTATTATTTCAGAAACGGTTGAGAATCGGATCAAAACATATGGGTTAATTTCTCTTATTTTAACCTTCTCAACATGTTCCCAAAATATTTCCCTTTCCCCCTGTTTGAATTTCAGTAAAAAGCATCTAATTCTTCTTTTGGGGAAGTTTTGTCTCCCTTTGATAAATTATCAAAAAAACACGAAATGAAAACTACAACAGATTACACCGTGAGTCTCGAGCACATCAAATTTTGAACTGAGGTAAGTTTGAGTCACGATAGTTTGACCGGAAAAATGTTGGGTTAATCTGTGTATCATTGTCATTGTGCACCCTGTAGAGTGTTTTTTAAAATTGAAAAATCAACAGTTCACACTGATAATTTACAAAATAATATTTCTCGAAAAGTATGAGATTATATATAATTATCAAGCAACTGTTGTTAAAAGTTTACTTCCAGTTTACTTAAATTTTAACGCTTAAACGTGTTGTCACATGTTCTTGCTAATAATCGCTTATAAATCATTGGCACACGTGTTTTATTCCAAATCTTTTTTTTTATTTCTGGAATATGAATTCATAAAAAATAAGTATTGATGAAATTACTATTGCCTATTCAGTTTTACGTTTTCTTTTTATGAAAACAGCTATTGAAAAATTTTATGAGTCTAGTGAATCCAAGTAATGATTATTAACTTGATTCAGATTTAATTCTATCGACTCAAGAACGATTATATTTAGCGTCCAATACAATACGCCTGATTTCCCATTTGCACGACAAAGTGACAAACGTGAAACGAAAGAAGAGTTTCATCCTAACCTCACATTTACCATATTAGCTCGTTTTTTGTTTTGAACTTCGATTCGAAATTTTCCAAGATAATATTTGCAAAATGTTAAGGCACAAAGAACCTCACAATGTGTTAGTGGACATTACAAATAACTTTTTATTTGATGGACCTGATAGAAGTTTCCAAAAATTGAATGTTTCGCTGCCTTATCCCGTGAATGACCCACTTCCGATATCGCACAAAACCACAGATCCTACTATGGAATTACTACAGGAAAAGGAAATTTTCAAAGACAAAATAAAACTGTGTCGAAAAAGAAATATATTGAAGAAAGTTGACACTATGATTAGTGGAGGTTCGGAGTATAAATATTTGGATAAAGAATTTCTAGAATTATACGCTGTTAAGGACCCCGATGAGTATTTCGACTGTGATTATAACTGGTACTTCACCGGTGGTGCATTGGATTATGTAGAATTTGACAAGAACAAATACTTGGTATGGCCAGAACTGGATCAGAAAGTTTGTTTCTATAATATTTATCAACCCAGTGAAACCTTTCATATTCAAATCAAGAATGAATCTACAGTTTTCTCAGTGAAAACGTATGACCACGATAAGAACTGCTTACTTTTACTGCGACTTAAGACATCTGTGATAATTTTTGAGATCCAAAGTGCATTAGTACATTCCATGGTGTATAAATATCAGTTTTCTACACCAATTCTTGATGCCAAGTTGAGCCAACTCGAAAGCAAACATAATATTGGAATTATAACAGTCGACAGTAACTTTACTGTGAGGAAAATTAATTCAAAACGATCAATCTACAAACATAAATTCTCCGATTCTAAAGGCAATCTTTTGCAGTTTGAATTTTGGAAGGCGTCTACAGTAATATTAATTGATAGATACAGAATTTATATTGTTGACTATGAATCCGGAATCCCATTCGAAACCATCGATCTCGAGCTAATGACTTGCAATCAACTTTGTTCCTTCAAAATTGTTTCTGATAACTTTCTGTTATTAACTGCACGACATAATATAATAAAATTCGATTTAGAAAGTAGGCAAAACATTTCTTTTTCGCATACACTAAGCTATGCACCAATATACATGGATGTGATTAAATATGGAAATGATCAGTATCTATGTATAGCAGATCATTTTCAGGATGACAAAATCATGTTTGCTGGCAAAGTGATGTTTGGTTTACCATCGAAAGTACCAGGCGTTGGGAAAACATGTAGGGAAACAGTTTTAAAATACTCCAAATGTTTAATGAGAGATCATCTTGATGCAAGGTTACAGTTTAAAACTGCCGGTCTTAAGTTTGTGATCAGCAATGATCGATTATTTTTGTACTTTATCAACTCGGTCGGAGAGCTATTCAAACAAGAAGTTTCCTATGAGAATTCAATCAACAATTCCAAGGCTGTAGATAAATTGTGTAACTGGACAGATAAATTGGAAGAACCAGTGCCTTTGCTGCCCATAACCAACTTTGCAGAAATGGGTGATGCTTTTATATTTCTCAACAGATCTCTACCTACATGGATGGAGCAAAAGGCAGATAAACCATCAATTCATGAAGCTAATGCGAAACGTTTTCTGCATAAGTTTGGTCCGATATACAGCAAAAAGAATATAGAAAGTACATTTGCAAAAGGTTTATTAGACATCTGGGAGGATGGTGAAGATTCGGATGATGGTGGTTTGGCTACGGAAGAGCCAGAAGTGCCTTATTATGATAAAGTGACCAACTGGATGGAAACACACAACGAACAATTGACCGACGAAGACTTATCCCAAGGTCTAGATTTTTGATAGACAATTAATGAATCCTCGTGTTTCTGGTTTATTGATAAATGGTGAGTGAAATGTTCTAATCTAGACGGGTATGTTTCATTCTCTATTGTTCTCTTTTTAATTTTATATGAAGCTAATATACAGGATGGCTCAACGAAAACGAAACTTACGAAACGGCATTGATTTTGGGCATCTAATGTCATATAAAATCAAAACACTCAGACACGTCAAATTTGTTTTTGAAAAAGGCTTCAGAATTAGCTAATACTCAATTCTTTTGATAAGGATTTATTTCACTTCAATTTTTTATTTTGTGAATTTTTGTCGTTATTTTGTGTTTTTTATCATGTTAGTTATAGTATAGTATGCTTTGTCAATAGGAATGTCTTATTTTTTGACAATAAAGTACATTTTTGATTTGATTTTGATTTGATTTGAAATACATCTTATTCAAAAGGATTGAGTAATAGCTCATTTTAAAGATCTTCTGTCCCTCATCATCTCGTCTTAGTTTGGAGAAGATACTCTCGCGAGTGACTATTTAAGTATAAAATAAAATATCAACAGGAATGATAGCAGAAACTTGAAACTTGGCGGTTGTGATCAGGGTCGAGGAGCCTTCAAAATAAGACATCACTCGACCACCCGTTCTCTCAAAATTTGGACTGCCATTCCTTATCCAAAACCGGTAGACACATTTTGACCAGAAAATGTAATGGTCTGTGGTGTTAGATCCTCAGATGATGACATATTTTGCTGACTGATTTTCTCGTCGCTGGGATTTTAACCACAGAAAATCATCATTGTTGAGCTCAAAAAAGGTTAATCTCTCGTGTATTAGTCCCGAGGGGTAAACCGCGATGGAATCATGGTGTACAACCTCGTGGAATTGTTGGAATTTTCATTGGAATTGTTGGAATTGTACCTGGATCGTTGGAATAATTGTAATCGGAATTGTAACTGGAATTGTTATAGGAACTGTCAATTTTTTTTAATGTAAGTGGTTATAACTAGGGATGGAACGGACTCACATTAGGCTGGACTACCGGATACCGAACGTCCGGCCAAGCGGCCGGATTGGACACCGGACGTCCGGCGGCCGGACCTGTGAATTTTATAATTTTTTTAAAAATTGATGTGACTTTCGTGGCGACTCCAAAAAACTGTTAACTGGTTGAATTGGTACAGTGAAACTTCTCTAACACGATGTGTTCTCCAAATCGAAAATTCTTTACAAATATATTATACAGGGTGTCTCACGGTCTATGGTACCTTAGACGTTTACGGAAAACTAGACATAGGATCGATCTGAAAATTTGGCTCAGCACATAATCGAGTATGATCTATATTTTAAAAATATTTACAGTTCTGCAGTGTTGCCGCTTCTACCCAAAAGTCGTGGCAACTTTCTTATTTTAAATGGACCACCCTGTATATTATTATTTTTTTGGATTCCTTGACTGATTCTAATCACTTTTGCTTGATATACTCCTATACCTGTCGGCAGCGGTTTTCGAGATATAAATTAATTTATAATATTATTGTCGTAAAACACATCAGTGGATTGAGTTCAATAATTTTGTACTTGAAAACGGTGGAGAGTTGAAATTGCTATGCCGACTAGAGGAAGGTAGGTTTATATGGTTCCAATGGAGAAACCGATGTGAAAATATACAGGGGTGCTTCAAATTATTTAATCTTTTTCCTTTAAGGCCAATAAATCTCCTTTCAAATGGTATCCCATGTTCCTATACCTAAACCTTCAGGATTTACAAGAAAAATGCATTTTACTAAAAAATAAATTATATTGGTAAACATGATAATTGAAACATAATGTAGTTTCTAGGGCAACCTATAGTTGCCAGGTCAAACAGCAATAACAATTTATTTTTAGTAGCAAACTGCAACTACATTATGTTTCATATCAATAGTACCAATATAATTTATTTTTTAGACAAATGCATTTTTCTTGTAGAACCTGAAGGTTTAGGTATAGGAACATGGGATACCATTTGAAAGGAAATTTATTGGTCTTTTCATTTTTCAAGTAGACAGGGGGTTCCATTTGAAAAAATAGCTTTTTTATCATTTTTGTGTATAGGAAAAAGACTAATAAATTTGAAGCACCCTGTATATTTACAGATCGGTTTCTCCATTGGAACCATATAAACCTACCTTTCTCTAGTCGGCATAGCAATTTCAACTCTCCACCGTTTTCAAGTACAAAATTATTGAACTCAATCCACTAATGTGTTTTACGACAAAAATATTATAAATTAATTTATATCTCGAAAACCGCTGCCGATAGGTATAGGAGTATATCAAGCAAAAGTGATTAGAATCAGTCAAGGAATCCAAAAAAATAATAATATACAGGGTGGTCCATTTAAAATAAGAAAGTTGCCACGACTTTTGGGTAGAAGCGGCCACACTGCAGAATTAAAAATATTTTTAAAATATAGATCATACTCGATTATGTGCTGAGCCAAATTTTCAGATCGATCCTATGTCTAGTTTTCCGTGAACGTCTAACGTACCATAGACCGTGAGACACCCTGTATATTATATTACCACCTCAGCATGTAATTTTTTCTCCATAAGTCGAATTAATTTTTTTCTATGGGTAGGTTAGTTGGATAACATCTATAATAAAATGAATCAAGGAGCATTTTTTGGAAAACCACCAATTTGATGTGCCTATTTCGGGAAATTACCGATTCTCAGTGTTTGTTTTTAGTTTCTTCACAAATGACTGAATAGATTAAAATATAAACAACTGTCTTGTGTTTCATTTCCGGTAAAATCATAGTACATTTCTGTTCCCAAATATCCGGCCGAACTTGTTAGAAAATCCGGCCGGACCGGACGTGAGAATGATAAAACATTTCCATTTTCGTTTGATATTTTGGTCGCCACATCTCTAGTAACGCTTTTGTACTCACTCATCCCTACTCTCTATTTAGAACTTTAGAACTGTCATTTGTCAACATTTCTGTTTCCAGTTTCCATTTCGATCGGCTTTTTGTGAAATACCGAAATCGAAGAATCATTTACTGAAACTCAGCCCTTAATAAGTGATCAAAAATGTCTTGATTTGAATGTAGGAATGCGCGTACTTGAAAACATTTTTTACAAGAATAAACTACCTGCCAAAAAAATTTTTTGACTTTCATGTCCAATTTCACTAAAATTTATCATCAAACTTAATCATCAAGGACATGAGAATTGTTGACATTAAATCAATAATTATATTATTGTAAGCCTCATTTATACTAGTAGCAAAGCTTAAAATATCAACCAGCTGGAAAACTGTATGGTGGCGCCTTTGATCAGTTGGACTAGACTGGAGATATATGTATCTCGAAGATACCGCCAAAATAAACACACGAAAATACTTCGTAGACAATGACGTAACGCGCATTATCTCTCTTGCACTTTGCCTAAAAGTCGGGACAGGATTACACATGATTCAGCTGATGCAGGTTACTGGGAAGGAGGACGGTGTGAAACTAAACACAAACCACGTTCTAATTACGAACGCAAACCTACACGAATACTATAGACCGTCAGAGAACGACATATTTTGCTGACTGATTTTCTCGTTTAACCAATGAAAATTATATCATTGTTGAGCTCACAAAATGAAAATTTAGCGACCGCAAGTCTGCATGGCATGGGTTTTCCTTCTGCAGAAAAAGTTATTTTTTTTTTTGATCTCTCGTGTTTGGCATTTCGACAAATTGAAATAATATAACAATCCAAGAGTAAAAAAACAGTGCCATAAGGTTTACACGAAATTATATTGTTGAAATAAAGGCGCCACCTTGTAAAAGAAAACTCGGTTCCTGATGCATTTTTTCGCTCATGGCTATCAATAAAATGAATAATAATGATATCATTAAGAACTTGGCAAAAATTTCCAATAAGCAGGTCAGCCGTTGAGAAAAATATACCGGTCGGACAATATTACGAAGAGGTTTTTGTTATGCCTAGCCCATTTGCGGTCGCTAAATTTTCATTTTTTGTAGTCAACACTGGCATAATTCTCAGTAGTTAAAATCCCTAAAACGAGAAAATCAGTCAGCAAAATATGTCGTTATCTGACGGTCTATTAATTATAATATATGATTTGAATTAGGTTAAAACCAGAACCTTATTATTTCAAAATCATTGTCAAATTTATTTTTGCGTGTGTAATATTGCAAGTATTGATTGAATCGAGTAGTGGACGAAATAAATGACGGGGTGACAACATTTAGTGAATTGAGTTGTGCCTCTACCGAATGGATGGCAAGATTCATCTTGGAAAGTTATACAGTGCGGCTCTAAAAGGTCCCCCCCCTTTTTTTAATGTGTGCACCAAAAATTCTGAAACTTGGCATACTTTAATTGCTGTCGAAATACTACTTTTTGATGTTACTGACGTACTTTTCGTATTCAAGATGGCGGCTGGGCGCCATTTTGAAACATTTTTTTAAATGGAAAGAGGGGTCGTGTGACACATCATTCGAAAGGTCTTATCGAGTAGATTATTGTGTGAAAATTTCATAGGATTAAACGCATCCGTGCGGATATGACAGACTGTCAAACTAACAAGATAAAGAAATTCGTGAAATAAGAACAAAGAAAGAGTACTTCAATTTTTATTGTAAAAAATGTTGAAAATGTCTTCCGTTGACCCCCAAACAATGAAATAAACTGTCTGAGAACTCCTGACGGACTTTTTCGAAAGTATCGACATTAATATTTTGACAAAAAGCAGTAGTTCTTTGCTGTAAATCTAAAAGAGAGTCTGGCTGTGTTGCATATACTTTCTGTTTTAAATATCTCCACAAAAAAAGTCCAATGGTGTTAAATCGGGTGACCTGGCAGGCCATTCGGTAGGACCCCGACGACCAATCCAACGATTGGGTAAGTTATGTCCAAATACTGCCTTACATTTCTGCTGAAATGAGGAGGCGCACCATCCTGGTGAAAAATTGGTGCCATGCCAAATTCGTTGGGATTATTCTGACGTATTTGTACAATCAAAGGATCTATTGTGGTTCCTAACAAGTTCAAATACAGGTCCCCTGTCAAATTTTCATGAATGAAAACAGAACCAACAATATGGTTCCCCAATATGCAAGCCCATACGTTAACCTTTTCGGGATATTGCGTGTGGGTTTTCCTAAAAACATGCGGATTTACGTCACTCCAATAACGAACATTTTGCCTGTGTACACGGCCATTCAAAAAGAAAGTACACACGTCACTAAAACAAATTTTTTGAACGTATCTTGGTTCTCGGCCTATTCTATCGGTCATAATTTCGCAAAATTCCACACTTCTGTCAGGATCATCTTCAGTCAACTGGTGCACCATTTGAAATTTATAAGGATAAAATTTCTGTTTTTTCATCAATCGTTTTACAGAAGCAGACGAAGTATCACAGATGTCTGCAACCTGAGAAGTCGACTGTTCAGGATTTACCAACATCTCATCAATGATTGCAATTTGTTTATCTTCCGAAATAGATGGTCGCCCTTGATTATTCAAGCTATAAACACTCAGTCTCTATACATTTCCGCACTAATTCGCGAAGATATTTCCTGCATATTAGACGGTCCGGAAAGCGCTCATTGAAGATTCTTTCCGTCTCATGGAAATTACGATTTCCGCCATAAATGAAAATTGCTTCAATTTTTTCTGCGAGGGGACGCGAATCAGGCATTTTTGTAACACTTCCTGGTCAACACAATAATCAAACAACTGGCTCATATCGTTTCAAGATTTTCACATTTGTTTAAACTTTAGTGCTGTGGCGAGGTAGTGTGGAAACTGTATCTCCATCTTAATTTAGATTTTAGTATTATAATGCTGATAAATGCTTTCCAATTTCTTTTTATCATCTTGAAACTCTTTATCCGCTTTGTATCTATTTGTTAACCTGTACTGTTTTGCTCAGGTTCACCATCATTTTTCCGGAATCTAATGTGTCAGCTCGTTAAAAAATTGAAACTTAATGTAAACGACATTTTTAAAAACTAAAAGTTTGGCAGGCGGTCATATCCGCACGGATGCGTTTAATCCTATGAAATTCCTTAATCCTAATTAAATTAGTTAATAATCCACTCGATAAGACCTTTCGAATGATGTGTCACACGACCCCCCTTTCCATTTAAAAAAATGTTTCAAAATGGCTCCCAGCCGCCATCTTGAATACTAAAAGTACGTCAGTAACATAAAAAAGTAGTATTTCGACAGCAATGAAAGTATGCCAAGTTTCAAAATTGTTGGTGCACACATTAAAAAAAAAGGGGGGGGACCTTTTAGAGCCGCACTGTATAGTCGTAGGAGTTTGGGGAAAAAATCGTTCTATAGACATCGACAAAGAGAAACTACTGCATATGAAAAAAAAATCTTTCAAGGAGTTTTTTCATCTATTATCTAATATTCTTACCAGAATTGGACAGTTTGCGCCAAAAGAACATTTTTCAAAAAGTTATTGAAGGAACTGTCCCAATAAAGAAAGGTTAAGAAAAAATACTGCTACCGCAGTAACTTTGTATAGATGAATGTCTTTAAAAACTTTATCGCAAGACATAATTATACTAGAATAAAGAGGAGGTTGAAATTTTGATGCTTCAAGTGCCTTTAGTTTTGGTTTGACCAAGTTTTGGTTATATTGGCCTTCGCACCTATGCTAAAGGGACGTTATTTCAAAAGTTTCAATGATCTTTCTCCGAAATTTCAAATGATCTAATTATTTTACCAAATTCGAACAGTAGGTAAATTTCGTTTAATCACGAAGCGAAAATGTTAAAACCACTTTTCTATCTTCGTTTCGTCCGGAGTGTTTGCCAAACACAATAACAATAAATTAATTTGACTTTTTCACTGGCTCGTGCTCTGTTTTAGGACGTAAGAAGGTGAGCGTGAGGTTCGGCGTGAACCTTTCACGCCAAAAGCAATACACTGATCTAGTTATTATCATAAGCTTTACCAGTGGTCGGTAGCACCATGTTAGTCTTGAATTAGAGCAGATTTTCGTTTTGAAACGACCAAAAGAACAGTCAAATCGGTTGAGGGAATCCGAAGTTATAGGCAATTTAGTAACATCAAGTTTGACGGCCAGGCGCTGTCTTATTTGATAACTTACAGGAAAGTGTCGGGGAGCAATTTTGTAGAGAAGATCGTCCCAAATCTGTTTAAATATTTGTTGGTAGTTCAATGGGAAAAATGTCAAAAATATCAATTTTCTCTTGGGGTCATTACTTTACAGATTTTTTTCCTGTGTCTCTATGATGAATAGTTTACAAGAACTGGGACTTTGTCGCTGAAAATGTACTTTTAAGTGTATCGATATGTTATAATGTATCGCTACTAGTATACCTCCATTATAGAAGGTTCCTCGTTGAGCGTTAACATTTTCATATTTGGTTATGCTTCAAATTGTTCACATTCACGACAATGGACAAAGTATGAAAGTTCAAAGAAAAAATATTACAAAACTTCAGTTTTCTCCCGAAAGGCGTCTCGAGAGCTTACAACTCACCTAGCATTTCATGCCGGTTCTGTTTATAGAAGAGACGAATATAGATTTAGATATTTTATATAAAATTGCAATTTGTTCATTTGGACTTATTCAAAAACATATGAATATTCGTTTGATTGTTAATTGAAATGTTTATATTAAATCATTATCCAACAGATATCGGCAAGAGAATCTCTCAGTGGTAAATCAAAATTAGTATCAGGAAACCACGGCGAGAACGAATCATCGAAAAAGATGATTTGCAATCGGCTTGTTCCGGGATTCATGCTACGCTCGGCTGACTGCAGGAACACAAGTGTTTTGGATTGTGCTGTAACGTTTACGTGTGACAAAAATATTTGTGTTTATGGAATACAGGTAACAGAGTCTTTACTTTAAAAGTAACTCCTTGACATTTTGTGTAATATCAGGTCCCGTCTCAAACCCTTATTGATAATGATCGTAATCTTCAAAGACTGAACGGTGAGCCATATTATGCCGAGCTCTTATATGCCCATCTCCTGGATGCTGAAGGCAGTCGATTGACATACACGCATTTTACGTCAAGGGTGAACTATAACTGTCTTATTAAAATTTCGTTCAATAGGCCTGTCTATATTCAGAAACACAAGGTAAATGTTCATGGAACTCTTGGAATACATACTTAATGATTTTTTTTTTAGCAATATAAAGTTGGTGTTGTTCTTAACAGAATAGGTACTTACCCAATCGGGACTTATCCGATCAGGACGGTGTGCAACGGAGTTACGTTTACATTTTCTCAAGGTTCATATTCTGAGTCTGATAGAGATGGCTTGATAAGGTCAATAATTTTCTCAATGCCCCCCATAAATAATAACGGAAATAGTTTGCCAGGAATCTCGGGGATATCTGGAGATCACAATATGCAACCGAATTTGATGTAATTATGTCAAATTTTTCATTTATTCATATTTTAAACTGTTCATTTTACCTACTTGTTAGCTGAGAATATATGATTCGTACCACCTACTTTTACGCAACGTATTGTGACCAAACAAACCTTTTTTCAGTTGAATACTTATCAATAATGATTGATTATGATCATGAAAGTTCTTTTTGTTTCTAGAAAAAATCGGTTATTTTCAAAATGCATTCATCGTTTATTAACATCATAAAATATTTTGTGCAGGTTGGTTTGGTCGAAATTATTATCATATCTCGAATATTTTCCTTGGAGGAATAATTGGATTTTATCGATGCAACTGCAATGTCCGTCTTATTCATTATGTTTTATATCTAACATTAGAACTTGGGATATCAAGTTAATTGATATAAGTATATATTCTCGTGTATTTTGAAATTATGTTTTGTACAAATATTGTAAATAGAATAAGATCTTGTTTCTCTGATCATAGAGCTACCTACATACTTGACATTATTTGATGACATCTTAAATGAATATCTGTAATTTAGATCATAATATAAGTCGTTAGTTTATGTACTCTTTTATTCCGATGTTTACCTCTCGAATGGACTTTTTTGGGCTATTGAATTGAGCTTAAACTTGACCTTAGCTAACGAACAAAATTTGGTCAGTAATACAACTAAGAATTGCTGAATATGAATAGGGTTTTTGGTCTTTTCGTCATACCTTTGTCAATAAATCCAACAACCTCCACATTGTTCAACCGATAGCCATGAAAATCAGTAACACTCTGGTACAAATTGAAAATAAATCACTATTTTCACTGTTGCAATTTTTGCTGAAAAGGGCGCTACATACAGGGTGTCCCAAGGTGGATGTTACCTTGGAAAACGGGTCCTAGGATCTTTCTGAAAATTTGGTCATATAGGTAAGCAGCTTCGAACATTGAAGCAGTGATGCTCTATCGATATATTATTGCATTTTTAGATTTTTCAGAACATTCTGGGTATTTTTCATGAATATAATCTTCTACCTACGCTGGCGGACATAAGTATGGAAACCAGGGTTGCCTTGATTTAAATCAGTGATCTAAATCGCGATTTTAATCACATTATTGTTTTAAATCACATGATAAAAAATATATTTTTCCTTCGCTGCTTCCATTTTTGGAGAGTAAAATCAAATTAAGTCATCAAAATACAATTATTTAGTCTTTCCGATGATTTATTTATTGGTTTTGTTTTTTAAAAATAGTTCAATTATTATGATTCACATTTTTTTTAAATATGACCCAAGTCAAGTGTGATCGTGTATAAGTTGCGTTGTGTTATGAGTAGGGATGTCAATCTCGGAAAGTTTTCGAAAACCCGGGATTTTGTCCCGGGATTAGATGTACCGAAAAAAAGTCTGATATTATAAAAAATACTTTTATTCTACAGGGTGTCCCAGCAAGGGTGGCCACCGGCCATATCTCGGAAACTACTGGACCTAAAAGTTCAGGAAAAAAAATATGATCACTAAAGTGGCCACGAGAAAATGCTGGAAAATATTTTTAACTTCGAAATTTTGCCGTTAGGGGCGCAATCAAAGCTTGAATATTAAAATTCGAAATTTCTCCGGAAATTCTCAGATTGAGGTATATCTTTATCAACATGGTTAGAAAACCTAGACAATTTCACGTCTTTTTGGTACAGGGCTCATTGGCGTACCGATCTTCGTGTGAGTAGGGGAAGGTAGTGAAAGTGTAATTGTTCAAGTGGCTGTAACTTATAAACGACTTGTCCGATTTTGTTGCGTATAGGCTTGTTTGGAAGATAAATGTGAGTACTTTCGTATATCGTATCCAGTGATGCGTGATTGTCTCCAGAAAAGTTGCTAGAAGGGGTAACTTGAATTAAAAACAGTGTTTTTCATTTTACCGCAAAAATTCAAATGGTATGGTATAATTCTGATAACAGAATCGAAATGAAGATTAAATTTACAAGAAAAAAAAAAAAAAAAACCTTAAAAACCTTAAAACATTAAATTTTACATAATTTGGACTAGTTATTATTATCAGAATTATACCATACCATTTAAATTTTTGCGGTAAAATGAAAAACACTGTTTTCAATTCAAGTTACCCCTTCTAGCAACTTTTCTGGAGACAATCACGCATCACTGGATACGATATACGAAAGTACTCACATTTATCTTCCAAACAAGCCTATACTCAACAAAATCGGACAAGTCGTTTATAAGTTACAGCCACTTGAACAATTACACTTTCACTACCTTCCTCTACTCACACGAAGATCGGTACGCCAATGAGCCCTGTACCAAAAAGACGTGAAATTGTCTAGGTTTTCTAACCATGTTGATAAAGATATACCTCAATCTGAGAATTTCCGGAGAAATTTCGAATTTTAATATTCAAGCCTAACGGCAAAGTTTCGAAGTTAAGTGGCCACTTTAGTGATCATATTTTTTTTCCTGAACTTTTAGGTCCAGTAGTTTCCGAGATATGGCCGGTGGCCACCCTTGCTGGGACACCCTGTATAGATTTAAAACACACAAACTAACAAAAAAGGACTCCTGATAAATATCTATAATCAACTTAAACAAATTAATATTCTATAAACGCAAACTAGCAAGTTGTTTATTTTAAATTTTTAAAAAAATACCGTAAAAATATTAGTGCGTCCAATGTTTCATCTCCCAACCTTGAACGTATTTTATTGCATAAGACCCCTGCACTGGAGAAAGATCTTTCTGATTCCCCACTTGTAGGCTGAATGCTTGATAAAAATTCAAAGGCTTTCTGTAGATTGCGACCCCGACTACCAACATTTGTGAATAAATCAAATTCTTGAGTAATGAGTTCGGATAATCGCGTCTTACTACCTTTTTTTGCCTGCCTTTGCCTTGGCTCTGAACATTGGTGCCTTCTGGAGTCTAGCTTTTAAGGGTTCATTTTCTGCCCTTAGAATCTCTGCAATGAGAATCTGATCATCGTCGCTGTCGTCGCATCTTCATGTTCTCCATTGTCCAGCCTAATTAGAAGTTTTTCTAATACAGATTTGATGATATGAATATTTCAATATTTAATCATCTGGTCCGGAGTTTGAGAAGGCGGGATCTGTTGGACTGCTGTGAATTTCGGGTATCTATGATGCGTATAAAAAAAAAAATGTAATTTCCCCAATATCGGGGCCGGTCTCGAGGCCGGTTTTCGTTTAATTTGTGCATTGCATTTCTGGATTACATCGGTTTTGGATTTGTCGGCTTTTATGGTAATACATTTAGTTTTGTTACAGCGAAATGAAGAGAATTGATATCTGCATAAAAAGTCGGTATCACTCCCGGGATTAATAAGTCTAAAGTAGGGGTCCCGGGCTTTTTTGAGACAAGTTTTTCCCCGGGACCCCGAGATCCCGGGTTTGGCAACCTTAGTTATGAGTCAGAACTTGAAATGAGATATTTTGTTCATAATAGATCTATCCGAAATATAATTGTTAAAAAACACAATAGGTACATATGTATAAAAAAAAATGTTTTAATAAAAAAATCGATTCAAATTGAAAAAATCGTTTTTTTTTTCAAAGAAATCAAAAAAATCAGCAACACTGATGGAAACGCCTTTAAATTTGATAAAACTCTTATTCTGCATCAGTTATCAAAGAAGTGATGGTGCATTTGAAAACTTCAATCCACCTGTCAGCTTAGGGGTCCTGGGGATTTTTTTCAAAAAATTGTCTAGTGCCCCTTTTTTACGTACAAAATGGCTACTTTACTAAGTTTTTTCCATGTAACTTTTGATAAAAATGGCTAGCACCATTCAAAAGAGGGGCAAAAGTTATGTTATTCCTAAAAATTTCATATTTGGACAAAGGATATTCTAGCTATACAATTTTGAACTAAAATGATCCATTTTTAAAGATATGCAAAAGGGTCATTTTTGCCAAATTCAAAATTTTGTTGCTACGCTATCTTTTGTTCAATTATTATGAAATTTTCAGGAAGAAGGACAGTAACGGGGCTACTGGAAACAAGCAGGTTTTTTTAACTATCGGGATCGCCCCAACGTACACTCAGAGGAGGGAGCAATAAATATGGACTTGCTCAGTGGTATTGTATATTAAATCTTAGTTCAAGCTTTCGCTCCCGCTTCTTCAAGCTTCTTCCCCGGTGCTGCACCCTGTAACTTCAAAATAATGCACACCCACCCTCTTGTTATGTTGAGGAGAACTCTGTAACTAATCTGTAAGTTAATTTTAACCTTTGCTGACTTTTGTAGACTGAAACCACGTTCTTTATATATAGATTTCCTGAAGAAGCCCTTAACTTAGGGCGAAAGCTTGAACTAAGATTCAATATACAATACCACTGAGCAAGTCCATATTTATTGCTCCCTCCTCTGAGTGTACGTTGGGGCGATCCCGATAGTTGAAAAACCTGCTTATTTTCAGGAAGTACATAAGTTTTGCCCCGCTCAAAATGGTGCTAGCCATTTTTATCAAAAGTTACCCAGAAAAAAGTTAGAGAAGAAGCCTTTTTTTGAACGTGAAAAAAGGGCACTATACAATTTTTAGAAAAAATCTCCAGGACAAGTAAACTGACAAATGTATTGAACTTTTCAAATGCACCTTGACTTCTTCGATAACTGATGCGGGAATAGAGTTTTATCAAATCTAAGGGCCTTTCCGTACTTATGTCCGCCACTGTATCTGTAGCGGTTCTCGAAAAATGTATCAATTTCCTTTTTTTTTTCTAAAACATAGCTCTAGTCTCTCTTTTATTACTACGCCACTGGGCTCCATAATAAGTTGAAATTCTGAGAGTAATCAATGAAGACCTTCTGTATTGCTCCTGTGTAAAGAAGGCCGTGAATTATACAGGGTCGTATGAATTTTTTTTTTCTAGGTATAAAAAAGCTTGAAAGTGTGTTTTTTGAATGGAACATACTGTATATTATCAATTATTTTGAATCCCTATTGGATTATTTATCATGTCCATATTCCTAAATGTTCCCATTTTCGAAATAAGTGCCTTTTATAAAAATCTTTTTACAGTAGGTTGCCATGATATATCATTTGAAAAAAATCTTTACTTTACTAAATCACGAAATAATTTTATAAATGATCATAACTATGATGATTACGTTATTTAGTTACGTTCAAATTTTTTTCAAAAGAAACACCATGGTAGCCCACTGTAAAAAGAAGATTTTCAAAAAGGCGATTATTTAGAAAATGGGAACATTTAGGTATACGGACATGATATATCATTTGAAAAAGATTCTAATTGGATTTCAAAATAATCTATGAAATACTAATCCAAGAAACTAAAACAAGCTACTATAGAAATCTTCTATTACAAAATAAAAATGATTCAAAATCACTGTGGGACACAGTCAATTTGTACACAAATCATACGAAAAATCTGAATTCACGGATAAACAAGATAAAGATTAATCAAGAAATAGTGAGAGACGAACTAAAAATAGCAAACCATTTTAATGATTGTTTTGCTAAGGCTGGGAATCAACTGGACAGTCGTATTGTTACTCCCGTGTCTTCCGTCGTAATACGCAAAAAAAATAACCATTCAATATTTTTTGAACCAACGGATGAATCAGAGATTGACATGATCATTAGACAGCTGGATGGGAAGAAAGCACCGGATTGGACAAGATTGAGGGAAAAACACTGTTGTTGATAAGACATTTTATCAAAAAACCACTCGTGATGCTAATTAATGTAATTCTGGAAACAGAAATATTCCCGGATATCTTTAAACGAGGGGTTATAAAACCATTATTCAAAAAGGGGGACACAAGTGACGTTACGAACTATCGTCCAGTAACTTTAATATCCAATGTAGCCAAAATAGTGGAGAAAATAATCAAAATCAGGATGATCAAATTCATTAAAAAAAATAACTTGTTATCAGAAAGACAGTATGGTTTTCGCGAAAACAGGTCAACCGAAGATGCTATAGAGTTTTTGACATCAAATCTTTACTAAAGTCTCAACAATAACAAAGCAGTTATAGGTGTATTTCTCGATTTGGCCAAATCCTTTGACACTGTACATCATAAAAAATTGATATCTATCTTGGAAGATCTTGGTTTTAGAGGAAACGCTAAAAATCTGTTTGAATCATACCTTAAAAACCGATCACAAGTCGTAAGAGTAGGCAACTCACAAAGCGGGGAAATAGAAATTACGTATGGTGTACCTCAAGGTACAGTACTTGGGCCAGTACTTTTCTCTTTGTACATAAATGGTATTCTGGAGATGAAGGACGTCGGAAACATTTCATCATTTGCAGATGATACGGTTATTGTGTACGAAAGCGAATCATGGGAGAACGTTAGAGCCAAAGCTGAAAATAAATTGATACTGGTGAAAGAATGGTTCGATGAAATGTCTCTTTCTATAAACTTCGAAAAATCTAAATACATCGCATTAACTACTACGAAAAAAAATCCAGATTTTGAAATGATAAAAATAAAACACCAGGCGAAATGATTATAAAAGAGACTAACCACATCAAATATCTTGGAGTAGAAATAGATCGACATCTTAAGTGGAATTACCATATATTATAGTAAACGACAAACAACTTTCGATCTACGTCATCGTTGCCACCAAGCTAGTTGTTATGAAGCTTGCTGGTGACCAAATTTGGTCACCTGCAAATCACATTATAAGTCGCTTGGTGGCAATTATGACGTGAATCGAAAGTTGTTTGGCATTTGCTGTAAATGATTTAGTGAAGAAAGTGAGAAAGCTAGTTTTTTTGTTTAAAAAACTTAAAAAGATTCTTAGTGAGAATCATTTGAAAACCATATATTTGGCATTGGTCCATTCACACTTGCAATGTGGAATTATCGGCTGGGGAAGAACCTATGATAAGTTTATGAAACAACTAGAAATTATGCAAAAACTGTTCTTAAAAATTATTTTTTTAAAAGACCATTTATTCAGATCTGATAAACTCTATAAAGAGAGCAATGTACTGGACATAAGACAGTTATACGTTTCAAAAATCCTTATCTATCAACACAAAAATAAAATCAGACTTACCTTAATTGACCACACTCACAACACCTGACACAGAAAAAAGATCCAAACAACTACTTTTAAAGCAACAAAAACACACGTACAGCAGTTGGTTGTTAGCTCCGTACATATACCGCATATAATACCTTTTGACATCAAGAACATCAAAAACATACAACTTTTCAGAAAAGAAACAAAATGTTGGATTATGAATAAAGAAAGGAAAATGATTCACGATCTTGTAAATATGAAATAGGTAGCCTTGATATTCATAAGTATTAGAAATTGTTTTAATAATATCTGTAGGTTCGTAGTTGTAAATTTTTGTACTATAGTAGGTCTTGATGTTAATTTTAATTTTCACGAATATTTATTTTAGGGATTATTAAAAGGTACACCTAAAACAAGTCTTAAGACTTCTAAGGTTGGATCCTTATTTATTTCCAAAATTCTAGGATCAAGAAAAATTGCATGTGAATGTTTATGTTGGAAATAAAAAAGTATAAAAAAAGTACCATATGTTCCATTTAAAAAAAAAGTACTTTTGAGCTTTTTTATATCTAGTGAAAAAAATATAAATTTCATAAATTTTGAATCAAATTTTAAAATTGATTGAATTCTCGAGAACCGCTACAGAATGGCTAGGAAATAGGATAATATTCATGAAAAATATCGAGAATGTCCTGAGGAATCTAAAAATGCAATAGTTTAAAATATCAAAGTTGCTGTCACTTTCTAATAGAAGCGGCAGAGTCGCCCCACTAAAAATATTCAAGATGGATAGAGCATTACTGCTTACCTAAATGACCAAATTTTCAAAGCGATCCCAGGACCCAATTTCCTCAAACGTCTACATCCATCCTTGGGACACCCTATATATTTTCGATAGGATTAGTCTATTCTACCTTCTGTCCCGCTCTCAAATTTTTGAACCTGTCTTTCGTAACTATTTTAGTCTATTTCACAGATAACGTTTTTTTAATAAATAGCATTAAATGAGAAACATACAGCAAATGCCAAACAACTTTCGATCCACATCATAATTGCCACCAAGGACGTTGTTATGAAGTTTGCTGCCAGCAAATCACATAATAAGTCGCTTGGTGGCAATTATGACGTGAAGTTGTTTGGCATTTGCTGTAGTTTCATGGGAGGTTCTACCACGATTTCAAATTATTTTCCTGTCACTGGTATTTATTAGTCTGCTATTGAAAATTTTAGAATTGGCAGTGCGGCATGTCCAGCAATATTTTTTAGATTATTTTTTCTTTGGAGGTGGTTTCAAATATTGAGGAATTCTTTACGTGGTTACAAAAAAAAATCCGCCATTTTCGGTTTTTCGCCGATATTTCCAAAACCAATTGACCGATCGCAAATCTGAAACTGGATATCGAATGCACTAAGTTTCCTTTAAAACTTTCTTCATTTAACCTTGTATGTAGGTTTAAGGAGACAAGATCCCTGTATAGAGAAACGAATCTGGGACACACTGTATAGTCTTTGTTTGGACCAGCCGTTCTTCAGTTATTTCACTTTCAATAACTTGCAATGGGGGGAATAATAATATATTTTTATCACAACTGTCATGGATCACCAAGGGAAATAGCAATAATTGTTACTCATATCAAGTACTTTTCTGACATCAAATATTTTGTTTCTCTTGTTTCTCTCGGGGCCTAAGTGAAAGCTTTGATTCGCATCCACGAAGAGGTGCTGATGTGCCTGAAGTTCATTAGATCTCGAGAAGATGGCGGTATGTGGAATGCCACATGACAGCTTATTAGCTTGTCATGATGATAGATGAAGTTTTCGTCTATGGATGAAGTCATTTGAACGTCACCCTTTATCTTCATGCTGTCTTGCATGCTTTGATTCCTCTCCAAGTGAAAAAATGCCCTGCTAATCATCATCAAAAAACCTATAAGAACGCAGAATACAACCCGGAATACTAGAGGCTCATCAATGTCCCAGCCGCCATCGGAAAAGTTCCGGACAAATGCATCCTCCACAAAATAAGGAGTCACGATGGCAAAAAACTTTCTACCAGAAGAACAAATGGGATTTCGCCCAGTGTATTCTACAACAAATCAAACAGTGAGGCCAAGTGACATCATCCTGAAAAGGTCGAACAAAGGGGAAGAAACAGAAAAAGTGTTCCTCGACGAGTTTCGTACAGCCCACTGCCCAGCCGTCCCACACCACATGGAGCCATGCACCGCTTCCCGAGACCTACGAAGTAAGTGGCATTTTCTCATAGTAACCATCACACAGGGTCAGCGCCCCGCAGAGCTTCCGCAGATAGAAAGCCCACACTGACCCCATCCCCAGATGGTTCTGGACATTCAAGAAAAACCGGAAAAACTACATGTATTCAAAGTTTTTGTCTTTATTCAATAAATAAAAACATTTTCAACGTCAAAGTCAATGTCAGTGCTTTTATGTAAAGGGAACTGTATAATATTGTCATGTGAATACGAACGGATCAAAGGAACATGGAGTAAATCAACCCACTCAAACGGACGACGCACAACCAGGCCATGCTTACTCGGCACTTAACTGGTATAAATAGAAGCCCGATACGCTAATCAAATGGTTGGAAGAAACGTGATCTACTCCGATCTTCCTTCCCACGAGCAGTGCCAGTCGCAAGACAACAAGTCCTCTCGTATTTACTGTACACTTCTGCCCCCGCAGCGAGTCTACGGTTGGGACCCGGACTGATCAAGGTCCAACATGCTCATCCCACTGTGTGTGCTGTAGGCTGTATTTGGAGAAAAAATAGATGTTGTTATGTGCTGCCCTAGTTTCACTCCTGACTGACGGCTACGTCCCTGGAGCACGATAGGTGAGGGTCCAGACGAAGGCCCAATCTTAAGCTCGTGACATTTGGTGGATGCGCCCACGATCGCTCTCGCACGCTTAGCGGGTACAGAGGGACTACAAAGAGAGTGCAGAGTCCAGAGTGCAGAGAGCCTACAGAATGAGAGCAGTATGACCTGTGGTCCAGGAAAAGAGATGATGAGGCAGAGGAACTTCGTCCGGGTCAACGAAGCTCCACACTCCCGGGGGCATCCGCAGTGATAAGAGGCTCGACTGGCACTGCTCCTGACACGGCTCTTCCAACGTATCGATAGAAATAGGCAGGTATTAAGTAAGTAAAATGAGTAAGGAAAATGGTATCTACATATATTTTTATACAATTAGACGCCGCGGTTGATTATTATTTTTTTTTTCATGTTATGAACAACGACTGCTTCCGGTCCTCCGAAACCCACACAAGGAGTATGGTTCCATCAAGGGAAATACAGGTCACTTTGAACCGAGTAGAAGTGATATGTATTGCCCTGTAAACCAGCACGAACAAAGCATCACAATCGAGGTCAAGGTGCGGTTACAAAACCTGAGGCCACCAAAAAAACACGTAGCGTCAGCAAGAATCTGAACGAGGGTGCCATTGATGACGATATGGATTGCCTTGGTCACCGTTGGTGTTGGTCAGGAACATATTTACTCAGCATATTGTTATTTGTGAAATTTGTAATACTCAGGACCGGAGCAAGCAAATGTTATTAGTTTTTAAGTCAAATTGTAAGGGATGTGGCATGTTGGTTTTTGAGCATTGGAGGCCGATGCTATTGAGGAGGGGGCATGTGTCATGTGAATACGAACGGATCAAAGTAACATGGAGTAAATCAACCCACCCAAACGGACGACGCACAACCAGGTCATGCTTACTCGGCACTTTTATGGTATAAATAGAAGCCCGATACGCTAATCGAATGGTTGGAAGAAACGTGATCTACACCGATCTTCCTTCCCACGAGCAGTGCCAGTCGCAAGACAACAAGTCCTCTCGTATTTACTGTACACTTCTGCCCCCGCAGCGAGTCTACGGTTGAGACCTGGACTGGCCATGGTCCAACATGCTCATCCCACTGTGTGTGCTGTAGGCTGTATTTGGAGAAACAATAGATGTTGTTATGTGCTGCTGCCCTAGTTTCACTCCCGACTGACGGGTCCAGACGAAGGCCCAATCTTACGCTTATCGTGACAATATTACAGAAATCTTCAATAATACATTATCCAAGTCTGATAGTCCGATTCGCATCCACTTCATTCCGTGGCGCATTATTCCGTAAAATTTTATACGTCAGTTTGTCTTCTAAACTTTGTTTATGTGTTCTATGATTGCAACTCTACACTATATTTTTCAAAGTCACATAACTCAAAAACGGCTAGTCCAAACATAGACAAACTATATATTTTTGAAAAGAGGAAAATTGGGAGATCTTGAATCTGTTATAAAGTACAGGGCATTCCATTTGAAAAACTTAAACTTTTCCATATCTTCCTGATTTCCAATAGTGGTATGTTCTTTCGTTTAGCTTTTATAAAACATTTAGGAGAAATCATGAAAGTTTCATTTGAACATTTTTTTTGTATTTCTGTAAACAGAGTTTCCGAAAAGGTGGTAAATTATAATGTACTGCTTCAAGTAGCACATGGCACCTATTATGGAAATGCTATTTCATGTTTGGTGTAGACTTCATTCGTCTGATATTTTAATAGAAGTAGGTACACTCCATTGTTCTCTTGCTAATGCACCTATTTAAGCAGTTTGTAGAAAATAGATGTAAAATAATTAAGTACTTACAATTGAAAGGGTGAAACTTTGACTAATCTTGAGACAAAAAGGTTATATGAACATGGGTCCCCAAAACGGCTTGATTTTTGAGATACAGGTCGTCCAAAAAATCTTTTTTTATAGTTTTTTCTTGAATTTTTGTGAAGTAACATGGCAATTGTACAAAAGAGGCAAAAATGTTTCAAATTTCTTTTTGGCGTACAACCACATGGGATGTTTACAAAATGATAGATCAGGTCTCTGGGCATTGGAAATCGGAAATTAAAACATTTTTATCAGGGTCGAAATTTTTTATTGCGAAATATGTCATAAATCTGTCAAAAGTGTGTTTCACTACTTTTTCAAACATACTTCGTCATATCTCCGGACAAAATCTAGATATCAAAAACTTTTTTTTTATTGATAAAGGAATTGTGGGAGAAGTTAACCGGGGTAGTTTCGTTAGTATGAGAAATTCAGTTTTTATCTAAAACTGCGAAAAACTTCAACATTAACATTTTCTGCAGAGCCATTTTCAGTCAGCGAGAAACTTTTTTATTTCAATGAATTTTGCTATACCATCTGCGTATGAAATGAAGTCAAAGGTTCAAAAAAGGTTTTGAAAAAAGAATCAGCATTCTAAGTTATATACTTTTTGAGTTATAGTTAGTCAAAGTTGAGTTTCCGCATGGCGCGTTGTTCAAACTACCGTGCTGCCGCGCCTTGCAATAAATATTATTATTATTGGTTTTTGCTGTAAACTCAAAACTGTAAATACAAGTTTCGTAAGATTCTGAAGTATATATAATAGCCTCAGATCAATAATCTTCACAATCTTTCAAGCTTTCTTGGTTTAGGCAGATGCCACTTGCATACTCACAGTCATTGCAAATTTTTATTCCTGGTGCCATGCAGGTACATCTTATCGTCAAAGTTTCTCTCACATCATCAAGCATTGTTTCTTGAGTAGAAAATTGACCATCCAAGTTTTTTTGAAGTTGAAGTTGAAGTTATTGGGTACTGTGACATTAAAAAAATGATCAAGATTTTGGAATTTTGAAATGTAAAAACAATTCAAGACGTTTTAAATTATGGAACACATCAGATAAAAGTCATAAAACGAAAGCATGTGTGGCTTAAAAAATATATTTTAAAGAAAAGTTGACAAAACAATACCCATAAATAGCTACTTATAGTAAACGCCAAACAACTTTCGATCTACGTCATCGTTGCCACCAAGCTAGTTGTTATGGCAATTATGACGTGAATCGAAAGTTGTTTGGCAATTGCTGTACATATTATTACATTGCGGAAGGGTAGTATTGACTGACTAGCTAAACATCAAGCATGATGTTCTTGGGGATGCAGTCATATGACTGTATTCATACGCACAACATATGATACGTTTCACGATTTTTTATGTCATGTGTTCCATAGTCTTTTTTATTGTTTCAATATCAAAAATCCTAATCATTTTTTCAATGTCATGCACAGGACGTTTTTTAGGTATCGGGCTGTCTCAACTCAAGTGGACCACCCAGTATAACAAAGATGAAACTCAAATTAATCTTTGTATCATGTTTTCTTAGATGTCTGTATTAATCAAGAATTTGGTACAATTTAAAGAAAACCAGAAAGAAGATACTTTTGGAAGGTCAGTTTTTCTACTCAAGAATCAGGGTTCGATCATGTGAGAGAAAATTTGACAAGATGTCGAAGTCTATTTCCTGCATTGTATCAGAAATAAAATGTTGCGATGACTGTGAAAAATATGCGAATTGCATTAACAGCCTAAACCAAGAAAGCTTAACAGATTGTGAAGATCATTGATCCAAGGCTATAATATACTTCAGATTCTTTCTGAACTTGTATTTACAGTTTTGAGTTTACACATAAAACCAATTGGACGGCCCCATAATAGCGCTATAATAGTATTTAATGCAAGGCGTGGCATGGCATGACTGTTTAAACGCCACGCCGCGAGTCGCTCATGCGGAAACTCATCTTCAAAAAATTATAAGCCGAAAACTGTACAACTTAGGAAGTTGATTCTTTTTTCAAAAACTTTTTTGAACCTTTGGCTTTATTTCGTACGCAAATAGTATAGCAAAATTCCTTGAAACAAAAAAGTTTCTCGCTTACTGAATATAGTTTTGCAGAAAATGTTATTGTTGAAGTTTTTCGCAGTTTTACAAAAAAAGTAAATTTTTCATACTAACGAAACTACCCCGGTTACCTTCTCCCACAATTCCTTTATCATTAAAAACAAAAGTTTTTGATATCTAGATTTTTTCCGTAGATATGACGAAGTATGTTCGGAAAAGTAGTGAAACACACTTTTGAAAGATTCATGACATATTTCGCAATACAAAATTTTTGCCCTGATAAAAAATGTGGTAATTTCCGAGTTCCAATGCCCAGAGACCTATGCCATCATTTTATAAACATCCCATGCGGTTGTACGCCAAAAAAAAAAAATTATCGCGAAGGAGACGACTTTTTCCCTGTTTTGCAGTGCACTAAGGATACTGGGGGACCCTTCAAATCACCTAATCAACAACCTTTATGCAGAGGGTTCACCAAGGTGACTGGCCTATTAGAATATCTCGGGAAATAAAGCGATTGGGATTCTGAAAATTTGTAGGGAGAGATTTTTGGAGATGCTCTTTTCAAATGAAATAATAGTGACGTTGCGCGACTTCCGGTTATACCGGAAGTAGGTGTCGACTCGCTTGTTTAAAAAACAAACACCCTATATATTATAACATTTTTGGATTCTACGTAAAATTCCAGGTAGATTTGATGGATGATGTCCTATACCTTAGTATAAGCGTTTTTGAAATATTTGAGTTTTCACGTCAAAAATTACGTTTGTGGGTTCCTATTTAATTGTTAATTTTCCGTATAAGAAAGCACTCATTGTTTAGTTTGTATTGGATTTCTTGTTGAAAGGGACATACTTTAAAAGATTTTTCACAATACTTTGATAGGTATTATTACAGGGTGACCCAAAAATAAGATCAAAAATAAAATTAAGTGCCAATTCACAATGAACGTAATACGTAAAAAAGACGTAACGGAAACGTAATCTGTGAAGAGAAATGTACTGTATTGGTATGTCTGTTCACAATTATATATGCTAAAAGGAATAACAGACGCAAGTACGCGGCGCACGTAACGATCTTACGAATCATTTTTATGTTTAATGTGAACACTAACTTAATATTTGCTGTTATGTTTACGGTCACGTTTACGGTTGTATCACGCTTACGTTCATTGTGAATTGGCACTAAGAAAACTGCCAAAAATTGAAATGATTTTTGGCAGTTTTCTTAATTTTATTTCACTCCCAAAAATTGAAATGATTTTTGGCAGTTTTCTTAATTTTATTTTTGATCTTATTTTTGGGCCACCCTGTAATAATACCTATCAAAATATTGTGAAAAATCCTTTGAAGTGGGTCCCTTTCAACAAAAAATCCAACACAAATAAAACAATAAAAACGCTTCCTAATACGAAAAATTTACATTTAAATAGGAACCTACAAACGTCATTTTTGACATGAAAAATCAGATATTTCAAGAACTCTTACACCTAGGTATCGCACACCATGTATCAAATCTGCCTAGAATTTTACGAAAAATCTTCAAATGTAATAATACTCGCTTGTTTCAAATGGAACACCCCAAGGTTCCATTTGAAACAATAAGCGAGTTGATACCTATTTCCGGTATAACTGGAAGTCGCGCACTATTATTTCATTTGAAAAAAAAATGAAATGAAAATGAAAAAAAATCTTCGTAAGATAAGTTAACCCTTAGTTTAGTGCCGTAGCAGTGCGTTATTAGCCATTTTGATTTAATACCTAATTTGACACCGACGCCAAAACCCATTGTGGGGTAACCATGTTTTCTCTTATCTAAGGAGTAATCCACCAACGTGCAATATGTGTCATTTAAAGTGGAATATGTAACTTCAATAACCGTTTATTTATTACGTATGCTATAATAATTAAATAAATGAAGATAAATCCCATAGACAATATCTTGCGTGCATAGGAATCGGCCCATTGACTGTTACTGTCTTTTTTTGATTTCATAATTTTACTCTTGAGAAGCCGAAATAAAATTTAACTCAAATTCACATCAAAGCATATTAAATTGTCTTTCAAACAGTATATATTTTTCTTGATCTGACAAATAGATTGTGAAAAAGTTCAAAGTGAAGGTGGGGCCGATTTATGCACTTAAGTATACTATGTTAAACGGAAAGGTTGGTACAGAACCGTAATAAAAGTCGAGAGCTACATCCATGTGAATAGTGCAAGTCAAGTAGTATAAGGAGGGTTCTACTCACATGGATGTAACTCTAGACATTTATCACGGTTCTGTACCAACCTTTCCGTTTAACATCGGATAACCGTAAAACAATGTCTCTTTAAGTATACTATGTTGTATAAACACAAACATATCTGGAAAGACGAATGAACATCAAAATAAACCAACTTTCTTCTTCATTTCTTGTTGTTTCCATCGCGGTAGTTTTTCAAATTCGGCATATGTCATTTTGAAGAGGTATACGAAGTCGTCATGAGTTAGATGGAGCTAAAATTGGTTAAATTTACTTTCAAAACATTAAATCCATGTTCGTGACCTACCTCTTTGTTCAACGAATCTATTCTGGATGATAGTTTTTCATTAGGTCCTTTCAACACTTCGATGGGATACTTTTCAAAGTGGTCAAATTCTCCATTATCAGAGCTATTTTGTGTATGATTTCCATTGTGAATTATTAAATCAGTGTTTCTCATTTCGATTTCCTGGCGAATCTTGGCAAAGGGTCTATATAGCTGTAAACGTCAAACAAAATAATTTGCCTAACTTCATGTATCATAGCATTTTACTTGGTAGATTGTTTTATCCCAAGTTGGGAAAAAACCCGTGAATGTAGGCGGCTCCTTTCCCTGCTTGATGTGGATAATTGTCATGTTCATGTCTCTATTTGAAACATCGTGTTGTAGGTAGTGCAAGGCGGTTTGAATGCTCAGTTTCTGCTCTTCTTTTGTGCTTAGCTTTCCTATCCAAATATAAAGTGCATCATTGGTATCCAAGAGCATAACATTTTCCGGAAGAAGGTCCTTTTGTTGGAAAAAAAGAATTTCTTGCACTAAAAATGATTGCAGACGTTAAATTGTTTGGTTTATGTTGAGTCATAACTGCTAACCTTCCATATGTTTACAAGAGTCACAAAAAAATAGTCTTGGTGGTCTGGGATCAAAATCCTTTCGAACTATTTCCGTGGGATAGCTTTTTCGTCCACCAATGAGCGCGAAAAACTCGTCTTTTTCTTTACCTATAATTTATACTTAATGGATGTGCTTTGACACATTGCGAAATAATATACCTTCCAGAAGGAGCTCGAAATCTTTTCCAGCAAATCCTTTAGCCATCTCTCTTTGATCACCGGTTGAATAATTTCCACACCAAACATAATAGCGTTTTCCTCGTCTTAAAACAAAACAAGAATTAGAATTCAAAGATGAGGCACTACAGTCAACTTGTTCAGCTCTGGCACTGTACGTAGTGGATCCATAGGTACGTAAGAGATACTGATTCGGATTCTTGAGGTTTTTTCCAGTTTCTGAAATTAATCTTGACTATATTATTTTTGTCTTAGGACAAAAGAGATTTACCATCGTAATCCAATCCTCTTCCTTTGAAAATAGTGAGCTTCCCTTTGAATAGTTGAAGAAAATGAGCACTTTCTCTCCCTTGTATGATTCTAGCTTGAAAACCAAGTTGCCCCAACTCATCATCGATCTCTTTCAGTTTGGTGGTGGTGATGTTAATTTCTTCTTGTGATGCGTCACGTCCCTTCAAATATAAGTTATTGGTGTGTAGCCAAACAGGCTCATACTCACAATCCAACAATAAAGCAAATGTTTCTCATCATGAGCAGTGTGATAACTGTAAAGTGCTATATAACAGTCACCAGAAAAGAAACAACCATGCCTTTCTTTAGGCACCTCAATAATTCTGGTGTTTTTAATCCTCCATAGCGTCATTCCACCAGACCCATCGTCAATTAGCTGTGTCTCTGCGGCCAGACTTGGACGATCCTCCATAGTTATTGGGTCAAATTTCGTTATCAACATGGGCATTTTTGGTCCTTGAACATTATTTCCTCATACTTCTATCATAATATTCATGTGAATATGTTACCTTTTCCTTTTGGTAACTCAGTTTTCCACGTTTTAAATAGAACTTTGAATTCTACAGGTTCAAGTCCATCAATGACTCTGGTCACTTTCGTATTGCTAGGGTATTTTTTTTTCTTCACGAACCCTCTGGCGTTGCGTAATGCTTCATTTTTTTCTTTCTCGTTCACTTTTTTGCCAACCCAAACCCAAATACCTTCTATATCTTCGTCGATTATGAAAACGTCCTATGAAATTTCAAAGATAATTCCGAGATGTATTTATCAACTTGACTTACTTCAGATGATAAATCACAGTGAAATAAAGGACCAGTCTTGATTTCGGCCACCCGATATTTTCCATTATTTTCAGAGCACTTGTAAAGTCTTAAAATATGTTTGCTGTTTGCATTCTGGTCACTTTTCATGGAGTCAGGTAAAACAACTCGCTTTTCCAGAGGTAAGTATTTACTAAACTGTCGCTGCGTCTCACTGTCTATAGATTTTTCATAGCCATCATCAACAAATACAACATTAGCTATTTTGTATTGATCTTTCATCTCTTGAGAGATCTGCCAAATGTATATGGTATTGTGAAGAGTTACAAAGAATTGATAAAAGAACACTTACTATTGCCGCATGACGTTTCTCTTCAACATCAGCAGCTCGACCTACCCACACAAATATGATTATTGGAGTTCTGATTATAAAAACATCAGAGCTTTTGAAGTTCTCCCATGATAAGCAGTTCATCTCGAGTAAAACTGGCGTAGCTTTGCCCTTGACTTTATACAGCTTTGGCAGTTGCTTGTTACCATTTTGGATAATTGCTGGCTTTAGTATTCTGAGAAGAATAATCTTAAGGTAAGTATCAAATTCGATCTAGCCTAAAATAGAAGATGGTGGTGGTTTTATCAAACTTTTAATCATTTATTTCACTTAAAATCACATAATTCCAAGGTAAGTTCTTGTTTAACCCTGGTGCAGCTTCTTCATTTCATTCGCACAGTTTTGTCAGAATGTATCAAAGCACGAACGTTTACAGTTCTTAAAATGAGTAATGAATGACAATATGCAGAGAATGTATATCTCCTGCAGTCTCAATTGTTCGTTTATTCCGTCTGGTTCTAGATATTATGAAAGTGAATCTGATAAGTTCGCTTATTCCATCTACTGTGACTCTGAAGATAGTGACGACAATAGAGTGCATCGTTTTTGATTGGCCATGCCAAAACATGGCCAACAATATTTTTGCAGTCTTTTTGATGTTTACATTTTTTAAAAGTCTATTTTTGACTACTGTGATAATGGAGTGTATTATTTTTGATTCGTCATTGTATTGTAAAGTAATTTCACGTTTACATGTTGTCTCGACGAACATATTATCACAGTATATACACTAACCAGTAATAGTATATCTCCAGTGTCGTTCATTCATTAATCGCCCGAGTAACCGGTAACATTGATAGAGCCCGCTTGTCAAATTTTTACCTTTTTCCATAGTATCCATAGCATCCACAGGCGTCCCATATTAAATAGGTGGGTATAGGCAGTATAGGTTTATGTTTGTCATATAAAAAACGGACGGGACTGCACTGCTACCTCGTCGATTGGGAGTTTTCCCAACCGAACAGTCATGAAGGTCACCAACTCAAATGTAAGCTACGTCACGAAATATATTACTGATTAGTGTTTATACTGTGATATTATTATATGTTCGGTAATACACTTCATAGTTTTGCAAAACATGGCGGATAATTAGCTATTGTCGTCACTGTCTTGTGTATAGACACTGTTATAATTTCATCCAGATCAATCACATAAATAAATAGATAGAAATGGGTCGCAGTGCTCATGAGAACAAACCATGTATTCAATAGACTTTGAATTCGATAGTGAGTCATCAGATCAAGAACTACCTGACATCAAACTCTTCAAAAGAATATAAACTCGACTTAAAATAGGACAAACGTGTTTTGAAAAGATCTTTTTCGTTTTTATTTGAATCGTTTTCTACTATCCACGTACTGTGACGAAACATGAACGGTCCAACCAGTCGTGGTAGGCAGCGCTGCTCACCATACTCACCAATAGTTTCGCGATACTTGACCCAATGGCGCGGGAACTGCTACCATTGTGGAAAGATCGATAACAGTCTCAAATATTCGAGCCTGATCAAACAACGTTATTGCGAACGTCGCGAATGACGACTTTATATTTAGGTCAAACTCTGACGTTCAGCCGACGTTGGTCTTTATCTACAGGGTGAGTTTAAAAAAAGTGCACATTTGGACATGGTAGGATGATCACTTTCTGTGAATGAACTTGTGTCCGCAAACGTTTCGTAAGGAAAATGATAATAATTTTTCAAATAAAATTGTTCGAAAATGATTCGTTTCCGAGATACAGGCTATAAAAGTTTTAAGAAAAAAATAAAAAGTGTAAATATATGAATAAAAATAAAAAATACCTACTGATACATTTTTTTTCATTACATTTGAATTGTATTAATGTGAGCAATTGACCTTATTTTAAATCAAATTAGACAAAAACGAATTTTACACCCAAAAATCAGATTTTAGCGATTTTACCATGCATCAAAATGACTTTTATTTCTTTGAACAAAAAACGTTCGTCCTACGAAAAAATATCAAGAGACAGAATTTACTTCAAAGTGAATGAGTATTTTAACAATATAATATTGATTTCAAGAAAAAGCAGTGGCGTACCATTTTTTCATAAAAAAAATCATTACCAATCCTTTTCGAACGCCACTGCTAGAAATTTTTTGAAAACTTTTACATCAAAAAATGTATTCTAATGGTCTAAAGAAGTTATGAATTTTGTGAAAAAATCTGGAGTGTTAAAAAAATAATGTTAAAAAAGGCATTTTTTTCTTCGTCATTTCCGGAAATAACTTGATTTGAAAAACTTTCTTATTTTGGTGCATTCTATACAGTTTTGAAAGGAATGTATCAACTTAAAAATCACCCTGTATACTTAATTCCGGTGAGTATTGGATTCTGTAAACTCTGTTGATTTCCATCTGGTCACCATTTTTTTCAATACACCTATCATTTCTTTTGTGAATATCAAAAATTACATTTGGTATTTACTATAAAGTGATTTCACCGCAGGCACGGACTCGAAAAAAAATGAATAAATGAATAATTTTTTGGTTTTGGTAAAGTTTGGTATAGGCTTGTTTTGAGGGATGCCGAATCCAGTGGCGTGCATAGATTTTTTTTTAAAAATGGCTAGTGTGTTTTATCTAAATTTTGTACCTGGGTATGCCTAGGATTTTGTATGAGTGAGGTCATATTTGGTAAGAAGGTACAGTTTGTCAAGCTCTACAATTTAAAAAAAGAAAACAGGGGCAAATCGGTCAATTAATGAACTTTTTTTCAGAGTGCTCGAAAACAAATGGGTCTCACTGTAGGTAAAGGGTTTTCCAATAAGAATGATAGGATTTTGTAACAATGTAGAGACCATGGTAATAAAAGTTTATACCTGTCACTAGTTGTCTTTTATGTTTAGTACACTATACCAATTTATTGTGGTTCCAGCAAGACGGCGCGACATGTCATACTGCTCATGAAACTGTCGCCGAACTGCAGGAAAAGTTTGGAGGAAGGATAATTTTAAGGAATGCAACTGTCGCCTGGCCTTCAAGAAGCTGTGATTTGACTCCTTTAGATTACTTTTTGTGGGATTATTTAAAAACGGAGGTTTATGCAAACATACGCCAAACACTTGATGCTTTGAGATTGAACATTGAACGCTGCATTCGTGAGATTTCGCCCGATTTATTGCATAAAGTCGTTGAAAATTGGGTTCGTCGAATTCACGTGTGTACACGAAGCCGGACATTTAAACGACGTGCTATTCAAAACTGCAATGCTATAAATTGTACATTAAAATAATATAAAAAGTATAGATATACCTAAAATCATTTCTATTTTATTTTATATTGAAATCATATCGTCCTTATTGGAAAACTTTTTACAAAATATCACCCCATTTACCGAAACGTTGGACATAAAAAATGCAATTCCTCACAAACTTCTTCTGTAAAGAACAACTTTTGAGAAAATCACTTGAGGAAGGTTCCTTCTAGTGATCATGTTATAATTGTTATAATATGTTACTCCTGTGATGAACTTTCCAATAAATTCTTGTCTAAAGTTTCATTCCAGATCCTAACAACTCAATCCTCTGCTACTCTGCTCTCATACAAATGAACAATATTTGACAAAATACGTACATTAACCTGATTATTGTATTTTTGTATAACTTGATTATAAAAAAGAAGGTACTGTTTACGTATATGCAAATATTCTGGGTTATATTTACCTATATCCACTTTTAAAGTAGCTCAAGAATCTGTTGCTTTCATTTCCCTGGGTTTCCCGATGCTGAGTAGAACTGTTATTCAACAAACTATCCAATTCCACTGTTTTGTAAGCAGCGACCCCGGATTTCTCAGGGGTTGTATTGGATCCAAGCCAAAAATGAACATGATATTCAATATTTTTTCCTTTGAGGTCTCTAGTCTGAAAATAGTATGTAATATGATGTAAGTACCCACTAAACATGTTACGTACCATAAACAATTTGTAACGTTTCATAATAGTTTATACATAAACGTTTATTTTTTAATGTTAATGATACGTAATTCCAACGTGCAATAGATCGAAAGAGAATGTTGTTTTCCGATATCGTTAAAGTTGCGTTATTTATCCGTTAACGATGAAACGTTTCTGGCAAGAAACAGAAATACGTAATTTTAAAGTATATCTTTTGGTAGTCAAAAGTTTGTAACGTTATACATTTAACATTAAAAGTACGTAACAATCGTAACAGATTTTTCATGTTGTCGATTCAACATTGCAATAATGCTAATGTGAAGTGAAATCTTAACGTTATTTCAGAATCACCTTATCTTAATTTTTTTCATAATATTCTCATAAAACTACCTCTATAAAAGCTAGTTTTGCATGGTGTCCATTTTTAAAGGTCGATTTCAAAAGTTTCTGATCATATTGTGTTAAGTTGGATCGATCCGATCATAGCAATAAAAAGCGCCGCTGATTTACATGATAATATAATTATTATGCTACCATCCACATTGAGTTTTTGTTCAAAGTCACGCTTACACAAGGCATTCTACTGCGAGAAATAAGTAGTGATGAAAAATGTTTTCAAATTTTCAAATTTACCGCCGAACGCCAAAAACCGGAACAATACCGTGCGCAATGCGCCTACATGAACTGCATCGGATAATCGGATACCGAATATCGATCCACAACACGACAACGGGCAAACCGCAAACTGACGCCATCCATCCTCCATCCGCCATTGAGCCAGAGCCATTGTTCTGTTCAGTTGTTGTGATGTGTTGTGGTTTTATCTCATTGATGCTTATTCCTAATTTGTTTTGAATGTTTTGTGCTTGGTTTTTGTGAGTTGATCCTCACGGCCAGGGGCTCCTCGTCACGTACTCACTACTCAGTTCTCAACTACTACTACAACAGTGAATAAAATGCGGACAAAGAAAATGCATTGATTGAGTGAATTTGTGAGTATGTGCCAAGATTTATATTATTTAACTAGCGGATCTACAGGGTGTCTCGCGAGGGATCTTCTGTCGTGAGAATGTTGCTAAAATATAAAATGCCTTTGAATATGAACAATATAAACCTGACAATGTCTAGGGCAATGAAATCGACACACAATCGTAATGTCTGCGCCGGTGGCCAACCCCTAAGTTTTGGCCCATATAAGAATTTGCATATAGAACAACGACGGGTTCCATCAGTATATCTTCAACACAAGAGCTTCAAGCTAAAAAGTTCCCAGTTCCATAAAAAAATGAGGTTATGTTCTTGGACCGATTTCTTCCCAGACCATCATTGCTTCCCTTCTGTAAGAATAGACCTCCTGAACATTAGGAAGACGATTCAAATTACCAGGAATCGGGAAGAATTCCAAATCAAGACTCATCACTGATCAGTACTCTAGGCCAATATACGTTCCGCCAAATCAAATGTTCTTGTCCCACTCAAGTCATGCAAGCACCTTGATTGCCAGATGAAAGGGGTTAAACTCTCAAAAGGCGTCGACGGCGAAGTCCATTTCTATACAGACGTAAACGTAACTATATTATTTGAAATTTCGACGCCATGCACTTGTTGCAACATTATTTGCAGCTCCGAAGCTGTAACATTCGGATTATGTGTATTTCCATGAAAAAATAATTTTGTATAATAGAAACAGGTACAAGTTTATCAAACACGATAAAATAAAATAATTCATAGGCATTGTTTTGTTGATAACTAGTTTTCCTGTATCCATAGTGGCAAGAATTTATAATCTTTCGTAACACTATCATGAAGACGTATTGCTCCGTTATTTCAGTAGATCGATAGGTATACCACATAAATTTTCAATTTGTCAAATCGTCCGTAGGTAAGTGAACCTCATCAATTTTTTGAGACTTCCTAAACATTTAATTTCCCAGACATCCTGATTGACATGTAGTTAAAATTATCTAGAAATAATAAATCATATAGGGGTAACCACCAGTTATAATTCGTAACGGTATAATAAAAACAGTTAAGCATGTTGTCTCTATCCTACCGTAAAATTGTCTGACCATGACCACGGGAAGGAAGACATTTCTAGACACTTCAGTACCTCATTATCATAATATCATATCAGTTGACGCAATCTGTTGGATAGGTAGCTGACCATTCGTGCGTGTGAAATGAATATAACATCATTCGAGAACTGTAACAAGGGGGATTCTTTGTGAGTGTAACGGATGCTCAAGTGAAATATGAAACTGAAGTGTTGTACCGTTCGGATAGATATGGACGATAATGTTGATTTTTGTATTTTTTCTTGTACCATAGCCGGAGTCAAGGGTCTATAAGATTCAAGATTCTCATCAATAAAAGAATAAAATATAGGCTGGTACGTTGCGCACTCTAATTTTGAAATTGAAAAAATCTGAGACTGTTTTTTTCTGTTTCATTCACATGAAAAAATATTGTTGACAGGAATTCACATAAGGTATCAGCCTCCCTCATACTTAAAACACTGAGTAAACCGATTTTATCTAGCACACCTTGAAGCACTGCCAGCTCCACCAGATGCCTCTTCTCTCTGACAGGGTGTCTTTTTAAAAAAGAATGATAGAGCTGAAACTGTCACTTTCGTTAACGGATTTCTCTCTGAGTCTGGTTTTGGCAAGACGGCAATGCGGAAAACGATTTCTGCTTGGGTGTTTCAGTTCATATTCTGTTTTGAAATTGAGGATGTTGAGTTAAAACAGTTTATTTTTTAGAACAGATAATTTGATTTTTTAAAATTTTTCAAACCTATAGTGTCCTTGGGGATGGAGTCTTGATAATAATGTAGACATTTATTCAATCATGCCTCTGTTTGAAACACATGTGGGAATATGCTACTAAATTTCATTCTGGCGAAATGCCTCTCAGTACTTATCTTTTGAGGACCAAGGATTTTTTTGTCGTAATGTATGTGCTTTTTTCTATAGTATCCTCTCAATTATCTCGAACGGAAATGAAGAATCTTGCGTTGGAGAAGGTGGTATACAACGTTAATGATTATACAGAGTGTCCCTAACTTGAAATAAGAAGATGTGTCTAATAAATAAGGAGGCAAATCATAGTCGTTAGAAAGATACAGGATGTGTTGGAAGTACAACGTAGAAAAGGCGAAAAAGTATTGAGGTGAATTGCGGACACTTACATCAAAGTCGAATATTTCGCAAACGACTTGAAATATGGATATTCATCACGAGTACATTTCTACGTGGAAAGATTGACTCTTTCCAAGTATGAAGTTCAAAACAGTCTCACCTTTACAGATTAAAAAAATATAAAATCATTAATTCATCATTAAGTACGTAGAAAGCGCCTTTTAGGAATTAGTTCCAAACCGAGTTCCAAACCAATACCAATACCTGGTGTACCAATTTTGAATCTGTTATCTTTATCCGTTTAAAAATTATTGAAATTTTAGCATTTGCCACCACATTTATTGGACAAATCTTCATATTTTCATTTATATTATCACCTACTGCTCTATGGGGGATAAGTAATGGGACACACTGTACGATAGGAGTGCCATTTAGGATTTACAATTATCGACAATGTGAATTGAAAGGTCTTACCTGATACCTATTTTTTCCATCTGCTCCTGCTGATCTCAAAACTTATGTATGTATCATATTTGCTCTATGCAGGGTGAACCAGAATTAATGGGACATGCGGTAACAGTAGATTCCTCACACAAAAATTTTGCGATAGACCTCAACCTGTCAATTCTGAAAGTTGATATCAACAGAGATACAGGGTGTCAAAGTTGAATTTTAATATTTGTTTTTTTTTCAAATAACTTTTGAAATAATCAAGTTATTTTGATGAAATTTTGTATATAGGGGTTGTTTGACATGCAAAATTCATATCTGGCCTTGATATGGGTCTCACATGTAGGGGGCACTTACACATCTTTCCACTCATTCAAATACTTTTAACTTTATTGTAGACACTCGAACATTTTTTTTTAAACAAAAAATTGATTTTTGCGTCATTCTTACGTAAAAATACTTTGTAAAAGTCGATAGGGGTGACCTTTTTCAAGATATTTGGCATTGAAGTAATCTATGCAATGTTGTTTCGAATGAAAAATTTTCAAAATCAACATAGGGGACAACAAAAACATTTTGACACGTGTCTCGATGTTCAATGTTTCCTATAGAAAAAAAAAAATATATATAAAAAAAATGTATTTTTTTTGTGAACATGATGGAAAAATCATTTTTTCATTTTTAAAAAATGTACAAGTGCGTACAAAAAAGTTCTGACTATTTTTGAATTAGTGAAAAGGTGAAAGGTGTGTCAGTGGCGCCTCCTACAATTGAAAAATGACACCCTGTATCTCTGTTAATATCAAGTTTCGTAATTGACAAGTTGGGGTCTATAGCAATATTTTTGTGTGAGGAATCTACTGTTACCGTATGTCCCATTACTTCTGGTCCACCCTGTATATTTTTATTTTTTGTTGTTTTAGTGCAGTTCATTATTTCACGTTTCGTTTCAGTTTGAACAGTTATCTACGGCTCAGTCAGCACTTGGGTGGTTGTAGTTTATTAGCTACTGACGATTAAGCATATTCAACTGATTGATTGAACATTTTCGTCAAATTTTTATAATCTTTGATCGAGCAGACAAAAGAAGAGAGTTTGGCGAAGTCACTCACTCATTATTTCATATATTACAGGCTTCTAAAAACATCAAGAATAAAAAGATACCAGTCCAAACAATACCCATTCATTTTCCAATATGTATTATGTTCATGACAGATCAAACAATATTCTACGTTGATGACATTCTGCCTCCTACGAGAAAGGGGGTTTCTGGCCACTCAGGAATGAAAGGGAACATCAAAGCTGATCAGATAGCTATAGCCGGCAACGCTATACTGATTAGTACAGGAGTAGGAGTGGTCATATGAGCAACCTCTCACCGGTTAGCAAAGAACACCGAGCCTGAGACACTCCAAGGAGACCATCGGAAACTCGCTGAAGAAACTAACCGACGAAGTACTGCAGCTGATGCGTAGTCAGATAAGACAGGTAGTTGGGCACTCTGCCACCTACATATACAGAGGCCGCGGGTTTTCCCAAAACCAGCAGACTATAAGTTTGTGGAAACCGTACTTGGAACGATCATTCCCCTGCGCACTAGGGAAATTCCGTTTCATCCCGTTCGGAAATCGGTTCCTGAACGATCGATACCTGTCTAAAGGTTGGAATCGCTTGGGATGGCATGCGGCCTCTAGCTAGCACGGTCATTTCAGTTTATTCAGGTTTGTTTTGGTTTGGTATTTATTTACCCTGGAGCAGTTTACGTTGTCACGATAATTATTGTTATTGTTACGAAGTTTTGTCAAAATATCCAAACATTACAATAATGTTTGGATATTTTGACAAAACTTCGTAACAATATTCTATGGAATAAATTCAGAAATGAATATCGAAACAAGAATCAAGATCAGTTGAAAAAATATATTCAAAGACATATGAGTATTTATTCATAATTACCACAGCTTCCATGCCCGATAGCTGCCCATACTGTGAACCTGCATATATTATATATGATTCCGTATCATAGAAAGTTCCGTACTGGTCTTTAATTAGTGCAACCACGTTCAAGTTCTGTAAAACAATAATTAAGTGATACAAACATTAAGCTCATGAAATATTTTTTTCTTAACGGGAACATACGTATAAAATCATCGTTCCGGAAACTATTATGTATTTTCATGCAAGAATATATTATACTGTATGTATTGTTCTTGATCAAAATATCTACAATTTCTGTTGATCAATGTAGTGTTGTTGTATACCTCTACTCTCCATATAAGAAAATCCGCATAGTTCTTGTTGATTTTCTTGAATGCCACATCTATGTTGCCAGGTGGATTACCCGATAGCGCATCATCCTGAAATTTGATAATTTTACAAAAATATCTTTTCTGGATGAATTTTTCTACATACAAGTTACCGAATTTCAATTTTTTTAAATCATGTTCAAGAAAGCCTCAAAATTGATTCAATTGACGTATCAAATATCCTCAAATTTGTCCAGCTTTGATGTCTGTTCGTAGAACAATCACAAACCAGTCAGAGCCAATCAGCATTTGCCATTTGCAGTTTGCAAACTATTTCTGACTGACATTGGCCAACCAAATTAACGCTGACTGGTTTGTGATTGTTCTACGAACAGACCTAATATTAACACATTGGGATTTGAAAGTCTGCTTTTGACATTTTATGGTCAAAATTATAGTTTCCATGTATAAAAGACTGTCCACGGATAGGGTTTACAAAAGTACAAATCGATATAAAATTTCTTTTTTCGGAAAAAACTCTTTCTTTAAATAAAAATAGAGGTAGTTTACACTTGGAAAAATTCAGGTTTTTGAAGTTTTTGCGAACCCTCTATTTTATTTACAAGCAATCTTTTATCAAGAATGAGTTTTTCCGAAAAATAATTTTTTTTCTCCATTTTTGCTCTTCTAAGCCCTATCCGTGGACAGTCTCATGAAGAAGAACAAGAATGCCGGTGTATTGTATTATGTGATGCACTTGGGAAAAGAAAAAAGAAGCTCGACGTTATGACAAAGTAGATCCCGTTATAGAGCATCTAACCTACTGAATAATATATCAGTATACGAAACAACCAAATATAAACAAACTGTCGAATGTCTTCAGTGGATTTCGAGATCTTGTTTAATTCAATTGGACATGAAATAGTAATTTGAAACAAAACAAAACTATAGGCAAAGTCTCCCAGTCAATGAGAGACTGGCAGTAGCCCTTCTTTTCTTGGCCACTGGAGACTCCTATTCTCATCAGCTTGATGTATTTATTTAAAATGTCAAGGAAGCATTTCAAAAATATTTGTGGAAGTCTGTAAAGCTCTGACAGAAGTATTAAAAGAGAAAAAACTAAATACAGGTGAGTGAGTTTTCATTTTTTAAAGTAATTAGTAATGGTATACAAAATAGCGACATTTTAGCTTCATTGAGGCAGCAATTTTACTCCAGGCATCGTGTTTTGACGTTTTTATGCGATGATCATTATTGTTGGGACTCCATAATAGATGCTTTTGTTCATATAGATCTATTGATCAATCTCAAACAAGGTACCATCGCGACTCAATTGATGAGTTTGATTATCCATGGTTTATCAACAATAAAAACAAATAGCAACAATTTGCACGCCCTACTTGACAAAATCACCGTCCAAATTGACGCGCACAATTTTATGTATCGACGGCACGCGGGAACAAACTATGGGCCCGATTTACATTTTTTTTTATTTTACAAAATCGAAACTAGAACATATTTTGGGCCATATACAGAAATTTTTTTTTTTTCAAACGATAAAACCCTCAAATCAATTGAAGAAATTGGGCCGCGCCTAAAAGGGGCGTGGCCTGCATGGTGATGACGTAATTTTGCCCACTAGAACCGTTTCTGAACCGGCTGTTAACCTTTTTTTTGATCTATCACTGTGACTCCGAATGAAAAACATATTGTGTTTATGTCAAATCATATAGTTCAAATTGAGTGAAAAAACAGTCCCTGATACATATTGTGTAGTTCCTGAATGTCCAAATAGATACCTCAAGAAATGCCCCAGATAAATTATTTATAAATGTATAGGTAGGTACCTTCCGATCCCAAAGTAAGAAGAGTTTGGCAGAGCAGAATGCAATGCATCGAGATCTTTATTTTGATTTAGGTAGGTGTCCATCTCCATAAAAATGTCAACTTCCGGCAAATTCAAAGAATCTGCTTTTATAAACCCGGTTCGAACTGAAAACCATTGTTAAGACAGTTATACAGCAGTATAGTGTACTTTGAAAACCCAAATTCACTTTGGTCGAAGCGGAATATAAATATATCACTAACGGTAGCAACGCGCGTTGCTAGGTAAGCAATGAGCAAAATGATGTCAGCAACCTCTCGCCGATTTATCAATCTTTGAGCTTGAATAAATGGAAAAAAGAAGACGACAGACATTTTGACAGTGTCTTTTAGTAATAGAAAGGTATCGAATTGAATGAAAAAAATATGCAAACGTTAGTATAGATGATCTAAGGTTGGAAACAAGCCCATTCGCGCGCATGCAGAAATGAGCGCACTACCGTCCAAATTGACATGTTCTGCAGCGTTCGCGAATGTTTTGCGCTGTTTGCTGCATTCATCTGTACGCACCTTGATGAGCCCTTTTTTAGGAAACAAATAAAGAAGATCAGGTATCAATATAAGCACTGGTTTGATTGATTTATCAAGTTATCATTCACTTCTTGATGAATTAAGGTCTGTTCGCAGAACAATCACAAACCAGAAAATGTGACTTAATTATGTGGTATTTTGATTTATTGGAGAAGTGTATTTATTTTGTCTGTGAATTGTACAGTGGAAAGCATTTGAATTTGCACACTTTATTTAAAACAGTTATTTTTGACAACCCTCGTTATATTCTAATATAGGTACTAGACCAGGGTGAAATAATAATCCAAAACACATACGATCTGCTAGATCGTTTCACTGTCTCTAATCACGAGTGTTTACTTTGATGATTTTTGGTTTTAAACCATGAATAACCAAAACTGTCAAGCCACGGCCCACGGCGACGGCGCGGTGTGTATTGTGTACATACGTGTGTCCCAGATTCGTTTCTCTACACAGGGATCTTGGCTCCTATTATACCTACATCAAAGGTTAGATGGCGAAAGTTTTAAAGGAAACTTAGTGCATTCGATATCTGGTTTTAGATTTGCGATCGGTAAATTTGTTTTGGAAATATCGGCGAAAAACCAAAAATGGCGGATTTTGTTCTTTGCCAGTAAATCCGAAACGGCTAATTTGACAGCTATGAAAATGTGACATTATCTGGACACCTTTTAAAGACGAATATAATGGCGTGTATGACATGTCTCAATCGTCTTTTGTTTCTCCGCAACCCTCAATTTTCATTTTTCTTATTTCCGCCATATTGAATTTTTTGATTTTTGGAAAGAGCGTAAAATTTCCAGACTAGTGATGTCCCACAAGTGCATACAAGAATTTGGTATCATCGGAATATCACATTCCGTATTGTTAGGACTCAATCTTTTCTAATTAGGCCATGATTTATTTGTCAGAAAACTGGTTTATAAGCAAATCCTAGGAGGCTTTGATCTGTCGTTCAATGACTTTGCCGAAAGAGGGCGTTGTGGTCTATAGCACCCCGCAAATAATAATTCAGTATGAAAGTTGTGTTTACGTAAATAGTAGTACGCTTCTCTGTTATTGAAATCATAAATCTGACAAACAAATTCTCGAAACCAATTAAAAATGCCCGGTATTCCTCATTCCAATGAAGAAAAGTTGGATATGTTAGCGCTGTACTCGCAGTCACATAGAAATGCGAGACGTCTGTGTCTGTTTGGTGTGGGGTCATTGGTAATGTAATCTAACTTACCATTCTCAATTGGGCAACTCTCAATCAACAATTTCAGAAAATCGACTTATGGGACCATTTGACTACAGCCTAAACGGACAGAGGTACCTAGATCTTTTGCGAAATCGAAGATGAGTTAAGAAGAACCTGGTTGCAACAGGATGGATGTCCAGCTCACAACACCATTCAATTGAGGAAGTTCTTAATAGAGAAGTTTGAGGAACGAATCATTTCATTAAATGGTACAATACCCTGGCCTCCTAGATCCCCCGACCTTTCGCCCTTGGATTTTTATCTCCGGGGCCTTACAAAGAATGAGGTCTATGGATTTGATCCTCCTGCGACTATAGAAATCCTGAGACAAAGTATTCTTGACACATTTACAAATATCAACAGAAACATTAAACATACTTTTTACAAAAAACAGTTACTAATTGTCAAAAATGCCTCAATGCAAATGGACGTCATTTTGCAAACTTGTAAATCAATACCGAGGCAGTTGAGAACTTGATCAGATTTCACAGTTATTTTCACATTACAGTATTTTAATTTTTAATTTTTTTGTATCTACCTGTAAGTTATTCAAAGAATCAAGTAGTGTTGATTGAATAAACAACGATTTTTCTGACATTTTATTCAATACACTCATAGACTCGTTGAGAAGTCATTATTGACGTCCATGTTCTATTGAAAATTCAATGCGTTCAAGTTTAACACGTTCGCTGCACACCAAATAGGGTGACCTTAGGTTGATACAGTACCTACCTATTAATGATGTTTTGCGACAAATAAATCATGGTCTCCTTAGAAAAGATTGAGGCCTAACTACGAAGAGTTAAATTTCGATGATACTTGGATCTTTTATGCACTTGTGGGACATCACTTGACTGGAAAATTTACTCTCTTTCCAAAAATCGAAAGATCCAATACGGCGGCCATAAGAAAAATGAAAGTTGAGGCGGGATGTGGGAAAACAAAAGACGTTTGAGACATGTCATACACGCCATTTTATTCGTCTTAAAAAAGTGTACCAATAATGTCACATTTTCATAGCTGTCCAATTAGCCGTTCATACTGAATTATTATTTGCGGGGTGCTATAGACCACAACGCCCTCTTTCGGCAAAATCATTGAACGACAGATCAGAGCCTCCTAGGATTTGCTTATAAACCAGTTTTCTGACAAATAAATCATGGCCTAATTAGAAAAGATTGAGTCCTAACAATACGGAATGTGATATTCCGATGATACCAAATTCTTGTATGCACTTGTGGGACATCACTAGTCTGGAAATTTTACGCTCTTTCCAAAAATCAAAAAATTCAATATGGCGGAAATAAGAAAAATGAAAATTGAGGGTTGCGGAGAAACAAAAGACGATTGAGACATGTCATACACGCCATATTATTCGTCTTTAAAAGGTGTCCAGATAATGTCACATTTTCATAGCTGTCAAATTAGCCGTTTCGGATTTACTGGCAAAGAAAAAATTCGTCATTTTCGCTTGTTCGCCGATGTTTGCAAAACCAATTATTGACCGATCGCAAATTTGGAACCAAATATCGAATGCACTAAGTTTCCTCTAAAACTTTGTCCATTTAACCTTTGATGTAGGTATGATAGGAGCCAAGATCCCTGTATAGAGAAACGAATTTGGGACACACTACACACTGTATAGCTATACAGTGTGTCCCAGATTCCCGCAACCCGCCTCAACTTTCATTTTTCTTATGGCCGCCATATTGGATTTTTCGATTTTTCGAAAGAGTGTAAAATTTCCAGTCCAGTGATGTCTCACAAGTGCATAAAAGATTTAAGTATCTTCGGAATAGCACATTTCGTAGTTAGGACTCAATCTTTTCTAAGGAGGCCATGATTTATTTGACAGAAAACTGGTTTATAAGCAAAATCCTAGGAGGCTCTGATATGTCGTTCAATAATTCTGCCGAAAGATGGCGTTGTGGTCTATAACACCCCGCAAATAATAATACAGTATGAAAGTTGTGTTCACGTGAATAGTAGTACGCTTTATAGGAAAATGTATCCCCTTTCAAAATATATAAAAATAAATATACCATTACATTTGATTTTTTTGAAAAAAACTCAAAAACATGTTACCATTTCAGTTAACGCTATCTAGCGGCGACGGCGAAGGTCAAAAATTCAAAACCAAAAAAGTTTTTTGAAGTGCAGATCATGCTCTTTCATATGAGACCAAGATCGCGTCAATCGGTTGGGTTGTTTCAAAGTTATGAGCATTCTTGAGTTGTAAGGTTTGACAGCTGATACCTGTCTTATTTGACATGTTAGCAAAAAAAATCAAAAAAACAAATTTGAACGAAATCTCTCAAGGAATCCATAGCGGTACTCATTTGTATTTGTTTGTATTCAAAAATCACGAAAAAACAGCGATTTTGTGTTTTGATAGCACCGTTACGCCATCTTGTGGCGATTTTGGGAACTTTGATATATCTCCAGCATTTTCTCTATTCCATATTACCCAGTAATTTTTTTTCCGCAGGACTCGGATGTAAGTACAAAACATCCAAAAATCAAGCCATACCAGGATCATCAATATCAATTTAACTTGAAAGAGCCAAAACTGTGGAATATTGTTGAAGACGAGTCCGCAGTGAAACAAGTGGCCTAAATTATGAACAGTAGCAGAAATTCTATGCAAAAAATCAAACCACAAGACCCAAAATCACCCTCAATGAACATAATATTATTATTGCGATGTACCTTAAAGTAATTTTCCTGCATCATGAGGAATAATACTGTGGGATAAATTGAGCAAAGATGTTAACACCTGTAGATATTTGTATTTATCTATATCTTGAAAAATGTACGAAATTTTAGGCAGAAATGGTGCTTGTATTAAATATCAAAACTTTGTAGTATTACCTTTCTCATTATTAAAATTTTGTTATAAGTTTGATAAACATCCAGTGTTACGAAAATATCATCATATGTCACTAATTTATTTATTAAACACGCGGACTTTAATAGTATGTAGGTACTAAATACTTTTGATTATTGAATATTGTCGTTTTATGATAAAGTATTTGCAAACAAGCTGATAACATGAATAATTATAAATTCCAATAAACCAACTACTTTGTGCAGGATGTCTATTTAAGAATGGCAAGGCGCCAGATCTCCAAAACTAGGCATCCCAGAGACTTGCCGAAAAAAAAAATACTGGGTAATATGGATTAGAAAAAATGCTTGAAATATATCAGAAGTTCCCAAGATAGCCACAAGATGGCGTAACGGTGCTATCAAAACACAAAATTGCTGTTTTTTTTGTGATTTTTGAATAGAAACAAATAAAAATCAGTACCGCTATGGATTCATTGGGAAATTTCCTTCAAGTTTGTTTTTCTCATTTTCTTTCTAGCATGTCAAATAAGACAGGTATCAGCTGTCAAGCTTTACAACGCAAGAATGCTCATAACTTTGAAACAACCCAACCGATTGACGCGATCTTGGTCTCATTTTGAAGAGGGGGTTCTCTTCTTCCACAATTTTGAGATTTCAAATGATTCCGATCAAAACAGACGATTGTATTCAGTATAATATGCAGACGACGGACATTTTCTGAATTTACTCAAAATTTTCAAATGCAAAGGTATACTGAAAATTGTTCGTCTGAATTCTTGATAAAACTCCGCACAACTTTCATGTCACTTGTTTCTAGATTTCGAAATAAAAGAGCTACCTATACGCTTTTCTGTAATTTAATGTAAAATAGTAATACTATTCAAGGTGCCCTCGTAATGAAGATATTAACAAATTTTTGCGTCTCCTAGTAACCACCCAGTCACTGTTTTATTTCAAACAAATTATATCTTGAATAGATGGACTTTTCTGCATCAAATAATTACAAAAAAGCATTAAGCTTATTTACTTCGAGAGCTAGAAAAAAGTGTACTGCATGAAAGATGTGCAAAATTCATTCGGCATTCCAGACGAACTATTTTCACTATGCCTTTGTATTTCAAAATTTTGAATAAATTTGAGAAATGTTCGTCGTCCGCATATTATATTGAATAAAATCGTCTCCACTGATCAGAATCATTTAAAATCCCAAAATTGTGGAAGACGAGAACCTTTTCTTCAAAATGAGACCAAGATCGCGTCAATCGGTTGAGTTGTTTCAAAGTTATTGACATTCTTGCGTTATAAGGTTTGACAGATGATACCTGTCTTATTTGACATGCTAGAAAAAAAATCAAAACAATAAATTTGAATGAAATTTATCAAGGAATCCATAGCGGTACTCATTTATATTTGTTTCTATTTAAAAATCACGAAAAAACAGCAATTTTGTGTTTTGATAGCACCGTTACGCCATCTTGTGGCTATCTTAGAAACTTCTGATATATTTCCAGCATTTTCTCTATTTCATATCACCCAGTATTTTTTTCTCGCAAGTCTCTGGGATGCCTGGTTTCTATGAGATCTGGCACTTTGCTATTCTTAAATAGACATAGAGACTCAGGAAAAAAATCTGTAGAGTAATCGGCTCAAGAGAAAATGCTGGGAATATATTTCAAGCTTCTAGGATCGCCGCAAGGGGGCGTAACGGTACTGTGAAAACAGAAAATCGACAATTTTCGAAATTTTTCGCTTTGAACTCCGACACTTCTCTCTAAGTTATCAAATAAGACAGCTGCAAGCCGTCAAACTTGATTTCACTTGATTCACTTGATTCACTATAACTTCGGAATACCTGAACCGATTTGACTGTTCTTCAGCTGATTTTAAGGAAGAAAATCTGCTTTTTCCGCACACAACATGAATAATTGTGAAAGTCAAACCTGTATTTGAGTTTTTTTCGAAATGAATCCCGCGAGGAACACTTTTGAAACAGCCCCTATAAATTTAAATAAGTCAAAAAAATACACAACAGATTTGTTTTAACTCGCGTTTAACATTTTCTTCGGTTGATGTTCAAAAGAAAAGCTCTTGAATGAGAACCTCAACTATTTTTCGTTTTTTCTTTTCCACGAGCAGCTGACAAGTAGAATACACTGCACCACTCTCCAGATATATTACGGACCAGTGAACACCTTATTCCAAAAATATTAAAAAAAAAACTGAAATTAACTAAAAAAAAACAAAACAAAAAGTGCAAATGCTCAAAATCCACTCTACTTTTTGACACATTAAAATTTACAGGGGCTAATTCAAAAGTATTCCTCGAGGGATTCCTGATGAAGTCTCCGTAACTCTTCTATTTCAAAAGATATAGAAAAATTACCTTGATGAAAGTGGTAGGAAATTATCCAAATAACACGATGGAGACATCTACCTAGTGGGTTTGCATTTGAAAATTTCGAAAAAGTCTCAAATACAGGTTTGACTTTCACCATTCATGTTGTGTGGTCGGCTAAAGCGAATAGGATCGACCTCGAGTATATGGACCAGAAAAACCAGATTTTCCTCTCTAAAATGAGCTTAAGTATAGTCAAATTTGTTAAGGAATTTCGAAGTTATAGGCAAATTAGTGACATCAAGTTTGACGGCTTGTAGCTGTCTTATTTGACAACTTAGAGAGAAATGTCGGGGAAGCAATTTTGTCGAGAATATCGTCCAAAATCTGTTTCCATAATCTTATTCAGTAGTCCACCGTGAAAATATTCGAAAATTTATCGACTTCCTGTTTTCACAGTACCGTTACGCCCCCTTGCGGCGATCCTAGAAGCTTGAAATATATTTCCAGCATTTTCTCTGGGGTAAGTTTGGGTTATTATTACTATACAAATTTTTTTCCTGGGTCTCTATGAAGGATAGTATACGAAAACTGGCACCCTGTCGCTGCAAATGAATCACTCTGTACAATATATAGGGTGTCCCTCATAAAAATCGACATAGAGCGGGAGCATGTAGGAGAACCCAAAATATTACGAATCAATGCAATTTACATAATATACACCAAGTTGCACCCCTAAGAAGTGATACGCCTCGCAAGTGAGGTTTCAAATTTCGAAAACATTCAATATCTCAGGTATATCTGAACTTAGAAACACCAAATTTGGTCCACGTTTTCAGTGTACTAAGAGCATTCATCGACAGTAATTGGAGTTTAATCGAGGTGTTCTAAAGTGTTGATAATGGATGGCGCACCATCAAAATGAGACAGCTCTTTTTAACCCGTTGGCGGACTTGAAAAATCATTGTTCCATTTTATGGGAAATTTAATTCTAAAACTACTCTTGCTCTTGTTAATTTTCAAATAACTTTGTCGTTTTCAGCAAAAACTCAAATATCTGAAAATTCGTATTGTAGCTGTCATATTGAAAGTCATCGAAAATTTCAACGTTGGCTATGGAATCAAACGCAGACTTGAACATTCAGAAAGTAAGCCATTTAATCAGTAGTTCTTGCTTTGTATTGTCCATATAGCCGGGACATTTTTCTTTTCAACATTTCCAACGCGGGTTTATAAAAATGAATCCGTTTTATTGATCAGTAGGTATTTAACTGCTCTATTCTTTTGGAGTTTCTCCAAAACACCTTCCCGTATCTACTTAACAAGGTTCTACTACAATTTGGACTGGAAAATCAGTTAATGCACGATGGAACATCGCCTCCTCCTTAATAACCTCGATAATAATGTAAGAGACTTTTGAAAGCATCAGTATTCAAATAAATGGATTAGAGCAGAAAATTGACAAAACTTTGGCCTCCAAGAGAGAAGTGCCATTTGAGGTACTCGTGACCTCAAATGGCACTTCTCTCTTCAGTTACTGTTGAAATAATTTTGTTGTTTCACAGTTCCACGTCAGTTGCTTATCGAGCCGAATTGTGGAATCGGATTACAGATAAATGCGCCCTCATCAGAAACAACTAACATTTTGGTGATCATTCCGAACAATTAATGTAACTTCTCAGTACTAACTGTATGTTATTTCTATTTGTTACTTTTTCTATTAAATGATTTTCATTTCCACTTTTCATCTTATTGTAGAGACTGACATTCAATTTCGTAGCCAACTTAAAAATGTTTGTCGATTTTTATTATGACAGCTACAATACGTGTCATCAGTAATTTGGGTTTTTTGCTCAAAACGACAGATTTTTGTGAAAAATAACAGGAGCAAAAAAATGTTTTAGAAGTAACTGCCTCAAAAACGAAACAATAATTTGTCAAGTACGCCAAGGGGTTAAGAAGCTCTGTCTTATTTTAAGGGTGCATCATACCTTATCAACCCGTTAGAGGGTCTTGATTCAACTCCGATTACTATCGATTAATGCTCCTGGTACACTCACGACATGTTACAAATTTGGTGTTTTTAAGTTGAGGTGTAACTGAGATATTGATTTTTTTCGGAATTTGAAACCTCACTGCTTGCAAGGCGTGTAACTTCTTAGGGGTGCAACTTGGTATATATGTCGGTTTTGTTAGATCATAATATTTTGGGTTCCCCATGCTCCTGCTCTGTGTTGACTCTTATGTTGGACATTCTATATTTTTGCACTTTTGAGGGGTGACAGGCAGGTTTTCACGATACAAATTTTGTTCAACGGATATTTGCACACGAAGGTACCTACAGTTATCTATGGAAATTTAACATTATTGACTGCATTTCGTTTCGCTCGACTTGATCATTTAACCAGAAATTATTATTATTGTATTAAAGTGATATCATAGAAATTATATTTTCGAGTAATTAAATTAAAGTAATTAAATTACAAACTGATACCTACCTACTTTCTTTCAGTTCACCTCCACGTTTTTTTTATACAGGGTTATTCACGTTATTCGACACGAAACATTATTTCTAAAGTATCTGATTTGAAAGAATTTTTTTTTTCTGTATAGATAGGGACCCTCAAGGCTACATTTTAAAAATGTTTTCATTTCATACAGGGTGTCCCCAAAACACGAAACGTATCAAAGTTATATTTTTTTAAATGGAACCTCCTTTATATCAATTGATATTTCAATTCCTTCTTCAATTTGGAACAAAAATTGTGATACAACTATTGTTCCTAAATTCAACCGTTATCGAGATATCGCGTCATAAATATATGGCATTTTTGCACCTTTGACATGCTATAAAACTCAAACTATTCAAGTTAGGGAAAAATGGTTTGCACTTTCCTATCTTAACTTTTCAATAGCTATTCAAGCAGATTAAATTCATTCTTGTGAAAAAATGTCAAAATGTGTCGAAAAAAGTTGACAGTTGACGGTATCTTCTATTCAAATGACAGATTAGCTCTTGAAAAGTCAAGATGGGAAAGTGCAGGCCATTTTTCTCGAACTTGAATAGTTTGAGTTTTATAGCATGTCAAAGGAGCAATAAAAATGACATGTTTTAAACCGCGATATCTCGATAACGGTTGAATTTAGGAACATTTGTTGTATCACAATTTTTTATCAAAATTCAAGAAAGAATTGAAATATCATTTAATATACAGGGGGTCTCATTAAAAAAAAATCAACTTTGATGCGTTTCGTGTTTTGGGGACACCCGCTGTATAACGTGAAAATATTTTTATGTTTAAATGTAGCCTTAAAGGATCCCTATCCATCCAGAAAAAAAAAACAATTTTGAACCAGATACTTCAGGCATAATGTTTCGTGTCGAATAACGTGAATTACCCTGTGTAATTAGTTTCTGTCAAGGTTTCTGTTATTGTAAGTTCTCATGAAAATTGACTAATAAAAATGAAATACAACTTTTATCCATTTACTTTCTACAATCATGTATAATCAAACTTGGTACCTACATGATTTCGGAATGACAGTTTGATCAGAGTGCAGGCGAGGGAAAGTACTAATTTCAGCAGAAAGGAGTAACCTCGAGATCTATATGAAGGTTATTCATTATCCGTTTGGAACACCCCGATTCGCATCCACTTTTGAACTTTTAACGATCTTGATACAATGGAATGATATAATAAATATATAATGGGAGCTCATCATTTATCCAATTCTCAATTTAGTTTTTGATAAAACTGGTACTGTCCGTCAAATAAAACCACACTTCAATTTCTAGAAGGGTGTTGGGTGCTAGATGTATATCAGCCCATTAGAGCTAAATCAGCTCAGTTATACTCATCAATACAAAGTATTCTCGATTGTTTTTAATAATATTGAAATATAGGTAGGTACCTAACGATATTTTTGCTAGCAGTTTTTTTTTTTTTAATTTGATGTGGTAGATTCATCAACACATCAGAGATTTTTTTCCTGGCTTTTTTATACAAGTACGCAGTTGTTTGTTTCAAAAAATATACCTTTATGTACATTAAATGTTCAAATAACTCAAAGAAAATAAATGATAGGCGAAATCAAAGGTCTACTGAAGTGAGAGATATATCTACAATGATTATTCTCTGTACCACCATATTAAATCATTTCAGGAGATTTCTAACTACATGTCCGTTTTTTATAGTGAGGTGAGCATAAGTACTTTTTTTTTTAATGAGATAAGTAGCTGCATTGCAGTGATGGCGTGAGTTTTAACCAAAGGACAGACTGATGCGAATAAGTAACACGGCCAGCTGACAACATTGGACACTTATCCTATGCAGCCACACATTTTTTTCTAATTCAGTCTACTTTCAAACTCTCAATTATTCACACGAAATATAATAAAAAGATTGTACACACACAATAGCGGACTGTCATTAATTTGCAATCAGTTCTTCGTGGAACGTTTATGTTTACTCGAGGTTCACTCTTGCATATCAGTTTCTCATTCATTACGATGCGATGTGACAATTCGACTCGCATAGGTAGAGGATAATATATTATTTATCCATGGGTAGATTCTTATCATTTGCTTTATTTGAAATCATGATTTTAATCAGTGAGAAAAAAATGAAAAAAAAATAAATAAAAATAAACTTCTTATTACAAAAAATAATGTCCTTTTGATAGAGGAAATTGATGACACAGATCAGATGCCGGTGTTAAATATTCAAATTTTATTCTTTCATTTTTTCATCAAGATAAAGGGAATAGAATCGAGATTGAGTTAACGTGTTATCATTGTTTGAATCGATTTGTTAAAAGATCAAGAATCATCAAATATCTTGAGATTTCTAATGACTTCATGATGGAATGTACCCTGTAAATGTTTTTTTTCTTGCAGAGAATATACAGAGCCAATAATGAGGAAGAAATAATTGTGGTTATTACTGTTATACTTTTTAATGGCTTTGCTGTTTTTGTTTTCGGTTTAAGTATTTATAAACAATAAACAGTTTCGTGATTCATCTGGCTATCATATTCTCTAAGCACGAAATGTTACAGACACAGGCACACTTGGAAATATTAACGTCCGAACTGGTTTACCACAGATATGGTCGCATGTGGTTGACATGGCTCTTATTCGGCACGACAAGAAACGGCTGGAAGAAATCGTGACGATGAATATTATGCTCTCATATTACTGTATAGTTGGGCGAATGAGAGTATTGCAGAATCCATGTGATTCAGATATTTATAGTATAATATAATACTACACAAATCATTCAATATTATAATGATTTGAGTTTTTATTGAAGACATGGAAATTGTGTGCAGTGTATCACTGTGGTGATTCAAGACGGTAGGTATGCAAAGATCGAATTATCTGGCAGAGTATTTGAACGAACAAATTTAAACGATTCTACAAAAATAATACATTATTACAGTCGCGAGCAAAAAGTTGGAAACAACCCAAAATATAATCATAATTTTGATCCTGCACCAATACTCTAAGAATTAATGGTGCATTGGCAAACTTCAATCCATTTGTCAGTTTGTGGTTTAAATTTCTGTTTGTGTGAATTCTGATAAAAATGGCATCATTTGAAAAAGGAAAATTATGTCCTTTCTGTCTATGAAACTTTGAACTTGGGAAGAATTACCCATTTCAAGTTCATTGCCAAGTTAAAAAATTTATAGCTGGACTATCCTCCAATTATGATGAGATTTTCAGGAAGTATAAATAGTTTTTGCCCCTCCCTCGAATGATGCTAGCTTACAAAAAACAAAAAATTGGAAATAAAAAAGTGCAGATTTATTGTGAAATTGCGAGTTGTGAATTTTGAAAAATGGTCATCAAGAATCACCCCTCATTTCTTTACCAATGTTTTGGAAACACTTTATTGCTTACGATTCTGAAAAGCATTAGGTAATTCTTCTCACCATTCCTACATTCAGCAGAAAATACAATAATAATAATATCTATGTACCTACGATATGAGGTTTGCGAGACCGAGACCAAGACCAAAACAAAGAGTCCCGGTCTTGTCATGGTTCCGCGAACCCCCACCAACGACGATGAACCTCAATAATACCTAGTTGTTTTAAATCGCTCTGTAAAAACTTGACTTGAACACTGTTTTTTGTTATGCAATATATATATTTTACAGTTTCAATATTGCGATTATAATTAATTTTTTTTATACAGTTGACCTGATTGGCCTGTTACCAGAACTGTAAAGAAATGAGATGTAGGTAGGGTGAACTTCCCAGACATGCGATAATCTTGATTGAATATCAGAACTCGCGTTTTTTTTTCATAACAATAATTAGAAATACTAGGTTCATAATGAAAGGTTCTGTTCGAGACAAATAAAGGATTTCTCGTTCTTAGCTATTTCATATTCATAAGCTTATATTAAAATTTTAATTAAAAATAAGAAGTATAAGAAACAAAGGCTCCAAATACTTGCAACGGCAAATCTAGAGCCCTTATTTCAAATTCCAAATAATTAAATGTGTATTTAAATCTAACAGTGATAAAAATAAATATAAAAACATATTTACATATTCGTTGACCAAGTCAAAAATCTGCATTATGCTACTGAGTCACAGCTTTAGCACCAAACAACACAATTAAAATATCAGCAGACACTCTAAATAACGATATGTTGTTATATCATTGACCGGAACTAACTTAATCGTAGACGGATGAAGAGCGCAAAGAAGAACGAAGAGTAATAAGCAAGTCTTGTAAAGCACGCAACGATTGGTACGATGGCCCAGAAAAGATCCCCTCTATATTACCACTACGCAAAGTGGAAGTGTTGTGATGATACAAAAAGTCTTCAACTTTCAAAATTACGTAGGTATAAAAACTAAAAAACAATTTTTGGGCAAGAAAAATATGGCTACTGTTTTTTATTCTCATTTAAATCGTTGATGTTGCTCATTGCTCAATATATGGGTCGGCATCATAACAAATGATTTCTAGAAATCTCACAAATAATTTTTTTGAAGATTTCATTGAAATCTTAATTTGTGGTATGACAAGTCCTCAGAACATTGAAAGACTAGAACCAGTGAAGGACGACTTTGTTTTAGCTCAACATCTACATACATAGGGGCAACGTTCTCGAAAGGGGGGTTTTGTTCACTGGGCTGGTATAGGTAGTGTCGGTCACAAAAAATGATAGTGATACCTACTTCTTTCTATTTATATTCGTCTTATGAATTATTTATAATTATAAACTACATTATCGAATTGAATTCAACCAGTAGATAATTATATTCCTTTCTTTTTGCGGTTTTCTCGTAGAACATTGAACCACTAGAACAAGCATAGCACCCCGAAAATACACGATTTGTTTGAGTCGATAACATTCTATTTCTGTTTTTGTTTATATAATGGTATTTTGACACATTTGTGATAAGATCTCTACAATCCAACCGTCCATGAAGAAGCTCCACAAACACAGCACTTTTTTGGTATAATTTCCACACTTAATCCTCTTCTCGAGCACAAATCTAGCTATTTACCTAACAAGTGCGGAAAATTAGTTTTTCCGCACGAGTCTGCCGTTCACCGACCGACGCGTAGCGGAGTTCGGTGAAGCAGCCGAGGGCGGAAAAACATTTTCACGATATCACGATATCATTTCACGGATATCGGATATCGGATATCGGCTGTAGCAAAAATCATTTTTAACTGGAAAATGACAGCAACCGTCACCTTGAAGCATCTATCACCGTCATGGGAACGCATTTCAAATAACTCGATTGTCCAACGTTGCCGTTTGTGATAAGAATTCCTCTTATCAACTTTTTAGTGTAAAAGATCAAGGAAAATCGTTCGATTAATCAACGAGAAGTAGTAGTAGCGATGAAGAAAGGCTACACACTCCTTAAATATAGAAGAGAAATACATTTATTTGGATTTCCAGGGATTCTTGCAACTCTGATTGTTAAAAAAATATACATACTGCCATTCCTGATCATTCGATGATACTCAATATTACAAAAAAAAAAAATGGTTTTGACTAGTCTAAGAGCCAGTGACATTTTTCAGTGATGATCTAGTTAAGGCCTATTTTTTAGGAGACTGTTGTACGGACCCCAATCGAGAGTCATCCGAGAGGGTTTGCCCTGATCACGGTTCGCCCCCAACATGAAAAATAATTTGCATCTTTTTATCATTTAGTTAAGGCTGAATTTTTCACCAGTTGTTCTTTGTTAGCCCATAATCATCCAGAAAAGTTGGCGGATTGATTGGCCGGTTCCTTAAGGGTGGCGCATCACCCTCAACATGTCGTGATACCGAAGAACTTTTTATGATTTAGTTAAGGCTGAAATTTTGACCAGCTGTTCTTTGATAGCCCACAATCATCTAGAAAAATTGGCGGATCGATTGGCCGGTTCCTTAAGGATGGCGGATCAACCCCAACATGTCACGGAAATATTGAACTTTTCATAATATGATTTCCTCAAGGCTGAATTTTTCACCAGTTTTCCTTTGGTAACCTACAATTATCCAGAAAAATTGGCGGATCGATTGGCCAATTCTTTATGAGTGGCGGATCACCCACAACATGTCACGAAAACATTGAACTTTTCATAATACCTATGATTCAGTAAGGCTAAATTTTTCACCAGTTGTTCTTTGGTAGCCTTCAATCATCCAGAAAATTTGGCAGATTGATTGACCTGTTCCTTGAGGGTGGGCGGGTGGCGGATCACCCCAAATATGTCGCGGGAACATTGAACTTTTCATAATTTGATTCAGTTCAGGCTGAATTTTTTACCAGTTGTTCTTTGGTAACCTACAATCATCCATAAAAATTGGCTACAAGCATCCAAAGATTTGGCAGATCGATTGGACGGTTCCTACAGGGTAGCGGATCACCCCCAACATGTAGTGGGAACAATAAACTTTCAATAACATGATTCAGTAAAAGGCTGAATATTCTAGTATGTTATTGTGGCAACCATTTTAAGTGTATATGTATATCAATTGGCGGACAAAATAGCGGTTCTAATCCGCCACCCTTAAGGAACTTGCCAATTGATCCGTCAATTTTTATGGATGATTGTGGGCTACCAAAGAACAACTGGTGAAAAATTCAGCCTCAACTGAATCAAATTATGAAAAGTTCAATGTTTTCGTGTCATGTTGGTGTTGATCCGACACCCTTAAGGAACTGGCCAATCGATCCGCCAATTTTTCTGGATGATTGTAGGTTACCAAAGAACAACTGGTAAAAATTTAGCCTTGACAGAATCATATTTTGAAAAGTTCAATATTTCCGGAACATGTTGGGGTTGATCCGCCACCCTTAAAGAGCCGGCCAATCGATCCACCAATTTCTCTGGATAATTGTAGGCTACCAAAGAACAACTGGTGAAAAATTCAGCCCCAACTGAATCATATTATGAAAAGTTCAATATGTTTTCGTGACATGTTGGGGTTTACCCGCCACGCTTAAGGAACCGGCCAATCGATCCGCCAATTTTTCTGGATGATTGTAGGCTACCAATAAACAACTGGTGAAAAATTCAGCCTCAACTGAATCATATTATGAAAAGTTCAATATGTTTTCGTGACATGTTGGGGTTGATCCGCCACGCTTAAGGAACCGGCCAATCGATCCGCCATTTTTTCTGGATGATTGTAGGCTACCAATAAACAACTGGTGAAAAATTCAGCCTCAACTGAATCATATTATGAAAAGTTCAATGTTTTCGTGTCATGTTCGGGGTGATCCGCAACCCTTAAGGAACTGGTCAATCGATCCGCCAATTTTTCCAGATGGTTGTAGGTTACCAAAGAACAACTGGTGGAAAATTTAGCCTTGACTGAATCATATTTTGAAAAGTTCAATATTTCCGTGACATGTTGGGGTTGATCCGCCACTCTTAAGGAACCGGCCAATCGATCCGCCAATTTTTCTGGATGATTTTGGGCTATTTAAGAACAGCTGGTCAAAATTTCAGTCTTAACTAAATCATTAGAAGTTCAACGGTCCCACGCGACATGTTGAGGATGACCGCCACCCTTAAGGAACCAGTCAATCGATCCGCCAATTTTTCTGGATGATTTTGAACTACCACAGAACAACTGGTAAAAATATAGCCTCAACTAAATGATAAAAAGATGCAAATCTTTTCACATGTTGGGAGCGTTCCGCCACCCCCTTGGAACCGCGATCAGGGCAAATCCTCTCGGATGACATTCGATTAGGGTCCGTACAACACTCTCCCAAAAAATAGGCCGTAACTAAATCATCACTGAAATGAAATGTCACTGGCTCTCCTACTATAGGTTTTGGTTAGTGAAATCCATCATTTTCATTAGAAGTACCTACAATATTTTCTTAAGTATACTTAATCCATTCATCAGTTTGATAAACAAAGGTATCATCTTTGTTAAACTCAAAGGATTTGGTTCAAAACATTTATGACACTGTGTATTCAAAACTGTTAGGTACCTATCTATACATTGGTAACTTCGAGATTTCTTATTGTTTGGAGAAGATTTAACTATAATTCAATTTTTGCGGTTCATCACTTTTACTAATGTGGCTAGATCCATAGGCTGAATGAATTGGCATACCTATTATAGGTATCTACCATGATACTGTGAGACAACAAGTATCATCACCCCCATCGAACAAGGTTGTAACTCACCTTAACACCAATTTGAGCTTTAATGATAGGCGAACTCAGCTAATCGAGACCTACACGGCAATAGTTACGACGAATCTCTACGGTCAACCGTTTCGAAGTTAATTAATTTAACAAGGCAGTATTTCGACTTAGAAATATTGTCTCAACATCAAACAGTTGTATTATGATATCCGTCATTTTTCTACAGGTCATTATTTTGCGCCTCACTGGCTATAAAGACGTTGAAGAACATCCAAAGCTTGTTCCTCGGATGAATCTTAGCCGAATATCCACATTTCACGTCGCAAGTTCAAATACAACAATATGTTGCACAAAAATATGGATGTCGGATACCACTTTTTGAGTTACATTCTGCTTTGTATCAGTTAAAACTAGTACTCTTATGAGGTTTGTGTCGGTCATATTTATAAGGACTTTTGGTAACAAAAAGTGAATTAGTGTGTGCAAAATGAATCGTACCAAAAAATATTGAATCTAGCATCTAGCATCTGATAACTGTGGAATATAGATGATGAGGCTAGTGAAGTAAGTACTTTTATTATTTTCTTACCTCACTTTTTTGTGAGGTGGAATTAGAAGTGCGATAATCATGTAATTTTCGAATTAATTCAATAGCTTGTTTTTCAAAGGAGATATTATGAAGCTTTCTATGCCAGCATGTAGGGCATGTTTATATTGACTCTTATAGCGAATTCATGAGTGCCATACTTTTAATGTCACTGATGAGTAGTCATTTCTGCCAAAAATGTCATGTATTCTTACGTTGAGTTGTTACACATTCCTTGGCGGATTCCGACTTCTATGGCCACCGTCCTTAGGTCTTGAGTTACGTCTTTCATGGAATCCCATAAATAGCTATTTACTATTTAGGCGCTATAACTCAACGTTTGGTTCAACCCACAGCTCTGCTTTCCAAAAATGACCCACTTTGATCCGTGTCTCACGGCTTCATTAATCGAGCAAGCCGGAGATGTCACCCATTAAGACCCGTATTCTCCGTTCATACTTGACCTCGTTCTAGGTTTGACGGCTTTTTGATACAAGAATTCGTATTGAAAATTTGGTATTTAAACGCCGTCAAACCTTGAACGAGTTCAAGTATGAACAGAAAATACGGGTTGAGATCGTTTCGACTCCAATGCCTTTGATCATTCGCTTAACCGGATGAGACTGGTACTCAACGAGAGCCAGCTATCCTGAGGGAAACTTCGGAGGAAATCAGCTACATATGGTTCGATTAGTCTTTCACCCCTATACCCAGTTCCGACGATTGATTTGCATGTCAGAATCGCTATGGACCTCCATATCCACTGACTTCGTCACAGCCTTTCGGATTCTAGATCTTGGTGCGCCTTTTCTCGCAATAAGAATGCAACGCCCAGGAATATTGAACGATCACTTTCAAGGGTAAAACACCCGTCCTCCCTCAGCCTCTACTAGGGAAACTTTCACTTTCATTGTGTCATTGGGTTTAGTGATTCCCAATGACTTTCGCACATGCACATACTAGACTCCTTGGTCCGTGTATCAAGACGTGTTCCAAAGCTATACTGTCGCGGATTTGGTAAGAGGTCTGTCCAAGAACTTTGTAATCAACAGTCACCAGGGGTCAGAATCGGCAACACATCTAGCGCGCTTGTCATGAGTTGAATGGTTCAAAAGTGGCCTTTAACCTTCAAGTATATCATCGAGCGAGTTAGCCAGTACTTGCACGTCCATTTGTAAAAGCCGTAAAGCGACACCCAACGGATTCCAATGTCCTACCAGAAAAAAAGTGACGAATGTCTTATCAGCATACAACTTCATATTGTCTTCTACGAAACGCGATAGATTTCTTCCTTTGACCTTCCAGGATTCTTAGGTTCACCACTAAACGGCTTCACGTACTCTAGAACTCTCTCTTCGAAGTGCTTTCCAACTTTCCCCTAACGGTACTTGTTCGCTATCGGTCTTGTGGTGGTATTTGGCCTCAGATAGAGTCCACCACACAAGGCATCCCTGCTATCGAGCAACCCGACTCTAAGGAAAGACCCTCCCACGATAAACAATAATGGTCACTACGGGCCTGGCACCCTCTATGACCGTTCTAGAAGTAAATTTGACGCATTGCATAATGTCGGGATAATGTTTGCAACATTTCATTGTAATTGATTATTATTATTATTTTTTTTAATTTGAATGAAAACTCTCCAAGAGGTTTTATTTTTGAAAATAAATTGAACTAGTTTGAAGTCTAAAGAATATAAAACGCCCTTTGTTTTTTTCATATATCAAATAAAGGTTTCTTTTGAATTGTTAAAAAAATGTATGTGAGAGTAACGACTTTATTCTCCGAAAAGTACCACCACTTTGCAGGGTTGTAACTCACTGAAGTTCGCATTTCCTGTACTTTTGGGAATACCAAAATATGACACAAAACAGAAAATGGTTTCTATATCTCAACTCTATATATGCCACTGCCTTCTGCACAGGATCAGTTTGATTGAGAGCTTCCACAGTGGTCCATATCTTTTGCTTCAGTTCATCTGCAGATTGTGGGTTTTGCGCATGAACAGCTTCTTTCAAGGTTCCCCATAAAAAAAAGATCAAAAGGAGCTTGATCGGGACTTTGTGGATGCCATGCAATTGAACCATTAGATCCAAATCCATTAATTGGATTCTTGATTTAAAATCTGATTGATGTCCCTGCCACCTGCCACGATGATATGGGGACATCTTGGCTGCCAAACCAAATTTTCCCTCACGTTTGCAGGTATAGCTGTGAGCGCATTTTCTATTTCATTAGTGAGCATGTTGAAATAGGCTGCTGATGTTAGATTTTGGTCGTGGAATAGGGGTCCTAGTACGCGTTTTTCCATAATCCATACCAAACTTTAACAGATCTTTGTTCTTGCCTGTTCACCTCAAAAGCTCTGCGCTATTTTGTATTGGACCAATAATGAGTATTCTTCCGATTAAAGATAGACTCAGCTTTAGTGAACACGGATTCATCTGTCCAAATTATATTTTCGAAAAATGATCTATTGAATTGCCTATCCATCATCTGCATACAAAACTCAAGGTTTTTCTGCCGTGTTGTTTCAAACAGGCTTGAATCGAAGTTCTTTGGACTCCCAAATGAGCCAATATGTCGCAGCTAATCTCATTGAAGTTTGGGGAGATTCCTCACAGTGCAGCAAAACGTTCAACTGAACCAAAAATGCGTTTTGGAGCAACGGTTTTCGTTCGGGATAAATTTCCATTTTTCCTGAATTCTTGGTAAATTCGGGTTAATGTTTTTTTGGTTGGTTGTCTTTCAATGTAAACTTATCTTTGCAATGACGTAGAGCCAACTCTGGACTCTTATTGCTAGTTATATAGCATTCCAGCATCTCCATTCTGTCTTCTAAAGTGAACATATCGAAAAGATAAAACTTTACCGCGTAGTTAATTTTTTTTCTTTGGAATGAAAATTTCTACAATTTGCAGAAGGTGTTTTATGATATTTGCTATGGAGACGAATCAACAAAAACCGTGGAGACCAACAAATACCATGGAGACGATCAAAAGAAGCTTCACAAAAAATATATATATATATAATAATCACCTGAAAATTTTTAGTCAAGATTAGTTTGAGAACTATTGATTTTCCGAATAAACAACCTCATACAAACTCATGCTATTTTTTGACGCTGTTCAAGATAAAAGTAATAAAAATGTGGGTTTCCATTTGAAAAAAAAAAGATTTTTTGCCGTTTCCTCGATTCTTTTTTCAATCTCATTTTTTGAACACCCTCTATAATACTTTTTCAAAGCCAAAACACTATTTAAGTAAAAAACGCTTGAACTTAGGTATAGCACATTATACAGAAAAGTTGTCTAGAATTCTGCGTAGAATTCAAAAATGTTATAATATATAGGGTGTAGGGTGTTCCATTTGAAATAAGCGAGTTAACATCTATTTCCGGTATAATTGGAAGTGTCACAATCTTGAAAATATCTTAGACAAGTTCCTCTCATTGACTTTAGTAAACACCAAAATGTTCAATCATATTGTACAAGCGGTTCTCCATATAAGGAGGTGGGAAACAACGAAGCGGCCACAAAAAGAATGCCTACAGCACAATAATTGCCATATCGATAAACTATTGGCTAGTTTGTGACCGAGAAAATTAACCCACAAATTTGATCTGTCAATGTTATTCTATGAAATAATTGACTGCAAGTGCACAAAGTTTAGACGAAGATGGACGTGATACAGTCCAAAAAATGTAAACGAGGTCTCTGCCATACGGTATAGACATTTTATCGCTTAGACTATGGGTGAAATTCATAGTCCCCAAAAATTCGAGATCTCCAATTAATTGTTGATTCAATGGGATGAATGGATTGATCGATCTCCGATTATTTCATTTCATCGTCTGGAAATAATCACAGTGATCGACTTGTGAGTTCAATTAGTCTGATTTTATTACTATTTTGGGAGGGTTGTTGGTTGCTGTGAGAATTGAAATTAAGTTACAACCAATCCACTCACAAGGTGGGAATGTCATAACTAATTACTTGACGAATTATTACAGTTCCAGTAAAAAGATTTTTATGGTTTCCGAAATTTCAATTCTCTAGTTTGGTTTTGGTTGGCATTCCTTTTCTGCCGGTATATTCTTAACCTCAAATAATCAATGATTATTACAAGGAAGAAACAAAGGAAACAAATAACACTCATCGACTAATCTATGATTGGAGATTATATATACTTGAGACAAATAAATAAATTCCAGAATGACCAAAAATCACAGACTCACGAGTCCCAGATTAATGGCAAAACATTTCCAACTATGAAGCAACCAAAAATACCACTTTTTTGCCTTCAAGATTTTTCCTTATCTGGACTCGTTTTACTGATTTTGAAATCCTACTTAATCCGCAAAATAGAAAAAAAAAATAAGTTGGGGAGTTTGAAAGATTTATTTTTCCAAAACGAGACCAGATACGGAAAAAATCCAAGAAGCAAGAACGTTCTTAGATGTTATATTTCAGAAAAAAATAAAAATTACAAAAATGTCAGTGGCGTACAATAATTGTTTAACAAAAGTTTTTGGTTAGATGCCCCTGGGGACGACACTGGTCTTTATAATTTTTATATAGCTAGGGCTGAAGTGAGCTTTTATCAATAAAATAAAACTGTGCAATTTAAAAAAAATCGATTCAAGGATATTTGTAACCCTTCAGTTGAATAAAAAAAAATGAGAACAATGCATTTTCGTGCTCAAGTCTATATGGAATTTTTTTCGTAAAATTAGTTCAGGAATACGCCCTTAAATTTAATGTAAGCGATTGGGAAACACATTTTATAGTCGTGGATCATAAAGAGTATAATACCAACATCAATAATAAAAGGAGAGATAAGTTGAAATGCATGTAATAGTTCAACTTAGTATCAATCAGTTAAGCCTTATATGAATAATATCCGACAGAGTACTTACCGGACGCGTAGAGCGTGGTTCCTTGATCATACCGCGACAAATTGCGAATCACACCTTAAGATAAAGAGTTCTTCAAAATATTTTCTGTTTTATTTTTCGAGAGCTTTCAGTGACACAATACTAGAGAATAACCGTGTATAGATTCACATCCGATTTTTTTGTGTTGCTATAACGGAAGCACGCACCATGATCGCCAATTGTTTTGTTGGACAAAGACAAGCATGGGACTATTGGGAGACCGACGGGACGATAATTATTTACTTGTGCAAAATGTGAAAATTAGAAATAACGGTCGGGAGTTGATAAGCTGCTTGAAAATATTCCATTTGCACAAACATATCCTCCACAATAGCACCTACTCAACTCTTCCCTTGAAATAAGAAACTTTGTGGTACAACTGTTATTATTTTAAGCAGAATAATAATTAGTATTCATGATAGTCATAACATAAGTATAATCTGTTACAAATACGCAATTGGAATATTTGCCTGATTAACCAATCTACAATAGCCTACCAACAACAACTCACAAAATATTCTGATGTCTTTTCATATTAAATTTGATACAAATACTTTTGAAACAAATAGGTGAAGGTCGTGTTCTCTTCGGCTCTAAGACTTAATTAATTTATCCGCTGATCAACTCAAAATTATCTTAAGAAAAAAATATCTGTCATTACGAAGAAGAAAAAATAATTAGGTATAAGAGTATTATGAATTTTCATGCTTTCTTGAGATATGTTTGGAATGAATGACATTTAAACTAACTTAAAACAATTTTATTTCAAAAATGACTAGTTATAGAAACAGGAAAATGTCAACAGTTTTTTATCATGGCAAACATAAAACAACGAGGTATGTCCGCTCACGTCCGGTCCCTAAATTTTCATGTTTTATTGAACTCATCATTGACATAGTTTTCAGTGGTTAAAATCCCAGAAAAGAAAAAATCAGTCAGCAAGATGTGTCATGTTTGACGATTCATATCATATCCATCTGATTATTAGACATATATCGGGCCAATGCTGTGTCCCCCACGTTCTATTTAACGTATACATGTTATGTTAACTTAACGTGTGTCAAACAGCTGACTGATAACGTCTCGTCACAACATAAATAAGAACCAGCAGTATCACTCCCGCCTCTCTCCAGACCCCCTTATCCTTAATGAGGTCGAGATACCCTGGAGTGACGCGATCAAGTATCTTGGTGTCATTATTGACAAAGGGATGACTTGGCAAAAGCAGATCGTCCGGAAGGGACGAGCCGCTATGGGTTCATTACAGTGCCTCATGAAAAGTAAGAGAGTTTTATCAGTAAAAGCGAAAATCTTATTGATCAAGACCGTCTTGAGGCCGATCCTGACATACGGATCAGTCTCATGGAAATACGCGTCAGAAGCTCACATAACGAAAGTTCAAACAACGAAGAATATTTATCTCCGTGAAGCATTTGGCGCTCCAGGGTTTGTCCGAACTTCCGAGATCGGCCAAGCCCTGGAGTGGCAAACGGTACGCCTAGTGTTGTAAATGGAAATATTTCCATCGAAAATATTTCCATGGAAACAGATGTTCGTCGGGCTAAGCAGTGTCACAGGGCACAAATATTTCTCCAAATTCTAACCGTGATAGGAAGTCAAGTTGCCTACTATTGAAATTCGTCAGTTTGCAGGTGACTACAGTGTATGGTTAGAGTTCAGGGAAACTTATGTATCTTTAATTAATGAAAACGATTCTTCATCCGAAATACAGAAGTTTCATTATTTAAGATCGTTTTTGGCGCCTAACGTTTTGGAGGTGATTGCCATTTTGGGATTCTCAGGAACTAATTACGATGCTGCTTGGAAATTGATTTGTGAGCGATTCAATAATAATAGAATCTTGATTCGAAACCATCTCAAGGCATTGTTTTCCTTGGAGAGGATCCAAGAAGAATCGTCATCGGTTTTGCGCAAATTGGCTGATAGTATTGACAAGAACATAAGGTCATTGAACGCTCTGGAAGAAAACACAGATAATTGGGATACTCAGTTAATATATCTTATTTCGTCAAAGCTAGATTCTGTTTCATTGAGGAAGTGGGAGCTAGTTAGAGGTCAAACTCGAAAGCCTTTATTGTCTGACATCACTAAATTTCTCGATTGTGCAACTCTATTGGAATCGTTGGAGCAGGCCAAACCGGAGAGGAATTCGGGGCAAAAATTCAGGCCTGATTCTAAAAACAAAAAAGGACACATAAGGTCTCTTGTTGCTGCTAATATATCTTGTTATTATTGTAAGAAAACCCATTTTGTACAAGATTGTCCGGATTTTATGGGTTTAACCGTGAATAAAAGAATTCAGGAAGCAAAGAAGAAGCGCCTTTGTTTGAATTGTTTGAGGTCAGGTCAGGTCCATGCAAGGTATGCAAGTCACGTCATAACTCTTTATTGCATATTATTCGAGACCAGGCCGTAGAGGTGATCACCGCAGTTTCACCACCAGAAAGCTCAAATGATGTAAATTGTACTTTTTCATCTCAAGAAAAGGAGGGTGTCTTGTTGTCAACAGCTTTAGTACGAGTTATGGACAAAAATAACAAGAGTTTTACTGCACGCGCGCTACTAGATCCCGGCTCTCAGAGTAGTTTTATGACGAGGTCATTTTCGGATAAGTTATCGATTCCTCTAACAAAGACAAACATTAGGATTTGCGGTTTAAATGAAACCGAATCTACTGTTACTGGAAAAATAAGTATCAAGATACATTCGTGCATCAATACATTCCCGATAGACATATCTTGCCTTATAGTACCGTCAATTACGGGGCCGCTACCCAATCTCAGGATCAGTGCGAATGATTTGAGCATACCTTCGAACATAACTCTGGCTGATCCTACTTTTAATACTATCGGGCCTATTGACATGTTGATTGGTGCTGACTGTTTTTGGAATGTGCTGTGTGTTGGGCAGATCAAGTTAGGGCAACATGGACCATTTCTGCAGAAAAGTAAGATTGGCTGGATAGTATCGGGAAAGGTAACGAAGCAGCTTCAATCGTCACAGAATCATTCATCAGGTGTTGGTGTGGTGTGCAATTTTGTCAAAACGGATGAGATTGATAGGCAGCTATCCCGGTTTTGGGAAATTGAGGAATGCTCACCCCGGAAGCTACATTCGGTGGAAGAGGCAGCTTGTGAGAAGTATTGTATTTAAACCGTTTCTCGTGCTGATGATGGCCACTTCATAGTCAAGATGCCGCTGAAATGTAGTCCAGATTTATTAGGTGATTCGTACAATGCAGCTAAAAGGCAGTTTTTATCGTTAGAGCGCAGGTTTCAACGAGATGACACTTATCGTAATCTGTATCGAGATTTCATCCATGAATATAGAAGTTTGGGTTAGTTTGGGTTTTGGGAAATTGAGGAATGCTCACCCCGGAAGCTACATTCGGTGGAAGAGGCAGCTTGTGAGAAGTATTGTATTTAAACCGTTTCTCGTGCTGATGATGGCCACTTCATAGTCAAGATGCCGCTGAAATGTAGTCCAGATTTACTAGGTGATTCGAACAATGCAGCTAAAATCAGTTTTTATCGTTAGAGCGCAGGTTTCAACGAGATGACACTTATCGTAATCTGTATCGAGATTTCATCCATGAATATAGAAGTTTGGGGCACATGACAAAGGTGATTGATCCTGATATATCGCAGCATTCGTTTTATCTACCGCATCACGGAGTTTTGAAACTTTCATCATCGACCACCAAGTTGCGAACAGTTTTTAATGCCAGTGCAACGACTTCCAGTGGTTATGCTTTAAACGACATTTTAATGGTTGGCCCCACCATACAGTCTGATCTTGTTACAACTTTGCTTCGTTTTCGCAAATTTCAGTATGCCTTGGCAGCAGATATCGAGAAGATGTACCGTATGGTGTGAGTAGATCCCAGTCAAAGATCTCTATTGAGAATTTTATGGCGTGATAGCCCAGAGAATGAAATCGATACATATGAGCTAAACACCGTCACATATGGGACTTCAGCAGCTGCATTCTTGGCCATCCGATGTCTATATCAGTTGAGAATCGAGGCAGAGGAAAGTTCAAAGGCCATTGCTAATGTCATCAAGAATCATTTTTACGTGGACGACTTGCTCACTGGAGGAGATACGGTTCCGGATACGATCACACTTGCCAACGAACTTTGGAAAATCTTGAAGAAATGTGGTTTTTCTCTTCGCAAGTGGGTGTCAAACGAGCCATCTGTTTTGACGAGCATCGGAACTGTCGGAAATTTCGCAAGTTTTCGACCCTCTTGGCCTACTCAGTTGTTGTGTCATTTTAGTCAAGCTATTTCTTCGAGATCTTTGGTTAGAAAAATTGCAATGGGACGAAGCTCTCTCCCAGCAGTTGCATACCAGATATTCACAGATTCAAAAGGATTTGACATGTTCGAATGACTTGAAAATAGACAGGAAAGTCATTGGCAAAGATGCAGTTAGATTGGAACTTCATGTTTTCTCAGATGCTTCTTCTTACGCCATGGGAAGTTGCATATATGTTCGTTCTATTGACAGCCAGGGAAGCATTTTTGTCAAGTTGGTTTGTGCAAAATCGAAAGTAGCTCCTTTGAAGGTCCAGACTATTCCCCGACTAGAACTCATGGCAGCTGTACTATCTGCACGACTATGCGAAAAAGTTTTGAAGGCAATGGAAATCGAATTTAATCAAGTAACGTTTAGGACCGACTCAACAATAGTGCTGGGATGGATCTACACCTCTCCTCATAAACTGCAGGTTTTTATAGCGAATAGAGTAGCCACGATTCAGGAGCTTACTGATGCTGCAAAGTGGAGGCATGTTCGAACGCAGGACAATCCTGCTGATTTTGTTCCACGGGGAGTAAACCCTAAAGATTTATCAAATCTTGACATGTATTGGTCAGGGCCAGCTTGGCTTCAAAGGTCTGAGACATATTGGCCTGAAGGATCCGTAGTTCCTGAGGCTGACGAGCTACTCGAGTTGAAAAAAGGACTGTCTACGAATGCTTCCATCCTAATCCCAGAGGTGATAGACTTTTCCAGATTTTCTAATTTAACTAAATTGGAACGAATAATTGTATATTGTTTACGTTTCAAGAGCAATTGTTTAAAGCAAAGGTGTGAACGCGATTATAATCCTCTGAATTGTATGGAAATAAGGCATGCGTCACTGGTGCTGGCGAGACTGTCTCAACGGAAATCGTTCCATGAAGAGTTTTTGAATTTTTCCAAGAAGGGGAGAGTTAGTAATAAGAGCAAGTTGATAAAACTTCATCCATTTCTTGATGATGAAGGCTTAATACGTGTTGGAGGTTGGAGGACGTCTTAATAATTCTGACTATTTATATGAGAAAAAGCATCAAATAGTTTTGGGTTCGAAGCATGCTTTCGCTCGGCTTTTGTTTGTCCGTGAACAAAAGCGTTTATTACATGCTGGTCCGGCTCTTCTTTTGGCAGTAATTAGAGAGAGCTATTGGCCAATTTCTGGAAGAAGCCTTGCGTGAAAAATATTCCATGAACGTGTGACATGTTTTCGAAATAGTCCTAGAATGATTAACCCTATTATGGGTGATTTACCAAAAAAACGAGTCTCTCCATCCCCACCATTCTACGACACAGGAGTGGATTACGCCGGACCCTTTCAAATTAAAGATCGGCAGGGACGCGGCTGCAGAATAACTAAGGCATACGTTGCAGTATTTGTTTGTTTTGCCACTTGGGCTTTGCACCTCGAGCTGGTGAGTGATTTGACAACAGAGGCTTTTTTAACTACGCTCAAACGTTTTATACGCCGACGTGGAAAACCATCTCAAATATTCAGACGATGGTGCCAATTTTAAGGGGGCGTACAATGAATTAGTTAAATTGGGTTCATTTATAAAAGACAACGCGACTAGCTTGGTTGAAGACATTGAGAATAAAGGCATCTCATGGTCGTTCATTCCGGCTTGTTCCCCGCATCTTGGTGGATTGTGGGAATCTGGCGTGAAGACAGTCAAATATCATCTTAAACGTGTCGCAGGTAATGCTTTGCTAACATTTGAAAATTTATACACGCTATTAGTCGAAATCAAGGCTGTCGTGAACTCTCGATCTATGAACCCTCTGTCAAGTGATCCCTGCGACATGACACCCTTGACTCCTTCCCACTTTTTGGTCGGACGATCCATGGACTCTGTGCATGACAAAGACTTCACTGAAGTTCCAGCTAATCGTTTGAATCATTTCAACGGTTACAACAAATGCAGCAACATTTTTGGGCCAGATGGTCGCTGGAGTACATATCGGAGTTGCAGAAGCGGCAGAAATGGGCTAGTCATAGTCAACAGGGCGAGCTTTTTCAAGATGACTTGGTATTAATCGAGGAGGACAATCTGCCACCGTTCAAATGGTTACTGAGCAGAATACAGAAAACCCATCCAGGAAAAGACGGAGTAGCACGAGTTGCTACCATCAAAACTAAGCATGGAAAAATCAAGCGATCATTCTCGAAGATTTGTCCCTTGCCGAAGCATACAGATTCAAGCTTATCATCCTAATTGAAAGTTACCCAATACTTTCAAGGCGGGGGGCGATGGATAATTTATTTTGTGAACAACGTGATGATGAGACAACAGTTGTCAACGTCAACAATTACTTTCGACGAAAAAAGTCATCGAATGAGCAGCTTTTCTCTTAAATATTTTGTAAATTTCAAACAATATAAAACCAATAAGCATTTTATACAGTCCACTAGTTTGCCACTCATCATTTTGGTTTATTGGTCTCTAGGTAAATTTAAAAGTAAGCTTGATTTCTCGAAACTAAAATTATGACACAAATTAGTTTGTATCCAAGCAGGGCGGACCCCAGAAAATGAAATTTCAATTCAAAGTTTTTTTGTCATTTTCATATATTAATGCCTCAATGCGGGAACAAAATGTACCTATATTTTTTTCAAATTATCTCTTTCTCTCTATCTCTTTCCCTATATCTCTTTCTCTCTTTCTCCAGTTCTGAAGAAGTTTCACTTCTGCAACGTGTACGATGCTGCACATGATTTTTTTCTCTGGCGTTCAATTGAATGTCAATGAATATTAAAATTGATTTCTCATAGTGACTCATCATTATATTTGATAATTTTATTCAGGAGTTTACTTTGCGATTAATTATCATAGAACTGATATTCTGAGCCGCTTTTTCAACAGAGAACAAAACACAAGTTCTTGATAAGTACGGTGAGTGTATTTTTATTGATCACAATAAATAACATTCTTTCATAGGCACTTGAACTACCAATAAAACAGTTAACGCACAGCAGATACGCATACACTGCAAACTGCAACCTGTGGAAACTCGGATCGATATTTTGAAGAATACTACGTTTCTATGAGGCTTTAGACGAGAATAGGATTTGGTTCTCCGACGTGGCGGACCACATAATATAATATAGTGACAAAATAAATGATATTCAATGTATTATTATTTAAAAATGATTTTTTTGATAATTATTAGTATTTCTGTTCCACATCATGGAATTTCACAATATGGATCTTGATTTCAAAACTTTAAAACGTAAGTATGTCGGATGTGATGAAATATATATATTTTTTTCACAACGGTCTGAATTTGTATTGTGTTGTATGATTCGATCGGATGTAGGACAAAAGAAAAGTGTCCGGTAATATGTCGTATGATGTTATTCAAAGTTGGTCAAAATCGGACTTCCCACGGCATTTTTTTTTCAAGGGACTCAGCTACATTCCTTGTCAACTGGCCAGTAACACAATCTACTATAACGAACTTGATTTGCTCCACCTGATGAGCGACGTGCGGAGATTTTGAGAGATGAGTTTGAAAAGCTGAGAGCAAAATGAAGATTTTAGGGATTCGTTTTTCATAATCGTAAATAACCACGTGACTTATTTGGGGAACCAGTATACCACAGAGATATTCAGAGATAATGTTTCCTGATCATTTTAAGTAGATAGTACATAGAACAAAAGTGAATGTTCTTGCGATTTATGATGAAAAACTACTAGAAGCTACAGGACAATCAAGATTTACCTCTTATGCAGGCGTTATATTGCATGCAAGAAAAATCGATTCATACAACACATCAAGTCCCAATCCTGCACTCTCTGAAAATATCTTTGCGCAAGCCCCCATACACACGTAGAAAACTTCCAGCCCGGAAAGGGAGAGACCGTATCGTTTCTATATTATTGATGTACTTTCACTGATAATTTTGTGATAGTTTCAGCATAATATATTTATATATCTTGATAACGATCAATCATTTATTGTGATAACTGTTTCGTGAGAATTTGAAGAATACCGACGACCCCGATTAGCTGTTGAGATGGGAAAACATTTCCAAACTGTTGCTGCCTTGGCTTGCATGAAGAGTTTTCTTATGGTTTTCAATTTTATATTTTGGGTAAGTGAGCAGATATAATGTGGTACAGTCAAAAGATTCATGCATTTTTATAATTTCAAATATGTGTCCAATAGTATAGACCTCTTGTACTGACTTCGCCGCAACATATTGCGATAAATATTCAGTTATGACGCACTTCGTGATGAACATGCCACAGCGATATTAGTATTATCATCAGTGCTACGTTGTTTGCCAGTTGAAAATTTTTTTGGTCCAATCTATTAAATGTTTTGCGACATATGGATACTCTTGCATGGATAAAAGTTCACATTCGATCACTTCGTCACAATGTCTACATACTGAAAGAAAACAATCTTGATTCAGTAAACTTTGTTCTAGTTATTCGTTCACAAGTGACATTTTTACCAATGAGAACTTATCTGGAAAATGAAATGCTAGCTGCTTCAAAAACATGAAATTCAAAATACAGCAAATGCCAAACAACTTTCGATTCACGTCATAATTGCCACCAAGCGAGTTATTATGTGATTTGCAGGTGACCAAATTTGGCCACCAGCAAACTTCATAACAACGTGCTTGGTGGCAATTATGACGTAGATCAAAAGTTGTCTGGCATTTGCTATATGTTTTTATTGTAGTATTGGAAAATAGTGTTCAATTTATGACCCCACCTAAATGGAGTGTGATTGCTATATTTTTCAATGATAATCCGAGTGTTCATAGAGGTCGGTGGTGTTCATATTTTTCCGAAACTTGTTTAGGTATTGGTTTTCTTGTTGATCTCTCAATATTCAGGACGTTTTTGACCACTTTGCTCACCTCAAATACCCACTCGTACAATGTGAGACATCTTTTGTTTTAAAAAAATAATTCACTAATCTAAATATTATCGAAATATTGAATAATCCTCAAGATGCTAACTACCATACACATCTGTTATATTTTCACTTCCTTTTTTTTGTACTGCTATAAAAAAAAGGCAAGTTAATTTCCAAAAACATAAATCTTGGCGCTAACAGATTTATGTTTCTTCTTGTAGTGATCTGAAGATGAAGATCGTCTAGTATCTTCGAACCCGGTACCGACCCTAACACCCAATATAAGTATTTGTGAGATTTGGGACTCTCTTCGTCTTTTTCATCAACTTGAAAATAAGCACACTTAATGGGCTTTTTCCTGTATTTGAATAAAAATGACCCTTAATTGTACATCTCTATAACTTTTACTGTGGAAATGGTAAACAGTGATATGAGAATTTGAATTCCTAAAACTACATAAGTTCATCAATTAAGTAGCATAACATGATATCTAGCTTTAGGAATTTAAATCTATAATACTTATAAAATATCTTGTCCTGACTGCGTCATCAACGCCGAGCCAAAACTATTATAGATATAGTCATGAAATTTTGAAGAGATGTTCTGCTAAATATTTCTAGGTGTGCTAAGAAAGGATTTTGCGAAATTTCATCCCTAAGGGGGTGAAAAGGGTGGGGTTAGGAAAAATCATATATTGATGAACAAATATATATTTTTGGTCACATTAACTTGAAACTTCATATAAATAATTTCGAATGAAATTGATTAGAGATATGTTTCGTTATTTTTTTAAATTCAACCCCTAAATGCGTCAAAGTCCGGCTCAAAGAAGATGAGGTTAAAAAAAATCATCAATTGATAAATGATCATGTATTTTTGGTAACATCATCTTGAAACTTCGTATAAATAATCTCAAATGAAATTAATTTATTACGGGTTACGTTATTTTGGGAAATTCAGAGCCCCTAAGGGGGTCAAATTCGGACTCAAAGGAGGTGGAGTGGAAAACAACATTTGTTGACCTCGTATTTCAAAACAAATTGGAGGGCAAGGTAAAATAACGTTTTTCTGTCACATTCCTATTGGGGTGTTAGAGGTGAGGTGTGAAAAATCATAAATCAATAAAAATTGTATTTTTGGTCACATCGACTTCAAACTTCATTATAATAATCTTGTATGAAATCAATGAAACATGTGTTTCGTCGTTTTTCAAAATTCTACACTTAAGGAGGTTAACGGGGTGGGGGTGTGAAAAATCATAAATCAATGAAAAAAAATTATTTTTGTTCACATAGACTCGAAACTTCATTATGATCATCTTTGATAAAGTTGATAAAACACGTGTTTCCCAAGTTTATGAGTGTAGGTTTCAACGTTATTCGATAACATTCAAAAAATTGCGGGCGAAGCCGTGACGGGTCTACTACTAACTACTAGTATCTTATATGTATATTATTTCGACAATGAAAGTACCAGAGAAACAAAGGACTGTTCCTCCACATTTTCAACATTATTTTCATTGTAGCTTACTTTATTGTGACTTCGTCAATGTCCAAACATTTTGCAATACTAGTGTCCCTGCTATTATAATCATCACACGATCACACTCGGCATGGAAGTGAGCAGGAAGGTGAGCAATGCCTCAGTGTTCAGTGTAAAAACCTTTTCGCGCTGCTACTCCTCATGCCAACATCGCTGCCATCGCCCAGGGGCCCGATTATTGACCGATCGTATCGCTCAAGATCACTCGTGCCGCTATCGCAATCGTTCGCATGTAATTCTTGAGAACTCGTCTCATGAACGAGTACTCGAATTTGACAACGAGCGGGTTTTCTCGCTCGCATCGTACAGCATAGTGTTCGCAAGACTTATTTGTGATTAGGAAATTTATTTTTTCAGCGTTTGCTGAGCTCAAGATCATGTTGCTTGGAGCATCTTGCAAACATTGAGAATCTTGAGTTAACAGGGTACTTTCTAAACACGGGTGAATGATTCGTGAGGCCATTTCTGAAATCGTTCATATAAAGATCATGCGACTTAATACATCGCATAAACTTTCAATGCTGAATCAGAATTTGAACTCAAAATTTTAATGCATATTTTTTTCAATATTCAGATTTTAGAACAGGAATACCTGAAGAATTTCAAGGTGAAAAAGGTATTTACTCAGCTCACATAGATAGAGGTAGTAGTTTTCGACAAAATTGTTATTTTTACAACGATGCATCGGCACCCCGAATATTTGCGGAACCGGTCAAACTGAAATATCGAAATTTGGTACCTCTTCATAAACTTCTGACGCCAAATGATTCAGAGCTCAAACACTCCAAATTGTTTATCAGGGGTGCGTCATTACTGATGTGGTTGGGGGTAAAAAAGCCCCATTTTGTGTAAGTCTATCTAGCATCAACGTCATGCAAACAAATGAACAAATGTTTTTATCAGCTGACTCATTGACAATAGATTGACACATATGACACGGAAATGATTGCAATGAATCTAGCCGCACTTGTAATTGTGAACTTGCGAACGTTTTGTCTCGAAGGTTGACCAAGAATATAATTCGCTTGCACCATTTGTAAAAATCCCTTGAACATTATTCTATGGTAAAAATCCCCTTCGAAGACGATCGCATACGCGTGCATGCGAATGATGTCAAGAATCGCGGTCCAGAGCGATCCCTCGATTGTTGGTTTTCATGCGGACGTCAAAGGACGGCAGCGCGAGTACTAGTGCTGATGTCACAAGAAGTATTCAGGGCAATAATTCCAGGAGCGGCAGTGGCAGTAGAAGTAGCTGTGACAGTGGCATAACTCACGACATCCACTAACTGCACTGACTAAAATATGTGCGGCGTTCGGCGATACAGTAGCAATTAGCATGCGAAAAATCGGGGACACATTCACAGGCTGCCGATGCGTATTTTTCTAACTTGTCGCCTGTTCTTCGTGAAAGTTTAAGAAAATTAGTGGTAGAAAAAGTGATATTTCCATTGGAACATTATTTTGACGTGGACCTGATATCAAATAAAACGACATTGCATTTTTTTATTTTATGAAATGATGGATTATATTATACAGGGCTTTTCACTTAAAACTCCGCACGTCAATATTTCGGAAACGAATAGGAATATTTGATTTCTGGAAAAAGTAGTCAATGTATGGGGTCAAGTAGTTATTTTTCACAGTTAAAAAAATTCGACGCCTACCTAGAGTGAAGCGTCGCGACGCATCGAAAATATTGATCGATTGCAGGGACTTTGAAATTACGCGCATGCTAAAGTACATGTTATTTAAAAACTTTTTTGTTATTTAGTCGAACTCATTTATTCTACTCAGTTTTGAGATATACAATGTGTCCAAGATAAGGATGTCTATCATGGGGATCTCGAAAACCGTGAGAGATACAAGGTCGGTTAAATGGAGGCGAAGTTGCGTATTTTGATGCTTAACAAAATGCCGTTTTGGAAGCCAAGAAATTCCGACTAAGTCCGAAATTATCCGGAAAAAACCGAAATTTTTCAAAATTGTTTTAATTTTTTTCTGACCACATTTGAAGAGATATTTTGAAATGAATGGAACTTCAGGGAAAAATTTCGGTTTTTTTCGGATAATTTCGAACTTGGTCGGAATTTCTTGGCTTTCAAAACGGCATTTTGTTAAGCATCAAAATACGCAACTTTGCCTCCATTTAACCGACCTTGTATCTCTCACGGTTTTCAAGATCCCCATGATAGACATCCTAATCTTGGACACACTGTATATCTCAAAACTGAGTAGAATAAATGAGTTCGACTGAATAACAAAACAGTTTATAAATAACATGTACTTTAGCATGCGCGTGATTTCGAAGTCTTTGCGATCGATTGATATTTTCGATGCGTCGCGACGCTTTACTCTTGGTAGGCGTCGAATTTTTTTAACTGTGAAAAATAACTACTCGAACCCATACATTGACTACTTTTTACAAAAATCAAATATTCCTATTCGTTCACTAGATATTGACGTGCGGAGTTTTAAGTGAAAAACCCTGTATACAGGGTGACAATTTAAAAAGGACCATTTGATTGTGTCCAAACCAATGATAGTATGAAGATATGGCAAGACACATCAATTTAGATATCGAGGGGGACAAGTCTTGAGGTATCTGTTGTTTTTCTGGAATCAACCCTCCCACGCCCAGGGTAGCTACCCCTGAAATTTCAAATAGCAACCCCCAATTATTTTCCGATTTTTGGAATCTTCACGTTATTCTCCATACGCTACATCACTTTTTTTCTCAAAATTGAAGTTCCTAACCGCACAAAGAATTTAAAACGAACAGTATTGATTATTTCGCCGATATTTCCAAAACCAATCGACCGATAGTAAATCTGAAGCCAGATATCGAATGCACTTAGATTCCTCCAAAACTTTCTACATTTAACCTTTGTTGTAGGTATAATAGGAGCCAAGATCCCTGTATAGAGAAGCGAATCTGGGACACACTGTATGTATATCACAAAATGGAGGTAGCAAAAAAAGTTTTGTCAGATTCGAGAAACATCTTTCACTCTCTCGGTATTATGGAGTACTATTCTAAAGTTTACCCAAGCTGTGTTTTCTCAGTTCTTCCAGAATACCAAACCTCTTTCTGAAAGCGGCGGTTATTCCCTTTTCCATACAAAGATCTACAGTCACGCAAAGAGTTAGTAAATAGGTATCTGACAAGCGTCTGAACCAAGACACATAAAGGCTATGATTGAACGTTTACGTTAACTTGACATGTCCATTTCACCATGGTAACGCTGTTAGCAAATTGAACATTTGCATTAGTAAACAATCTCAATGTATACGTCAACTTAACTTGAATGCTCAATCATAGGGCCCAATCATTTGCCTTAGGAAACAATCGTAACGTTAACCTACGTTAACTTGACGTCAACGTTCAATCATGGTCCGCATTTTTTTTTTTACTAAACATTCACCCTTTGAACGCGAAAACAGTAAAATGTTGTAGGATCACTTCTAACCACCACTATGGTGGAGTGGTACAGCGAATTGCGTCTAACAAACTGCATTGGTTTCCTGATTCAGTAGAATTGTTTTGATGATCATGATGATGACGATGATGTTAATGCTGCGCCAATTCATGCTTGGTCCTCCTGGCCTTTAAGCATCCCACAATCATATGAAGATTAATCTACTGGAAGGCACGACACTTTCGCAAAGTTAAGCAGCAAGCGCGTATTTCACCAGAAGCTGCAGCCCAGATTAAATTGGCATATTATCTGTGCTTTTGGATTTTTCCAAAATTCAAAAGAAATTTTTACCAGGGATGTTGAGCTTTCTCATAGTTTGTGTGCCTTGCAAGTCGCCTTAGTAATGGTCCTGGATTTCTGCAATACCTTTCTGAGTATTACGACCTCTATTAATTTACCCATCAGGCTGCTAAATTCTTCTTGGGTTCTTTAAAAAATTTCACCGATCGATTTAACGGAGAGTGCCGTGTAACTGTTGTCTGGGGATCAGGTGAATGCTGGATCTTCCTTTTTGTTTTTTCAGTAAAGCATCTGTTATTCAATCGTCTTTGGCCAAGTGGCCAACGTTCTATACTGTTTTTAGCTGAAATTTGTGAAAAGATTTTCACAGAGTAAAAGACCCTGACTCGAGCAAACAGTGATATAGTTTTATCATTACTATCCTTGATCATAGTGTTACTGATTACTGATTACAGGCGCTACAAGTTTCGGGCTATTGGCCCCGACACCGCAGCCTCTAGTTGGGCTTATTATTCTCTGTGCCTGTCTCTCAGTCGAAGAGCTCCATTGCCCGAATAAGGTTTATAACACGTTCTACTGTTTCCCTGTCCGTCCTTTGAGGAGCGGTTGTGAATTCCCCGTTATCTCTTCTCCCGTACGCCAGCGCTTCACATTCAAATACAATGTGGGAGGCTGTTTCCTTCTCCTCGTTGCACAGCCTACATATGGGTTCCTCGTTGAAAAAGCCAATGATATGTATGTGTTTCCTTGGAGTGCAGTGTCCAGTCAGAATACCTGTTGCTTTCCTAAGCGGATTCCTGCTGAGTTTCAGTAGGCTTCCAGAAAATGATGGTTCGATCTCGTCTGCCATCATTAATTCACTGTGTTTCAGTCCTGGTGATTGGCATCATCCAGCTTTTTGTTGTTTTTTGGACCAATAGTTCAGCGAACCTCTTACAGAGGTTGCTAAGTCTATATGCTCCCATTCTTGCTTCCATTTTGATATAGATATCTAAAGGAGGTAGGTTAAGCATGGCCTCCATGGCAAGTGTTGGAGTCTTAGAACATAGAACCCACTAGAACTAGCGTACACCCTAGATTCCGGACAAACTGCTTGTCACTATAATAAACATGTTATTATTTACATCTCGTTCGTTGAATTCGTTCAACGTTGCCTTGTTGCAAATAGAAAGCACTCAGAATTTTCACTTTTTATCAAAAGGGATTAACCAGTTTATTAACGAGGATATGTTTTAATGTTTTATTTGTTCCAATATCGTTGGTGTTATAGGACAGTTATAATTTACTGATTATTGATAAGTTTTGTTCACATAAATCAGCTGTTCGGTCTTCAAATATTGAATTTTGAACAAGCCGACCACAGTGTTCCAAGGTAGCTACAGGCTATGATTGGTTAAAATGATTATCAGCTGTGATTGGTTGATCTCAAATAGGCATTTGTGTCGTGTTGCCAGATGTATTTCGTTGCATCGTGTGTCATTCATCATTACATAAGTAACTAAGGTTTATGGAAAAATATGGGTCTCATTGGGAATGTTTTATTATCACTAGTGATCTAAAAATGTACATGTTATATAATTGGTAACTACCGGAGATGCACTCATAGAGTATAGAGTATTTTTAATCAGAATAAAAATACCTTGAATACAAAGTAGCTACTTATTAAATTTGCAGTTTGGCAAACTCGCAAGAATTCCTCTCTCCCCTCAATGTATAAACATGTGACACACAAACAGACGTCGGGCTATATCTGGTTGTTGGAAAATCATTGGTTGGAGTAGTTTTCATGGCTCCCGTTACACAGAGACATGCTAGCCTCTGAACTTTTGAAAGTTCCGTTGCTGCTTGTCGGTACAGTGGAGCCAGTATACCATGCGTGGATTTATGCCCCAGTTCTTTCCTATCGCTCTTTTTGTCGCCATTATTGTGGCTTTACCTCGATTGACTATTTTCTGTAGGTGTGAATTCCATGTGAGTTTGTCATCCAAGATGATGCCTAGGTATTTGACTTCTCTTACCACCTGCAGTTCTTGTACAAAGAATATGGGTTTGAATAATTCCACTATACTCCTCTTTCTCGTAAAGCTGATCAGGGGGGTTTTCTCAGGATTGACCTTCGGGTTCACTTTCCTGCACCAATCATCTACGATAGTCAAGGCTGTCTGCATCAGTTCTGATATTGTCTTGGCGTGTTTGCCAGTGATAAGAATTGCTACGTCATCGGCATAGCCCTGGGCATAAAATCCCTTGCTGTTTAACTCCACCAGTAGTTCATCTGCGACTAGGTTCCAGAGGAGAGGGGATAAGACTCCACCCTGGGGGCAGCCCTAAGCTGCCTCTATAGTTACAGTTCAGCATGTTTCTTATCCACCTACAAATTGTGTCTTTAATTCCACGCCGGTTAATTGCAGTGGTCATTGAATTGAAGGTGGTATGATCAAATGCTCCTTCTATATCAAGGAATGCAGCTAGGGCAATTCCTTGGTTGTCCAGTGATAGCTCTATTTTATGAACAAGTTCATGCAAAGCAGTTTCACATGATTCACCAGGTTGATAGGCGTTTTGGTTTTTGTGTAGTGGCTTCTCTATAAGGGAGGTTTCTCTAATGTGCCTTTCAATCATTTTCTCCATCGTTTTGAGTAGAAACGACGAGAAATTTATTGGTCTGAATGCCTTGGGCTGAGAGTTATCTTTACCGGATGTTGGTATAAAGACACTCGTGAGAGTTTCCAGATCATGTGTATGTGTCCCATTGCCAGGCTTGCTCTGAATAGTTGGCAAAGCATCGATATGAGTTGGGCTTTGCCCTGCTGCAGGTGAGCCGGTATTATCCAATCGCATCCAGGTGCTTTGTATGGTTCGAATGAGTCTATAGCCCATTCAATTCTATTTGGTGTCACTATTTGTCGGGCTGTGACCGAATCATCTCTTGATCCTCTCATCAGGAGGATCTCTGGAGATAGGGAGTTGGTTCCCTGTTGCGAGTTGATTATAGTCGAGTCTGGAAAGTGTGCCCTGAGTAATGTCTCAATGGTTTCTCCGCCATTTTTCGTGGATTCCCCATTTGGTTTCTTTAGTGTTATCATTGGTGGAAGGGGATCCCCAGGCTAGGATTCTCTGAAGGCGTGCGCCTTCCTCGGTTTTTTCGACCTCCGTGCAAAACTTCCTCCAGGAGTTCCTTCAAGCTTCCCTCACTTCTTTATTGTATTGTGTCAGAGTATGGTGGTATGTATCCCATTCACCGGTTTTCTTGGCCACATTGAAGAGTCTGCGTGTTTCCCCCTTCATCTTGTCAAGTCTCTCGTTCCACGAGTTTGTGTCCTTGCATGAAGAACGCCGGATTAGCGGACAACTTTGATGGTAAGAGTGAATTATGGCGATTTGTAGTTGTTCCGCTACCACCTCAACATCAAATCTGTTAAGCATACGTTCCTTGACCCCGCTCAACCCCGACTCCAGCTCCTCCCGGTATTCAGCCCAGTTTGTTTTGCGTGGGTTGCGGTACATTTCTGACGGCTCGTCAATGCTATTGATTTACATCAGTATATACCTATGGTCCATAGAACTCGATACTACGTAACTGGAAGGGCCCCTGTCGTGTCGACAACCGAGGCAATTTTAGTCGTATTTTTTTGGCGCATAGGTATATTTTGGTTGGACTCAAAAGGTGTTGCTATCTTTGTCACACTCATTGCCCTTATGCGAAGTCGGAGGTTTTCAAATAGTTTGAAGATAAATTGAAAAAGCGGTTGATTTGCTTGGAAAAAATGACCACAATTCTGTGCATACTTAGTAGTCTTAATTATCATGATATGATGGATCTATATATTTCAAATAACTATCTGGAAAAATGCAAAATAAGAAACAAATTTGTAAATAATGAAGTATACTCAGATGATCCGTAATTCGATTAAATAGTTGAGAAAATACAGGGTAGGTAGAAGGTGCAGGGTGATTTATATGTTTATCTGTGTCCCGGCGTGTATTGAGTAAAGTAAAGGTATTAACTTGGAAAACTATAATAGCTTAAAGTAAAAATGAAAATACTTTTATTTTTGAGGTCACATTAAAACTAATAAATATGGTGTTTTTTGATAGGGGGCTTGAGGAATGTCCGAATAGAACTTTTGCATTTCTTGGAGTGTTTACCATCGTCAATTCCTAAAGGGCCCTACTCACACGCCTGCAGCAGGGGCAATCTAGGAGGCAGGGCGATTGGGGCAATTTCCTAGATCGCCTTCTAAGCAGGGCGGTAAGGGCCCCTTCATACCTTCCTAGCATTATTTCAAGCAAGATATGAGAAAACAAACTTTGGAAATGATGTTAGTAGTACCAACGAACTCAAACAGGATGTGAAATTGTCATTTTTTCAAAACAAAACGTACTTTACAAGGAAGTTTCTCCTGCGGCAGGCCTAGATTGCCCCTTCTGCAGGAGTGTGCTGTGTGAGTAGGGCCCTTTTGACTAGGACAATTTCGTGTAGGTATACTTGAGGTGCATGCCCTTGTCCCTAATAATTGGAGTTATATCACTTAGCCAAAAAATGAAATCTGCTTTTCAGAAATTAACCATTTTGTTTGGCAACCAAACTATAGAAAGCTACACACACAGCTAATATATTATGTCAACAGATATGACAAAGATAGACACCCCTTTCTGTCTCTATCTCTTTCTAGTCGAAAATTTGTCTTCAGTCAACTCGATGTAAACAGCACGGATGGGTCCCTTCCAGGTACGGTAGTATCGAGTTCAATGCTATGGTCCGACGGGGATGGTTTGTCGGATACGCGCCACCGCTGGATACTGGGATTAATACGGGAGGTGGACAGAGTGATATCAATAACTTCCGACCGTATGCGGTTTGCAAAAGTGGGCTTGTTGCCCTTGTTTAGAATCTCCAAATCATGGGTTATGATAAAATCCAATTAAGACTCACCTCTTTTGTTGATATCGCTGCTCCTCCAGATGGTGTGATGCGAGTTGGCGTCCATACCTATTATACACTGTAGGTTTCTCTGCCCACAGTGATTCACTAGTTTCTCCAGGGCTTCCGATGGTACGGGTCTGGGTGCATCGTAGGAAAGGTAAACCAAGGCTATTATAATGTCCTTCTGGGTTCCTTCCTCTTTGTAGCTTAGTTGGATGGCTACTTGATCCCTGGAATTTAGTTCTTTAATATTGAGAGCCTGCACTGGCACTCCGTTTCTCACGTAAATGCAAGCTCTCACGTTGCCTGTTGATTACTCATTGTGAAAGATCTTACCTCCAGTGTTTCCTAGACCGGCTATTTCTTCCTTCGTAATCCAGGGTGCTTGTATGATATCCAGGTCTATGGTATTGTTTGCCAGCTATTGGCAAAGTGCAGCAGATGCTCCCTTACTGTGCTGAAGGTTTATTTGAAATACCCTCAGCATCGGGAGCCTCCTTTTTGAGAAGTCTGGAGGTTAGCTGCGTTAACCAAAGTGGGCCCGGAGATTCCGGTTTTGCAGCTCCTTTAGAGATCTACTGTCAAGACCGACAATGAGTGTCATGCCCTCATTTTCCGTCTTTTGGCTGACAATTCTCCAGTCCTTGGTCTTCAGCCCCATGTTCTGGGCTTTGAGAAACTCCAGAGCTTGTGCCGGTTCCTTGACTCACGCGGATTTTGTTGGTATCCAGACGGAAGCCGTCACGACTGGCACCACTCTGTGTGCCAGGCCAATCCGAAGACTGGTTCCCTCGTAGGGGCTGAAGCCTGGAACCACCCGCAATGTGAACTTAATAGGCATGTGGTGATGTTCAATAGTGGTAAAATGAGTAATTTACTGCTATTACTTGTTATTCATGCGATTTTCCTAAATCTGACCCACTGTGCGATGCATCGATGTAACAAATAGCGTTTTTCTCATGAAAAATAAGCACCACACAAAAATGGGATTGATCTTATAAACTTTACCCCTCCAGCATGATTAAATTCTCGAAACTTCAAGCTCAAATTCTGAAGCAGCATTAGTTAATGCGATGTAATTAATTTAATGATTTCAGTATGAACGTTTCTGAAATATTTATAAAAAAGAGTCTTCACGGTGTCACGGTGTCGCATTCATATTTCGACAAATATTCATAGGAACTTTTTTTCATAAAAACACCTCAGGGATAACCCCACTAATGTTTCACCAATTTTAAAAAAATCCTGCATGCACGATATTTATACATTAGATAAATGGAATGGTTTTGGAGAAATGTTGGTGTTCTTCAGGATGAGTCGGAAGGAACAGACCAAACCCATATTGTGTTTTTATCCGATATTCATTTGTTGTAAAATTTTTCAAACAATCAAATTTTTTTCTTTGTTCCACTTTTATCAGGATTTTCAAGTAATTACAGTATGCTATGCTCTAAACTATAACCAGGAAACCGTTAATATGAACTTTTCATTTGCATGGTATTAAGCTTTTCTTTATTGGGTATTACGCGATAACTTGAAAACAAATGAATATCGGATAAGAACAATATAGGGTTTTTATATTGTTTTCGCACGTACATATAATCAGAACTAGGTCATAGAAACGTGAAAGATAGATATATATATATATATTTTTTTTTCAATTTGAAACATAATGTCTTTTTGAAAAAGTAAATGATCAATTGGAACAAAAAAAAAATGAAAATAAATTCTTAAAATTGGTATTCAATATTATATTATGATCAAAGATTTTTGGCCATACATTTGGTACTTAGCAAGTATTACAGGACGATGAGTGAATTGTATTCAGTGTGTAACAAATTCGAGTATATAGCATTGGTAACTCGTATATAAACCATAAGAGATACAACGTCGATTAAATGGAGGCAAAAATGCGCAATTTGGATCTCAAAAAAATGCCGCTGTCGAAAATTCCGACGAATCCGAAGATATCCGGCAATAACCGTTTTTTTCGAAATTCTTCTGGATTTTGTCCTGAATTTATTTGAAGAGATAATTATTGAAAACGGATGACACATTTTCATGGCCACTTTTTCTGCTCTTAAAGAGAGCATGGTCGAAATTAAAATCCGACGTTTCGAACTCTTGCGCTTTCATCAACTTTTTTTTTCAATTTTGAATATCTCTTTGCTTCCTGAAAATACTGATATGTCTTACCATTTTGGAATAATGCAGGAATAAGTTGATACGGGTTACCAAAAAGTGTTCGATACTTTCAAAACACACCACGCGGATCGTAGTCATGATTACAATAATAACTTGTGACTTTTTAAGCTTGAAAAAAGTTTATAAAAAAATGAAAACAAATGAAGAAAAAAAAGTTTAGTATGATGCATCATTATTTTTCAAAAACCCAAGAGTTACCGAAAAATTGATCAAAATAGTTGTGTCCGTACTTGGAAAAAAAAGTTGATGATGGTTGCGAGAATTCGAAACGTCGACTATCAATTTCGAACATATGCTATCTTGAAGAGCAGAAAAAGTGGCAATGAAAATGTGTCATTCGTAGGCAAAATCTAGCTCCATCATTTTCTGTTGTGAAGTGCGATCTTTTCTCAACAAAATTATTTTTTGGTCATGTCAATATCTGCTTTTTTAGAGAAGATACAGATGTTCAAAGAGAATGCTGCAGTTTTCCGATATTTTATAAACAATGAACAAAAACATTCTTATAGACTTGCATGAAGTTTAGCCCTATGTCTTGAGATATTACCCTTGATTTCTGTTTTCGAAAAACACTGATGACTTGGTCATTATACAAGAAGAAACAGAAGCTACTTTTTTACTCTTAAGTTTTCAACACCCTGTGTAAAAATTGAGTGGCAAAATTTAGCTCCATTATATTGTGTCGTGAAGTGCGATCTTTTCTTAACAAAATGTTTTTTTTGTCATGTCAATATCTGCTTTTTTTAGAAAAGATACAGATGTTTGAAGAAAATGCTGGAGTTTTCCTATATTTTATAAACAATGAGTGAAAACATTCCTATAGACTTGCATGAACAAATGTTCTAAGTTTCCATAATGTCCCAATACACCCAATGTTCCATATTGAGCAAATAGTTCACCCCGAACTTCTTTGTATTGACTGAAAATGGGAAATCAAGCACATGGGATAGGTATGCTAGGATTGCTAGGTAGACATGTTCGCAATAGACGTCAGAAAACCTTGCCTGATTTGCGAGAAGCCCTTCTTGAAAAATAACAAATATTTCTCAAGAGGCATCAAAAGCATGACATTCGCATGGCAGAAGTCATAGGGATACGATGTGACAATACGCGCTATTAATTTGAAAACATTTTGTTCATGCAAATCTATAAAAATGTTTTCATCCATTGTTGGTTAAAATATCGACAAACTGCAGCATTTTCTTTAAACATCTGTATCTTCTCTAAAAAAGCAGATATTGACATGACCAAATAAAACACTTTGTTGAGAAAAGATCGCACTTCACAACAGAAAATGATGGAGCTAGATTTTGCCGCTCAATTTTTCCACAGGGTGTTGAAAACTTAAGGGTGGAAAGGTAGCTCCTGTTCCTCCCTGTATAATGACCAAGCCATCGGTATTTTTCCAACACCAAAATCAAGAGTAATATCTCAAGACATAGGGCTACACTTTGGCACAAATTTCACTAAAATCGGACATCAAATAAAAAAGTTATAAGGATATCAATTTGAATCAAATTATTCTTGTCCCGAATTTATTGTCGGTGAGATTAACAAAAAATCGTAGAGTGCCTGAATCAAATCTACTGACGATGTGACATACAACTTCTGACTGATTTGAATCACTATTTGTCAAAGGCCGTCGTCGGAATGGCCCAACTAACACAGATTGTGCCTCAATAAACTGAAATGCTATATAACCGATACATCAGGGTCCTTCAATACACGATTTTATCATTCAGTGACGGGTAGTTGGCACAAAATACTCTCAGAGTCAAAAAAGTGTTATAATCATGTGATATAGCTCTCTAGAAGACCATTTAATAGACACTTTAAGCAAACCCAACAACGAATCGACATACGTTGATCATATAAAAACCCGCTTAAGCAGCGATCGGTTCTACGTATACGAAACGCATTGATGGAACGTCAAAGTTGTCAAACTTCGCGTTTTGTAACCTATATATTGATTTTTGTTTATATTTTTGGTTTGGTTTGGATGTTTGTGTATTTTTGGTTTATCCGTTTTGAAGAGCTTTTGTTATGATTCTTCGATTAGTTGAGATGCGTTCTCAGATACGGATAAGATAAAAGGCCCGCAACGATACGTGCAACGGAACGAATCGGAACCCCCGCATTCTGAGCATGCGCAGATTTATGCGGATACGGATCCGTTTGAAATTTGGGGCGTGCTTAAATTGTCTAATAAGACTTTTATAAAACGTAAGAAACTCAATTCTTATAGCATATTACAGCACCAATTCTATAAGAGGAATTACTCTCGAGTCTAATTTGTTATATAATTGGTTTATTAAGGTTTTATAGAGAACTTATAAGATTGATACAAAATATTTTTATTAGAGATTTATTTTATAATCAAATAGCCATCTTTTATAAAACCGTTTAGTCGCAAACGTATTTAAGTCTGAATTGGCTTGAGAGAATATCTTATATCTTATAGAATAACGTAGGTATAGACAGCACTATAAAACAATCACAAAATAAAAATGGACACAAAATAGCAATATTATCTTATAGTGCTTAAACATGAGGTATTCGACAATCAACTTTATTTTTTCAAATGAAACAACTATTTTTCATTGGATTTTTAAATTTTGCATCGAATTCGAGATACCTACTATATAAATTTGCCAACCTTGCATTGATACGAATTTATAGAGCACCAGGATTTGAAGCTAACTGGTGGTGAATTTTGATTTGTTTGAAAGACAATATTGCTCTCATAACTGTGCTGGTTGCAACAACTATGAATCATATTTCACACACAGTTATAAGAGTTCGCCATATTTGGTAGGCAAACTTTGTCGGTCATTTTTTAGGTTTGGGAAAGAAAACCAAGTATTTATTGAGGAAATACGATGATAAAAACGTCATTATAAGAAACACATTGTAAATATCAGACAAATTATATTGGACAGATTATTTTTTGTTTGTGTTTAAGATCTTGAGGTTATGAAACTCAAAATATCTGGATTAAAAGTCTTAAATTGCCTCAAAATGCAGGCGCATTAAAATTTAGTTCATGATGTACCCATATTTTAACAGTGAAATCAAATTCGTAAGTCAAATCAACATATTATTATGCTTGAATTCTAATATTTTGCATGGCTACTTGTCTTATAGCAGGATAGACTCCATTATTTTTCGTCGTTTACAGTTGATATACTCTTGCAACAATTCTGATTTATTCTGCCTCTGTTATAAACATTTATTGATAGTCTTCAAAATCAAATATGTTTAAATCGGTATAGAATATATCAACAACAAAATATTTTTATAACTGTTTTATAAATGTGTAACTTGAAATACATTTATAACCACTCTTATTAGAGCTCTATAGCAGTGGTGAAGTAGCTTCATAGTTGTTACCTAGATCCACTATAAACATTTTAATAGGACAAAAATACTTTATAAAGTGGTCCTTTTTCGTGTTTATAAGTGTGTTATTAATGTCTATGAAATCACTATAAAAAGCGTTCCACGAGTAAAATGTTTTACGAAACTGTTGTATAACGGTCTATAAAATACTCATAAACACATTTGTGTTACTTGGGGTCGAATAAATTGATTTATGAGCAACATAATAGTTGAACCTTTGATAATATGTGTTGGAGGCTCAGATGGAGATGACGTGCCAGGTCCAGTAATGATATCTTGATGTTTTAATTGATATAATCTACCTTTCTGGTTGTGTCATTATATGATCAGTTTTTGAAGTTTATGTAAAAAAAAAGATTGTCAAACTTAAGTCTTCTGTTTCAATTTATTCAAAAGGTTATGGGCCCAGAGTTGCTTTGAATGCGCCAAGGATAAAGAGCAGAAGGCAAGTCAAATAATACAAAATTTGTAGAACTTCAAATTCAGTGCAATATATACCATGGACAAGTTTCCCAAGTTCGAAAAATTACATGGCAAAAATAATTTTCACTCCTGGAACATGATGGTGTTTGCTTACATGGATTTAAACAATCTCTATAAGATAGTCACGAATGAAGAAAAAAATCCAGGACTCAATACAGCTCCAGAAGATAGAAAAGAGCTTGAAGCTTACAGAGAAAAATGTGAAAATTGGCGTTACAGGCATTCTCTTGCGAGAGCATTCATTCTTTTCAATGTTGATTCGGACATAGTTCCTCAGATAACTTGCTATTCAGATGCTCAAGGTATGTGGAATGCTTTAAACAATATTTACGACAAGAAAAATGAATATTCTCTACATGCTCTAGTCAAATCTATTGTTGGCATAAAATGTGAATCAGTTATAAGTATACCAGATCATATTTCAAAGTATAATGAACTTTGGGCACGTTTAGTTGAGAGAACTGATGGTAGTGCCAGTCAAGAGAGGTATTCATTAGAGGCTGCGCTTCATCCTTTAGCAATTTCTTCGAAGGCCAAGGGATCCTTATTTTTAACTACTCTTCCTGAAGAAATTGACAAAATGATAGACAATCTGAAAACAAAAGACAGTCTTACCTATGAATCCTATGATGATGTATGTTCAAGGCTCTTAGAATTGTCTGTAATCAATAAGTATACAGAAGATAATCAAGCCTTTTTAGGTAGCCAGAAGAGAAGTAGTTTCAATAGGATCTTGGAGTGTTCTTATTGCAAGGAACATAAAAAATGGTACAAAGGACATACAGTGAGAAACTGCAGAAATAAAAATAGAAATTCAAGAGAAAATGTCAATATTTGTGATGATGAGAATCTGGCATTTCCTGCATTCACGACTAGAGAAAATAGTTCACAATGGATTTTTGATACAGGTGCTACCACACATATGTCTGGTAATAAAGATGCATTTATAAATCTACGTCCTTTTGCAAGTTCCATACGCTTGGGAAATGACAATACCATACATGTTACTCACATCGGTGAAGTTATAATAAATGCTCTACTTCCATCAGGAAAATCAATTAAATCACTTTGATTGATGTGCTTTATTCGCCAGAATTGAAATGTTCCCTTATTTCTTGGCACAAAATGAAAAATAAAGGAATAACTATGCAAGGAAATGGAGAGGAAATTACTTTTTGGAAGAATGAGAAAATCGTTGGATGGGTAAATCCATGCAATAAGTTACAAGTATTTCAGGAGGCTCATGAAGAAAGTTTGAATGTGAGTTCAACTGAATGGCATCGGCGTCTAGGACACACTGATGTAAAATCATTTACTTACCTTGAGAGATCTGTATCTGATCCTCATGTTTTGCCAAAAGAAAGAACAGATATTGAATGTGAAGCATGTATAAAATCCAAGATGACAAGAACCATAAGTCGAGAAGAAGGTAATTCATGTACGAGAATACTCGAAAAAGTACATTCAGATGTTTCTGGGCCATTCTGTACTAAATCTATGGGTGGAAAACAGTACTATGTGACATTTATTGACGAATATTCTCGCTACACGGAAGTAGTATTCATCGCACACAAAAATGAGGTGGAGTTAGCGGTCAAAGAATATATTCGAAGAATGGAACGACAAACTGGTAAAAAAGTTTGTACTTTCAAGAGTGATAATGGAGGAGAATACAATAATAATTCCTTGATAAGTTTTTTCAAGAATTCAGGAATCAAATTTGAACATTCAATTCCAAGGGTGCACGAAACGAATGGTTTAGCAGAAAAAATGAACAAGACTCTAACCACAATGGCAAGAACTTGTTTGATTGATTCTGATCTTCCACCGTCACTTTGGGCAGAAGCAGTCTCTTACTCTGTATACACAAAAAACCGAATTCCTCATTCTTTACAAACATACTCCTGTAGAACTATTTTTTGGAAATAAACCTGCAATCTCACACCTCAGGTATTTTGGACAAAAAGCATTCATCCACATCAATGCAGAAGATCGTCCAAAAGGAAATAAGTTTCTACCAAGATCTCAAGATTGTGTCATGGTAGGATATTCGGAAAAAGAGGGATGGTACCGATTTTATACAGGGAAGAAGGTGGTTTTGTCAAGAGATTTCAAATTCCTGAAAGAAAATGAAATCACTTTCATAGAGTCTCTAAAAAAGGATAAAGAATTGAAAAATGGCGAATCTGCAAGCTGTGAAAAAGAAACGGAAGGCAGTGAATCTGCAAGCTGTGGAAAAGAAACTGCAAATCCACAAGAAAATTTGGAAGGAAATAAGAAATTAACTGGAATAGAACATTTCGAGTTGCCAATAGAATTACAAAACGAGATAAATAAAGGTAGTCTATTACGAAGAAGTACTAGGCATCGTAATCCATCAAGATTGTCTGATGATTTTCTATATTTTACAAACGAGGAACCAATTACTTATCAAGAAGCTATATGTGGACAAGAATCCATCCAGTGGAATTCAGCCATTCAAGATGAACTGAAATCCATGGAGAAGAATGAAGTCTGGAATATTGTCGAGCAGCCCTCAAATTCTCGTATCGTAGGATGCAAATGGATTTTTAAAAAGAAATTCTCTGACAAGGGAAAATTAATCAAATATAAGGCGAGGCTGGTTGCACAAGGATTCACTCAGATTCCAGGGATTGACTTTGATGAGACTTATTCTCCACTGATCAGATACGAAACCATACGAATTTTGTTTGCCTACTGTATTCATCACAATATGGTAGCACATCAAATGGATGTCAAGACAGCTTTTCTCAATGGTGACCTTGATTTCAAGATATATATGAAAATACCAGAAGGTGTTGAGGCGGAACCAGGGAGAGTATGCTGTCTCAAAAAAAGCATTTATGGATTAAAGCAGTCACCTAGAAAATGGAATCAAAAACTAGTTAACGTTTTAAAAACAATTCAAATGGAACAATCTTTTGCAGATCCATGTATGTTTGTGTCTGGTAGCTGTAAGCAGATAGTAGCTGTTTATGATTATGTTGATGACCTGCTGATTCTAGGCTCATCAGAAATGGAAGTGAAACAAATTGAAGATGTTTTATCCTTGAACTTTGAAGTTACCCTTCTTGGAATTCCATATTTGTTACTTTCATTACAGATCTCTTGGACCCCTACCAGTGTATCAATAAGTCAAGAAAGTTATCTAGAAAAAGTTCTTGATAAATTTGATCTATTGAATTGTAAGTCAGCATCCGTGCCAATGGACATTGGAGCAAGACCACAGAAAGCTAAAGAATCAGAAGAAAGAGTGGACAAAACTTTGTACCAGTCAAAAATCGGTAGTCTCTTGTACTTAGCGCCTGATATATCTTATGCAGTGAACCTATTATCACAATTCAACACAGATCCAACTTTTACTCATATGAAAATGGTTCATCAAATATTCAGATATCTAAAAGGAACTCTGCAAAAGAAACTGGTATACATGCACACTGTTCAACCTTCTTTGTGTGTTTATAGCGACGCATCATATGCCGATTCCTTAGATACACGAAGATCTACAAGTGGCTATATTGGTTTTTATGGCGAAGCAGCTATTTCGTGGACATCCAAGAAGCAGCAAAGTGTAGCTGTTTCCACAACTGAGGCGGAGTACATGGCATTGTCATAAGCATGTAGAGAAGCAATGTGGATGAGCCAGATATTATCTGACTTGGATGAAGTTAACATCAAACCTCGCATGTTATGTGATAATCAAGCATCTATCCACATATCAACAAATCCTGTTCTTCATCAGCGAAGTAAGCATATTGACGTTCACTATCATTATGTCAGGGAGATATATTTAGCAGAAGATATCACAATACTATACATTCCTACTAAAGAAAATGTGGCTGACATTTTAACCAAGCCATTATCTAAAGAAGTGTTCCAATTGTTGATCTCCAAGTTTTTGAAGACATCATTACTGAGGGAGAGTGTTGAGTGTTGAGAGTGAGAGTGAGAGATAACCTTAAATGGGTCAATATACAGGGAATGATGAAGAAAGTTGAAATATTAATTTTGATATATCACACTATGGGTCGGAGATGCGACTTACGCAAGATACAAAGTGTTAAATCATTTGAAAAATTAAAGATATTGTTTAATAGTTTTTCAACAGTTGAAGGTATCGTAACGAACATTGATTATAGGCGTCTACCTAACAGAGACACTTCAAATGTAAAAAGAAGAGGTTTTATTTTCAACCAGTGGCGTAGATGTGATGAGCGTCGGGTAGTTTTTTCAAATATTTTTTTCCATTTCCGAACCATAGTGTGCTTTATCAAAATTACTATTTCGACGTCTCCCATCATTTCTCGAAAGCAGGACCCACTTACAGGACTCACCCTGAATGTAACTTATACAGACACTCAAAACTGGGATAAAGATCTTTGAAAAATACTTAAGAAAAAAAAATTAGAACTATAAAGACTGTATAGGCCAGTAGGACAGTAGTAGTCCGCTTACAGAGAATTGAGAAACGAAGATTAAAAGGTCTTGTGAAGATATTTGAATGAAATTTGATACAGCTTCTGATCTTTTCACGTTGTTTTGGTATGTTATACAACTGGCAACTGGCTACCCATCAATTGAATAGAAATCCAAGGCGACCACAATATACAAATTAATAAAATGTCTGTGATAACTATGCTGGACTTTAAACCCCATGGCCGGTGTATTTCGAAGTCAGATAACATCAATATTAGGATAGTTTTGGAAAGTTATTGGAAAGTAAAAATAACTACCTACTATTCACTTTTACGTAAACTTTAGAAGAAGTTTTGTTACCAAATCATATCAAAATTACTCTGTACTTGATCACCGTTTTTGATGAATATCAGTAAATATCTATTCAAAAGTGACATCTTGCTGTGGTATGCTAATGGCCGATTGCACCAACCTATTTTGAGAATACTTAACGCTAGGGGCCCCTAACTTGACAACTTTACATGCAAAACTTTCAAGTTAAGGGTCCCTTAGCGTTAAGTACCCTCAAAATGGGTTGGGGCAATCGGCCATTATTATTTTTCAAGGATAAAAACTACCCCGCCTGACAAATAAAAGTAGAAACCATAGAAACATAGGGTGGAAAACATAACTTTGAAACTGTCGATTTTCAATGAAAATACTTTTAGATTTTATTTAGGAATGTGAATTAAGATTTGTTGATTTGTGGCGATTCAGTAATCTTCCACTTAATGTGTCCTCAAATGGTGTGCTTTATTCAAGTCTACAGTCGCTACAGTTATTTTATTCAATTCAAAAATTGCATCAAGGTAAGACATTTTCTTGAACAGATTGGGATTGTTGCCGTTCTACCTTATTGTCAGTTCTTTTATTTGTGAGGCTGTTTTTCCGTAGGAACCATAAAAAAATCAAAACCTGATCAACTGACTTTTCTTCAGTTTTGCCATGCCATATAGTACCTGTGCAGTGCGGAATTTCTGAGAATTATTGATTTTTGATTTGTTCATTTGAATATGATCTAATTTTTTTATCTATCCATGTGATTCTATGAATTTGCAGAAAAAATAAAAGATATTTTTTTGTTTTACTATTGTTTTTATCGATATAGATGAGTCTAAAATTTCTTTACAAATTTCAACGCTTCTTTGAAGAATCAGATCCAGAATTCTTCCGAACTATCGCTTGAAACACCCTATATATATTTTATAAAGAAGATCATTGTTCTTACATAGTTTCTGTTCAATTCGGCCTTTTCATTTTCATGTTTTTCCATTTCTGGCTGCTCAGTATAATTCAAAGTTCATGTACAACCTCAATAATAGTTTTTTCTAACGTGATGGACATGAGATCACACAGTTCATAAAGATTCACAGCCCAACAATGCGCGACGCCACGCAAATTTGCCTATGAATGACCGAGAAATGATTTTTAATTATTAGTAGGTAAGTATAGCTTTTCCGTACCAGCCAGGCTCCGCTGCGCCTTTTTATCACTAGTTCATGTATCTATCATGTTTTCTCCGTCCATCGCCATCGAGACAATTCTGATCCAGTAACATACCAGTAAGTTTTTGGGAGAGTGGTCCCTCGCCATGTGTTGCATCAAAAATCAGCTTTCTTTCATGTTCCCTTATATTTCTTAGTGGCTGGGATGAGATTATCTTCACTCTGTTAAACGAAAAGGTTGGTACAGAACCGTAATAAATGTCTAGAGTTACATCCATGTGAGTAGTGCCCGCCTTATACCGGTTTCATCCTGAAATTGGACTCATCAGTGAGGCAGCATGGCACCACTCACATAATTTTTGTTTGTTTTTTAGTTCAGGGGTTCCGGCCCCAAGGAGAGAAATCTGAAACCAGACACTCTATGGTCCGAGACCATAGAGTAGTGTGAAGTTCGACACACTGAAACTCTCCTCTGCATCAGGACGTCAGGGATAAGCCCTTTAGTGTCCCAATCTCTCACTTAAGTTTAGCTCTTTGGTACAGGGTCACCTTCCGAAAGTCTCTCGGCCACAGGGCAGCATCGCGGCAAAACTCATCCTACCCGCGTGTCTCCGCGCTAGTGGTTACGAAAAAGAAACAATAAAAAATAAAAAGGGGTAAAAATCTGGAGCCACTACCAGAGGTTAATACACGGTTGCGACGTATTTGTCCTATCTCTGCTCTCGCTGCGGTGAACTCTAGACGGCTGTCTAGTTGTTTTGTGCAGCCTGAAAGGCTTGTACTCTTTTCTTGACTTCTGCGTCGACGCGAGGCTCAAACGCAGCTTGGGCTCTCTTTGACCAAAAAGCGTATGCTTTTGTCTTCTCTTCACCTTCTTTGGGGTTCGCTCTGCCCATGTACGATGGGCAGTCATGCCAGCTTGCGGGGTGGCCTTTCCCCCCGCAAACCACGCAGCTCGTGTTGCGTTCACCGCTAGCGAGTCTCTCGAGCGTGCAGTCTCTGCTGCTGTGTGCACCGGCACAGTTGGCGCAGCGATGTGCATGGAGACACCTGCTTTGGGTGTGACCCCATCGCTGGCACCGAAAACACTGTCGCGGTTCCGGTGACTTCTTTCTGAGTTCCACCTTGACATCGACGCCGAGCAGCTCCTTGATCTCAAAGATCCGCCTAGCGTCGGTTTTCACCAACACTGGGGGCATGACTTGCTGGGTTTTCTGGCCAGTCATGCGGAGCGGCAGCATCGATGCCAAAGCGAGTGGCGAGCTCTGACCAGACCGTCTCTAGGTCTGCGTTGGCAGGTAATCCGCGAATGACTACCTGCAACGAACGCTCCTCGGGTCGAGAGAAGGTGTGGTTATCAGCTGCCATCTCATCCAGAACGGTCTGGATGTCCTTGTGATCATCCAGTGAAGCTGGAATGATCCTCACGTCGTCCCTCACAACGGAAGCCTTCGCATACGATATGCCGGCTGCTTGGAGCTTTGAACGCAGCTCACTCCACAAGCGGGCTCCCTCTAAAAAGATAGTGGGAGCCCTCTTGGAAGCTGCTGCGGCAGAGTCCTTCGCGGTCGTGGGTGGGGGTACGAGCGGGACGTGTCCCGAACGTTCGTCGTCGAGGGTCGTACCGTGGGCATCGGTGTCTCCTCTGCTGGGGGAAAGCGTGGCGACATTTCTCCGGACATGCGAGCCGTCCGGAGACATGCCGTCACTGCCCCCAGCTTTTCTTTTAACTCCAGCATGAGGATCAACCTCCATGTCATCAGAGACCCTTGTAAATGTCTCTTTATTTCATGATCGAGAGGTACAGCTCGAACATACCTCACATTTATTCGCGTTCGCAGACTTGCGAGCCAATAGATGGCAGTGGTTGGTTAAAAACAACCGCTGCAGATTTAACCAGATCAGGGTTGTGCCTAGAGTTGCATTGATGGGAGTGGTGCCATGCTGCCTTACTGATGAGTCCAATTTCGGGACGAAACCGGTATAAGGAGGGCACTACTCACATGGATGTAACTCTAGACATTTATCACGGTTCTGTACCAACCTTTCCGTTTAACATCGGATAACCGTAAAATAATGTCTCTCTATTCCATGATCGAGAGGTACAGCTCGAACATACCTCACATCTATTCGCGTTCGCAGACTTGCGAGCCAATAGATGGCAGTGGTTGTCTTAAAACAACCGCTGCACATTTACCCAGATTAGGCTAGTGCCTAGAGTTGCATTGATGTGAGTGGCATTTCATCAGTTCCGTCACAACAGCGGTCAAGAGAGGTCCTGACCCGAGAGCGACAAGAACTACCTGAGAAGACCCGAAGGTACTACCACAAAGAATTACCCTTTAGAGTAGGAAGCTCCATGTATAGAAATGGTTACAAGTTTCTGCGCCCCCTCGAAACTGGTCGCAGAACTAGGGGTGGAATTTTTCTTTACTGAAACAAACAAGATAAAGTCTCGCTCATGCCACTTCAGAAGTCATCACGTGACCTACCTCAAACCTATACAATCAATGTCACGCGGGCACGTCATGAGTGACGTCCAACCTCACTCACCTCACGAGGCTTGGTTCTAATTTCGTCCAGTAATTGATCATATCTTGTGTGTTTTAGTATCATGCTCTAGAGGAATATCAAAGCTTGTGCAGGGTAGCACTCGCAGGGGCATATACTCGGGCATATACAGGGTGTTTCCTAACCTCTGTGACAAAATGAAAGGGGTGATTCTTCGCTTAATTTTAAGACGAAAATGTGGTATAACTTTTTTTCGAATTTCGCTTTGTTTCCAAAATACAGGGTGTTTAATTTTTTTTTTGATTAGTTTTTTATTTTTAATTAATTTATCTTTCACTCGATTTTGTTGAAGTTTGGTAACGGTATTTATAGTGATAACGGGCTCATTTTGCCAAGAACAAATAAAAATTATCGAATACAGTGGCGTCCCGAGCGGCATTTCAACCAATATTATTGGGAAAAAAATGTACGCCACTGACTTTTTGTGTCATTTTCATTTTTTTCTCAGATTATTCAACTAAAAACGCAACTTTTTGATCTCCTGAATTTTTATCGTATCTTGCCAAATACAGCAATCAGTTATATTCATTTTAATGGAGAATTCAAAAACACTAAATAAATTAAAAAAAATATATAAAAATAAATAATAATAATAAAAAAAATTAAACACCCTGTATTTTGGAAACAAAGCGAAATTCGAAAAAAAGTTATACCACATTTTCGTCTTAAAATTAAGCGAAGAATCACCCCTTTCATTTTGTCACAGAGGTACGGAAACACCCTGTATATGCCGACCCCAATGCACATCCCACTACTTTGATGTGCACCACCCCAGTAGCGCACAGATAAGTCAGCCTTTGGAGACTTCTCAGTCTCATGAGCCTGTATTGTCATCGTTCACCCTTATTCACCTTATTGTCAACAGTTATGTTGATATTATTGATGTTTTTGGGAAATGGATAAGAATTATATTGATTTTCAGACATTACGAGGCAAAATAAAGTGGATTTCCAGAAATAATTGGAATCCACATTGAGGCGTTGGAATTTTGTTAAATTTGATCAGTTCTCAATGATTTATATTGATTGGGAGCATTTTCTTATGTTTTCCTTATAAAAGTGTGATGTTTTGTACACTTCTCTTATTTGGCCCGTCATAATCCAAGCGATGTTATTTTTGACAACAGTTGTATTGACATTATCATTTTATAATAATATAAAATGATATAATTGATGTTTATGGGAAATGGATGGGAATTATAATGATTTTTAGACATTACGAAGCAAAATATAGTGAATTAACAGAAATAATTGGAATCTACATCGAGGCGTTAGAAATTTGCTAAATTTGATCAGTTCTCAATGATTCGTATTGATTGTGAGCATTTTCCAATGTTTTCCATATAAAAGTGTGATGTTTAGTAAAATTCCCTTATTTGGCTAGTCACAATTCAATCGATGTTATTTTTGTCAACAGTTTTATTGATATTATTGATGTTTATGGGAAATGGATGAGTATGAACATTGAGAGGCAAAATATTGTGGATTAACAGAAATAATTGGAATCTACATTGAGGCCGATATGCAACTGTAGGTCCGATTACCGAGGTGTATATACGTGTTGGTTTTCTGGACTATCGACCGACTGCACTCTCGCTCTAAAGCGCGGCTTAGGCAAGGAATTGATACCTGGAAAGCCACGTCCTCCTTTTGTCATATAAGTTGTGGTTTAGGTTTGTAGCATGGAGGTCGCATATTTTTCAAATATAGCAACTGCTTGTGCTGCTGCCGCTGGGTGCCTGTCGAAAGAACCACGGATTCGCAGATATGCAGAGCTTCCGTATAATAATATGCGTCCGAGGAAGTGCCCCCATTTTTGTATAACATTCTATTCCGCTCTTTTTTCCCAAATGTATCCTAGTCTTGGAAGATCGTTCTTTCGACCTCGATCCAAGCTCTTTCTTTTTAAATTTCTTGTCTTTATATTTTTGAAAGTTCTTGTCCCAGATGGATGAATGCATCTTAATGCGCTCGATGAGATCTTCTGTGGACATGATTCCACTCAAAGTCCTTGTCAAATTACGAAACACACTGAATCAACGATAAACAATCTGTCATCAGCCTAAGCTTTCAAAAGCTTTATTCATATGAACGCAATTGAATTCCTGCAGGCAATATGATCCTATCTTATTCCTATATTTTTGGTGACAATTCACAACTTTTTTTGAATAAATTGGTCCACTTCACGTCGTTATAATGAGTTTATGTAGATTTCAGGAATTGCTATTCTTTGTATCGGAATATGGATGGAAGTGGAGCTTTACAAGTACATGGAAATGAGTACGGAATTTAGTGGAACTGCACCATACGTGCTCATTGGTACAGGATCTCTGATTCTAGTCATCGGTTCGTTGGCTTGCTGCTGTACTGTGAAAGGACAGCCGGTGCTGCTCTATGTGGTAAGTGATCAGTGAGTAAGCTTTGTACCTACCACATGCCAATGACCAACTTTCGAAATTTTAATGCAATCCACAGTACTCACTTGGTTCTCTTGATCTGGTTGCATATTAATCACATTGAAAAAGTGTTTACAATTCATTAAAATCACCATCAATCAGAAATTCTTGAAAGAATGTTTGTGGCAACCGTTCTGCATATTTTAACATTCTTCAATAGGTTTGGTTCATGCAATTCCGCATCGCATGGATGACTCCTTATAATGAAGAACGGTAGCTAGATCTTTCTCTTAATTACAGTGAAATGTGCTATAACCACCGCAAATAAAGTGTTGATTAAGAGTTCAATGTTCTATTTTTAAATTTCGCATCAATTTGCATAATTTACTTATTATTTTTGGAAAAGGTATAAATTCCTTTTCGTTTTGTTGGTGGGGAATATAATTACTCATTGATGACGATTTGCTTTTAGAAACTTTGCAGAATGGCTACTCGATTGGTCTACTCATTTACCCAATTTACCATATTTAAAAAAAAACAGAGAAGACATTAAATTTATCAGCATATATTTTATTTTGATACTAACTACTGAGTAATTCAGTACTGCGGGCACACCATTGTTAAATCTGACAATTTGTTTTGAAAATGTTCAAAGTATAAATAGTAAAAATTTCAAATAATCTAAATATCACATAGATGAAACATCTTGGAGGAACTATAAATCATTAAAACTTTACTTATAGAGTTGATGTTGATATAGTGTGGATACAACGTAGGTTAATTTTTCTGAACATTTTTAAAAAGATATATGGCATTTTTTTTAAAAATTTATATATCTGATCATTATTTCAATTTTGCATAGGGCACTAGGCTACGAACTATGCTTTGAGTTTGAGATGGATGCGTTAAATTTTTATTTTAAAATCATGACTATATTATGTAATTTGATTTTTTTTTGACCTGGTGTAAGCTCTGAAAAATTGAGCTTTCATCAAAGTACTGGACCAAAAAACAAATCGTTCACAGTTTACAGTAAAATCTATACTTATAAAAGAGCTTGTCCTGAATGACTCATCAACGCCGAGCCAGAACTATTATAGATTGCCCTGAAATTTTGAAGAGATGTAATGCTAAATATTTCCAGGGGTGTGTGTCGAAGAAGGGATTTTGCGAAATTTCATCCCTGAGGGGATGGAAAGGGTGGGGGTGGGAAAAATCATAAATTGATGAAAAATTATGTATTTTGTTCACATCAACATCCTTGAATGAAATTGATCAAACGCATGTTTTGTTATTTTTCTAAATTAAAAGGGTTCAGAGGAGATGAGGTGCGAAAAATCATTAATTGATAAAAGATTATGTATTTAATATTTGGTTGAAACTTCGTATAAATGATCTCAAATGAAATTTCTTAAATACGTGTTACGTTATTTTGCGAAATTCAGCCCCTAAGGGGTCAAATTCGGACTCAAAAGAGTGGGTGAAAAAATCGTTAATTGATGAAAGATTAGGTATGTATTATTCCATCATGTTGGAACTTCATATTAACAATATTGAATGATATTGATTGAACACGTTGTTTTTTTAAATTCAACCTTCTTGGGAGGACAAAGCCGGGCTCAAAGGAGATGAGTTTGAAAAAATTCGAGTGCAAGGTGGAAAATCATAAATCAACGAAAATCAACAAAAAATGGTATTTTCATATTACGAAACACGTCTTTCGTCGTTTTTCAATTGTTTCTTTACTCAAAATAATAAATAAACTTTCCAGTAATAATTATTCATAAAAGTGCTGGAACAATAATTATTATCGATATCTACTATTGGAGGGTTTTAATTATTGAGAACGCGACAGGAGCTGGATGACATCCTCTGTGAATCTTATTTTTTTTCATGGACTTTTAATTCAACCTTTTTTGATTATGTGAAATATTCAGATATTTTTTCCAATAGAAATTTCCTCTAATTTTTTATCAATATAATTTTTTTCTAGTTCCAAATAAAGTCTCCACCAATTAAGTTAGTTTACAATTTTTTTGATGTAAAGTCCAACGACCTTATCATTGATCGCGAAAGGTTTTTCGCCATGCCAGATGCCTTTGAATCGACGATTTGACAAACTGCAAGTAAAAACGGGAACTCAAAATCTTTGGCTACTTGGATGTGTGATAATTGACCGATGATCTATGACAAAAAATATTTGAGATTTGATAAATATCAAACACTGGTTAACTTATCGTTTTGTGTTTATCTGGAGATGTTTGCTAAGCTCCAAACATTTGGTCGTTGAAAGTTGGCAAACTTCAGGGTGATGTTCTTTCTGTCCCTACTAGAATAAGAGTCGTTAAGAAATGTGATACAAGTGGTAGTGTACAATTTCACAATAAAAAATATAGTTTTGAGAACAATCACTATTGATTTTTAGTACGGTGCGTTCCTTGCAATTATTTTCGTCTTGGAATTGGGTGCTGGCGTTTCCATATTTGCTTATCGCGCAAAACTATCAGAAGGATTTGATCGAGGATTTGATAAAGGAATGACTAGAGCTATGGAAAACTACCACAATGATAATAGCACCCAAGTATCTACTGATTTGGATTTGATACAAAAGACAGTAAGCTTCATTTTAAATGCGTGCCATCCAAACAGCATGAAGTTTTTTGATTTCAGCTGCATTGCTGCGGAAAGTATAAGGCTATTGACTGGCTAAATCTTCCTCATGCGATGCCAATACCCTCGTCCTGTTGTGTAAATCCTGGCTGTGATGTTGGTCGCGATGAGATTTTTAATCAAGTAAGTTGAACTAATCGTCTTTCTCTTATGACGCATATATTTTTGCAGGGCTGTTATGATAAGGTGATCGAGTTTCTGGATGCAAATATTGGCATTGTTGCTGGTGCTGCTGTCGGAGTCGCGTTCTTTCCATTGATGGGTGTAGTGCTATCGTGCTGCTTGGCAAGCATCATAAATAAGACCAAGTATGAGCCTATGGCTTGAAACAGGTCCGGAAAGATGGAATTCTAGATTGGTGATGATAACGGGGAGTTAGTTAATCGAATGTCTGATACGATGAATTATATATAACTGAAATAATTCTTGTATACAATAATCACTAATATCTATTTATGTCACGAATACATCATTTATCTACACTGTGGAAGAAGTTACAACTTGGATCCACTATCTGTTCACAGAGAGGGCTGTTATGTAAATATATCGATTTATTCTGAAACTAAACGGCTTGAAACGGTTATACCTAGAGCAAATTCTATTATTGCGTTGTGGATTCGTGATTCGAACTACAGTTCAGCAACACATTGAAATGATTTCTTGGAGAATTAATTTTATTAATCGTTTAAACCTTCTCGAATCTTGAATGGAATTTTCAAAAATGTTTAATATTTTGATTATTTGAAATTCATGTTCAATGTATTGAGTAACTGAACTTGACTCGTTCATATTCTAATTGCTAAAGCTGTCCCGCGGTTGATTTATCAGAAGATTTTATAACGGGGTATGATAGTTGCTTGAATCAAAGTCAAAAAAAAAAAAATCAGTCAATTTGAAACTGGTAGACAATGTGGATCTTGATCTTTTCCTTAGCCTACATGCTTGAAAATTGAGTGTTTGAATCAAAACGATGAGTGTGGAGAAAACCAGCGGTCATGCGAAAGTACTGATTTTCAAATTTTCACACACTGCTGTTCTCGTGTGTCCCTCGTTTTGTACAACGTAGGCACCTTCTAAGATTTTCCGCTTTTTTCACTTTTGCATCCTGTGCAGGATCTGTTGTTCCTCCGAGTGTTCCTTGTACCCCTGCCGTCTTTGTAGTTTCCTGATATTTGAGTTCTGATTTTGTCTTTCTTCTGTCCAAAAGTGAATGATCGCTTAGTTCACCTATATGGAATTCACGAAACTTGGTAAATGAATTCCTTTTCACCAGAATGCTTTTGATGGTACGATGGAATTTGAAAGCAGTTTTGATTTTGAAGCTGTTGGCTACTTTTGAGTTTTCAGATATACTTCGGTGTGAGGAATTCATTCGCTGTAGTCTGATTTTCTGTGTGTGCTTCACACAGGTTGCGAAGCTCTCTTTGCTAGACATTCCGTTTTGTAGTAGCAGAATGATTTAAGAACCTGATTGGAATGTCGTCCAGTGAGAAAGAGTTGACGAGAGATGTTTGTTCCTGTGCGTTTGATAAGAATGTCTAGAAACAAAACCTCATCTTTTTGCTCCACCTTCATAGTGGACTTTATGAAATCCAAGAAATTGTTGAGGGGTGGAAGAAATTCGGAGAGATCATGATTGCTACCAGACCAATCAATAAAATTATCATCAACATATCTCAGCCAAAGTTTGCTGTTGCGCTACAAATAAGACTATATAACAGTTTGTACTATATCTATCTAAGTATTTGTATGCAATAGTGATCTCAATTTGAATACCTGTAGATTTTGCAGAACATCCTCCATACCTATATCTCCAATGTTAATTGATTTGAGAACTTCATTTGGTAAAATAAAAATCTTATAAAATCTGTTATGAAACGTAATACTGTCTTTTTATAAAGTATTTCAGTAAAATCAATGAACGTTGTCCTCCATAATTACCTAATTCGTTCATCAAATATATGTATACAATATTTTTTGACTGGTTTTGTAAAGTAATGAAGTGTTTCATTTATTGAACCATTAATGTCCAGATAAGAACATATTTTTGAAGATTTAAACTTGTATATAGGAGTATAATATAACTGATGATTATTAAAAACTATTCTCAAGTATTAGATATAAGTGATTTTGGACTGAGTTATGATGATAGCCATATTATCAACATATGTATAGGTAGAAATGCACCCATTAATATAATACGCACATTCTGATGTACCTATTGCTAAAATGTTATGGTACTGGATGAACGATATGTAGTACACATTTAGTGAGAAATATACGTCATAAATGAAACCATTTTATTGTACTCACTCATCGAAGCGTTCATAAGAGAGTATCTGCTCAACCATTGAATCTATCAGTTGTAAAACCGGCAAGATAGTTCTTCCATATCATACCTACCCAGAATTCAAAATGAAGATCGAATTACTAATTTTCTAACTCTGATAGTTACATTTTTCAAGATGTTAATCAACTTGATTTGAGGTCCACACCAGATCTCATACATTCATGTTCAATGCGGAGACTAACCCCTAGTTCTAATTTCTAGTAGATCATGTTTGAGATCTAGAAGTCCTTCTCCAGTTTTTCCTTGATGATCTAGTTGTAGGCGTACACGGACTGGCAATTCAAAAACGATGGTAGGGCATAGTTCACAAACGCGAAGGTATACAAAAAAAATCCTTGAAACCGTTTTTTTTAATAGGTATGGGGAATCAAAATGAAGGGATAACTTTCACTCAACGTTATCTTGTAGGTAAAAATTTCCTGTTAGTTGCTCATTGATTGTGCCAACCGGCATCACTGTTTCCCGAATTTGCTTCTCCATCGCAACCTTACGGCGACTTTCGTTTTTCAAGAATACAATGTTTTTTCTATTGGGGAGTGCGAGTGACGGGATCTCCTTGAGGAGCACTCTTCTTCCTGAAATTCAGGAATAGGTGTCCCTCAAATAACTTCTCTGTCATCAAAAAAAATTTTGTAAGGTAAAAATGTGTATTGAGGTTTACGTTTCTTGTTGAAACATAAAACATCTGGTCGCGAAACGCTAAGGCCTGTGACGCTATTTTTCACAAACAACCGTTTTGTGCCTGAGGTAACTGCGTCAGAAGTTAGTTCATTTCTCAGGGCCGTTTCATCAAAAGCGAGCTTACTCTTCGGCTTAGCTGCCTCTGGGTCGTCAACTTCACCTTTGCCAAATTGACAAATGATGTCAATACACTTTGAAGTTATCCTAGGGTTAATGTTAGCCCTAGATGATAAACTGGCCCTTTGTAATAATAAACCTAGCTCTGTGAACTATTTTCTATTTCAATTTGCGCTATTTAGTGTTTTATTGATAAAACAAATACTAGAAAGTCTGCGGTGTTTCGCCGGAAGGCAAATCCAGGCGGACATTTTGTCATTTGACCGGTAAGTGAACAAAAACAAAGCCGCACTCTTCTATCATTGTGTTTGGGTCAGAAAATTCAATGCTAAAGGTATGCGCCTTTTGTGTCTTGTTATTGTAAGACTGTGCTTCGAACGAACTATATCTTCAATATTGAAGCTATTTTAAAAGTGACCAATCAAACATGATTATGTTTCATCTTTGTATTTCTTGAGATGTTTATTTTCATTTTTTAACAATTTTCCATTGAATATGCATATGGTTGTAGCATTATTGTGTAGGTATGCATGCTTCCCGAGTGACTCATAACTTATCCGACATAGAACTGAATATAACATGTGTCTGATAAATGTTGCGGCAAATGCTAGTCGTTAAAAAGCAACAGGGCGCTGAAATAAATCAAATAAAAAAATAAAATAATCTATGAATAAATATAAATATAATACATATACCTAAATGAATAATAGAAGTAAAACTTCATTTTCGTAAAATTCTAATTGTTTTTAAACGGATAAAGATGTATCGAGGTAAATCGCGGACACTTTCAACATCTGTGTGTCCAGAATAAATGATGTATATACATCAATTGAGTTTTTTTCCGGTAATTTCACTATAAAAGTCGAATATCTCGCAAACGACTTCAAATATCGATATCTAGCAATAGTACATTGTTAAGGTAGAAAGATTGACTCTTTCCAAGTATGAAGTCAAAACAGTCTCATCTTCACAGATTCAAAAATTATAAAAACATCAATTCATCATCAAGTACGTAGAAAGCGCCCTTTAGGGATTAGGTTCGAACCAATACCGAATTCGGATTTCTCACCTTCGAAAACGCTAGTATACCAATTTTGAATCTGTTATCTTTGTTTGAAAAGTATTGAAATTTTTTGATAAGAAAGTTTCACTTCCAACAACCCTTTTTAACGACTAGCATTTGCCACCACATTTATTAGACAAATCTTACTATTTTCATTCATATTATCACCTGTTGCTCTATGGCAGATAAGTAAGTACTACATACTGATATGTCGAAGGCCTTTGAGAGTGTCTGTCACGGCCTCCTCCTCAAAAAGGTGGACGAGATTGGTGTGGGTGGTAGCTATACCTTGAATGGATCCGATCCTATCTCACCGGACGGTGGCAACGAGTCGAGATTTGTGGTTTTCTCTATAAAAAAGTGACTGTAACCTCGGGTATGCCCCAGGGTTCTCATATTGGACCGGTTCTGTTTCCTCTGTTCATCAACGATGTATCAGCTAGCTTTAGTACCTCGGAGTATCTGCTATATGCCGAGGACCTGAAATTCTACGCTACCGTTAATACTCATCGCTTGCTTCAATCTGACTTGGACAGTTTGGGAGAATGTTGCCAGAATAACTTTTTGAACCTTATTATCTCCAAGTGCAAGGTGATAAGGTTTTGTAGAAATAAGAATCCGATCATCCATGCCTATGTATTGGACGGTCGGGAGTTGGAGAGTGTTTCCTTCGTGAACGATCTTGGTGTGACTCTCGACAGCACATTGTCAATCAATATTCACATTGACAATATTACATTGAAAGCTTCCAAGAATTCTCGGTTTCATCCAAAGAAGCACCAGGCACTTTCACGACACAAAGGCTATACTGTCTTTGCACAATGCCCTTCCCTTGTCAGATCGACACTGGAATACTGCCTAATCATTTGGTCACCTTTTTACAGCATCCATTCGTCAAGAATTGAGCGTGTACAGCGCAAATTCACAAAGTTTCTGCTGTACAAGCACAACAGAAGGATTTGGCATACGATACCAGATTGCAGCTGTGTGGGCTGAGGAGTCTTGAGGACAAAAGTGAGGATTCCATGCTTATGTTCCTGTACAAGTTGCTGAATGGATTCACAGATTGTACCGGGCTTCTCGAGACAATATCAGTTCGGGTCTTGGCGAGACGCACCAGACGGAAAGTCCTGTTCTCCGAGCTCTCTCACAGAAAAAATTATGGACTTACCCATTTCTCAGATAGGCTGCAAAGCTCCTACAATAAAACATTTTCCGATTGTGATATTTTTTACAACAGCTTATTGTGTGTGAAATCGTATTTGAGATACCGTTATTGATGTGTGTTCAATGGTCTGTTCGTCTTCGTTCCGCGTCAGACTGTTCTCGTCACATTTTTGCATTTTTAATGATGATGATTTGTTTTACCTCCCTTCATTTTACTTCATTATATTATTCTTTTTTTTTACAAATTTCATTCAGTATGTATCATTTGAAATTATTTTATTCTGTAGTGTACTGGCAAGAAATAAAATATAATTTAATGAATAGAAAGTTATGCGACACGTTCATTCATAAATTGCCCTAGCAAGCGGTGACCTTGAACAGGCCCGTTTGGCAAATTTTTACCATACTCCATATTCATAAGCCTAGTTTATACCGACAACTTGGTCCGCGGACCAAGTACCAAATTCGGACTATATCCGAACCAAATATTTGATTCGAATGGTGTAAACAGTTGCGGACTAAGCTGGTCCGCTCTTGGTTCGGTACTCGCCAGCAAGTGTACCGAACTAAATTTGGTTCGATCTGGATCAAAATTATGAGGTTATGTTGATTGTTATTATTGTGAATTGTGTTGGTTCTGAGTTTCTAAGGCAATCTGAGCGTACTTACTCATGTTTTCTTTTGGTTACGAATTGTGTTGATGAATAATGTCGACTTGTTTTTGACATTTGACAAATTGCGGGCGTACACATTTAGTTCACGCGTTGCAAAACGGTGTAAACGGGCAGGAAGCAAGCATTGGTCCTACCCCACTATCCCCATCAGCTTGGTCCTATCGGATCGAACTAAACGAGTTATCGATGTAAACTAGGCTATAGTAACTATAGATCTCATATTGTAGGTAGGTGTACAGGTATACAGTGTGTCCCAGATCAACTGGTTACTACTTATACAGCAAATAGAGGCACTATAAATAAAAAGTTTGAGATGAGTAACCCATGGCCGGAGAGCATGAGAAAACAAAACTTTGTCAAAAAATAAGTGGCGTGTGATTTTTCTTTTCCCGAATAACAAAACACAGGGAACGGGGCACTTATCTCAAACTTCCTATTTCTGAATCTTCTATATGCAGTATAAGTAATGACCAATTGATGTGGGACACTCTGTATGTTTGTCATGAAAAAAAACGGCCTGCACTGCGACCGCCGACGCCGTCGGATGAGAATTCTCATACCAATCTTTTCTTCTTTATCAAACTGTTGCGTCATAAAAATCCAATAATTCATAATTATTCATTTCGGGATTTAGGGTATTAAAAATCGTATCTTCATGGACATGGCCATAAATCATATTGTTCTGCATTCGCGGTATCTCACTATTGTGTACATTTTTGATTGTTTGGATCTCCTCGACATGTTTCAAATGTGAAATTAGTGGTTACTCTCCAGAACTCTCCGGCGGGCATTTATTGAATACAAAAGTAACTAATAGTTTTTTTTTTGCAATAATTTATTCAATAACTTGTATTCAAATATGTATAAAAATATAGTTTCTCTGATGAAAAAAACTTTTATTGCTATCTTATAGAAAGAAACAACTATTAACCAGCTGTTCATAAAATTACGCTTTATAAATAATATTTTGAACCACGAAGATACTTTTGTCATTCAATTCTGAATCAGATCACGTAAACATCTCTCTAGACGTAATATAATACTTGTTATTCTAATACTATTATTTGTAAGTACAAAACTATAAGCATTACATATAGTTAAACACCAAAACCCATCTATATTGTAGGATATGATGGAAAAATAGGCATAGATTACGTAGATACCTACTCTAATACTGAATGTCCTTAAGGCTATTATCACATCTTTGTTCCCTTATTGTCACCCTGAATATGTTTAGGTTCCTCATCCACTATAATATGCTCTTCTATGGTCGGCAGATCGTTTTGATGTTCATGATGAGCTACGGTCAAATCTCTCAAACTTCTCACGGATAGTCGCCTTGAACTACGTAAATTCTCATTGTTAAATGGCACAGTTGTTTTTGTCAGAAGTTTTGGTCCCAAAAGTGTCATAAGTATTGCAGATGTTGGTGCTGTTAACATGATGGCCAAAATGCAAATCGTGAGTATTTTTTCCGCATAGATATAATTATCTGATTCACGGTCAGTCATCAAGTTTAATATCACCGGACCAAGTGCAGCTTGTACCGTAGCTTTGGACATTAACGCAAATGCCGAAAAGGCCTTTTCCTTCAAATTCAGACCACATCCAATTCCGAGCGCCATTGTACTGATGATACGTACAAAAGTAGAAGCTATTAGGATGGTAAGCCCTATAAAATGCAGATATGATAGTCATATGACCGTCATGGTTAAAATTGTACTTACCGATGAGAACTACTTGCCCATCTAATTCATTGAGCTTGATTTGAGCACCAGTGATTGAAAAAAGGATTGGCTCGAAAAACATCCATAATATTTCAAAACCTTCTGATGCAGGATTGTCTTCAATATCCCAACCTTGTCTGGACCACACAATCAAAGCAGTGAATGCTCCAGTGACGCAGCCTAGTGGTCCGGCACCACCATAACCAATATAATCACTGCCAAAAACTGAAATGGTACATCCCACGAGAAGAAGAAGCAATCTTAATGGAGACTGCAATAAATATCGATGATTATTTTTCTCTCAGAATATTGACATATACTTACCACATAAGGATCATTTTTTTCGGGAGTATAATAACACAAAAGACCCCAAAAAATTCCAAAGGCTATACCTCCTATAATTGAAACTGGTGCTTGCAAAATCACGGTAGTCAATGAACCAGTTGAAAACATAGCACTTTTCATTATACCGAATACTGCAACAGATGCAGCATCATCGATTCCAGCGATAGCAATAATAAGAGTGGGAATACCTTTGGCTACTCCGTAACCCTTAACTCTCAGTCTGTAAGAATCAAGTCAGGAATAGAATTAACAAAAAAAAATGTGTACCGACCTCAATAGACAAGGAACTGTAACAGCGGGGGATACAGCTGCTACAACCGACCCCAACGCAAACCCGTAATCCCATGGAATGTCTAGGAAAAAGTAACTCGTCACAGCAACGACGGCAGTCTCAATAGCCCATGGTAACAAGCCTAGTTTAACTACAGTCCATTTCAGTCGACGTAATGCAGATGGATCTAGGTCAAGACCAGCTCTAATCAAGATAATCACCAAAGCCATGCGTCTAAAAACAACAATTAATCAACAAAAACTTCTATTCAAAGATTATATGTGTAAATTTATTAAAATAATGCTCAAATATTCACCTTAAATGCCTCGTGATTGGATTGAAAGAACGATCTATATCTACAACGTGAAGATTTTGCATCAGCATGCCAGTAAAGAGCATGCCAATAAGTCCTGGTAAAGTTGTTAAGCTGATTAACCATCCGCCAAATTTTGATCCAAGAACCAAAATTAACAGTTGGAACAGTTTACCGGAAGGTGGTGCAGCTAGAGGTCCTATAACATAATGTTTATGAAAAAATAAATAAAAAAGCAAAGAAAATATACCGATGATAGTGTAGAGAATGCACCAAGATACTACACCAATGACCATTAACGCCAAGAACCGAGAAACGGCTCGGTAGTCAGGACAAAAAGGATAAGGACAAAGGTAAGACCAATACTGAGGTTCCCATGTTTCTGGAGTAGATTCTTTGGATCTACATTTCAAGCAGAAAGCATACCACCAAGATCTGGAAGATTATTTGATCAAAATGTTTTACTGGATATAATGAATTTTACCTTGGATTATCATCCCCATTATCAGAAAATCTGGTTTTGGATTTTCGGGAAATCGAGGATAATTGTGAAAGGCTTCTGGTAAGTTTGCTCACGGTAACTTTTCCTGAAGATAATTCTTCCTCTGAAATATAAAAATACTGTCATGTATTTACTTTTGCATTCAACAATGAATACATATTACAGCTGGACATAGTGGAATGCTTATAGAAATCAGTCGAAAAAAGTCAGATAATGGGTACTATGATTGAACGTTCACGTAATCTTAACATGTCCAGATCACCACGGTAACACGGTTAGCAAATGGAACATTTGCATTAGTTAATACGTTAACTTATCGTGAATGTTCAATCATAAGGCTCAATAATTGGAGATATACTTAAATCTTCGAATAGGGACTAAAAAGATATTTTTGAACTAAGAATTCGTATAACTTTATTCAGAATCAGATCAGCCTGCAGCTAATATTTGAAATAATATCTAGTGAATTGATGGTTGGTGATTGGTGATTATATCGACCAAACATTTAGATTAAGTCCGCAGATCCCGTGGCCCGTGATATTGTAGACAGTTCCAAAGTAAAGAATGAAAAAAAAAAAAAAATAATAAATGGTGGGTCTTGCGATTCACTTAAGTTTATAAATAGGTATTCCACATATAAAACATCAATATGAATCGGGTCCTGAATTAACAATGCAGTCTATGTGTATTTGCTTTAGCTTACGCGGCTATATTATTGGAGGGCAAACAAAACAATGTCCCAATAGGGTAGTTGCCCATTTTTTTTTTAATGGATTAAAGTGTGCGTTCATGGCCAAAAACACCCTATACCAAATATCAGCCCTTGAATCGCACTAGTTATTTTACAATAAATGATCAAAGTTGACATCGACGCTGAGAAAATTCAAACGAAACAAAAAGCGCGGGAATGTTTGACGTCATTACGCATATCCTTGGCAACCATTTGAATGTTTGAAGTCTGAAGTGACATCGAGTTAGTTCATTTCGAAATCTTTGAAAAAAAAAAGAGGATGGTATTTTAAACATTGCACTCTGCCGCAGGCCGCAGTGTAGGTACTAATTCAACTTTGAAATTTCCCAACAACTTTTTATTCGCGTGCCTGATGACGAAAATCGGCAAACAAAATTGCTAAGAGTATGCAGAAGAAATGTGGAGAATATCTCATTGAAAAAACAGTGATGTTTATGTATGTGGAGATCAATTTTATGTAAGCATTATGAAATAAATACCTATAATAATTGTGTTTTTACATTTTTAGAGATTTTATTCTTAGGTACATATTACTCCAAATATTTCATAATATGACAAATTAAAAAAATTGACCTTGTTATTTCATTTTACCTGTTTCCTACAGTATTTCCCGCGATGAGGTATACAAAATGACAAATGGACCAGAACTTTAATTTCTCGAGCAAAAGTCATTCTTTATAAGAATTTTTGCTTTCTGAAGAAAAACGATTGTCGATGGAAAAAAAACAAATTTTGTAGGGGGTCTTTGAGAAGTCGGAAAATCAATTTATTTCAAGAGAGAACTTCCTACATTCATAATATATTCAGAAGTTTTTAGCAAAGATGTAACTTTAGACATTCTATTGGTTTACAGTGTGAATAATGGATCAAAGAAGACACACTTTCTTATTTCCAACTATGTATTTCGAAGAAGGCGCAAAAACTAATACTTTTAACGTGATACGATGAATATTGTCATGTGAATACGAACGGATCAAAGGAACATGGGAACATGGAGTGAATCAACCCACCCAAACGGACGACGCACAACCTGGGCCCGTATTTTCGTTCTCCAAAACGCTCAGCGCTTTCGAAGCGCCTGGCATTTGACAGTCATGTCACCTGACAGAACAACAAAAATTTGTTGTTCTGTCAGGTGACATGCCTGGCGTTTCGAAAGCGCTGAGCGTTTTGGAGAACGAAAATACGAGCCCAGGCCATGCTTACTCGGCACTTTTCTGGTATAAATAGAAGCCCGATACGCTAATCAAATGGTTGGAAGAAACGTGATGTACTCCGATCTTCCTTCCCACGAGCAGTGCCAGTCGCAAGACAACAAGTCCTCTCGTATTCACTGTCCACCTCTGCCCCCGCAGCGAGTCTACTGTTGGGACTCGGACTGGCCAAGGTCCAACATGCTCATCCCACTGTGTGTGCTGTAGGCTGTATTTGGAGAAACAATAGATGTTGTTATGTGCTGCCCTAGTTTCACTTCCGACTGACGGCTACGTCCCTAGAGCACGATAGGTGAGGGTCCAGTCGAAGGCCCAATCTACGCTTATCGTGACAATATAATGAAATAAACCAAAAATTATTGGTGGTTATTAGTCAAGGCATAATCATTCATACAAATATGTAAACCAATCGATACCACACCTTACAATAATGATGATTACCCAAACACCATAAACCACTTCTCAGTGAAATACAGATTTGGATTAAAAAAAAAAATTGGCTTTCCAATTTGATTTTTTTCTTTTTGACAGAAACTTTCAAATATAGCGGGGTGATTCACGCTTTCCGCTTGAAAAAGAGATCATTCCAACTTTTTTTCTGAAGGGTATTCTTGTTTAAAAATTTTTTTTTCATCGACAAGCAACATTTTTTGTAAACATGTCTTTCTCGAGAAATAAAAATGTTGGTCCATAATTTGTCCTTTTGTATACCTCATCGCCGGACATACTGCATACTGGTAAAATAAAATAAAAAGGTTCATTTTTGTAATCTGTCGGTGGTAATATGTACCCAAGAATAAAATCTCTCAAGAAAGGCCTGAACTTCAATTCTCTCCATAACGTTTTTCGCGTGGTATGGTCAGCCAGTCGTGCAAGGTGAGCAACATCAGCTTAAAACCCCTGCAGGCTCTCGTTGGTCTCCTGAAAGCGGTTCTTCAGCTGAGAGTGGTTAACGTGCTCCAAGTATCGAAGCTCCCGGTGCTTGACCTGCAAAACGTAGTCCTCCTGCTCTTGGTTGTTCAACGTCTACATGATCTCTTTTGCTCCTCCCAGAAGTGTCAGAGTTAATGCCAGTGCTTTTTTGGTCGAACTCCATCCATTTGCTCTTGCAGTTGCCTCGAACTGGCGATGGTAGTTGTGCCAGGACAGCTTGCCATCAAACTGTGAGGCCTTCATGTGGATTCTGATGATATCAGTATCTTGACACTCGCACCGCGGCTCACGATTGTTACCTCTGGTTGTTCGATGATGGTGTCTACTCTCCTTCTCATTTCTCTCTCGTCTTCCAGAGTCTTCACAGTGTCTTCAAATCTGACCTCGAATCGTTTCTCAAGGTTTTCGATTTCTTCCGATACATAATCCTTGAGATAGCTGTGGTTGCCTGCCAGATGTTTCTTTATTTTTTCCATAGCTCTAGAAGTTTCCTCGAATTTCTCTTCCAATTTCTCTTCCATGGCTGAAGAAGATTCTTCGAGCTTCTCTTTCATATCTCTGGAAGATCATCATCATCAGTTTTCAACAACTTCTCAACTGCGTTGGGATCTGGGCTCAGGAATCTAGAATTGAAACGTATCGGAATCCATGCATTCTTCCATCAAAGCCTCACTAAGTCCTTGTTGTAGATCAGCCATCTTCCCGCTTGTATCCGAATCACGTTCATCCGACTCCCTCTCCAACTCGGCGTTTTTTAATCCAGTCAAAAGCACTAGTTTCGTAGCCGAATATTTTTGCCCGTTCTATAGCACAAAATAAATCCCACTTCTGACACGAACGTTGCAAATTTCGGCTATAGAAAACACTGTCTAGCTTTAACTAATTTATTCACTGACAATCATTTATGAACAATCACTTATTTATGTTTTTAAATTGCCTGTTCACAATTATTGTTCAACGACCAAAGCCAAAACACTACTACTAAACCATAGTATAAAAAACAACAAGTAGCGACCGCTCCATATACACTATCGGACAAAACTGAAGCAACACTTATTACAAAATCGAATATTCAAATTTTTGAATTATAATTATTTGCCAAAGCAACGTGAAAATCATTGGGATTGAAAAGTCGTAGTGGGCTGTTGTCATAGGCAAAATGAGATTGTTTCCAAATCACAGCTAAGGAAGTATGTGTCAATTTATTCCAACGTCACGCTTTATTAGTGCAACAAAAGTACAGCGACTCTCTGGATACGCATGAAAAAAAAAAGGTTTACAACAAAGGTAGATGGGAATATTTCCACGCAGTTTGAGTCAGCGTGTAAAAATTCATTTGACGTTTTAATGACAGAGGACATGTAGAACAGATGCCAAAATCAGGTAGACCCAGGAAAACTACATTTGTGATGGATAGACGAATCAAAAGAGTTTGTGAAAATGATCCCTGGCTATCAGGGCCAAGAATAATTTTGGAAATTACCGAACTGGATGTTAGTGCGAGAACTGTTTAGCGTCGATTAGTTGATGCAAAACTCTACAGCAGACGTCCACCCAGAAAACCGTTGATTTCCGAGAGAAATCGCCTACCCAGGCTTGAATTTGCACGATGTTATTTGGACTGGAGACTGCAGGACTCGAAAAATGCTTTATTTAGCGACAAAATACTTTTTATTCTGACGGAATGAAGCCGGTAAGACGTCCGGTTAGTAAAAGATTTGACCCAAAGTACGTTACACCAACAATTAAGCACGAAAAAGGCAGTATATTTTTAGGGAATTGTTTTTCGAGCAGTAAAGTAGGTCCATTATACTTCATAGAGGACATCATGGATCGCTTGGTGTACAGGGATATAGTCGAAAACATTATGTTGCTCTATGCTGAATGAGAAATGCCTTTGCGATTTGTGTTGCAACATGACCACGACCCAAAGTATTCATCGCGCCTGGTTGAAGAATGGTTTCGGAAAAATAATGCTCGGGTTCTTCAGCCTGCACAATCCCCGGACCTTAACTTTAGAACTTATGGAAAGAAGTGGAACGTCGTATTCGTATCACAAGATTCCCAATGGGAGGCTCATCCGTCGAAGTACCCAGATATCTATGCTTCTATGAAAGGAGAGAGGATTTGCGAAATGCCTGGAAAAGAGATATATGGCCCACTGGTACGGTTTCTCATTTTTTAACAAAAAGGAGGATGCCTGCAAATCAGATGGATTCTCAAGAGCAGAACCCAGTGCAGACAAACTGAAGACCCATAATTTAAAAATCTATTATCTAAATGTTCGTGGTCTACGAACTTAAACAAAGGATGTTAATACTAATGTTTTCAGTGACGACTATGATATCATTCTGCTGACGGAAAAATGGCTCACAGAGGGTTTTAAAAATGAAGAATTGTTCGATGATCGCTACAACATCAAACGCAGGGACAGAGACAACCACAAGGCATTGGGGGAGGAGTGCTGGTGGCAGCCAAAAAGTGTTTCGCCATAGGAAACATCGATATTGTCTGTGATCGTAACATTAAGTGCCTATTAGCTCAGTCAAATGGTTCATAATCAAGGTGGGAAGTGGAAAACTCTGGTGTAATTGTGAAAAGTGATTTATTCTATGTTTTTTGATGTGCTGGATACTAATCTGAAGTTGTCCAACAAAAATTGTCTTCGCAAATATGACAAATTATCACAAAATCGTTATAAATAATGCCTTTTTGTGGTTTTTACCGTTTACTTGCTAAAGTAAGCTACTTGCACAAAAAAAAGTTCTAAAGGGAAATGAAGATGATAAAATTATCTACAATTTATGTCTCTTGTTTTTTTTCGTACTTCACATGGTTTCCACGTAAAAGAGTGTTGAAATATAAACATTATTGGTGTTTGACTAGTATCAAACAAAACTAATGAATAAAATGTAGCTTTCCCTTCAACTGAATTATTTGATGAGTAATTCGTTACCTTTCAACGTATTTACATAAAAAACCACACACTTGGTTAACGGAAGCACCGATAGTACATACCAAGCGCAACTCTAATGGTAAGTCAGAGTTTTGCCACTTGCTACGATTAAAAATTCAATCCAAATAAGAAATGAAACCATCCCCATCAATCCTACGACCATTTTCAAAGGATCACAATCGCAAAGCAGTCTGATGAAGAACTTAAAGAATCTTTAAAATACGAACTGTGTCCTTATTTTGATGACTATGGCATGAGAAAAGGAAGCAGGTCTACGAGGTGTCAAACATTTTCGTCAATTTGTGAGAGTTATGTTTCTTTTGTCCAAGTACAAGGACAGTGGTGTAGTGGTCTTCGATGGCTCCCCTCAAGATGGTACCAAGTATGCAGAACGGGCAAAAATATCATGTACACAGATGTCAGTAGATGTCATTTTTGACGAAACAATGACCCCAACAGTTCCTCAAAGAAAATTCCTCAGTAACATGAGAAACAAAGTCCGTCTTATCTCAATGATGAAAGCCAACTTTGCAGCTGCTGGCATTCGTACAACGCAGGCACAACAGGATGCAGATACACTTATTGTCACCACTGCTATGAATCTTGCGGAACACCATAATTGTGTAGTTTTATTGTGGGTGAAGATGTGGATTTGCTGGTGATCATGATTGGTCGTTGTCGGGGTCTATATTCAAGTATATACTTCCTGAAGCCAGGTGAACAAACAGTTTCAAGAAAAATATTTTCTTCTCACTGCCAACAAGAAGAAACCATCAGTAACAACATATTGTTTTTGCATGCCATGGGAGGTTGTGACACCACTTCAGCATCGTTCAAAGTAAGTGAAATGAGGTTTCTCCAAACCCTCAAGAAAAACCCAGCTCTAACCAAGACCATCAAATTTTTAAAGATCCAACGGCACATGCTGAGAGTGTTGCTAATGCTGGTATCACCTTTTTTGCTGCATTATACAAAATTACAAACAAGGCAGGCACATCCTTGAATAAATTGAGATATAAATGCTATCTGAGATCTGCATATAGAACAACATCTCATTTGGCTTCCCCACCCCCTACCGAGGATGCAGCACAGCAACATTCTCTGAGAGTATACTTTCAAGAACAACAATGGCTTGGAAATAGCAAAGATCCTGAGAAATGGGGTTGGAGAGAAACAAAGAGGGGCTGCAGCCAGTAGCTGCACTACAGCCACCCGCACCAGAAGCAGTCTTGAAACTTATTTCTTGCAAATGCATCAAGACCTGTCAGAGAATCTGTGGATGCAAAAAAGCAGTCCTAGACTGTTCTAATAGGTGCCTTAATTGCGAGAGAAGTTGTGCTAATATGCCCGTTACAGAAATGGAGGAAAATGGAAAGGATGATCTGGAGTTCCCTGAATCACCTGAACGTAACTATGCAAGCATACCTAATTCTGCTCGACCTTCTTCTTCACTCACTATTAATTTGTGTCTAGAAAATATGTTTCTAAATAGGTACCTGCTGCTTTTATATGAATTCAATCTATTGTAAAATATTTGGAATTATCCACTTCATTTTATTTCAGGCGTACAAGATCTAGAAGGCCACACTGAAAACATCAGGGAACCTGTGCTCAAGAGAGTACGTTTAAGTTCATAATATATCAATTGGACAGACATTTTCATTAGAGATCGCTTTTATATCATTTATTCGATAAATTGCGAACATTTGGTATCATGTCAATAATTATTATATTCCAGGCGTAGAACAACTGGAATCTGAGAAGACTCGTCTGCATTAAATAATATATTATTGTGCAAAAATTCCTCCCTTTTATTAGCCAATATATTAATATTAAGCTACATGAAAAGTTATATAAATGTATGTTGTTTCTTGCCATTTTTGTAAATGTTCGAAATTTCTCAATGTTTCAACATTCTTTTGCGTGGAAACCGTAAACCTCAAAAAACATGGAATAAACCACTTTTCACAATTACACCAGAATTTTCCACCTTGAAATAACGATTGACTGAACTATATTACTTAGGGTAAGGTCCAAAAAATGTTTACTCTATATATCTTGTGTCTATATACCACCTAATTTAAAATTAGAGGTATATGAGCAACTTTCTGAAAGTTTTAATCATTTGTTGTCAACAAGTGAAAATGTTAATATCATGCTCAAAGGTGATTTCAATGATCCTCAATATATCAAAATGGACTTTGATAAAAGTGATATAAGTAATGTGCTGAACCATTTTTTCAACTTTGATAACTTGAGTCAATTCAACACCATTGCAAATTATAAGGGGAAGTTACTAGATCTTGTATTCTCCAATATGTCCATACTGAACTTGGATAGATCTACTTGTCCCTTAGTTGTGGGAGATAATTATCTCCCCTCTCTTGAGATGTCACTTGATTTGAAAGTTGATCAATGTAGTCAGAAAACTTTAAAGAAATCATATCACTATGATTATGCCAAAGGAGATTTTAATCTCTTTTACCAACTCCTTAGAAGCACGGATTGGACCGATATGTATAAATGTGTTGATGTTAATAACTGCGTGAGCTTTTTCTATAACAAATTGTATGAATGTATTGAACAAGCCATACCAAAGAAAAAATGTACCAGTAACGTGAGACAACAATACTCTCCTGTTTATCTTAGTGATGAACTAATCAGAAAACTTGGACATAAAAACAAATAACACAGATTAATCGCAGCTGGAAAAGCTAGTACGACAGACAAACTTAATTTCAGGGATATCAGAAAGACCATCAAAAACAAACTAAGAACAAATTTATGAATTATCAATCTAATATAGAGCGTAGTATTATTCAGGACCCTAATAGTTTTTGGCACTTTTTGAAAAGCGGGACGCGAGCCAACGGCTTGAACGAAATGTCTTTGAATGATTGTACATACAACGATTCCCAGAGTATTGCCGATGCTTTCGGTCAATTTTTCAGCTCAGTCTACCAGATATCTTCTACATATCAGAATAATTCCCAGTCGCAAGGTTCCTTTAATTTTTCCAACATCACTGAGGAGGATGTTGAATGGAGTATCGGTAAGCTGAAGCCTAAGAAAGCCACAGGAGCTGACAATGTTCCTGCATATATTTCCAAGGATTATTCTCAAATATTCTCAAACCCGTTGTCACATCTCTTCAATCTCTCGTTAAATACAAACACTTTTCCAGAAAAACTTAAAGACTCTGATATAACTCCAGTCTTCAAAGCGGGTGAAATTGATAATATACAGAATTACAGACCGATTAGTATCCTCAATTCTCTAGCAAAAATGTTTGAAACAATTTTGTACCATGATATAATGGAAACCTTTGAAAACAAGTTTGACCCAGAACAACATGGATTTTTGCCTGGATCATCTACAACCAGTAATCTGTGCGTTTTGTCAAATTTCGCTAGTCAGGCAATTAATGATAAACTACAGATGGATCTAATAATGACGGACTGTGCTAAGGCTTTTGACATGGTCGACCATGGTATCTATGTCACGAAGTTAAGAGATTTTGGATTCTCTAGTGATGCTTGCGATCAAATTAGATCATATCTTGAATCAAGATTTCAGCAAATTAGAGTTAGCAAATCTCTCTCAGATAGATTCCATTCCACCTCAGGTGTCCCACAAGGGAGCAATCTAGGAGGACCCCTACTCATCCTAATATTCATTAATTCTTCACCCGACTGTCTAAATCATTCCAACATGAGACAATACACTCAATAAATGACTGCAAACGGTTACAGGAGGACCTGACCTCAGGTGCTGAGAGGTTTGTGAATAATAATATGGTCTTGAACATATAAAAGTGTGGAGTTTTGTCCTTTACCCGCAAAATAAACTTCTTCGAAAATGATCATAAAATAAATAACTAGACTTCAACTATAGGAAAACTAAGTGTAGGGATTTGGGGGTTATCCTGCAGTCCAATTTGAAATTTAATGAGCATTACTCAAATATTGTCTGCGAAGCTTACAAAACACTCGGATTTGTAATCAGAAAAACAAGTCAGCATAAACACGGCAATTCGGCTGTATAATGCCTTGCTCAGACCTACTCTTGAGTACCTATGCATAGGTAATATGAGCCCCTCAGACTGGAGAAAACACTAATTTCATTGAAAAAGGACAAAAAAAGTTTCTAAGATATTTATATTTCAATAAGTACAAATTGTATCCTTATCTTATACCTACAATCGATCTGCTTGAAGAATTTAACTTGAACTCTCTTAGGCAGAGGACACAATATGCATTGTATCTTATTTCTGCATGCGATTATCAACAATGTTAAGTACAGATCATGTGAACTGATAAATTTTGTGAATTTTCGGGTACCAAAGATTAAATCAAGAGAGTACAGTCGTGAAATGTTTCATTCTATAGTCTTTTCAATACTTCGCCTATTAACTATATGCAGACTCAGTGCAATGTTTCAGTAAATAATAATGATGTGAAGGACATGATACGGTAATACGGTGTTTTGAGAGAGATTGAGATTTTGTTGGCTGTTTTCCGCTCAATCAGGAACTGTACTAGTTTTTAAGTGTAATAGGTTAAGGTAGCTCAGATATTTATTTGTAGTAATAGGCACTCATGTTACATGTTATTACCACATTAGTGGTGTTTGTAATTTGCCGGAATAAATAAATAAATAAACAGTCATTGATCGATAAAATCAACGAAGTTTAGGCGAATATGCCGGACACTACTATTCAAAAGTTGATTCGATCTATGCCTCGTCGTTGACAAAAAGTTATAGGTAACAATGATGGTTATCCCATCACTTGCTTATCAAAAGACAATATTTTTATGTTGTTATGACCTATTAGCCCCATTTTTTTTTGTAAAAGTTGAATAAAAATTAGTTCTTAGAAAAGTTGATTTACTTTTGTAGTTGCAAAAACGTGTATTCTTGGAATTGAATATCACCTACTAAAAAAATTGACAATCAAGAACAACCATATTTTGCTTATAAGGGCGACTCACTATGAGGCTTCGAAATTGATAGTTAATTATTTTCAGATTTACTTATTTTGTTTTCAATATTCAAATATTTGATTTAATCAAAAGGGTTGCTTTAGTTTTGTCCGATAGTGTACCTATTAGTGGTCAAATTTTGTTATGTCCTAATGATAGCTTTTCGCGAAGCTTGAAATTATTGATTTAGAAAACAGTGCCCGTATTCTGTAACGTCATAGAGAAGAGATTTCTTTCTATAACGCATTCCTCCCTATGCTTTATAGAAAGAAATTTCTTCTCTATGACGTTACAGAATACGGACTCAGAATTTCTGTCATTGTGTCAGAGAGGGGTTGACGTGAGCTGTCGCTACTACTTGTCTATTATACTATACTATGACTAAACCCTCTAATACCCAGTCCTCTTTGCCGAAACAGCTAGAATAGTGTGGATCTTTCGAGAACAATTGATAAGTTTCCACCGCATCAGCGCACCAAATAAGTGGCTAAGATCCCGCGTTGGAGGGCAAAAATCGGCAAAAAAATGATCTCTCGTGACATTATGCAGGTTTCTTGCCAGATATTTAGTCTGCAGCTGACCTAAGGAGAATATATCGGAACTGGCGAATGAATTTGATTTCATTCTTCATCAAACCCATATGTTCTTATCCGATATTCACTTCTAAATTTGAATAAGTATTTGACAATTTGTAACACTTCAATAACTCAAACTTGAAAATAAACGTTCAATTACTGCCACAAAGTAACGTACCATGAAATGGAAGAAAATACTTTAAGACAAATCAGTCAAGCAAGATTTCGTCTCTAGAAAATCTCATTCTGATCAACGCTTCAGAATTCAACATATATTTTAGAAACATTATTAATTTGAAGAAAATGTATGGTCAACTTTTGAATTATTCTTGTTTCAACTTTAGAATACCGCACAATATTAAAATTGATCTGGACTTTTCTTTTCTCAAGCTTTGTTATACAGGGTGTCTCACGTTGACCGTTCATTAGAATATCTCAAGAAATTAAACCATTGGGATTCTCAGAACTTGTATGGTGAGATTTGAATTAATGGATGCTCTCTACAACTGAAATAATAGCTACGTTGTGCGACTTCCGGTTATACCAGAAGTAGGTGTCAACTCTCTTGTTTTGTATGGAACACCCTATATAATATTACATTTTTGGATTCTATGTAAAATTCTAGGAAGATTTGATATTATATCATATCCCTAACCTGAGTATACGAGTTTTCGAAATATTCCGAGTTTTTATGCCAAAAATGACGTTCGTAGGCTGTAATTCAAATGGGAATTGTTCTTCTATGAAAGATTTTTTTTTCAATTTTTTTTTTCAAACTCGTATACTTAGGTATGGATATGATACATCAACTCTGCCTAGAGTTTTACGTGGAATCCAAAAATGTAATAATATTTAGGGTGTTCCATTCAAAACAAGAGAGTTGACACCTACTTCCGGTATAACCGGAAGTCGCAAAACGTAGCTATCATTTTATTTGAAGGAGCATCCATGAAAATCTCACCATACAAATTTTCAAAATTTCAATCGCTTTGTTTCCCGAGATATTCTAATGGACGGTCACCGTGAGATACCCTGTATCTATTTGTTATACAAAGAATAATTTGAAAACATTGGTTTTGGTGGTGATCTGGAAGATTTCCATGTTGCAATATTTCTCTTCCTGGGTACAATCAAGGTTTTCAAATCACTCAACCAACCGGATACCTATGTAATTTACACTGATCTTGATAGAATAATGATTGCAGTAACCGAAGCTATAACTTTTTAGACCGATAACCTTGTATCTTTTTAGATCACCGATCAATGGAAAAGATGAATAAGGAAACTGATTGTCAAGGTAGACGATAAACCTTTGAATGAAGGTACTGGTTATTTGAACAAAAGATAAGTGAGTTTTGTTTTTTTATCTATAGATCGAAATAAGATAACATACAATCATCCTGACTTGTATTATGTATAGTAGGTAGGTATTAAAAACTATTGTTTTTTTTTGTGAAATGGATGCAACAATCAGAATGCTAGTTCGCATTCTGATTGTTGCATCCATTTCACAAGAAAAAACAATAGTTTCAATACCTACCTTGAATTTTTTTAAAATCCGAGAAAGGGGATGAACAAAATCAATTTATTTGAAATGATAACACTTCTGAGTCACAGTGATCGTCGATGAGGTCTTATATCAAAGAATTTATCATTGGCTGGAAATAATTGTGATGAGAGGCACTTCAGGTACCAAACTTCTGGTTTCATCGAAATTTATAGAAAATAGAAAAAAACAAAAACTATTTCAAAGTTTTGAGGTCCTATATCTTCAAAATGTATACCTATTTTACGTTGGATCCCTGCAATGTAAAGGGCACATGGTTAGGTAGTTGGCCAGTTTTATTCAAACTCTTTCTGAACCTTCTTGTTTCTTCCATCATTTGTTCGCGTGGTATGACACTTCTGATAAACAATAATATATAGTGGATTTTTGAGTTTTTGTAATATTTAAAATTTGCATTATGAAAAAGTGTCTTGAGACGTACAGTTTCTGAGTGTTTCCCGTTGGATTCATGCTGATCTGTCTCCGCCCAGCACTGTTCTATTTTTATTATTTGTTAATCATCAATTATTGGAACATAGTTCTGAAGCAGCGCGGAAGGATTATTTTCACATTCTTCTACTCTTCTTTTTTGATTACCGTTAAAAAGATATTTTCAAAAATCTCTTATAATTAACAGCGAAAACATATACCTATGGGATAATTACTAAAGTCTAAAAAATGTCCTTTGATTTGGACATACTGATAATAATTTGCCGAAACCTGAAAATTGAAACTGAATCTTGATGAGAACGTATCCAACATCCTCAATACAAGTTTCTACAGAATATTCCTTATACTTGGGTTCCGGTTCGATGATTATAAAAATGATTTTCTGTAGTCATTCTATAAGCTCTGATAACATTTGATCTTTATTTTATATTTCTGAATGATCAAAACATAGGATAAACAATCTATGTCATTCTCAAGTCATCATGCAGTTGGTGAATGTGGCATTCGCAGAACATGAAACTCGATACTCGTTATCAAAGAGGTGTCAAGTTCTGACTGTTCCGAGTATCAAAAATGCGTTGATGTTGCTTTGTGCGGACAAGTCTAGACGAAACATCAAAATTCATTGGTTAAACGAAATATGTATAGGTTTTTATCTTCAAAAATATGAAAATACTGAGTTTCTTACTTGAAATATATATATTTTTCCGTTAGTACAATAATAATTATTATAATTATCAACAAACGTTATTGGTACAACTACTCCCATTGCAAAAACGAACTAATTTTGTTGCTGATAAAAAAAAGTAAATTCAAAATCAAAGGGAGTATTTTTGTAGGACCTCAAATCAGATAATATGTGAATCATCTGAGTTTCGAGGAAAGATTAAAACCTGTGAAAAAATCGGCTTCGCAATAGTTTGGTTGTACATACAATTTTGGGTAACTATAGAATGGCACTGACAAGTCACTAACAACAAAGAATAATTTGGCGATCATCCATTAGCATCTGAAATTCATTTCCTGAACCAGCTTCTGGATTTTTTCACTAAGAATTTGGGAGCAGTAAGTGTGCTGTTAGCATATAGATGCCAAGGTTAGGCTACCCAATATACCGCCATCCGCCATCCATTCATCCAGACGTAGGAATATTGATACGACAGGTATTCAAGGTCTGTCAATGTCGCGATTATCAAGTCTTTGTCATTGAAATTACCTACATGTGATTGCGAGTAAAAGAACGCTGATTCAGTGAATGAAGACCTTGATTTTCCGCCTCAGCTCTGACACGACAGTGAGCGATGAGGATGGAGAAAAGTTCCATCAGGATATTTCAAAAACGTTACCAAGATAACTGAATAACTCCTCTTTAAATTTTTTTTAAATGAATATATGTTTACCAAAAATTCATAGGTACTTCACCGAGAGAAAAAAATGCTTTTCTTGAGATAATATGACCACCCTATATTCTACAGCCAAACTTTCTATGATATCTACATAGAATTTGATGTCTAATGAGCCCCGCCTGCTACATCTGCACAACGAGGGCCAGTTATCGATATTTTGCTTCACGTCAGGAATATGAAAAAAGAATCTAGAAAAACTCCTGAATTATATTCCTGAATTTTCAAAATAAGTGAAAACTCTACCAGGAGTGACATTTTGGATTTTGATATTCGAAGATACTTTTCTCATACGCAAAATAGTTTAGTATTCTTTGACCAACCAGAATTCAAAATTTGAAAAGTAATAAATATCAGCAGTTTCTTCTAAGTAAGTTTCAAATTTTGTTTTTTTTTTGTTTCCCTGTATATTTCAAGATTTTTTTTGGACAAAGCTAATATTTTTATAAAGAATGACTTTTTGTCGTATCTTTAAATTTTTAATCCATTTCTCCTCTCTTAACACCTAACCGGGAACAATGTAGCAAAACTGAATACTGATAGTCAAATAATTCAAAATAGAAAAATACTTTTACTTTTCTTTATTCATATCATATCAGCCAATGTTTTACAAAATTGATTGATAATGAAAACCAACTAGTCCCGTTCTTCTTAATTTCACTTCCTGTAACATTAGTTACCCACTGATGCTGCATAGTGATTACACAATACAATATCAAGTCGGAAATCGTTTTTTTAAATACCAGAGGTAAGACTTTTACTCTGACTGGTTTATATGATATTTCCCCAAAATCGTAACATGCAGCTCACGAGATATTATTATGATATTGAATTATTTTGAATTGCATTATAAAGCATTTTTTCTTGGATTGAAGAAGTCATTCAGAGTTAATGCGAAAATTGAAGACTCCCTGAAAAAGGTCCAAGATCAGTTTGGAAGTTAATGTCTTGAAAAGACAAATCATAACAATTGCCAGAACCTATTTTTCCAATTGAGTGGGTAATAGAAGAAAACTTACACAAAGAGACTTATAACAAAAGTACCCTCTTCAAAAAAAACTGATTTTATTTTGAGAAATGCACCTCTAACTATATCTATTTATGTATATTATTTCTTTGAACATTTCCTGGATCTAACCTTCTAACGCTGCATCATGCATTTTTGATGGTATAAGTAATATTTTTTCTCCCACCCCACACACTAGAAATTTCCGCACAATTTCAATGACACCCTGTACAAATAATAAGCGGTACTTTTATTGAACAACTTATGTTCACGTTGCCAATCTGCAAAAATTACATCATCATAGAAAATGATCGAAAGTGAATGCATTCATTGACTAGAACCGACTGCAAAATAAAGAATCACGACTTGAGATTATCGTGATTTATGGGTTCCAAACGGCATTCATGTATGTTTAAACATATGATTTTTGTCTATTTTTGAGTTTTCATAATTATTAACCATTTGTCAAAATTCCACAACTGTTGTGTGCTAAGCTATAGCTGAAAATTGGATGTCAATAAAGAAACTGACATCTGTAAGACATTCATCCGAATACTTAGCATTTTCTAGGGCAATCATTTTCAGAGGAAGAGGATTTTCACAGACCCTCAATGAAGAAATGAGTTCAACCATTCTAACACTGATTCTAACATCCAAATCTGAGACAATTGAATAAAATCTCAGAACAATGTTTTCAAATTTTGCATATTATTATTATAGTTCTGTTCACCAATTAAATGACAACTTCCAGAGGGTTTGGAAGTTCTTTCATCATTTTGCTGTAGGACTGTGAGGTTTTACAACTTATTCACTTTATCACACTGATAGGTCTTAGTCCTTGGCTTATGACCGTGAGGTTTCGCATGCATGTGTAAATAACTTTCTGATTAAACAATAGAGGATTTGTTGATGAATTTACGAAATATTTTTGTCCAAAAGCACCAATGATGCTCTTGAAAATTCATGAATATAAATTATTTCTCTCTTAGTCTACGAAGATTACCGTTAAAATCTCTATGGTGAGTGATTGAGCATTATAGAAGCCCACGACAAAATTATTTGATGAATCTCATTATAACCGCGGAAGACTTACACATTATTCACAATTGATTTTCTCGTTTGAATACGTGGGAGATATACACATACGTATCTTAATAATTATGAAATTATAATTCTCTAGATTTCTGTAGAAAAAAGACCATTATGTACCATGATGTTTTTCCAAATAGAAAATTCTCAATACTACATGCCTTTAGCGTATTATTATAGCTAAGGTACACTCGACGATGGAGTTTATTTTGCCTTATTGCAATTGCGCACTCCTTTCGCTTAGCTAGGGATCCAATTTGATTGGCGCAATTGGAATACGGCACTTAAGGCAGATGATTTCAAGGTCCACCTTAACGTTCAAGGGTATGTACTTTAGGCTTGAGGTGACGTTGCAATATCGGCTCTGAATGAAGCAAATTACAGGTTTACTTGAAATAAGTTATAAATTGACGTACATTGGACAGCTTTGTAATAGTAGAATGGAGGTCAACTTTTGATTGGGGTTGTAAATGATGATATTCAAGCCATAGCGGGCGAGGTTAACAGAAAGTAACCGTTTGAGACATTTGCCGGAATTGATTGATTGATCAATGTAACAGGAGGCTGTACAGACCAGATATATGTATCTTTAATGATCGAAGGAAAGTGAAAAAACTGATCATTATGCATTTAACGTATTTGAACCTTATTTGAATGCAATTTCAATTTCTATTGTCAATTAAGCATTTTATCAAGATAAATAGAAAATACTAATTTGTTAATATAATAATACAGATAATCAATAGTCCAGAGTCGTTTTTGTCGCATTAACGTTTTTTTTTACCAAAAGAGAATATCACTTATTATTTTTTAAATTTAGATTCTATTCAATTATTTTTTTATTCCAATCCTTTCCCGACATCTTTAAACTTCAAACAATTGAATAATATAAAATATGTATATGGAATGATGTAGGAAAAGAACTATTTTGACCACTTTTTTCCCTTGAAAATGGTGTTACTTTTTTGTATGTTGATTGTTGAATCATTTATTGCAGAAGATTGGTTTTCGATTTTCTGCTCCATTAACACATTTCTGCTACATTGTGCTATGTCAACATAATATACGTGATATTGATTGGGGATATCTACATGTTTTTCCAATTGCACATGTGCTTATAATACCTTAAATAATCCATACAGACTATTTCGTCAAATGTATAATCATCAAATTTTGGTCAGTTCTTGCTCATGTTTTTTTTTACAAAATACTAACAAAATAAATAATAAAAGTACCTGTCAAAATGACTTACGGGGAATAAAAGGCGTCTTGCTGTTTATATGGAAATCCTTCATGATGACAAACACGAAACGAAACCGAAAGCCGACACAACAATGCTTTGCGACCGCGAACGACCGTTCAACTCATCTGCTATTGAACTTTTACTTTGCCAATGTTACGAGAGAATCTTACTACCTCAAAACTGACATACCTACTTCCCCTGGTACAACCGTTCAGTCAAGTTAATTGGTGGATATGGCATTGAAATGAGACAGCGCGTTTTTTATCAGTTTTATTTTCACTGTCATTATTATTATTGCACAAATTGATATCCATAGAATTATCAAGTTATCCTTTTCAAACGTTATTTTTAAAAATATTAGTTATGTCCACAGGGGAAAAATATTTCTGCACACATTTCTTGGAGATAGATTTTTAGTGAAGAGTTTTCCTTTTTTATTGATAGGAATGATATTAATAGCAAAAATCTGAAATTTTTCACACCGATAAATCATCTCGAGCATCATGTCTTATTAAAGCCAGTCGCAAAATCTCAGATTGAATAATACTTTTGCTTTTGATATACAAACTCTAATATAATTCCATCAATTCTGATTTACTCTTAACACTTTCCATTTTCTGTACGCTTTAGTATCTACCTAACTAATTTTCATATACCTCTTCCTCATTGCAACTTGCGAGCTCATTTTCTGGTCTTTTTATTAAATTATACGTTATACAACATTTTGTTCACTTTCAAAGTGTTTCCTCTTTTCGTTCCTTCCTCACTCGATAAATTTTATCATTTTATGAAATATGAATTTTGAGATCATCGTTTTCACTGACTGAGCATTTCTTTGCATCTCTTCATGTTGTTTTCAAATTTGGAAATCTTATTTGAACTTTTATTCTCAATAATGACTTCTCTTTACCATTCATCTTGATTGATCGAAGGTACCCTTCTTAATAGCATCGATTGGAACATAAGAAAATTGATCGAAAATGTCCTTGTTCAAAAAATGATATTTCTTTATCTGAAATAGGTTCGAACATCATAACAATTAGTATTTCGTAACCAAAACCATAATTTTCTTATAATTTTCCAATGTAGGTATCCAAGTAGAAACCCTCAAGGAGTAAGAGAGGCGCGGAAAAATTTGAATTGCTTTGACATTTACAAAATCAATACAATCGTATAATAGCATATTAGCGTATGATTTGATATTATGAAAATTGAAGAAACATGAATAATATATTATACATGAGGAGCTTGATTGTAAAGATTGAACCAGGATTAAAGCCATTGACTTTATTGAAGCACATCATTATATCGATATATTAGATAGAATTATTAATCTGACCTTATTTTGAAAAAAATAATTTTGGCAGCCATTAGAAGGTTTTATGGAAAGTAACCGAGAAAAAACTTTTCCCTTACTTTATCGTTCTCACAAAGAAATCACGCTAGTTAAAATCAAACATTGGCTTTTTTCGACAGTGCCAGGCGTAGTTGGCTCAGAGTTTGCTCCAATTTTGAAATCGAAATGATATTATAACAGCTTATCACAAAGTAAGTCCGGGAGGTGCCGTCTTTTTTTTCGGTGTCTTTTCAGTACCTTTTGTTTTGCCTTCAAAAAAATTGTTTTTGTTCTGGGTATGTACTTAGAGGGATTCATCCGGCTTGAAATTTTTCTCGATGCAAGCATTTTTTCTGGAATGCGCCACTTTTTTACTACATTACCTTTTGGAACAATTCAAGTTTTATTAGGTAGGTAAGATATCAAACTAGGCAACCCAATATCTATTTTTGAAAAAAAAACGGTAACAAAAACGGTATCTCAATGGTCAAAAAACACAAAAAATCTACATACTCCGCCCTTTTGTGAGAGACTTATAATCCGTTGAATAAAAAAAAAACGATAGTGTATTGACAAGATTGAACCTTTCATAGATCATTTCTGACAATCTCCGTTTGATATGATTAAACAGAAATCAGAAATACCTTCCACAAAATCTCATTCAATTCACAATAAATTGCCAGCGTCTTCGAACAAAATCTATACAGGGTGCCACAGATTCGAGTGCATGCATGGGAATCTCAGTTATTATAAGAGATACAGGGTCGATTGAGTGGTTGCAAAGTTGCGCATTTTTATGCTCAACAAAATGCCGTTTCGAAATTTGAAAAATTCCGACTACTTCCAAAGATATCCGGAAAAAACCGAAATTTCGCAAAAACGTTATTATTATTTCCTAAGTTTATTTGAGAAGATATTGTAAAATGAATCACACTTTTTCATTGCCACTTTTTCTCCACTACAAGACGGTGGTATCAAATTGAAAATCTGACGTTTCGTCTTTGAGCGGCCATCATCAGGTTCATTTTTTTAAATACGGACCTGGATTTTTTATTTTATTTTTAGTTATTTTTTGACGTCCTTGAGGCATTGAGGTAGTTAGATGAGGGTGTGAAGCAATGGGTTGCCTTAGCAACTTCAATATTTTCAATTATTTTTCACCTATTATACTTAGTTATTTTCAAAATTTTGTTAAAATGGCAATATTCTTGAACACTTGCAGAAATCAATCCAGATTTTTATATGTTTTTTTTTTATTTTCCATGTCATTTGTCATAAGAATAACGTGTCGAATAAAGATGGATTATTGAACCAAGCTATGAGTTAGGGAGAAAAGGGTTGCCTAACTAATTTTCTCTGGTATTATTTTTTAAATGAGTATTTTTTCGACGATTGCGATACCTCAATACAATTAGGACGTCAAAAGATAATAAAAAATCCTAGTCCGTATTTAAAAAAATGAACTTGATGATGTCCGCTCAAAGACGAAACGTCAGATTTTCAATTTCATACCACCATCTTGTAGAGGAGAAAAAGTGGCAATGAGAAAGTGTAATTCATTTTACAATATCTTTCCAAATAAACTCAGAAAATAATAATAACGTTTTTGCGAAATTTCGGTTTTTTTCCAATATCTTCGGAAGTAGTCGAAATTTTTTAAATTTCAAACGGCATTTTGTTGAGCATAAAAATGTGCAACTTGGCAACCATTTAACCGACCCTGTATCTCTTATAATAACTGAGATCCCCATGCATGCACTCGAATCTGTGGCACCCTGTATACCCATCTCTTTTGAGGCGTAATGTTTACTTTGTTTAGTTGCCGGCGAGATGAATACCTATACTGTCTGTTTTCATCACGTCAGCTCCATTTCTTTTTTTTTTGACAAGAATCAATTCATTGTTCTTGAATAGCTCTTGAAATCTTAGGAATAGAAAGTGTAGTTTTTCTCAATAGCATTTCAAGCATGCAAAATTTCATTTATAAAACGCGATAACTCGGCTTATGCCGAGCATAAGCCGGCCAAATTGAATCGGGACTGCAGTTTCTACGCATGAACCAGATCTTGATTTTTTGATTGGTAGTTGATCAAAAAATAGCAACAATTCGAGATCAAAAGAAAAAGTCTTTGTTTTCCAGGGCGTCTTGATAAACTTCACAAGCCAAATAAGTAATAGTTGGCCACTTAAGTGGAATATTAGGCTTCGTACGACGAAAGTGGTTTCTTCGAAATTCAAAACAAAGCTTCTGCCGCCCGCCGGCGCCGTCGCGCTGGATGGGCGGGATCGGTGCCGGAAACTGTTTATCGGCTGTTTTGCCGAGACTGCGCAGAAAGGCTCGTCCCGATTCAAAAGGGAGAGGGAATGATATTCTCGTTCTTACAGTCGGCTTATGGCAGTATTCCATGTGATCGGTATATAGTTTTATAGGTATCGTTTATGTTTTCTCTGGATATTATTACCGTTCTTGCCTTTCTATCGGTGCCAGAAACGGCACCCAATTTAGACGTCGGGAAATGGAATACAGACCCTCAATGCCGGGCTCAATTGATGACTATAATAGACCGGTGAGATAACTATATGTTTTGCTGACTGATTTTCTAGTCGCTGGGATTTTAACCACTGGAAATAATATTATTATTGAGCTCAAAAAATAAAAATGTAGCGACCGCAAGTGTGCTTGGCATATGAAAAAATTGGTTTTTCGTTCTGCAGAAAAAAATTTATACACTCTCCGACAATAAATTCCGGACAAGCATAATTTATAGTAGTTGAAATCCCTAAAGCGAGACTACCAGTCAGCAAAATATGTCATTATCTGACGATCTATAAATATATATCAATATCAAAGAAGTCTGACAGTTGATATGAATTAAATTGATTCCGGTCCCCATATTTGAATCAACAAAAAAGGTTACTTATTGTATTTTTATAGCCATAGTCTCCATCGTTTGCATGTCCTGAATAATTCATAGTTTATTTAAATAGTCTTCATGACATGAAAAAATATATAATCATAATTAAAAATATTATAAATAAAATATTGCAGTGTCTAGATCATTTTTTTGATCAGTATTCATGTATAGTGCTTGCATGTTAATTATGACGACTTTCTTCAGGATTACAATCAATGGTTATTTATGTAATCCGCAACATGAGCAAACACACTCCTTCAAATGAAGGTGAAAAGTCTAGTTTTGCGAAAGAAAAAAATTCGTCATTCCATCGGATATTACTGAGAACAATTTTTCCAAATACTACATGATGTAGAAATCACATTTTTATCGCTACAAGATTGCATTATTTCAATGATCCCATGGGAAAATGAAGCGTGTCAGTCATAACATTATGCAAATCAGATGATAAAAAATATTAATTTAGCCATCAAGCAAGGACTAGAAAACTTATTCACAAGATAACACGAAAAAATAATTAATTAACAAATAATGGTGAAACAATCTTAGGTGTTAAGTTACGTGAAGTATTCAGGTATTTCAATTTTGACAATAGAGTTATGAAATATTGCTGATGTCAGTGTTTTGGAATTTGATTATAATGAATTGGTGGCTTACTACCTATTAGTTGAACTTTTCAAACTTTGAGGATTGATTAGTCATTTTTTGGTGGTGGTGGTACTGGTGGTGAATGGTATTGCTGAAGTCCCAGTCCAGTCAGTCCGGTCGGTATTGGACACGATACTTCAAATCTCCCTAGAATTTTACGTAGAATCCAAAAAAGTAATAAAAAAGAGGTATCCCATTCAAAAATGAGAACTTGACACTGAATTCTTGAAAATGGAACATCTGGCAGGGTCGACGGTAATTCCATCGAACGGAGAATGTTGTTTACCCCCTTCGTTCCAAATTTCATACAGTATGTTCTAATATTGAGATAATTGGACATTCCAGAACTTTTGGGACACACTGTATGTCTATCTACAATGATTGGGGTCACGTTTTTTCTACATTCCTCTTTTGAACTGTCGTTTGCTCTTGTAACGAATTTTGCTGTAGGAAACACTCTCCAGCTTGAGCTAATTTATTTTCAGACAATTATTTATGTATAGTCACTTATGTATGTTTTGAATGGCTCGTTCACAATTATTGTTCAACGACCGAAACCAAAACACAAGTAACTATTCCATGGCGGAGACTTATTTTATATACCCAGTCCTCCTTCGCCAAAACTGCATGGATAGTGTGGAATTATCGAGAAACCTCGATAGATGGCGAAGCTTCTAGTACAACAGAGAAGGCGCTGACAAATTTCCCACTCCGACAATGGACCGATGTTTATTAGATAATACAAAACAATTCAGTTTTTACGTAGGTATAAAGAGAAGATTATAGAGTTTTATTATTTGGAGGAAGTGACGAGACAAATCGAAGCAGAATTAAAAGAAAATACGTTTTTCAAGTTTTTTTGAGAAAACGAAACCATTCAAATTCGGATAAAAAAATACTGGAAAAACTCGCATGTGTGATATGCGAGTTGTTCCAAAATAAACGAAGACCATCAGAATCTTCGTCTATGACTGAGTGACTGTGACTCATCTTTAAATCTGAGTAACAAATTGGTGTGGCGCCACTCATTTAGTCACTGACAGAAGTTCCGGACCTTGTATTAGAGGCCCTGAAAATAACAATTGATTTTTTGTTAGGAAAACCAGTGAAACCACTATTGCCATCTTCAAAACAGTGAGTGCTACGAGGAAGTGGCAAAAAAGTTGCAGTTTTTGATGCTCATTGAAGATCCATTTACTGTGTCTCAAAATTATTGTTAGTTTCCAAGGTACAGGGTAAATTGTGAAAATGGCCTAGATTAATATCATTGAATATTTCAGAAACTATTCATTTTTGAGACACAGTTCAAATTTGAAACTCTTCTAATTTTTTCCACTCTACAATAAGATGTCATTAATGTCTTCAAAAAGTGTGAACGTCGTTTCGTATTCGAGTAACCACCATCAACTTATTTTTTTTGAATACGGACCTGGATTTTTTATCTTGATTTCCAAAACGCTTCTTTATTTCCTTTTCAATTATGTACCACACAAATACCATCGACGACGTTTCGACGCTGTGAAACGACATCATCAGAAATTATCACGAGTACGGCACTGAATCCACCATATTTAATAATTTGAAAGGCTTAAAAATATTTTATCCAATTATAATTTATGTTGAAAACATGAATGAGAATGAATCGAATTACCCAAGTTTTGTCTCGTCTCGTATTAGACCAAACAACATTATCTTGAATCTTTTAAATAAGGAGCTGGATATTTGTCACTATGTGTGATTTTTTCAAACAATTCCATAAGATGAATCGGTAACAATGGCCTTGTAAACTGCCCACCACGATGTTATTACACCAATGGATTTTTCCATGTGGGGCTGGACCTGGGACGTGTGGTTTTATCAATGATAAAATATAGGGTGTATTAGCCATCAAGCTACACAGCGGAATCTAGATGATAAATCAGAAGACTTCGACGAGTATCTACCAAAATCTCTCCTCAAATATTGAAAATAGTTCATAAAAAGATTGTTGTCAATTTGCAAAAAGTACAAAGGAATTTTCTCCAAATTTCTTGATGATGGATATTTTGGATAGAAACGTGGAAAACTAAACTCTAAAAACATAAAAGAAGATGCAGTGCAACGTTCTTAATTATTTTTAAATTTTGTTATGATAAAATCACAGCCGTACTTGTTATTTACAGGGTCGAAACGTCGTCAATGGTATTTTTGTAGAACATCGTTGGAAAGAGTATGATGCATAGTTTTAAAAATGATGATAAAAAATCCAGGTCCGAGTCCAAAAAAATCAAGTTGATGTGGTTAATCTAATACAAACCGTCGTGTACCTACACAATTTGAATGCATCACAGTGTAGAATGGAAAAATTTATAAAACTTCCAAATTCAAATTGTCTCAAAAATGAATAGTTTCTGAAATATTCAACGGAATTAATTTGGGCTATTCACAATTTACCCTGTATTACATAGACAAATAGTGATTTTGCGATACTGTAAATGGATCTCCAATGAGCATCAAAAACAGCAACTTTTCTTCCATTCAATTGACCTCATAGCACTGACGGTTCCGGAGATAGCAATAGTGGTATCACTCAAAACGAACACCCTGTACATAGATATACAGGGTCCTTCATTAGTGCGTCGGGCAATCCTAGCGTGGTTATTTACAAAAGTAGAAAAAAAAGTTTTATACAAAAGTTGTAGAATGTGACTTTATGCATATTTTAAAAATATTTTCAAACATACAGGGTGCGTCACAAAAGTATGGCACGAAAAAGTATGATTTTTTTAAATGGAACCCCCTGTATATTGATTGATATTTCAATTCTTTTTTCAATTTGGAACAAAAATTGTGATACAACTAATGTTCCTAAATTCAACCGTTATCGAGATATCGCGTTTTAAAAATGGCATTTTTGCAACTTTGACATGCTATAAAACTCAAACTATTCAAGTTAGAGGAAAATGGTTTGCACATTCCTATCTTAACTTTTCAAAAGCTATTCAAGGAGATTAAATCCATTATTGTGAAAAAATGTCAAAATGTGCCGAAAAAAGTTGACTGTTGACGTTACCTTCTATCCAAATGACAGAAGAGCTCTTGAAAAGTTGAGATAAGAAAGTGCAACTCATTTTCCTCTAATTTGAATAGTTTGAGTTTTATAGCATGTCAAAGTTGCAAAAATGCCATTTTTAAAACGCGATATCTCGATAACGGTTGAATTTAGGAACATTAGTTGTAGCACAATTTTTGTTCCAAATTGAAAAAAGAATTGAAATATCAATTAATATACAGGGGGTTCCATTTAAAAAAATCATACTTTTTCGTGCCATACTTTTGTGACGCACCCTGTATGTTTGAAAATATTTTTAAAATATGCATAAAGTCACATTCTACAACTTTTGTATAAAACTTTTTTTTCTACTTTTGTAAATAACCACGCTAGGATTGCCCGACGCACTAATGAAGGACCCTGTATAGAAACAATCAAAAATTCAAAAGAATATCTATAAATTGAATACAAATATTATCCACATAAAATCAAAAATAAATCCTTGCCAAAGTAGATACAATAATGATGTATGGGTACTCGTACCGACAGGTAAACAAAAAATTTAATCAAAATGATCAAATTGTATTTTTGTATAAAACGAAACCAGTGCTTATACATATCATTATTTATTGGATCAGTACAATAATTGTATTAAGTCTGGCAATTGTAGCAACCCATTTTTCTGGTGACAATTTCATGTGCTTACTGATCATTCTTCTCTACCTTGATAATCATTTTTGACAGTGGTCAAAGTGATATTTGAAAACTAAATTCCTTTTGATGGTATTTTGAGTGCAGAATGCAGAAGATGGGCTCTTATGCTGCCAATGTGCGTTGTAATGATGAGCCAGATAGCTATTTTACTGATTATGGTGAGTGGTCTCACAGAGTTACCTTACTTGATTCAATATTACGCGTTATTAACTAATTAAGAGAAATTCTATTGTGTGTCTATTCTGCAGCCACTTCTGGCGAACTATGGTGAGAAAATCTTACCAGCGATCTAAAGAGTTTGATTTTTGAGCTATCATGAATTAGGTTGAAATTATCTGCCGCCGCCCTATTTCCGAGTGATGGAGATTGAGGAATGACTCACCATCAGTAGTCTAAAGAGTTTGACACTTGTTAAATGATCTGCTACAGCTCACTGTTCCTATAGCGTAGTTTAACTACATTGGTATGAAAAATAATCATACTTGTGGTATGGGAGTTTGGTTCTTGTAAATGAAGTGATCTCGAGTTATGAGTATCTAGTTAAATCATCATTCATAGGGCTATATCGACTTGCCACGGCTCTATTTGAGGCGATTGCGTTAGAGACTAAACATATAACGCGTAGGTTTCACATATTGGCTTGACGCATTTGGCTGTGAGTTGATATTAAAATTGATTAAAGAAGAAAGCTATTTGTGCCAAGTTATATGGTTGTCCTGCAGCCTAGGGACGCCCCATATTGTTGTTTATTTTTGGATTATGTGTAGAATGCTACACCATTTCTTGTGTGATGGTCTACTTTTGATCAAATATAATATAATGGAATGTCTGTATTTCACTTGCATTGTATTCGGAGGTTGATAATCACATTAGAGGAAGTAATATCCCTAGCATTGTACAGTAGTATAGATTTTACAATTGGTGTATTTCTCTTATTTTGATTTTAGTTTAACCCATATTAAAATATCTTAAACGTGACATATACCTCAAAGTATGTTAACATCAATAAGAAAGGTGACTCAACCTACTTTTTAGTTTCAGGTGCGTTCGTTCTGGCCAAGAGTGAAGCTGAGTTCGGTGAACCGGTCAAATATTTATTTGTTATTGTTACAAATAAATCCTGTTGTTTGAAGTTGATTTTACTCAACACAATGGAGCCATATATCTATTAATAACTATATGGGAAGCAATTCCACACGATTGATGCCAGGATGAGATAGAAGATACCGCTGTACTGTATAGTTTTCGCATAAGTCGCACCGTCCCCACGCGATAGAAAAGGATAGACTTATGCGAAAACCAAGCGAATACTTCACAGTACAGCGGGATCTTCTATCTCATCCTGGCATCAAGCGTCGCTCGTTGTTTAAATGGGACGGTTCCCATATAGAGTTAATAGATATATGCACGGAGCAGAGTAAGCTGGTGCTTGCCATATACTTATTATTAAAAATATGGTGTTCGCCACACGGCCGAAATAATAAGCCAGGGATAGTAATGGTTGTTAAATATTTTAGTCCGGATGCCGGTGCTGGATTCAAAAATGAGTATACATAATTTACTTTTATGGCTGAGTTCCTAGTGATGTTGTGAGGAAAATTGAAATGAAACATATTGTGTGAAACAAAATAAAGTGTCTGTAGTTGGGGCGGGTGGGCGCGCCACCACTGTAAGTCCGCACCACTGTTTAGTTGTGCTCGCACGACCGACGTTGCATCAAAATTTATCGAAACCCCAGCTCTTTCACGAATAGACTTTTCGAATGCAAGGTATTATGCCGGCTTTACACTTTCGATGAGATCAAAGTTGGGTGGACGAGACACGTCCGAGATCAAGCGAATACGCGAGTAGCTCAGAATAATAAACACGAACAAATGAAACTACTCATCCATAAAACCTATCCAACGTTGGTGCGAACATCTACGTCCCTAAGAGTAATAAGAGGATGTGAATAACATAGAGGAGTGAGGATGAAAAATTGGATCAACTGATGCTAAGAAGCTCCTTCTCTTGAATATCGATTTTAAGCAGTCATGTTGAATAGTGCACAGTGGGGCCTAGGCATTAAAACTTGGCATTGAATCAAAATAGATAATAATAAGGCCGTTATGATTTAGCAGTCGTTATTTGAGTTTAGGGTACTGATATCAACAAAATCGTAAAAAACTGAATTGGTAGAGACTATCATAATATTAATAAAAAAAGAGTGGACACTTCCTTGAGAAAAAAAAATCTGAGAATTGCACATAATCAAAAAAAGCTAAATAAGAGTACAAAAAAAAACAAAATCGCAGATAATGTCATACAGCTCCTGTCGTGTTTTTATCGGCAGTTCATAAAATTAACAAGATTGATTGGGTTGATTTGGTTCAAGTTACATAAAAAAAAAGGAAAAGACGCAAGGTTTAGCGACAGTAAATCTCAATGATGCAGAAAAAAACATGACTTTTTTTCTTCTCAAAAAACAAAGCACACTTTACAGAGTAGCACAAAAATGAGACCTAGATATTGCTGGATTCACCTTTTCATTTCTTTAAATGATACACCTATCTATTTTCAAAACAATAACCTAATTTAACGTGAAGCTTAAAGTAGAAGGACATTACTTGAACAAGAATAGGAGTCCGTTCCAAAAAATGGTATAAAAAAATAAGAAAAAATATCAATGCTTAGGCCATGTACTTAGCTGTCACACTTGAGGCGAATGAAACTAAAAATGTAGCTGCGATAGCAGACTTATTTTGTTATTTTCGTATTCTCTGCCATTTTTTGATGTCCGCAGTCCCACTCCCACTGTCCGCTTACAGCTGAGAATATGAGCAAGGAATGCGACGACCAGCTATATTAGTGTAATATTTTCAGACAGCGTTTGTGGATAATGAAATCATTTTAAAGGCCAGTGCGCAAATATTTATGATAAGTTCAACAAATTTTATAGGTAACTTGAGAATACCGTGATGTTTTCACAGAGATCTTCGACATATTTCATTTTATACTGGATTGATCAATTCGAGACATTTTTGAAAATCTACTTAGTATGGCAACTATGCTCTTCTCAGCCGTTTCTCCCACTTCGTATCCCCACCATTGTCTTATATCAGTTCGAATACGAGCGTCGTGCATTTCATTGATGAAATGTAGCATTCTACAGCGTTCTCTGTTTATTCGGATGTACATAGCAAGGATAGATATATGATTCGGGATTTAGGAAAATGTATCGAATGGCCTGACCTAGGGCGTGTTGTTTGTAACCGATGATTGCATCACACAAAACGTTTGTAGTTCCATCTGTTCTTGTTTATTCTTAGATTAATCTGAGGAGAGTAGGTATGGAGGAAGAATTCGTCTCACCTCGATGTCGGTATTTCTAAATACCTAATCCGCCTCCAAATTATTGATTTGTTTGGTCTCGGATTGTCCCAGCGAGAGTGTGGAGTCGGCATTAAAGTATTTGATTCTCGCAATGTCTTTATTGTTCTCGCAAAATAGATGATAAAATTTATCTCACGATGCAAATTTTTAATTATATCACTTGTATGATTTTCATTGAATTCATTTGGCCATTGTTCTGAAAAATATTGATGATTTTATTAAAGCTCAACAATATTATGTGTACAGGGTGATGAAGACCTGTAACAATCAGTTGCTGATTATTTTACGTACTTATACATATCATAACTATTTATCATCACTAAAAGTTTGCTTCAAGGCCGAAGGCCGTCTGGCTGATAACCAAAACTTTTATAAACATATTATCTAGTATACTTATCTAGGTAGTTTTTTCGTTATCACTAGTTCGCTCATTTACCAAAAACTTTCGTCTAAGCGTGTATGAAAATGATAGCTATAGACTCGATTTCTTTTATTGTACTTTTTTAAGTATAGTCTATAATTTTTAAAGTGACGAACATTATTTTAGACTAAATATTTTGAATTCAATTACAGAAAAATGAGCCTTTCATCGCCATAAATGGACAACGATAATAGATCTGATCAAAATACGGCACGTTGACTTGAAACTTTATCACACATTTCACCAACATATTTTTTAATGAAGAGTCTCCAATTTAACTCGCGTTTTTTAAACCAATATGAACAGAATTTGCATGCATTTCACGAAAGAAAGTTATTTCTCATAAAAACTGCTCAAGTATTTCAAAAATGTCATTTCTGTTGAAAGAAAATCGGAATCGTTTACTTGATTCCGATTTTCTTGCCCTCAAAATGGAAAAAGATGAAAATGTGTTCAGAGAGAGTAAACTTGATTTTTCTAGGTGCAAAATGATTTTATGAGAGATTTTATAAGAGGAAAATAATAAATAAGATCGGATATATAAGTAGGACTTCCTTGAGGACTACTTTTTTTGTTAAAACTCACTCAAAATATTAATCAATAACACTGTAGAAAGGAAAAAATCAACAGTTCAAAAAACATCAAGTATTGGTCCATGTTGCAGTTTAAAATTTTGTCAGTTTTTATTATCAGCTCATGTTAAAACTTTTTTGATAAGTATTCCTCAAATATTATGTGATTTTTAGAAAAGTTATCTGTCTGTCATGATGTCTCTGTTCTGTTCTCTGTACTAAAAATGATTGCTCATCGGATTTATTGGAATGGATAATGAGACAAATAAACGACTGAGCGGATAAATTTCCCATCTATATTCTATATTGAAAGTTTAAAAAGGTATCCATAAAACATTATGATTTATCAAAGAATTCACAGATAAAGTACATTGATTATTAATGGTTGAGGCTAGCCCCCATTACTATAATCGATGATTTAATTCTTAACCTAAACGTTATAATCCTATGTGGGTTTGATAATCGGAATATATTAATCAATTTGCTTGAGAACTGAATAGAACTGACACAAAATAATCACTGATAGAAAATTATTGCGATGTCGTCATTTAAAAGTTGATGTTTAAGTGATCTATTTCTGTAATGACGTGGATCAAGTCACATGAAAACTGAATACTTTTGTTGATACGGCACATGATAGTTCATAATTCAACAACAATTTTATCATTTTCTCCATGAATCAAAATAATTATTGAAAATATTCTACAGTATGTAACTTCAGTGTTAGAACCGAAAAAGTCAATAGACTTTTTTTTAATTTTATGATCAATTTCAAATTTCAGTAGAAATTCATTCACTTTAATTTCTTCTAGTTAGGCAGCGACCTTAGTGAGTCATAATTACTCAAGTGTAAGATAACTCGAAACATCCACCAGAACTGCACAGAAAATGTTTGCTTATTCGAGATGTGAGCAACAAACTTCCAAATTTCTCAAAATTGATTTTATTTACAAAATTTTAGCTCAATTCATGGATATGCAAGATGAGATAAAAGAGAAAGGTATTACAGAACTTCAGTGAAAAGTGAAAAAGATTAAAGTTGTATCTTTAGCGGTGGTGGAAAGGTATTCACTCGCGTTCTCGTTGGTTTGCTTTTAGCGGGGACATAAATGAATAGGATTTAACAAATATTTTAGATGGATGTCAGTAGGAGGAGAAAGAACGAACGGCCTATCATGAAGTATTATTATCCTTTACATTGCAAATTATATCAAACTGTAGTGTGACTAGTGTCAACGACCCTTAATCTTTACCCTTCTCACTTTTCTCTATTTTCTGCGACTTATAAAATTTGTCGACTTACACACGTTTTGCGCATGACACATGCAAGACATCAACAAGACAACACAGGGTGATTTATCGCTAAAAAGAATCTTCTTTTGGACAGACACCTATATCCCTAAAGAAAAATAGAATATCTCAAAACTGTAATGAATCTTCCGTTATTATCGGCGCGCATTTTTATATCCAGGAAAATAATGTATTTAAAAACTAAAACTGGTCTTAAATAAGGATACCGGAGAAATACTCAAATTTGTTGTCTAGTGAATTGAAACGTTACTGGTTTTCACTTTTTGACGACGTACGTCTCATTTTTCCACAAATCTCTCATTTAGCTAGAACACTCAAAATTTTTAATTAAAACACATACAATACAACCTGCCTTATATCACTAGCGTTCATATTTTATACATGTCATTGTATTTATTCTCATTGCGTTTATATTATTGATTGATAGAAGATCAAAGTAGGTATTATGGTTCTCAGGGTAGCTGCTGTTACTAATAATAATTATTGCAAAAGCTTCTAGATCAATGATTTTATTCTTCAGTGAGATCGCATTCGCCAATTAATCTAGAAGAAACCATTCTATTTTGGTCTTGACCTTATCAACATTATTATATGTTGTATTTTATGCAAATCGTAGTACTGAAGAATGAAGATTTTGATTATCAAAACAAATGACTCCTGTCGATACCCATTACAACAAATCGCATTTTTTCCATTAAATAATAATGTTAAGAGAAATCAAAACAGACTACCAAGTAATTTATTTTGTATTGATTGTTTAATATTGGTTAGTCTTGATCAGACATTTTTTTTTTAAATATGCTCGGACACGGCGATGAATAGGTTGTTTGAATTGTACTCTTTTTGATGGTCGAAATGTTTATACTGGGTTTACCAAATCTGAGATATGACGTCATCGACTAGTTATTTGAATGGCAACCTTTATTTAACTATTTTAAGGGGTTAATAAGCTACAAATGCGTGTCAAACTGAAACAAACGAAGCGTTGGCTGGGCGGGCTAGGCCGTCGTTGCTCATATTTTGTTGAAATATACGATATATCCGTTAGTGCATAGTGTAGAGGGGAGGGAGCCCTCTACAGTCTGCATTTTATGATTTAAAGGTCTTAAATATTTCACAACACGTTATGCGAAGCCACCCGAAAGCGAAAAAACCGAACTTACCATTTTACAACGCAGTAACGCGTTCAATCATGGTATACTTTGGCTAGAGATTTTGAGTATTCTAGTATGACAATACATACCTCACTACAACGCATCTTACGCTTTCTATGTAGTAACAACATGAAATGTGGAATAAACGAGAATGTAACTACAATCAAATTTTGCCTTTCTTTTTTCTTCTAGACTATTAGGAATAACTTATCGTGGATACTAATAATACATGATATCAGATCTCTAAAGTGTTTTCAACCCTGCTTTTCAAGAAAAGTCTTGAGCATTAGGTGCTCCCCACTAGACATGTTACGTACCATAAACAATTTGTAACGTTTCATAAAAGTTTATACATAAACGTTTATTTTTTAATGTTAATGATACGTAATTCCAACGTGCAATAGATCGAAAGAGAATGTTGTTTTCCGATATCGTTAAAGTTGCGTTATTTATCCGTCAACGATGAAACGTTTCTGGCAAGAAACAGAAATACGTAATTTCAAAGTATATCTTGGTAGTCATATTTGTAACGTTATACATTTAACATTAAAAGTACGTAACAATCGTAACAGATTTTTCATGTCGATTCAACATTGCAATAATGCTAATGTGAAGTGAAATCTTAACGTTATTTCAGAATCACCCTATCTTAATTTTTCTCATAATATTCTTATAAAACTACCTCTATAAAAGCTAGTTTTTCACGGTGTCCATTTTTAAAGGTAGATTTCAAAATGTTCTGATCATATTGTGTTAAGTTGGATCGATCCGATCATAGCAATAGAAAGCGCCGCTGATTTACATGATAATATAATTATTATGCTACCATCCACATTGAGTTTGTGTTCAAAGTCAGGCTTACACAAGGCATTCTACTGCGAGAAAGAGTGATGAAAAATGTTTTTGAATTTTCAAATTGACCGCCGAACGCCAAAAACCGGAACAATACCGTGCGCAAGGCACCTACATGAACTGCATCGGATACCGAATATCGATCCACAACACGACAACGGGCAACAAACCACAAACTGACGCCATCCATCCGCCATTGAGCCAGAGCCATTGTTCTGTTCAGTTGTTGTGATGTGTTGTGGTTTTATCTCATTGATGCTTATTCCTAATTTGTTTTGAATGTTTTGTGCTTTGTTTTTGTGAGTTGATCCTCACGGCCAGGGGCTCCTCGTCACGTACTCACTACTCAGTTCTCAACTACTCTACTACAACAGTGAATAAAATGCGGACAAAGAAAATGCATCGGGTGAGTGAATTTGTGAGTATCATATTATTATATTCAACTTTTCAATGGGTATAATCTTAAAAATTAATAATTGTCAATGTATCATGTGGCTATCTCGATAATTTAATCTCGATAATTCTTGACTAGTATACCTATGATATTTGAATAAATTGAATTACTGGATATTTGATGTATGTATATTTCTGTTTATTTTTCAGTTTAATAAGCTTTGCCTTGTGGGTGGCATGAATTGGAAGAACGAGTGAAGAAATTGTTTGACACTGTGACAGCAGTGATGGATGTAGGTACCTATAGCATTTATGGCAATGATTTGGCTGCACTCACTCAGCTCAGAGACCGGCCAAAAAAACAACTTTGTGGTTAAACACAGACGTTTAGTAAAAATCTTGAGAGGTGAGCATTGGTCCATCTTCATTGGTTTGGGATGTAAGAATTTTTGAACACCTTGTAGTTTTCCATTTATAATAATTGTGTAGGGTGTACATGAAATTTTGTTGCAGGTTTTTACTCAAGCATTTATTTTTCGCAATTCCGGGATAAATAGTTTCTGAGATCTGACACCTTGACTAACCACCCTGTACCTACTAAAAAAGGTTTGCCAATCTTAAATCTGCAATTTTGATCTGTCACTAATCACTATAATCCTTATTAAAAAAAATTAACTGTGTATTCAAAATGTACAGTGATTTTAATTTAATTTGTCACATTTTTTGAGCTAAAAGGTCGAACAAAAAAAGGAATTATAGGGTTTTTCGTAAAGTTTTGTGCGATTGAGTCGAATATTTTCTAAACTGTCAAATGTCAAAATTATGGAAAAAGGTAACTTACTTTTTTTATGGGACGGACACCCTATACATATATCATAACATATTTGGAAAGGCATTTTCTGTTCACGAAAATATAGCACAATTGGTATAAATAAGATTAAAATAGTAATTTTCCAGAATGAAGATACACGAAGTTTATTCATCTGTTTCCAATAATTGTTATGGTTGCACTCGATTTGTCAAATGTTCAACGTGAATACTGTCCCTTCACAGTAAAAGTAGATAAAAGTAAATATACCTGATTTGAGAAATTCATTAAAATGCTGTATTTACAAACCAGAAAATCTTTTATATCTTAGTCAATATTCACAAGAACTATAACAATTATTGGAAAGAAAATACAACACGCCAGGAAATTATAATCTTAATCAGATCGCCATACCAATTGACTCTAAACTATTGAATATAAAGAGCATGTGTGCTATATTTTCGTGATCAGAAGAAAGATGCCTTTCTAGATATGTAATGATATTACGATGTGCTATTTAAAAAAAAATAAGTTTTGTCAAGAATTTGACAGTTTAGAAAATATTTGACTGTAGCACAAAACTTAACGAAAAATATACGACAAACCGTTTTTTTGTTCGACCTTTTAGCTCAATGAATGAATGTTTCACAGCCTTTTGAAAGTGTGACCAATTAAATTGAAAGCACTCTACACGGTGATTTTTAACTTGATGCACGATACAGAATTCGAGAAAATAAAATCTCCGAAACTGATTCGTTTCCGAAATGGACCTTTCTGTACACTGATTATAAGATTCTTTTATTCAATATTGAACTTACATGAGCTTAACGCAAACAAACGTGCCAGTTAATGTTAATGTAATTGTTCAGATTTTAAATATGATATTAAATAGATATTTCCATTGTTTACAGATGTCATCAAAAAAATTCATCAAACTTTCAATGACCAGGACTTTAGTTTTGCAGTTGTCGACTGGTTCGGATTTGCGAATCAGCGCAAAAAAAAAAGTGATTATTTTGTGATTGAAAAGATATTTTCTTAAGAACTGTCTTAGTTTTCAAGGATAATTGCTTTGTTTTCAAGAATGCTATGTTTATTTTGTTTATGTTGTTAAAAAAATGTACCTTGACTTCATTTTTATATGGAGTTTCTGTTTTTTTCATGTAACTTAATTTGGTGTCGTTTTGAAAAAATGTATTTTTCTAAGAATTTTATAGTTTTAGTTTTTAAGAATGTTATGTTTATTTTGTTTGTGCTATTTAAAAATATGTATCAAGTCTATTTTCATATGAAGTTTTAATAATGTTACTTATATGAAGTCAATACATATTTTCACCTCTGAATGCGTTTTCATGTTTGATAGGGCATACAACGATTAAAAACTCCATACATCAAATTTTTCCAGTTTGTGCATATCTGCTATCTATGCGTAATGACATTTTTTTTAGGATCTCACAACATGCAGTGACTAGGAAATGTATTGAACTTATTGGCCACTGAAATATTCACACATTTGAATAGCAGATTCGTCGAATCATCGATTGACGTTATGGTACCGGATCCCTCATTTGAAGAAAAAAGTGACTACCAACTCATCTGTGAACTTAGTGAGAAAATTCATTTTAGCCAACCTGACAATGTTTTTTTTATCTGCGAAAAATCTGGTTATCGCTGCGTTCTCTAAATAATATCAATTTAGACCAAAAGTTTTTTCTAAATTATATGTTGCAGTTTATCAAATGACTACTTGGTAAACTAGTAGAAATATTTTAGAAAAAATTCTTAGTCAGAAATGTATGAAATGTCATAAATTTTAAATTTTCCTGATTTTGGAAAACGCCGCGATTTTTAGTCTTTTCGCCAATTGAAAAATTGACAGACCAAAATCCCAAAATGAATATTTTCAAAAAGATATACAGTGGAGTAGTAATCACTTTTTTATGAAAGATCCCGGACTATATCTATGTTCCAAAGTTGTCCCTTCTAACAACATTTCTGCAATGTCCAACAACAACATTTTCGTGTCATTACATTCCTGCTATAGGGATGCAGCCACGTTATAAAATTGTTGCTATAACGTTAAATTAGAAACATTCCAATCCAGTTGAAAAAATGTCATATTGAAACATATCATAAATGTTGATGCAATGTAACGCAACGTTAAAATAACTAAACAATACATCGTTTTTATATTGGAGAAACGTTAGTTTTACGTTGCAATAATGTTTTTGATTTGCAACGTTACTATGATGAACGTTTATGTAGTGGACATAAGCGGTAACATGAACGTTATATTAATGTTATTGTTATCTTTTGAGTAACGTTACATTGTAAGTGTGTAACGTAACTTGAACGTTTAAGTTATGTTTTTATGTTTAGTGGGTCTGGTTCTTAATAGGCAGCTGACTCCCACTATTCTTCATCATTTAGTCAATATTACTGCAGTATTGAAGTAGTAACACGAATAAAACAATTCAGTCTATTAAGCTGAACATTTGAATTAAAACAAATTATGACCGACGCGCTGAACAGTGGTATGTTTTTTTTGGCGTTATTGCATTTATTGAGGATGAAAATGCGACACTTTGCTATTATTCAAACTCCTGAGTCTCCTACCTTGAAGAAACGCGCCAGAGAAATTCTGGAACTCAACAGATAGGAAATCTGAGTAGCGGTGGGTTTATACGCCTGTCACTGCCTGTTAAGAATGCTTATGCACAGAATGGGGCTCACTGAGGACACTGAATACAGACTGTGCCTGGAGGACGAAAAGACAGCCAGACACATTCTCTGTGAGTGCCTAGCCATTGCTCGCCTCCGACAAAATGTCTTTGGTAGCCTTCGGATTACTGCAATTGATCTGAACAATGCCTTACCCAGAGCGGCAATCAGTCTGTTCAAAGGACTGGGCCTCATGGGTGAATAACCTGGCAATCATGTGAGTCACAATAGACACACTAGTGGTCGCGGTGGAATGTGGAACTCACAACTCGGAATCACTCACAGTCTCCTACCGTTTCCAAGACACCAATGGTGAACATCGAATTTGTAACACCGACTGTATACTGTATATCGTCTCCTCAATAGCTACAACTAGGTAACTCGATTTTTCGCGATTTGGAATTGAAACTACTTAGAATTTCGGGCGCTTTTGTCGAGCATTGACAACTAGCCAAGCTCCCATGCCCACCCCGTTCATGAGGAAATCCAATGGCACAATTCTTGTATGTCTCTAGTCCAGGATTATCGGTTTTTCGAAGGTATTACCGATTCGAATCATACGAAAGTCATCATAAGTCAAAGAAAAGGGAAAAATGGCAGACTTGGGTAAGGAACAGTCCAGAGTCAAGGCGTTAAAACAAAATCTTCTTCTGACAAATAACGCAGAGAGAATCCATTTGTGTGAAACAATATTTCTCGATACCCTGCGAATTCGAATATGAGTTGTTGATATTGCCATGAGGAAGAGAGCAATCTTGGAAGAGCAGCGAGAAAAACATCCAAAAAAAATCACGCCTGCATGCTTCTCTTTTCAGAGGAATATAATCCTGGATTCTACCGTCCACGTAATGGCATACAACATTCCTTCGTGCGATAAAGTAGCTTTGGAAACGGAACATCTCTAGCTCACATAGCTGCCAAAGACATAGTTCGTGACGAAAAGAGACTAAGTGAACTCTGAAAATTCTAACATCTTCATTTTCAGGGTGTCAGACAAAGAGGAAGTACCTAATATATTTGTCGGACAATTTTATACTGACGCATGACTTCACCTAGTTAGGCATTTCTGAAAGTATCAGCTTTTCTGGTCATCACTTAACTAAAATCATGACATGAATTATTTTTCGATGTGCGCAAGAAAAACCTCCCACGGAAAAAGTTGTTTCACTCGTCACTGATAAGCTATACACGAACTAACAGCTTGATGATAATACACTTTCTTTTTATACGTTATATCGAGGATTATATTTTTGGCATCCAACGTATGTCCCTTGTTTTGGAACATAGTGAAATGGAGTGCGACTTCATGCATTCGGGCATATCAACAGAATTCAAGAGAGTCGGTAAAACACAGGTGTTCCAGGACTGGACGACAATTTCTCGATGCACCCGGAGAAAAGGTGATAAGCCGTACATCGTTCACGACATTACTGAGGATCAGATACTTGATTAGAAAAATCTCACAGATAAAATTCTGATCTTCAGAATCAAGTATACTGACAAACAGGTTGCTTGGCAGAAAATTGGTTGTATACACTTCTCCAAAGCCGAACCATTAATCATGAAATTCAAAGAAAATTTTGATGAAGATTATGGGGATGTCAGTTGCCAAACAAGAAATCAAGCCAAGCTAAAAGAATCACAAATGCCAAGGCGTATTTGAAAGGATGGAATACCTTTCAAAGACGTCATTCTTCAATACCACCAAACCTTCTGCAATTCCCATTGGAAATAAAGCTTATTTTGAAAACTCAACTTAGCGTATACGTTAAAATTGTTCTATATTGCAAATGTTCCACTTGCCAACGACGTAACCATGATGAAACAGATATGATAAGTTAACGTGAACGTTCAATCATACCCCCCAATATCTCTTTTTGATCAAAAAAACAAATTGAGTAAGACTCAAAACAACAACACATAATCAGAGTTTGAACTCGATCCATTCACACACGATACAGCATGGCTTAAACTTTTGCTTCAATACGAGCCATATTAAAAAATTTCTCGCTTGTTCAATTTTGAACCGAATCGGCGCTCTCCTGAAAAATAATTAATTTTGAGTTACCTAGATTTTACTTGTATACAATACTTGACCACAAGAAGTATTTGCTGATAGTCTAGGATCGTACACAAATTGGTTAGACTTTTTATGAAGTAATACGTAAGTACGTTCCGTTATATTTTAGCCATTCGATATCTGTCTTATTATTCATCCTAGAAAAAAGTTTGAATGGCGAAAGTTGAAGTGAATTTGATTTGATAGGCATTATCAGATTACGAAGTCGAAAAAAAAATCAAAAGCGCATCGGAAATAGAACATCATTACAGATGCTTCAGTTTTTCAAATAGGACACCCCGTATACAGTATGTCCGCGGATGAGGTTAGCAAGAGGTGAAATGGACCAAAAATTGAAAGATACGTCAAAATGTCATTCTTGATAGAAAAGTCTGCTTGCCAAAGAAATAGGAGTTACGATGAGAAAATTGATTTTGAGGTGACTCTTGTTAACCGCATCCGTGGACAGACTGTATATTTGTCTTGAGCGAAAAAAACAAAAAAACTTGTGATTTCAAAAGAACCATATAAGTTGATGTTGAAACGGCTGAACCAATCATCAATCTATACGGTATTTTTGAAATCACAAGAAAGAGATCTTTCGTTCTAGACAGAAATATTCCCGTATATTTTTGTAATTAGAACGAAAGATCTCTCCCATTTAAAAATTTTGAGCATTTGTAGAAATGTTCTATTTCTGAATGTTTTTTTTTTACTCGAGAATCTGAATAATAATCAAATTTACTTTCACTTTGATGATTTTAACTTTTTTCTAGGACGAATAATAAGAAGGATATCCTCAGGCTAAAATAAAACGGAATATCCTGTACATAGAAACCGTAAGATTCGTTGTAGAGTAGTAATAGTGGTATGTATTGTCAGACAAAAATACCCGTAGATCTCTAGCAAAAGTATGCCACGAAGGCATTGTCCCGTTTTACAATGGATTTTTCTTTACACAACGCACCCGGATTAACTTAGCGCGTTGTTACCGAAACTTATAAAACTACGTTATTTTTTTTTTTAGTTTCCGTCGGTTATGCAAAGGCTTAAAACTTACATTTAAGCATCAAATATCAACCAATAAACAGTGAGTATGCTGAGGTGATCGTGTAGCAAGACCCCTTTCCAAGGCGGTTGAATTTACCGTTACTTTCATAAAATTGACAGTAGCGAATGTAAAACTGTTTTTTTGTCGGGAAATACGGCGTTCGCATATGTTACTTACTAGCGAACCTATAGTTCCATTTATGGTCATGTTCGAAATGTTCAGTTGCATTTTCACGTAGCTATCACTGATGCCAAATTGAAACACAGGTTTGTCAAATAATATCACTTCTACATCTTTCTCAATTGTATTTCAGTTAGCAGAAAATGTGATTCTAGTAGGTACAATAAATCCGTGCTTAACATAGCAACATCTGTGAATCTCTATAGATACGCAAAAATTCAATTTTTAATATGTTTGGGAGACCCTCAGTAGCTTAACTCTGAGTTTTCGAGAAAATCGAAGGTGAGCTTACTCCACCATCTTGAAATTAAGGGCGCCACTTCTATTCACCGTTCCTATTTTAGACCTACGATAAAATATCATAGAACCAAAATTGTTAGAGTCTTCATTCTCAATAACTTTTTTTTTCTTTATCTAAAAACAGTTTTAGAAAATATTCAGGGTGATTTCCTGGTGAAAAGAAATCGTACAGGTCGAAGGTTGTGCAGAATTAAATTTCCAGAAACCATTCAAATGATGGGAAAAAGTTGCTGGGAATGTGATTCTGTACTAATTTTGTCCACAGATTTTTCATTACATGCCATATCAAGAAATTGATTTCAGAAAAAGTGGTTTGGATCAAAAGTTATTGGTAATGTACTTTTTTCCCGTTCGTTCGAATTGTCTTGGGTGCTGATGAACCCACAGAGTCTCATTTTCCTTGTTTTTTTTTATTCTCTAAAACGAGAAAAGAACTATTTTGCGATGCAATTGTTACTAACCATAACAAATAAAGGGATCGTATTTGCGAGATCAAACATGATTAAATGTTATCACGGATTGAATAATTTATGTCGTAGCACAATAAATAATTATTGGCTTCCTTAGTATCTATGTTAAGAGGATCAATAATTAGCTCCATTTTATTGTTAAGTAGCATACTTCCAGGAATATTTTGTTTTAAATGAATGTAAAGACGTACTATTCTCTTCCGTCGAAAAAATACACTATTATGCGCCTTGAATTTTGGCTTTACTTTTAAAAAGTAAATAGTTATAAGCTGGAGTTGAGAGCGTTAAGAGGTTCTTCTGCATATTGTTCACTTATTTTGTATTTCACATAATATGTAATATGGATGCTCGATAGGGTAGAAAATACCGCAAAATGAATAATCAGCTAACGCTGCCAAAATATGCCGTTCTATATTTTTGAAGTATGAGTTTTTGATATTTTTATATTATTGATTCTTAATACAAAATATGTACACGTTTCATGAGAATTGACAAATCAGAAAAGTATTTAAAATTTGCCGCTTTCTGACATCGTCATCTATTAATCCATTGGACAAGTCGATAATCGCATTTTTTAAGTAACCTTGAAATTCAAGTTTTGATATGCACGGAAGCTGATTAGCTGGGATTTTGTATGGCTATTAACCCATCATCTTTGACAATTCACATGGAAATTGATCATCGAAAAAGTTTCCTTGATGCAATAAAGTGATGAGCAGCTCTGCTGCAATTTTGAAAGTTTCTATTTTTTAATCGCTTTCTGAGGTGAAAGCTAGAAATTACATGTCTATCCATAAAACATCTGGAGTGGTTAATTTTTTTAGTTGATAAATTATCTTTTGATACTAGATCACTTCTTGGTAGTATATCGCGAATCACACAAATAAATCCATGAGGAAGCGTTGAATATCATCGACAGGTACTCACCCATGGCTTTATTATCGACCCCCGAGATGCGTGTCAAATTCTCGGGTCCTTTTTTGAGTCCATTGCCGGAGATAAAGATACTTGGATCACCTCCATTGGTGGTGGAATAGATTGTCTCGGACATATTCTGATCTGGAAAAATATTGTATCATTTCATTGGCAACTAAAATCATAGACATAATAGGATGTCGTCTCAAAAGAATACATGAAAATGATGTGATATGCATAAAAAAATATGCATAATGATATGCATAATATGTGAAAAATATGCAGTTCTTTTACCTCAGATTCTTGTTTGATTTCTTCACAATACCTTTCAACAATTTACAGGATGTCGGAAATAAGTGCAAATTTTGACACAGTGAATAAAGTATAGATGGATAATCATCTTTTGTAAAGGAACATGAGTCCACAAACGTTTTGTTGAGAAAATAGTAACAATAATAGCAATAGTTTGGATTTTTTGTCTGTAAATTTGTTTCATAAGCGATTTTAACCTCGCCTATACGCTTCTGAAAGTTTGAACAGATTCAAGACGTTTCGAATCTACAGACAAAAAAATCGAGATTTTCGAGAACATTTTTTTAACAAGACCTTGCGAGTAAATGTGAAAATACAAAAAGTCTCACCATATTACACCTCTATAAGAATTGAGACTTTCAAGTGAAAATAAAGAGAATGATAAATCGCTGTAGAAAGAATTGGATATCATAAATGTTAAGATTGTGACACAGACAATTTGGTTAATGAATGTTAAAAAGAATAGTCTGTTCAGAAAGGTAGGACATCTCTCTGATTCTCAAGTTCTATGTTTATCATCAAATCTGATAGGCCCGATCAAGATATGTAACCCTGAGTTCGTGGTAGGTGACGCTCGAGGAGCGGAAACGGAAAAAGGTGAAAAATTGTACCGGGTACAGGGTGCTAGCGTCGCGTCGTTATCTTATCAAACAAAAGTAATTCGAAATGTGAATATTATTCCACAAGTTGCATTTTTTTCATTGGAACAACCTGTATAATTAATTGTATTACCCTATATCATGAAAGGTCTTCTTTTCCTTATTTAAAAAATACATAGTTTGATACTTCTTATTGAAACGTGCAAGTGTTTAAGAATAAATATTTATAGATCTCGGGTGCCAGGGATGAGATTGCACAAATGTATTACCACGTGAATATTTGAAACAACATCTAGAATATCAAGTTATTCGACCGGCATTTCTATTGATACAATCTATACAGGGTGTATTTCAGGTTGGGGCTTCCCTTGTAACATGAGACAGGACTTGGTTAAAGAAGCAAATTTCTCAAATAATGTTTTTCTTATTCTTTCCTAATGTTTTTTTTTCTTTGGGCTCTACATTTGATTGCTGATTTTGCATTACCATTATTATTCAAGATTCACTACATTTTTCTCAGAATCTCAGGTTCTTTTTGATATCAAATTGGGTTTTCGCACAGGGACTTCATTCAGGCACATCTCCTTTATTTTCAAATTTTCGAGAAAATGTGATTTAAGAAATTTGCTTTTTTTTAACATGTCTTGTCTCATGATAAAAAAACCCAACTCACAATTTTATAATTTTATCCATTGCAACCGTGATGTCAATTATTTTGATTTTTAAAAATTATTTGAATTCAAATATTTTCTTAACGGCTCATCAGATAGGTATCAAACTATACAAGATGTCCGGAAATAACGTTCCCTGTATATCTTTTGATTGTTTACCAATAATAAAGGTGAGTTTGTAGCCGTTTAGATAATATTCGCTATTCAGTCTTTTTTATGTAAAAAAAAATGAGCAGATTCAATGATCAAAAATGAGTATGTATTCACACAAACCTAGCAAATACATACTAACAGCGTGTCCCAAAAAGTTGTATACATATGGTAAACTTTTGTATTATCAATTTTACGGAAACAAGTTATTCTTTATAAGAAGCTCGGCATGGCCTATGACCTAAAATGCAACCATCAGATGACAGATCTCACCAGTAATATACGAGGTTTCTCAAAAAACATGATTTTCACTCAAGAGTAGAGTACCTACCTTTATTTATGACAAAATCGAAAATTGTTATTTTAAAACTTATTGAAAACTACGCTCAAATATTCCATTATATACACAATTCAGATTTTGTTTAAATTGGTGATTTTCTCAAAGCAAAATCAAAAGAAATTTCGAAAAAGTGATCAGAATAACTTTTTTTCATAAAATAAACAATGAAAAAATTTTCCATACGAATCAAACTCGGAAAAACAGTAAAAATAACTTAACATAAAATTCATCGTTGATAGGTGTACTGGATATTTGAACGTAGTTGTCAACTCTTATCAACTTTTCTCGATAACAATTTTCGATTTTGTCATAAATGAAGGTACTTTACTCTCGAGCAAAAATCATGTTTATTGAGAAACCTCGTATATGACTGGTGAAATCTGTCATCTGATGGTTGCATTTTAGGTCTTGAACCAATCAGTGGTTTTTATAAAGAATAACTTTCTTTTATAAAATTGATAATGAAAAAGTTCACCATAGTTATACAACTTTTTGGAACACGCTTTAAAACAATCATAAAACAAAATCACCAATAGATAATTGAAGTAAATGTCCTCCATTCTGGGCAAGTTGTATAGATGAGTAACTAAGTGACTTCTGTTGAGAATTTGAACTACTTCACCTAATCTATCCATAGGAATATTGATGTCTTGGAGTTTTTTTGAAAATATTTATAAAATTATCTTTCCTTGGATTTTCAGACCCATGTTAGCAGTACTTCTATTCAAAGTACACAGCTGAAACATTCCGCAGATAAACTTTGGTGCCTAGAGATTATGTTATTCCATCAATTAGCACAAAATAAATTGAATAAAGATTTGAAAAATGCTTTTATCAATTGTAAAGTAATACCTTTTAACTAGCCTTGTATAAACCACTGTCAACCAATAACTCCATAGTCAAATTGTGATAACATTCATTTCTAACAGTATAATATATGCAATACAAATTCAGACATTATTTTTTGGACAACCTGTTCAAAGTGTCCCCCTCAGTGTCCCCGGCCCTGGTGTTAACGGCCAAGCAGTATTTTTAACGGTCATAAAAATGAAAATGAAATTTTTTGGTTAAAAAAATTGACAATGAAGTTATACACAAGGCATGTTGAAAGTATCACTTTCTGATAAATTAAAGCATTTTTTGATTCCTTGACCTAGTTATTCTGGCGTAATTGATGAACTAATACAATCTTGAAGCATCAAAGTTCATCTACCGCAAGTTTCAGCTGTGTACTACGAATGGAAGTACTCCTAACATGGGATTGGAAATTCAACATGGGAATCCCTATGTTCCGTCTTAAAGAAAACGCACTGTATTTTCGTAATGTCTGTGGAAAAAAAATTCACGAAATACTATGAACCTATATTTCTTTTCACCACTCAAAATATGTAAATCTCTTTTGCAAAAAAAAAAATCGTTTTTATATCCCAAACTATTGGAGATACGTGTCCTCTAGAAAGTCACTTTCAGTCTTTATCTGGAATTCATTGTTGAAATAATGTACAGGGTGTTTCATTTAATTCTGAGAAGTTGGGCACATATGTCAGGGCAAGGGACTGGGAGAAGTCAGATTTTGGCAGTTTTGATTTTAAGTCATGACATGTGACAGTATCTATAACTTCCAAATCACTGTCACTGTGAGTGCCAAATTTGAGTGAGTTTTAGTCAAATTTCACGAAGAGTAACCTATTTAGTGATACAGTAATACACAAATAAAACGTGAGTTGTGAGTACGTGAACTTCAACCATGGGTCAAGAACCGCCTTTTCAGTATAAGCAGAAGTCATATTTTTGACGTCCCTTCCGGGTTCACATTTTACCAAAGACGTTATGCCCTCTACTTGTTCTACTTTTAGCAAGACAAGGATAGTAACACTTTCGTGAACGTGGCACTGCTAGTCGGTTGCCATGATTAGAACGCATGCGCTTTACGCTATTGGCGTGAAGAACAACCCTATAACAATAAAGCTCATTTGAAAACAATAAGACTTCATATTGATTTTTTTCTCGTAAATCGCATATATTCTGGTATAAGGGAGTTGAAGATCCTATATGGGTCACCCTGTACATCCTGAGTTTTCTCTATGGTAGTGTTTATGAATAAAACGTATTATCAAGGTTGTTGATCTTGAAGAAGTTGCGGATACAAAGAGGATCTGTAACGCAGTGGTAAGCTGGCAAAGACTTGAAAAATCAATGTCAATTTCATTGAAATGATATTTATTTGGCATTATAAAAAAACAAGAAACTAATAATAATAATATCAAACATGTATATCCACTTGATGATTATTGGTTCTATGAGTCATCCCTCAATTCTTGAATCACGAATGATAATTATTCTCAACTAATGTTAGTTGCTCCATCTTATTAAATAATTTTTGAAACAACCATTCAAAGTCAGCGACATCAAAACTATGTTAATGAAGTTGGTTGATAAAAAATAGATTCATTATTAATAATTAATAATCGCTAGACACTAAAAATTGTTCCCGAAAAATGAATCAAAACAAGATATTCTCTCGCTTGTTTTGGCACTGAACTTGTTATTACCCTGGCATAACCTCTTGATTGCAAACCGGGGCAATGAACCCATCGTCGTCAATGCAAGGCAAAGGAAAGTTATCGACATCACTCACTATACTTTGGCAAACGACAAAATTGAAAGGTGGCGAGAATCAGACGAACCCTTTGCATCCGATCACAGATACATTGAGTTGGATCTATGAGAGTATGATAGGAAAGTAAAAACATGTCGAGATTCAAAGACTATGAACTGAGACGTCCACAGAATTTAGCTGGAAATCAGCTTAACATACATCAAAGCCGAACATAGACACACAGCATATTATATTGACGTGTCTGCTGAAAAACTTGGAAGGTTATAACAAAATTCTATGTATAAAACTGTAGTCTTAAGACCATAAGGAACAGTGAAGAAGTACCCTGGTGGAACAGTCACTTGACTAGGCGAAGAGAAAGCACCAGGGGCATATTTGATTCAGGCGGATTGAAAATGATGTGAAAATTGTACAATTGGAATTGAAATAGGTCCTCTCGATCACTCACTGAGTACAACCAAACTCTAAGAAAAACCAAACAGCTCTTGGAGAAAATTCTGCATAGTATAGTTGAAACAGCAGCTGAGACCGCACGTATTCATAGGATCCTGGAGGAAGATAAATTAATCTCAGTTGGGGTTGTGAAAAAACCCTCGGAAAAATTAATGAAATCCAGGATTCATCGACCTATCAGCCTTCACAGTGTTCTGCTGAAGACGCTAGAAACACTCATTGACAGGCACATACGGGATGGAGCATTGCCAATACATCTTCTGTGTAAACATCAACATGCCTATCAGCCAAGTGCATTCTATGAGTCAGCGCTACATAACCTTGTCGAGGGGAGACTCTTTATAACAATGAAATTATCCTGGACGCCTATTGTTAAAGAAGATGTCTTTGACAACGCATATACCAATGCTGCTGCAAAGCACGGTATATGCTGCGGTATCAAAAAATCCATCACGACGATACTCTAGAAGCAACAGTGACAAAAGGATACCGTCAAGAAAATGTCTTGTCGCCTCTTTGGAGAAAATCATCCCAGCTTAATATCCGATCTGTTGCAAAGGGCTCTAAAAAATGCCCTGCGATGGTGTGATGGCGCAAACCAAAAAGTAAACGCTGCTTAAAACCAACTTTGAGCACACATTTGACAAGGACCCTCGACAATGCAAAGATGTGCCTAATAAGAGGCGGATGCCTGATGTGGAATACTTGGGGTTGTGGCTATACATCGCGATAATCAGACTTATAGTCACATATTATGGGGAAGCAATATGGTGGACAAAGACAATATAGGCAATGACGTTCAAGAGCCTGAGAAGTCTTCAAAGGTTGGCTTACCTCTTACGACCTATACTTATGTACATCAATGTAGTGGCCCTTATTGCGAATATCTTCAAAGACGGTTAACGTGACAATACAAGGATTGTCTTGTGAATAACATCTCAGGAACTAGCATGCAACACCGGGACTAAGACACTCTAAGGATACAATCCGCTATCCACTGAAATAACCAACTGACGAAGTACTGCGGTTAACGCGAACTCAGATAAGATTGTGGTGGGGCTGCTGACGCGGGACTGCCACCTGGGTATACATAATATGCAGAGACTAAGTGCCTACGATGCCTAGATGGAACGCATGAAGCTGCCACACACATCATCTGCAACTGTGAAGCTCTAGCTTGCAGAAGATACTACATTTTTGGTACAAAATACGGCGAAGGAACCCTCCCCCAAAAAAAACTTGCTGATAAGTTATTGTATCTGATTGAGTTTGAGCAGCACAATAAGTCACTAACTGCAGTGCAAATCGTGAAGATATCTTTGCACTGCCCCGCATGGAACAACATCTATCCTGACATTTTTCAAGTTTAGAACCGTGAACGTGAAAGTTTTTATGAACAGAAATTGCAAAAGAACTACTCCCAACATCATCCCAGCAGAAGCTGTTCTTGAGAAAATCAACATGGGTTGGTTTAAAAAAGTTTACACTTTAAGAAAACTATACCCAATAATATCACAACATAAAACTCCGACATTTCAATTTTTGATAAATAGGAAGCTATATGACTATGTTTTATGAGATTTACCCCAACTGTGTCGATGAAAAACATTGTATGTTAGTATGTGGACACAAGCTCAAGTCTCTTTTTGGCTTGAAAAGTCAAAAAGAACGATCTGAGTCCAAGTCTTTAAGTTGTGACACTAGTCCGAAGAAATCAGAGCGGGCGGCAGTGTTGTCGTTTGGAAAATACCTAGGAAGATATAATGTAGATAACCCAATTTATATTTTCTTGAAATAAGCAATACTCTCTATAACTTATCATTATTTTAATGATAACGATAGTATTGCTTACTCCAAGAAAATACTTGAATTGTAGAACCGGCCCTTAAACATGTAACGTTCTTGCAGTTGAGTTAGAAAGATTTTGTAGACCTTTAACAGACTTAGATCATTTTTGGTGTGACTAAGTTGAGAAATCATCTTGCTTGTATTCGAAAAGAGTTATATCAGCCTTCAGGAAACACTCTATATTAAACATAATATAATTTAAAAAAAAATCAATTATCCATCAATTAAAACTAAAAATGTAAAATCTCGTCCGTTTTAAAAGGTTTTGTTACAAACAACAGAAACTGCAGAACCAATCGTTTGGAATGATCAGTGATCTGCTGATTATGGAACTCTACCAATGAACAAATGTCTTGGGCTAAAATTAGCCGCAAATTAAGAACGAATCCGGCTTTAATAGCTGCATTTGCAAAATCTTCCTATTGGAGCAATCCATAAGAATTTGAACTCTATTGCTTATGTCTGAGTCAGTGGCACACAAAAGTTAATAATAAATATAGACAATAAACTGATATTCAAATAGGAATTCCATGCATTTTTCTGCACTACTTACAGATTCATGAAGCAAGCTGAAAAATCGAAAGATAATTTTTCACTCACCCTCACTTAGCACTAAAAACTCAATCCGTTAAGCATATCAAAAGTTGATCTGAATTGGAACTGTTGAGTGCCACTACTAAAATGCTTGATTATCAGTCAGTATATTTTATACTCCGCTAACGTGTTAATTAGCTCGTGGATCAAGCATCTGACAGTAGTTCTCAATCGGTTCAATGATTTGCTGTATGTGTGATTTTAAAAAGTTAAAAAAGTTTGATTTCTTTATTGATGGATTTAAAAGTGTGGAAGACGACATCATGCATGGTAATAACTTGAATACTTCATTAATTCTCATGGTTCAGAGAGGGTCACCTAACTCTTTTCGTAAATGAAATTTTCTATAAAACATACCAACAAGCTTCTGTTTCATTGATGTTTATACACTTGTTTTTATCATACTAATTCAATTTTACCAGATCACTCATTCATGGAAAATATTATCAAGCGCCGTTATCATGTTTCTAATTATGTATTCCACATCCTCTAGTCTCCCATTACTGCCATTTATTAGTTCTGTCTAACAGTAGTTACTAAAATCACAATAGTTGTGATAGCATCACTTGATCTAACCGGTGAAAACATCTGTCGGATAAACAATTTGTTGCGTTGTTTTTGGTGTAATGTTCAATTATGTACAATTCGAATTATTTATTGAAACTTGTTCGAGCTATTGGTATTTACCTTCTTTCATGATTTTCTAAATCAATGCATATTTGGCAACGGCGAAGCTTGTCCATGTTCTTGTACAGTAAAGCAATGTCCTTTGAGCCCATGCACGTAACGCCATGTCTGTTTTGCGGGGTAAGTGGATGTGAATAAGAAATAGTAATCTATACATAAGTACCTACGGTTTTCCGTATAAAACGAAGCAGAAAAATCAGATTTGTTCATGTCTTTCGAAAGAAAAATATCTCGTATACATCGTCAGATTTGTCGAGGGGGAGATTTTTGGTGGCATTTTTAACTCCACAACTTCAACCAACCCCTCATGATCTCAAAAAGAAAGGGTCGAGTGACACCTACTCCTAAGGAGTGTTGGATTCCCTTTCAAATGACATATCATTCGGTGAAATAAGTTCCGAAACATATCAATTATGTAGCTATGTGATGGTTTTCTCCAATCTTTTAATTCTTTTATTCGAATAACAATAATATAACCGATAACATCTATGAACGTGAACACTTATTCAGATGTTGGAACTGACCAACTTCGACTTCCAAGAATATTTTCGAACTTTTCACGTACGGTCTCCACCGTCATTCCAGTACAATAATTAATCATTTTCCTAAATCGTTTAAACCGTTAGACTTGGCGCAATAAATTTTGCCCTGTAGATGTTCTAATATCAGTGGCATAAGATTTGGACTTTCTTACTGTTGAAGTTGAAAAAGCGCTTCTTGTAACTATGAGAATTTCTATTTCCTTTACTGGCATTCTAACAAGAGCATGTATTGTATTTTCTAATGAATTGCGGTAAAGGTCCTTATCTCATAAATAAAAATAGAACCAATAATATTATTGCCAAGAATATCCGCCCATACATTCAATTACATATTTCATTCTTTATTTTTATTGACAGATTGCTGGTGGAGGATGATTGACAGATTTTATTACGCGTCGATCGTAAAAAAGTAAAAAAAATATAACTTATTTCAATTGTTATTGACCTTAAGTTATATCTGTTAAGGTCTAGAATAATTATTATGCATATATAGGTATGCACTTTGGTTAGATTCTTGATCCCTGAGAGGAATAAGCATTGTCATATCCGAACCTATTCCGAAATGTGCGAATGTGACATCAAACTAGAGTTTAAAAAACGCTGGTCTCATTTTTCATTCATTGATTCGTCCTTACTTTTGTTTGTGCTATATTACTTTATGTAATAGTTGATAATTTACAAATTGTGATATTTTTATGAACAGCGACAAATAAATTATTTGCTCCATAGCGTATCATGAAGGTTGAAAAGCATAGACTCCAATGACCGTGAATCCTTTTATCAAATTTTGTATTTTTTTGATTGCTAGGTCGGCATAGCCAAAGATTGACCACTTAAAACGGTCCCATTTCTTCAAGAAAATTAAAACACTGATTATACAGAGTGACCCATTTGAAAGCGGGCCACCCTCAAAACATTTTGATTTATAGATTGATTTTGTCGATTTTTTTTTAAATGTCGAGAAAGAAAAGGTGTATTTTGACGCCATACGTCACCCAGTTTTTTCCAAAAACCAAGTACTAGAGCATATTTAGAGGCTCAAAAATCCAGAAAACATATTAGCGATTTTTTTAGAGAAACTCTGCCTACACCACTGGATTTTTCATCCCCTGATATGGATCTGTACCAAATTTCATACAAAAAATATTCAATTTTTTTTTTTTCTTTTTTTTTTCACTCATGAAGTTATATTGTTTCATAGGTGTGAACAACAATATGTTGGATGATTAAAAAGCACACTTGGAATGTCTATTATTCAAAAATATTATTCCTGTGTATAATTTTAATTAATAAAATTAATAATTTTTTTTGACAATTTCGTTTTTTTGTTTTTATTGTATTTTGACAAAAAATATCTATTTAATGTTGTTATTTATTGAATTTGTTGTGATAAATTTGCTATCGCAAGAGTTTCGAGGTAAAATGCTTCTTGGTGCACAATAGAATTATTCGTTAATTTTGAATATGTTTTTATGAAATTTGGTACAGATCCATTCCAGGGTTTGGCGAATCCATAGCGTAGGCAGATTTTTTCTAAAAAAATTGCTTATATGGACTCCGGAAATTCCATCCTCCAAATATTATCTAGTAGGAGTTGAATTTTGGAAAACTTGACGCCGTCTGGCCTCAGAATAATACCTTTCCACTCTCCACATTTCAAAAACAAAAACGTCGAAATCGCACCATAAATCAAAATGTTATGGGGGTGGCCCGCTTTCAAATGGGTCACTCTGTGGATTAAAAGTTTTGTTCACCTCTATATTTTCTTGAGTATCAATTCTCACGTCTTACATCCTAATTACATCACTGATTTATCCACCATAATTCAGATTAATAGCTCAATAAGTCATACAAAAGATAATTCAGACAGATTGTCAAAAAATATGAGTTTTTCAACTCATTTTATCAGTAGGTATAGGTATACATATTTTTGCACTGTCACTTTAACCACATAATACAATACATCATTTGGGTATGTTTTCTGTAAATTTTGCGTTGTAATATTGAAACATTGTATTATTATTATTATTATCTGGGAGTAAAGTTTGAGGAATAAGAGTGCGGTTATCATGGAAAAGTTCCTTTTCTTTTACGCGTTTTAAGGTGCCGACGCGCGACTTTTCCAATTTCCGCAATCATCATCAATTTTATTCAAAATGGACCAACTCCTTGGAAAAAATGATGCATCATACCTGACTTCTTTTTTTTCAAACCTGGAGATTCTTTTCTCTAGTTAAAAAAGTGTACAAAAGTCATTATTGTTAACATGACTTTAATTCGCGCGATGCGTTCTGATCGGATTAAAATTATTTTGATAGGTGGTTCTCGTAGATAATATTAACTTTCTGCATCACAGTGGACTCCCGATTATCCGAAACCCGATTATGCGAAATCCGCAATATCCGCAACGACTCATGAACCGGATTATCCGGAATGATTCTCACGATCTCCTCATTATCCGAAATTTCGATTATCCGAAATTGGCCCGGTCCACATTATTTCGGATAATCGGGAGTCTACTGTATTTCAAATTGACACGTGGGACATATTTTCAGGAAGCGAGACATTATTCAATAATGATTTAAACAACTTGAAGAGTTGGGCTTGTGTTTCAAACAAAAAAGTTGATGATGATTGCGAGAACTCGAAACGTCAGATATCTATTTCGACCATGCTATCTTGAGGGGCGGTAAAAGTGGCTCTGAAAATGTCATTCGTTCTCAATCCAATTCTGATACCTTGTCGTTCCTCCGTATTCCAATGTTGTATAAGCTTGCTGTGGAGGTGCCACGTTGCTTAAAACGAAGTTTGTTGCCAATTATTCGAGCCAAACATTTCCTTTTTAAATTTTATGCATGTGAGTGAAAATAGCATCAAGATATCTACGTAATAGTAATAATATTGATAATAATGGAGATATCACGATGCGGTTTTCATCAAATTTTTGTTTGAAAAATTGTTTCATTGATGCAAATAACGCCATCTAGTTTATTTGTTTTGAATTTAACGCTTCAACGAGATCAAAAGAAGATATTGAAACCTTAATATTGGAAAATGAATTGGCATCCCCCTCCCGCATTATGAAAGTTCGAAAAAATGTCATAAACAAAATGATCCGGTATTACCCAAGCCTAAGCTATAAAATAACATTTTCAAACTGATAGCTCATCGCGTATTTTCCAAAAACAGCGTGGATTGTATGTTTCTTCATTGCATTTATGATTTCAGAAAACGAATTACGAACTAGAAAATAATTTTAAGTCTGCTCACTTTACTATTGATGATTGTTTTCCCAAACCTCTCGACCTCACCATTGTCGAGATAGAGCCGCTTCGTACCCTCATCCAGACACTTCATTAGAACGATCATAAAATTATAGATTGGGTGAAAATCGAAAAAAAAGTGCAACAAATATGTTGCGCATAAATATGATATGTTACTCATCTGCAAGCAAGGTTTCGGTTTTGTCAATTTCTGCTTCACTATCATTACAAACACGATCCATTATCCATCATTGAAATTATTGTTCACGGACAAACGTAACCTTCACCAGGTATATGTAATAGAGGAGAATCACGATATCAAGGGACTGGATAATTCACAATTCTCACTGCGGCACCTTCAACATATATTTTCTGACAAGATTGAATCCTTTGGGTTGCCTTAGAGGCTCTATGATGAACTTGATTTGCAGTTCCTACAAAATACACGATGGTTACCAAAATAGTGTGACCTTTGAAAAAAATCTTATTCCCAACTCTCAACACGAAAAGTGTTGAATATTGTAGCTTTAATTTAACCTCGAATCTATAAGAGAAACATAAAGTGATTGCTTTCCAAGAACGAGAAGTCACCATTTATATCACGTGATTTTTCAAGCGTTATTATAATAGATAGGTATGAGTCATCAAAATATTGATTTGGATATTGGATCACACTTTTTTTTTAAAAAACGTATCCAATCTAATTCGTTCGAGTAGTTAAGTGAATGTGGTTAAAAAATATCAATAAAGACAAATAGTAAGAAACCTACCTGCCTCACCTAATCAGCTTTATAGAAGTAGAGAGGAGATCAAGAAAAAACGACGACGTATACACTGCGACTCAAAAAGGTAGCTCTCCCTTCTAACTTTTCAACCGTTTGATATAATAAGGGCTTTCCAGGAACGGTCTTTGGCGCACCCGGAACGACTCACACTCGATTTTGATCGTTTCTGTCATCGGGGCGTGAGATACCAATCTTACCTTCCCCTTTACCCTGGAGCAGTGATAAATGCCAAATGTGACAAGATTCAAAATATCTATTTGATTTGACGGGTTTTTTCAACTTTATGACAAATATTTAGTTTTTAGTTGTGCAATGATGAAAATTACAAAAACAACTAACACCAAAAACGAGATATAGGATAGGTGAAAGTTCCACTTATAACAATAATTGACACTGTCAACTTGACTTAGAGTGCCACTGACGCCAGTAAACATGACGGCTTGAAGACTTGGTGCTTCACGCACTTTGACTGTACCAGGGCGACTCACGCGTTCCTGGAAAGCAACTAATATGAGAACGAAAAACCAAATTTGGACACATCATATGTGAGGACGTTCTGCATTTTTTTGCATGGTATAGACGACTAAAAATGTCAAAATGAAAGCTGAGCGTCATTTTGAATCAAAAATTTAATGGAAAGGGGGGTCGACTGATATCCCATTTTAAAGGCCCTTTGACTCTGATTACAATTACCGAGTTTCAAGCCTCTGCTGTCATTCCTGTTAATATGACAGCTTTTCAAAAAAAATTACTTGATATATACTTACTCGCAAGAGTTAACTTCTCCAAACTAAAAGGATATGATTAGAGTCAGAAGATCTTCAAAATGAGCTATTACTTGATCTTTTTGACGACGATGTATTGATGTTTTTCACCAAAAAAAAAAGGGTGAAATAAATGATTGTCAAAAGGATTGGGTAATCTTGAAGATCTGCTGTCCCTCATCATATCCTTTCAATTTGGAGAAGTCAACTCTTGCGGGAAAGTATTTATTAAGTTTAAAACAAAAGATAAAAAAAGACGGGCTGTCATATTAACAGGAATGACAGAACATGTGTTTTTTTTTCTGAGTAATACTTGAACTTGATCTCATCATACACTGCTAGAGGTTGTAAGATATTTCGTATCATTGCTACATATTTTGGAGTAAAAAATAATTATGTTCAACTAGTGAGCAATGTGAACAACTCTTATTCAAATAGGTACCTGTTGTTTCGATAAAAGAAAAATGAAAATCCATTTTTGACACCCTGTAGCTTCGTAGGGAAGGTTTTTGAATACATGTTTATAGGCACCACTCCCCTTATTTTTGAGCAAGAGAAAAAACTCATCCTCGCGTCATCAATGGAAAAAAAATGCTTCTTGAAGATTGCCACGCTTCGATAAAAATATTATATTTTACGCTATTTACATAGGTACCATGTATACAAAAAATCATGCAATACTTTATAAATCGAAACTAGGGTTGCTCATGAATGCGAATAGGGGCATCCAGGTTGAATAGATTTCATAAAAATCATGGAACACCTTGTCATGAACAAGGGCCCATAATATAAGTTTTCTCTAACTCTTTCAAGATCTCTGGACTTGGACTACCTCCCACCTCCCTCTCTGATGAAGAAATACGGACGAGTTTTCATACAGTCCGACAAGCAAATGAACCTGGGTAGAAAGAATAAAGAATGCGGCGAGGGAATACCAGCTGATTGGCTATTCACAGATGAAAATAGAATATCCCATGGCAACCACCCTGTCATAGGCGTAAAAATGAAATTATCGACCTGAATAGTTTTTTTGTATATCAATTTCTCTAGTATCGAATATAAATGATAATATAATGAGTATATGCATGCAGATTCGATACTTATTTGGTGATGTATTTGTAGATACTGTTTGTTCAATGCCTAATTCCGGCGGTTACGTCACAGTATTTGACGTTTAGCAGTATGTCGTAGATTGATCGCTCCACATGTGATATTTGTCAAATTGATCCAAAAGACCCTCGTCCAGACGTACGTTATTTTTTTTTCAATGTGCAAGAGAGAGACGGAAAAGTATGACGTAACCGCAGGAAAGCCATGAACAGACTATACGTGAATTTTTTGTAAATGTGTACGAGAGAGACAGAAGATTATGACGTAACCGCAGAAAAGCGTTGAACAAACAGTATTTACCATAATTTAAGCTTTAAATATCTGATTGGACCAACTCCACACGCCTATGAGATGACAAAATTGTCGACACGCTTCCAGCTTCCCCTCTGCCCCTTCAGACGTTGTTAAGGTGCATTTGCTTGTCGGACTGTAGCGAAAATTGGTCCCAGATAAACCCACGAAATAATGCACTCGATAGCCTGATTCTTTAAGACTTCCAATGGCAAGTTTGTACTAGTTATAACTTACACTTACACTCCGTACTAAAATTATCCACCACACTTTTTATTCAGCGTATAGTGAAGATTACCAGATAAGCGCTCACGAATGCTTTTTTTCTCAAAATCCTTGAAATGGAAGTTTGTAACTCTCGATTTTATAAGTCGCCGTTCTATCTGCGAGTTTTTCAGGAAACCATTTTTCGTGAATTGACTGACGCGCATGTACCTCACTACCTCAAGATTTGGAAATATAATTACGTCCTTTCAATATGTTTAATTAGGTATGCTCTCATTTACCTGAATGATTTTTCAGTACTAATGAGTTTATAGTTGATATGGAAAGAATATAGTTATGTTTCATTTTTTCACTATCTTTTATAACATGAACAAATGAAAACCGATTAGAAAATTATCAATTAATAAGAAAAAAAAACATTGGTATGTCTTGTAATCTACAATATGTCCAACATACGAATAAAAACTACCTAACTACATGTTTGGAAATTATATTGAAAAAATCGTGAAAATTTCTTCGTGTTCCATGTAAAATATGATTTCCAAATTTCTTAAATGTTTGATTGTAAATATTTTAAAAATGTCACCAAAATAGAAAATATGTAGGATTATGAGTAAAAGAGTAAGTATGAGATAGGGTTCATTCAGACATCAAAAATTGTTTTTTTTGGAACTCTATAGTTCGCTGGTAAATACAGTTAACATAAATGTTTCTCTTTATTTATTTTGGACAACTGATTGGACAATGATCATGCGTACCAGCATACCTATTATGAGTACTAAGTTGTAGTATTATTCAAATTCGCAATCAAATCTCTTACCTGAAATTATTGAAAAAAAATATGTTACGAACAAAGTTTGCTACAGCATTGCATGGCCTTTCAAGCACATTATTTTTTTTTTAACGGATATACGAAGTCTCAGCGGTTTTCAATCGAGAATGTTCGCCATTCCATTCAATTTCTTTCCACATAAATAAGTCAATTTTAGCATGTCAAATTAACATATCAACTAAATTTCATAATTCGACGTATATATTTACATGATGTATACTAATGAGACATTAAATAATAGTCAAATCACCACTTGAATTAATTGTTACCTGCTGATAAATAAATTATCAATTAATCTTATCCAACCCGGTTGTGATTAAAGTGTTGATAGATCTAGCAAAAGAAAAATTAATCGCAAAGTCCTCGACAAAGTCATATTCAAAACACATTCAGGTACTAAAGATCTGAACATACCAAAGTAAGAAAAAGCCATCTAGCGAAAGGTAAACACGATCACACAAACAACACTACTCTCAAAAATGAATTTCTCTTGACTTTTTAGTATCACAGTTCCTAGTCTCTGCGCATTTGAAAAATCAGAGGGATAAATCACTTCCAAACCTGTCCAATCTACCAGGTATGCAGGTATAATGGGAGATTATATGTCCCATTGCATTGACCAACCCACACTTCAAGTTGTTGCTGGTCAAAATTGTAATGCATGTTTTTAAAAATCCTAACGGGTTTTTGGGTGTATTGTTCAAATTCGAATGTTGCTTAAATCCACTTTTCTAAGAACATTTTTTTTGTAGAATGAATTTAACAACTAGGTAGTTGATTTTCAAATCAATAACACGATGTATTTTACTTCTTTATTCGGAATGTATTTGGATCACATGTAACTTTCACATCATATTATTATTATCTGGGATAATTACATGTTTGTGATTCAATTTCCATACCTTCATGTTCCCATGAAGAATATACAAACTACTGACAATTTGTAATCAAAAGCAAATAGCTATGCAAATTTGCAAATTCATGTAACGTTCAACAAAAAAGTTTAATACTCACCTTAAAGAAAATCATGTGACGATTTTTTCAAGCTCAATAATTATCATATCAGTGATTCCTGGAGGTTTTCAAGAAAATTGATAGCAATCATGTTCCTAAAATTATTATCATGACACAAAAAAGAAGACGAAGTTACATTTCAATAGATATTGATGATATTTTGTGATCATCTGTATTCGCGATTTTTGGAAAGATTGGCACATTTTGGAACAGTCTCTGAGATGTCGGCTAGATTAAAAACACTTACACATCTATAAAAACTGTAAGAATCATATGCTAATCATCCACAAATCACGATGCTCCAAAGAATAGGATTGCCAACTCAGGTATAGGGTCTTCAAATAGAAACGAACATTTTTTTTTTTTAATTTTATCGGGTATCCCTCGGACACAGCTTGTCATACCAATTTTTTATTGGAGTTAAACAACTCACCAGAACATCGAATCACTGACATTTTTTTTCGTCTTATGACCAAGAACAATAACTAATTATTTTCAAAATTTGTTTGGCTCAAAACATTTGACTTTTTTTTTTCTTCAAATGAGTAGGTACAGTTTTTTGTGACGGGAATAGTGAATACTAATTGTCTTGAAGTAATTGAACACCATTAAGCTTAATTCCAAATAACTAACTTAACTTTACTATAATAGTCATTTCGAGATTACTATGATTGAGACAATGAAAACGTGTTCAAATTTGATACTTTGCTTTTGACTTTTTGTAAGGTAGCAAATAAAATCTAGGTTGGTACATTTTCAAATTGATGAGAAATGCAACTGTAAAAAAAGAGTAAATGGATACAGCGTGTCCCAGAAGGAATGGGATATACGGTAACAGCAGATTCCTCACATAGAAATATTGCGATCGCCCCAAGTTGAATTTTGTTTTTTGATTTTTTCAAATAACTTTTGAAATATTCAACTAACTTTGATGAGATTTGATATAATATAAGGGTTGTTTGGCATGAATTAAGCGACACGTTTCTCGGATTTTGTTTTAAAACAGTTTTATTCACTTCTGAATTTCAAAAATTGATAATGGCATAAAAGCTCTACAACGTCTATCAACTGACTGACTAATTAGAGCGAGAAAAGCATAAATTATAAAGTGAAATTGGATAGGTATGCTCGGTCGGCATAATCCTGGCTTGGACGGCGGATAACTCCTCGTTCCTTGGATTCAACACATCCTATTAAGGAGTAGTTGAAGAGGGTGGCTGACTTCTTCTGGCTGAAGGGCTGACTGGTTGCCTTTTTCCTTCGTCCACTTCATGATCAGCATTTTGACAGCAAGGTACCCGATGGCCAACAATACTGAAAAATATATTAGTATTGTAACACCGTCTCGATATCGTTAAAAACTAGCTGTGCCCGATTTTCTTCAATTCTTTGCTTGATTTCATGAAGTTCATCAAGGTGTATGTCTTGGAGTTGTAGGTCCAGAGCTGTTAGACTTCTGGGCTGGGTGTCGATATGTCGGAGATTGCTTGTTTGTCGGTATTGGTCGTGTCTTCATTGTTGATCTAAGTTTTATTGATTTTAAACTGGCATTCTATGGGAAGGTGTAGTAGGTAGCTCACAAGGATTCTCTGTGTTTCCCTCTGCTGGCTACATTGGAGTTCAATGAAGTCTTCTTGTGGGGAGACTAGGATGTATTGGTAAGAGTCATCAAATTGGGTGATAGTAGACTTGGCTATGGATACTTCGAATTGTTGGCAGGTGGAAGTGCTTTTTGTGTTTTCTAGTAGCTGTACTTCGCAAGGTGATTCTGGTTGAATCTCTCCCAGCTTTTCTCCCTTCTCACAGGTATAGATTGGTAAAGACTTCTTGATAGGGTGCTCCCATATATGTATAGTGCAATTGATTTTTGACCATGTATTTGTTTTTTGGAATAAATACCTTCAACAGACTCTGATCTTTGATAGGAAATGAGTATAGTTAATGATAGTCAAAGATATTGATATAGATGAAGGGTGTTCTCAAAAGGTAAACTATTCTACTTTTTGATACTTGCTACGTATCAAAAAATATAATGGTTCAACTTGTATTACTTTCTCGAGTAGAAGCGTATTTTCCAAATTTATTGCTAAAGGCAAACGATTTTATCTCAATTTTTTCTAATTTTGAAAGTTCCCTGAAAAGATCACTGGTTTTTATTATGCTAGGATGTCAAACTGTTAATTTGGAAAACGTGATTGAATTTTCAACATCCTGTAGGATTAAATCAGTGAGTTCATAGGTTTTGATGATTCGGATCAAGAAATCTCTGAGGAAGTACATTTGGGTACTATGATTGAATGTTTGCGTTATCTTAACATGTCCATATCACCATTATAACGCTGTTATCAAATGGAACAGTTGAATTAGTAAACAATCTTAACAGATACGTTAAGTTAACGTAGACGTTCAATCATAGGGCCCATTGTCTCTGATTGTTCTATTATGAACAAATAAACTTATGTGTTTGAGTTTGGTTTCAAATACTTTTTTATTTTGATTTATTTGCTGAATGGTTCGATTGAATCTATCGATAACGCTTACTGAGATTAAGTTTTGTTTTTGGATGGATTTTCCAAATTGTCTTAGTTTTTCTCAAGATTGTTTATAATCTTGTCATAACGTTCGCCGTCAGCTGCGTCCAAATTTCCGATTTGATTGATTTGAACATCGTTGATGAATCCTCTTCTGAATCTTTGTGGGTGATAAGCCTTTAACTCTGCTTTTTGCTCTTTCTTGGGTCATTTTCATCAGCGTAACGTTATCTACTAGTTCAGCATAATATTCACTATTTTTCGTAAGGAAATCCGTTACATTCAAAGATCATTTGTGCAGTTTATTTACTCCGTCAATAATAGGGCTCAAGTCATAGTAATGTATAGGTGTGTAAGTATATTTTGTTAGTCTTGCATTTCCGAATTTTATCGGTACAATTCCGGGATTGTCATCAATTTTCCTGAGTGTTATTCCGTCTCCGATTACGGTTACGGCACCTGCAAGCCTAAAAATAATATTCGTCTTAGTCAAAACTGTATGTTTTGCGTAGTGGTCGTTTTAAATTACCCATATGGATTTTATTACGGGATTCGGTAGTAACTGTTTTTCTGTCGAGATTGGATGAAAAAATGATTATTGTGTAATTTCTCGGATCGTTTTTGTCGAATGAGCTGTTTGGGGTATACCTGTTGGTCTGGTTTAAATATTTCAGGGGTGTCTCCGTTTTCGTTAATTTTGGAAGTTAGTTGTTTTTTGTCCACCAATCTTTTCTTTAATTCTGAATACATCAACCTCAATTTTTCCTCGATTTGGATACGTGATAATTTTGAATGATTTCTGGTATACCTCTTTTGTCAGTCACATCAATTAATCTAGTTAAACATCGATTTGATTTTATTGAAGGTCACTTGAAAATTTTTCGAATAACTTAACAAATGCTTCATATATTTCTGGGTTTTCGAAATAGATATGATATTGTTTATCCGGGAAAAATAAGCTCTTTCATGAAACTGATTATATCCTCTTCAAATTTGTCTTGAGAGAGTTGAATGATGTATCGTTTTTTTTTCCAAAAAATATTATCGTCTTGGGTTTCATTGGTGAGTGTGAAACAGTTCACTGGTGAGTCTGCAATTGACACGTCTACAATTGGGCTCTCACTATTGAGGTTTGTTGTCCGTGATGCGGCTAACTTTTCTCCCAACAATGTATGGGCGGAAATATTTTGTGGCCCATACTATAGCGCATAATTCTTTTTCAGTGATCTAATAGTTCTTTTCCAAGTCATTCAGTGTCCTGGATGCGTAGGCCTAGTGAGGGTCTGGTCCAATAACTCCTTGAGATAACACGGCTCCTATTCCGACATTACTTGCATCGGTAGTAAGATTTAATGGTTCTGAAAAATCTGGATATTTTAGTATTGGATCGTTAATCAATAGATTTTTGCAATTTTCGAAACAATGACGGAATTCTCCATCGTGTTCAATCTTCGCTCCCTTTTTAAGGAATTCAGTCATGGGTTTCGTGAGTTCTTTATAAGCGGCGGTGATATCCTAAGAGTCCTAGAAATCCTTTAAATGGTTTGATGGTATTGAGAATTGGAAAACGTTTAATGGCATCAATTTTGTCGGGGGTTTGGCTTAACTCCGTCCGCTGTCACCACATGACCAAGATAAGCCACTTCCTTTCGTAAAAAATCAGATTTATTCAATTGGATTTTGAAATTTGATTCTCATAGACGTTCAAAAACTTTAATCGTTCTAGGTGCTCTTGGAGTGAGGTCGAAAAAATGATTAGGTCGTCAAGATACACTGAACATTTTTCGTTCTAGAACCTTCGAAGTATGTTGTACATGCTCCTTTGTAAGGTCGCTGGCGCGCTCTTCAATCCAAACGGCATGCGGCATCCGCGGGAATTCGTAGAGTTCAATCTAAGTATTGAAGGCGGTCCTCTCGAGGTCATCTTCATGGATTTGGATTTGGCGAAAACCGCTGGCTAGGTCCAAGGTCGAAAAATATTGAAACCTGCCAAGTTTGTCCAGACGGTTCGTTTTATTCGGTAGGGGATATCTGTCACTATGCAAAAGCATTTGACTGTGTGTGCTATGACATTTTGTTGAAAAAGCTAGAGTTCTATGGGTTCCGTGGTGTTTCTTTGATCTGGTTCAAATCTTATTTTGAAAATAGACAACAAATTGTAAGAGCAAATGGTTCTTATTATTGTTAATTAATCAGCAGTGGCGTTCCGCAAGGTTCTGTTCTAGGGCCCATTTTTTTTCTATTATACATCAATGACATCACCCACCTGAAAATCAACGGTAGAGTCACCCTATATGCGGAGGATAGCAGCATTACATGGAGTGATTCTGATACCTTGTCCCTGCATTATAATATTTCCAAAGATCTTGTCACAATCAAAGCTTGGTCTGATTCCAATTTATTGTGTTTTAACGTTGATAAAACGATAGCCTTATCTTACAAAGTCAGTAAAATTACTGGGTTTAAATATAAATGCCAATCTTAAGTGGTCCGCTCATATCGACTTCTTGTCAAAAAAGCTCTCTTCGGCTTGCTTCGCAATCCGTTCAGTTTCGAAAGATCTAAATATTTCCTCTGCTAGACTCTCATACTTCTCTTTATTTGAATCTAATCTCCGCTACGGCCTTTCTTTTTGGGGCTGCTGTACCATTGAACAATACCACACTCACACTCACTGCAAACATTACTTTGAAAAATAAAGCATTCTCGCGCTTTCTGCTCTATTTATTTTAGAAACAGCCTGTTTGATACGTTAACACCAAATCACCTCTCCTGAAAAGCCACAGCATTAGTATCCCACCAGGAATTCGTGTCTTGATATCTACCTACCCTTTCTTACCTCCGATCTAACAAAAAATTCTATCATTTACAACGCCAAGAAGCTATACAATCATCTCCCGCTACACCTTAAATCTATTCCCACATTTACTAGCTTCCGTAAAGAAACGGAAGTCTTTCCTCCTGGAAAGACCTTTTTATTCTATAAATGAGTTTTTCACGGAATAGTTCCATATCTCTGTTTGGGCAACATAAGCGGCAGTTTCACAATAATTCATTGGTGAAGTGGAAATTGTTCTAGGGCATTCAGTGAACATTGGAGTATTCATATTTTTTAGGGGTCAACAATCGCCTAGTTTGGTAATTCATACAACACAGTAGGGTCAAGTTCAAATTGCACTGAGGTCGCGCACCTCGACTGTTGTTTATTTCCTGAATAGAAAATGGATATAAACACGTTTTGGTTGCAATAATGTAAACAACCCCAAGTTCCTGGTTTGATATTTGAATCAAAAATAATTACATGCTGCAGGCAGGGCGAAAACAAGATGACTTCAGATTTATAAATTGAATTTCGAGTTCACCGATTTCGCTCACCCCACCTGATGTTTATTTTTTGAATGGGAAGCGAAAAAAAACGTGAGAAATCGTTGGTTCCTTGTTCGATATTTAACACCGCAGTATTATTGTTCTACCCATAATTGTTGATTTTGCTGTGTTATTGTTTTACTGACTTGTCATCATAACATAACTGGAAGTGTGCAAATGTTTATTGTTGTCCATGAGCAATTTCCAATCAAATTAAGATTTGACAAAATATTGAGAAAATATATTTGTACTAGTTTTGTTCTATTGTTCACGTAATTGTTCACGTAATGTATACTATTATTATGTTATGTATTGTTTTTACTCTAGCATTTTGTATTTGCTTTGTCCATAAAATTTATTTGAATTTTTCTGTGGCAATAAAGCATATTTGATTTGATTTTATTTGATTTGATCAAGGCTTCTGCTGTTCAATCCTGTAAAATCGATAACCACCCTCTACTTTATTTGACCGGTCGCATCTTCTTTTTTCGGGACAACCCATATGGGAGAACTCCATGGTGAACTGCTAGGTCTGATCATTTTTTGGTCCAACATATTTTTGACTTGTCTTTCAACTTCCGGTTGGTGTACAAAAGGATAACGGTACGACTTGGAGTATATGGGTACTTCGTCTCTGAGTTTATTCTATGTTTAATTTTGCTAGTGAAAGTCAAAGGTTTATTCTCATTGTAGAAAATGTCTGTATTTTTCTTCATCGTTGAGGTGATCAGTTCGAAATTTTGAAAAATTCAATGTGTTAACAGATTTTTCGGTTTTATTTCCATCAAGATAATTCAGATCAATCTCTTCGCTATTTCCAATGTCCAATTTTTCAACTTTAATTATATGGGAAGAGTCCAAGGTAACAGGATTGTTGTCAAAGCAAAATCATTATTGGCAACAGAAAGACATTCAGGGATTTCACGATTATGCATTTCCTGATGAGGTACCAAGATATCTCCATTCATAACCCAAGTCCTCACTTCAACAATCTGTTCCATACGTGGAGCTATTGTTTCATAAACTATTTCAGGCGATATTCTGTGAAATTGTAACTTGATACGAGTGTGAGGTGTTATTAAGAGTCTTTTGTCGAAGTCTAGACTGGTTTGAAGTGATTTGAGATTATCAAGTACGAGAGGTCCATCAAATACATTGGGAACTTGAATAAATCGAATTTTAGGTTTTTATTTCTGGGAAGATTGAACATTTTTGGTGATGGTATCAGCGTGCTATATTGATGCGATGATTTTTGAAAAACTGTTGAGAATACGAATGAATCATTATAAATTCTGTCGTGAAATAGTTTCATTGCTGAATTTGGGTCGAAAAATGATGTCTTGGAACCTTGGTCAATCAAAATTTTCAATTTATTTTCAGAAAAGACAATATATGCTAATTCAGTCGAATTAGTCATATTAAAAAAAATGATGGGTGAACGTTATTCAGTTTTTAAATAATTAATATTATGGATTCAAAATTCCTTTTCTCGAAAACGGTTGAATATAGGTATGGAGTATAATTAATAATAATAATAAATATAGAAATATCTTTGGTTTTTGAAGCGTGTTTTTTGTACAATTTAACAATAAACATTCGAGTTTCAATGCTATTTAGCGCTTCAATTTATTTTTCAAATTATTCTGTCTATATAGCTCCTAGACTAGAGTCTTATTCCGTGAAATATATTGGAATATAACTTATCTATTAAACTATTTGACAATTGAATAACTTGCTTGCGACTTGTGAAAACACAAAAAGATGCTGTGTTCTTGAGAAAGCTTGAGAAGCTAGAGAACATGAATATGCGGTCAAAAGATCAATGACGAATACAAGATGTCTAAAATCTTTACTTTCGGCTTACAGTTGTCCTTATTTTGTAAATGACCAAAAAATACAGAAAAATGCTCATCATTTCTTAATCCCTAATACGCTGAACAGTCAATACATTTCATGTTACAAGAAACCAACAAGTCTCATTCCTTGTAGTGCTATAATTAAAAATAAATACAGATGTCAATTTGATTAAAGTCACTTAAATCGGTGATTGTGGTCTATTCCACATTGAAGATCCGAAGCAATCATCAAAAGCACGTGATAACGTTGAATTAATTTGTGGTAAACTTGTCGTCATATGACCGGAGACGTGAACACTCATTGAAAGCTTGTGTATGCTTCCAGATGGTAATTAATTTTAATTTGAGTATGTTTGTGTTAGTGCTTGAGTGATTACTGGAGTTATAGTATTTGTTGTTATTTTTCGATCAATGAAGTTTGATTAATAACTGATATGAAGAGAAAAATATTGGAACAGATTTTGAAGTCTTATTTTTTGTCGACACCATCATGTTCGCGTATTCGTCGCTAATCGATGGTGAGCGATTCCACAATATAGTGTTTCCCGAAAACATACCAACAGACAAGACGAATAGTCGAAAGACGAGTGTTGAAGTTTCTAGAAGAGGTTAGGATCTTGTCCTCCGTTTAGTTTTGTCAAAGTCAACTGGATAAATATAGGTTGCCGCAGTCTCAAAGCACGCGAAACTGGATCTTTCTGGCAATATTTATCCCAGTGGAGACGTCTCCGTAGTATATAGGTGCACAAAAACAGGAAACTTCGTAGTTCGTGGAAGTTCTTTGGAACTGGTCACGCCTCAACTGCCTTCATCTTTTTGCTGGTCGACAGCTTCTTCTTCCGCCGATACGATATGATCTAGGTATTGAACTTTACTCCGAAAAAGTTGGCATTTCTTTGGGCTCAGCTTCAAACTAGAACTTCTCAGTCTCTGGAATACCTCTTCTAAATTTTTCAGGTGGCATGATTTCCCAACCACGATTATGTCGTCGAGCTACACCAGACCTGTTGACCACGGTAACCCCTTGAGCACCCATTAACCTTTCGAATGTGGCAGGTGCGATGCATAATCCAAATGGCATAACCGTGAACTGCCCCAGCCCATTTCCAACGCTAAAAGCAGTTTTCTTCCAATGCAGTATGACCTCTCAGTTGTTGGCTCTCAGTGTTTCATTTTTGAAGTCTAATTGGAAGTCATGATGTCAATTGCGACGATGATTTCTTCTTCAATATCAGCAACCAGCATTGAATGTTCGAAGCTGGTGCTTCTCAGGGTTACTGCTGCTTCCACTTCGCCAGATCTTCTGTTGCCGTTTATTGTCGGTGCTTCGACAATATCGAGCTTTGGAAAGTGCTCCAACCAGTGCATCGGGACGATGGAGTGACAGGGACTGCCAAATCTCCTGGTCTTGTCAAAAAATTGATTATTTTCAGTTCGCGCTTTATACACCTCTAAATCCAATCAGTTCATGACTACCAGGTATGTCGTGGTTACATCTGAGGTGTTGGCAAACATGAGTGAGGTCCATATTCATTCATGGTAAGATAAATAGCACATGCCCAAGGTTTGATGAAACTTTTATTGTGCATCAGTGATCAAGGAAGTAATGGTCCATTCAAACCAATCTATTTGTCAGTTCCCGTGTCCTGGTGATTTTTTCAAATATGTATTTGAGCTCCTTTTGTCACGTTTAAAAAAGGATTAAAACTGTTTTTTTTCTGTGTAATATCATAGGTAGACTTTACGTTGTTCAGTTATTGTGAAATTTTCGGAAAGTACATATAATTAGCCCCTCTTCCGAATGATGCCAGCCATTCTGATCAAAAGATACACAAAAGAGAAAGTTTCATTCTCAACATTCCTCTTAAACGTGCGAAAAAAGCCCCAAACATTCTTTTGAAAAAAGTCGCCACGACACGTAAACTGACAAATGAATGTCATTTTTTCAAATCGATCTATCGACGTCATGAGATAAGTTACTCTAAACTCTGGATTAAAGTAACTATTCGTATTTGTAGGTAATTAAATCTACTTTAATTTAGTATTGCATATTGCATAGTTATCATCAAAAAACGCATAGTTTTTGATTTATACTTAAAAAAACTGAAAAAAATGTCAAAAATGTGTGGTTTTCTGCAATTTTCGTTGTGAAGCTGACACCTTACATTTGGATTCAGCAGACCAAGAAACATATAGTACCAGTGAAGAAAAATATTTTTATCTCATAGAAATATCTATACATTGTAGGTTGAGGATGCTATCACATTTATGATTTCTTGTTTACATCAACATTCTTTATAAAAACTTGATAATATTTTGATCTATATTCGAAAACAAAACGTTGAGGTTCAAACACAATGATTTATAGATTTCTGACCGCAACATCTAAGTAGAACTATTATACTTCTAAACTATAACTTTGAACTTTGCCTATGAAATGACCACCAGAATCTTCAAAGATTGTTTTGCAGCAAACGTCTCACAACCCAACCAGTATGATTTTGTATTCTTCAATCTGCTTCCATAGTGAGGATCCATCTTTTTGTTGTTCAAGTCAAAAACGCAATTGTGACTTCACTGAATATTGTCTAGATTATTTTAATAAAATATTGTCTCATTCATCTTCACTAAAAACACAGCTGACATTGAAAAATATAATTATTTTTCTCTGCGAGACTGAATGTTGGAAGACACATATTTAAAATTCCGAGACCGAGACTGAACGAGACCAAGACAAACATCTGAACCAGTTATTTTCCCGTCGACAGTTTTCTGTACGTGGTTTTAGTAGTCTTAATCTTTGACCATTAGTATTTTTATAATGCTAATGGCTTATGTCTTTTTGCTTTACCCATAAAGTGGAACTATTTTCATGGTGATAAAACATATTTGATTTGATTTAAGACCATGATTGATTTTTCGAGACCAAGATCGAAACTACGTTGGTCTCGGTCTTGGTCTCGGTCCTGCGAACCTCTACTATTGGGTGTTCGGCGTCTGCAGGATTTCCGTTGCCTTCCCACGAAGCGCCAGACCCAAAGCCACGACTTTTTCGGTTCCAGTCCATCCATTTACCCTTGCTGCTGCGTCAAACTGGCAATGGTGATTGTTCCATGACAGCTTGCCATCAAACTGAGCGGCTTTCATGTGGACTCGGACGGTATCATCCACTATTTGGCACTCGCACCTTGTCAAGATCCAAGGTTTGTTTCCTTTGGTTGCTTGATAATCGCTGCAATTTGCCACTTCACTTTTTCGGTTTCGTCTTCCATAGTCTTCACTGTATCTCCAAGCTGTTTTCCGATTTTTTCTGCTACATGATCTTTGAAGTAGTTGTAGTTGTCCGCCAGCTGTGCCCTGACTTTCTCCTCCATAGAAACTTCCTCGAACTTCTCGTCCAATTTCCTCGAGTTCTCTTCCATCGAGAATCTCAAAATCATTAATATCGGGATCGGTGCCTTCATCCAATAAAATCTCACAAAGCCTTTGTTGTGGATCAGCTTTCTTGTAGCCAACTCCCTTTTAAACTCGGTAACCTTCAACCCGGTTAAAAACAATTGTTTCGTAGCCATAATAACGACAATTTATGTCCGATTCTATAGCACAAAACTCCAGAACGAATTGTAACGAATTTTGCTATAGAAATCATGATAAAGTCAATAGTGTGACAAAACATGTGTCCAGACAAGCTGTTGATCCACATAGAACAGAACTTGAGACTGCAGTCCATGCTGGAAATTGCAATTTCACCAGGTGCTCACATAGAGTGCTTTTGGCAATTCTGAGTTCAGATCAACATGAGTGGCAATATTTTTAACTTCGGATTCGCAAAACTCAGTGCGATCAAAAAGTTGGGAGAGGGGTTAACAAATACTACTCAGAAACGCATTTCTCACTCTGACGTCTGTCCAAGACATCATCATCAATTGTCATCGTATGTGCTGGTATTGTTATGGTTTTCCTACATGCTGCCTGGTCGTTTGAAGATAGACATCTATTTTTTTGCAAAATGTAGAATTTCCATCATAATTGCTGATGTCCCTTTGAACCTTGGACATAACATGTAATTTTGTCATCAACATGATTCCCCTCATTCAGTGTAAACGTGCGCCGGTATCTGAACCAGTAGTTCTCCCGTCGATAGATTGGAGGAGGTGGCCCCTCCTAACCTCAACTCCCTGGATTCATTCTTTGGGGTTATCTTTCATGTTTAGTTCACAAAACACCTGTTCGTGATGGAGAAGATCTCTTAGTGTCATGACATACTAGGCGATAAAATGCAGAATTTGCGTTGTTCCGCTTTTTATGTCTATACGTTTTAATGGAATTAATTGGAGAAAATCGCAAAATTCTGCGTTTTATCTTCTATCTGTGTCATGGCTTTAAGCAAGAATAATAGCAAGTTGTAACACATTCTGAAGCTCTTTCGGAAGTATTCCTTAACGGTTACGAGTCGATGAGACGAACTTTATACCCATGCTGGCAAAAACCGGAAAAAATCAAAACCGATTAATCGGTTTTTGCTAGAATCGAAACCGAAGCCGGCTAACCAAAAACTGATTGATCGATTTTCGGTTTAGGGCCAAAACCGCGGTTAACCAAATTATCGATTTCGGTTTATTGATCGAAAACCGTTAAAACGAAAGATCGGTTTTGATTGCCAGCACTACTATATACTTTCTTTGCTTGTCCAAATATTGCTTCTAGCATGATGAAATATTGCTTTTGCACAGAGCTTGTGCCATCGAACACTTAAATGATTTGACCAACGTTATCGCCGATTTCCAACTTGTGAGTTTCACAGTCCTGGGTAACGACTGGTTTTGTTTTCTTAATCCAACAGTAAATGCAGTCTTGTTGGTTTTCCGGCTTTGTCAAAAAGTTTTTGATTTTGCTGTTTGAAGTTTGAGAGATATGTTCTCTACCACCTCTCCTCAAGAAAAATTTGTTTGTGTCGTCATAAAGGTAGTGCATTCAGACTGCAAACTTTTGTATAACTTATCATAATTTAAATTCTACTCTAGAAAAGGGTTAGGTACTCTACTGCACCCTGTAAGTGCTTCTAATATGTAACTGAACTGGACTGAGTCAAATGATTTCTCAACGTTTGAAAACATTAATATACGATTCAGACCTAAATCGAGATTGATCACTGCTTTAGGTGGACAATACACTGAAGCAGGGGTCCTGTCGGTTTATGGGATCATTCATTTTTCGATACCTACCTGCGTCTGTGAAAAGTGCACCTGGTTCCAAGTCAATCAAAACTGAATCAAATTGGTTGTATACGATATAGTGGCAATGAAAACTATAAAAATCTTACTTTGTAAATATATTGTTTCTTATTATCCTTGATTGTGAACATATTATATTGTTGTGATCTTCTGCAGACATGTATGTTCTGTTTTCTATACACACTCCCAGACAATATATTTCGGACAAGAATAATTTGAGTCAATTTGATATCCCTTTAACTTTTTTGATTTTTCTCCGATTTTAGCAAGATTTCCACCTAAGTGTAGCCCTATGTCTCGAGATATTACCATTGATTTTGGTTTTGGAAAAATACTGATGGCTTGGTCATTATACAGGGAGAAAAAGAAGTTACTTTTTTACCCTCAAGTTTTTCACATGCTGTGGAAAAATTGTTCTTGTTTGTTTATTATGTTCTGTTGTGAAGTGCAATCTTTTCTCAACAAAATGTTTTTTGGTCTTGTCAATATCTGCTTTTTTTAGAGAAGATACAAATGTTTGAAGAAAATACTACAGTTTCACGATCATTTAACAACAATAAATGAAAACGTTCTTATAGAGTGGCATAAACAATTGTTCTAAAATTCCACATTGTCCCAATTCACCCAATGTTCCATATTGGGCGAATTGTTCACCTCGAACACTCTTTGGAGGCGGTAGAATCATGGTGTGGACTGGGGTATTACTACATGGATGTACAGATCTTGTATTATTTGAGAATGGGAAATCAAACACATGAGATTGGTATGCTAGGATTGCTAGGTGGACAAATGTTAGCAATAGACATCTGGAAACCTTGCCTGATTTGCGAGAAACCCTTCTTGAAAAATAACAAATATTACTCAAGAGGCATCAAAAGAAGTCATAGGGATACGATGTGACAATACGCGCTATTGATTTGAAAACATTTTGTTTATGCAAGTCTATAAACATTTTTTCATTCATTGTTGATAAAATATCAAAAAACTGCAGCATTTTCTTAAAACATCTGTATCTTCTCTAAAAAAGCAGATATTGACATGACCAAAAAAACATTTTGTTGAGAAACGATCGCACTTCACTACAAAATATAATGGAGCTAGATTTTGCCGCTCAATTTTTCCCTAGAGTGTTGAAAACTTAAGGATGCTTCTGTTCTTCCCTGTGTAATGACCAAGCCATCGGTATTTTTCCAAAACCAAAAGCAAGGGTGATACCCGATGATATAGGGCTACACTTTGGTACAAATTTCACTAAATTCGGACAACAAATAGAAAAGTTAAAGGGATATCAATTTGACTCAGATTATTTTTGCCCGGAATTTATTGTCGGGGAGTGTAAGAATTCAGAATTCGTAAGTTCAGGTGATACCATCATTTTTGATATTAAATGAATGATATCTTCGAGCATTATGCACATCATTTTATATCATAACTCGTTGTATTTAAAGACAATATCACTACAAAACTTTATATATGTTAACCTAATATGTCGGGGGTGTGAAAGGTAGCACTAACATCAGTACATCAATGCTACCCAAATGCCAACCTCACCTGCTCGAGTGGTGACCCCGGTCACCCGGTGCGTACTGCTCAAAAACGAACGAGGCAATAGCGACCGATCATTGGCAGTATAACCATACGTAACAGAGATACAGGATCAAATCCTTGTATAAAGTTGATGAGGGCAACGAGATACCACCTTCACTTCTACTTATCCCAAGAGAATCACATAAAACACATAAAATCATATGAATTCATTGAACCCAAAATTTTCCGGAGTTATCGATCGATTCCCAATCGGATCTCCGGGGAAAACAGTGTTAGATAAAGTCAGAAAGGAGAGACTAAGTCCACGGAGCGAAGTGAAGGTTGACACTTGGAATGTGCGTAGCTCATATTATGAAGCCGGAAAACTGGCCAACCTACTAGAGGAAATGAAGAGACTTAAGATGGACATTCTGGGAGTCGCGGAAACGTGGTGGCCTGAGACTGGAGTATGTCACGTTCCTAGAAGGGTCATGTACTATTCAGAAAATAATGACAGAAATCATAGGAAAGGAGTAGGAATAGTCCTGACTGAAAAGTTATCCAGATCTGTAATGGATGTTCGCCCTTTCTCAGACAGAATCATATCACTTAGACTATACGCCAGACCAGTCAACATCAATGTGATGCAGGTGTACGCACCCACAACAGATTCAACAGAAGATCGAGATCGAGATAGAAAAATTTGAAGCATTGGTGGGCCCTTATGGACCAGGATTACGGTATGATCGTGACGAACGTATTTGCCAATTCTGCCAGTGGAAAAATAACAAACACACGGTTTTTGTGTTGCCACCTAGACGCTTATATGTGTGGAAGGCAGGCGATCGCCCAGACAACATAATCCGCAATCAGATCGGATACATACTCACCAACAAACGTTTTGGGACATCGGTAAAGAGAGTATGCACCTATCCGGGTGCCGATGATCCCTTGGATCATGTTCTCTTGATGGCGGTAATCAAAATCAGAATTATGACGATCAAAACTCATGTACCACAGCGAAAGATAGATTACAAAAAACTTAAAGATGTAGAAACAGAAAACAAAGTTACCAAAAATCTCAGTGGAAAAATACCGACAACCATAGACCCACAGACGGTATTAGAGAAAGCTTACATGGGTGACGTATGGGAAGAAATGGATGCTGCCATGACCAATTTTGCAGAAGCAGAATTGGGACATGAACGGAAAGGACAAAAACAAGCTTGGATGACAGATGAGATACCAGCGCTGTCTGAGAAACGAAGAGGTTACAAGAACAAAAGGAATGGTGATAAATACAAAAAAAAAACAGAAAGTCATTGGAACGAGGATAAGAACCGCTAAGAATGAGTGGCTGGAACAACAGTGTGAAGAACCAGAACAACTACAAAGCATACACGATGACTTCAACCTACACAGAAAAATAAAAGAGACGGCAGGAGTATAGAGGAAGGGTTCATTCACTAATGTAGAAATCGATCAGGAAGAACTGGCGCAAGATGATCAGCAACCATTTTGTTCATGAATATGTTATGGCTGCCGTTTATTTTGTGAATTTAATTCAAGTTTTAAGATCTGATGATGCCGATAATGCGAAACATGTAATCGTTCACTAAATCATCCAACTGAGACCTAAACTTTGATTAGTTTTCCTGTTATATTGATCAACAGCCGTAAATCATATGGAAAACTATATTAGCAACCTTTTTGCCGATGAGAAAGACCCCTCTGGACCTTCCATCACAAAAGAGAAAATCATGAGAGCGATCAATACATCCAAAGATAGAAAGGCGATCGACCCAAAAGGCATACCGGTCGAGTTGCTCAAACTATTGGACGACAAAAATATCACAGTTTTTTAGATGATATTGAATCGGATCTATTACACAGGCGAATATTCTGCCAAATGGTTAACATCGAATTCTATCCCCTCGTCAAAAAAGGACAATGCAACAAAATGCGAGGACCACAGACTAATCAGCCTCATGAGTCACAAACTGAAGATATTTCTCAAGAATATTAACTACAGAATGTCAATAACGTTTAGAAACGAGCGTCTTTCACACTATCACTATCGAGGGAAAATGCGGTCTGCAGATTGAAACGAGAAGTAAGTTCTCGAAGGGGTTTTATTTTAGGCTAAATACACAAAAAGGCTTTAACTAAACTTTTTAAAACTAGCTGAACGGTGAGTGACGTTTTTTTCACTCCCGTTTCCTAGGCGATCAACCAACTGTCTCATTTTATGGCGCTCTAGACGGCTGGCGCCTCTGAAAGACATGAAGCGTGTTGCAGTCTAGAAAAAGGGCCGCGGGAGTAGAATTTGCCTCCTACGCGAGGGCGGCAACGAAGTTGGTATGGCGGCGCCACAAACGTACGAAACAAACATCGGATACACATAATTTGGATTCAGACGGGGTTTAGATACGAGAGAAGCATTAGTTGCGACTCAAGTACCAATTCAGAACTGCAACGATCAGAGAAAGGACATAATGCTGTGTTTCATCGATTATGAAAAGGCGTTCGACAGAGTCCAACAGCATAGACTGATCCAAATCCTAAATAGACTGGACATAGACCAAAAAGACATCCGTTGGATTCAAAGCCTATACCGGAACCAAATGGCTGAAGTCAGAGTTGGAAAAAGAATTCAAAAACTCAAGCCTAACATATTATGACAATCAACCAAACGAGCGAGTGATTGAATTCAAATATTTAGAAGCGTGGCTGTGTGAAAACTGGGATCAAGAGACAGAAATCAGATGCCGGATTAAAAATGTTCGCAGTAATCGCAGTTCGTTTATGAAATTAAAATTAACTGTTACCTGTGAGCACTATGAACAAACTGAACGCATTCGAGATGTGGGTCTAAAGGCGTAAACTGAGAGTTCCATGGACTGCAAGAAAAAACAACGATGAGATATTGCGAATAAACAATAAGGACCGCGAACTGTTAGACACCATCAAACGTCGAAAACAGCATACCTGGGGCACGTGATACGTAACGAGAGGTTTCAATTTCTGCAATTGATAATCGAGGAGAAGATTGAGGGAAAGAGAGGAGTTGGTAGGAAAAGGATATCATGTCTCCGCAACGTCAGGCAGTAGTGGACAAGACTGAAGACAATGCAAGAACTAATGCATACCATACGTGATAAGAAAGAGTGGACAAATGTGATCGCAAACATCCATTAATGCACATGCAGCAGAAGAAGATGAATATGTCGACAGTTAGCTGACAATACCTGCTAAGTGAAATTTTTCCGAGAACTGAGATTTTACTGCAGTCGGCTTATCAATTCAGTTTATAAAGCTAACTGCAGTAAAATTTCATTTTTCAAAAAAAAAAGTTCAGTTAGCAGGTGACAATACCGTTGATGTATATTGTCACGCATGGTGTTAGACTAGACCTTCGACTGAACCCACACCACCTGTCGTGCTCTAGGAGAAAGTAGCTGGGTTGAACAGTAGGGAAACTCGGTAATATGAACTCCAGTTTATTATCGTCTATGGTACAGTCGATCTCCACCACCATAACAATAGAACAAACATGTTCTTTGTGGCTGAGAGGTATACACTACTCAGGGTGAAAGGGGTTACACTACTCACAATGTAGAGTAGTTGGCTAGGCTCACCACTGACCATCATCTTGTTGAATGCGACAAAGCTGCTTGCTCAGCGATTTAACTAGTAGCAAATTGGGTGGATTTACACCAAGTATATTTGCCTCAAATATAAATATCATTATCATAGGACTCAACGTTCGTCCGACGCCAATTTGGTGCTATGAAACATTGAAACGGACACACGAAAGTTCTCCATCATTGGAAACATCGGGGATCAAGGTGAGAAAAAAAAATGCCATGTACTTGTTTATAATGGTAAATCTACTGTCAAACACTTTCTTCGAATTCGCCATTCATAGTATAATAGCCAATGATATCTTTACTTATAATTTTTGTTATGTTTGCATATTTGAATTCTCATAAACATGATAATTCAAATTGTCAATATAAACATCTATTCACACGTAATTTGAGCTATGGAATGGTGATACTCGTGGAAATGATTATCATATACGATCAAATTTAAACGATCTTTCAGTCAAATGATGAAATAACAATTCGCTTGAAGCAATTCAAGAAAAATGGGTGCCCACATTCATCTCAAAATTATTTGAGTTTTTGTTCATAACTGTATACTAGCTTTTGAAAGAACTCACGATTAATTGAACGTATCACTGCCATTATTGATCACACGGTACTTGACTCAATGCGTCGGTGGTGCGGCTTCATACACAGCTTTTCTCCGACTTGTTTCTCGGGTAATAAGAATTAAATGAAGTCGTAGTATTCAGAGAAATTTTTATTGTTATGAAAATAATCTTATAGCTGTTAACAGCTAGATGGACGATGGACCTCCTTTAACTTTTTGATTTGAGGTTTGAGATGAAATGTTCCAAATGAAAATTTATTGGTTCAAAATAAACTGCTCGACAAATTAAAGAACTAAGCAATCTTTTTGTCCATTTTCAATAAGCTGTAACTTCGAAATAAATGAATGGATTTTGTCAAGTGTTTTAGCGATTTGAATGTCGACTTCCGTACATTGGACCGACTTTTGTGTTTTTTTTTATATATGATGAGGTTTTTAGCCTCCATGAAAAAAGGGTTGTTTTAGCCCTTTCAGTATACGCCACAGATACATTTTTTTAAAATTTGCGCTTGGAATATAATTTGGCGTCAAAAGTTCATGCAGGTATACCAAATTACAATATTTCAGCGTGAGCGGTTCCGGAATTATAGAGCATTTTCGACAAATGTTTATAGAAACTCTTTTTCATGAAAATACGTCACTCCTCGAATCTTTTACCAATGTTTTGGAAACACCCTGTATATTACCGCTATGGTGAATTCATCTGTTTTTTCGAATTTCAAAAGTCTCGGAAATCCTAAAAATGTGCAGCTTATTAAGTTGGCCTACATATATCTGGCGAATGGTCGGCAACCACCGAATTTAATTTCGTCTTGTCCTTGTCCGTGGGACAGGCTAGGTACAAGTAGTGTAAGTAACTTACATTGGTATAGTTAGCTTTATGGACAACCTACACTAACCAAATGTTCATTATACCTTGTATTTGGTTAGTTGAAAACGTTAGTTTGACCATTTCTTTTCATGAAGTCAGAAATTGTTTTGCAGTTGTCTCTGAAAAATAAGTAACACTTTTTTTTTCTCTCCTACACTTTTTGAAGCTAATATATTATTTTGCATTACAAGTTGTTTATAAAGACAACTTCCTTAAAATTCGGGCGTTCATAAAAAATGATGTGCGTCAATGCAGCTTTCTCAGTAGCATCACTTCAACGATCCGCACCTGTGCCATAGAGATCTTCTCCATGGAATCGTTGCTGTTCATCACAGCCATTCTAAGAAGGCTCAAAACAATTCCTTGAGGGATTTTTCTTTTGATCAGATGCTGGTCTAGGTTTTTTACCAGGGCTCAGCTTTTTCTGCTTCTTCTCTGACCGTATCTTCTCTTGTTGTCCAATTTGCGTCTGAGTGATGGAAAAACACCTGAGGAACACCTCGTCTCAGTTGTCCTCCTTATTTTGTCTTCAGGCAGGCACTTTTGCAGGCTTTGTGGGCTTTCCAGCGCCGTTGCTGTTCAGACCCGCTGATGCGATGCCTTTTCGGTTCTCAAGAGCAGCCTGCTTGTGGCTGGTTGGTCCATTTCGCTCAACCGGATCCTCACCCTCTTCGAAGTCACAAATGGGTGCCACCACTGACACCCGTCAACACTTTACCAAGGGCTGTCCCTTGAGCTGGCGTTTGACGTAGTCAATTTCTTAGGGCGGCCCCTTTTCTCAGATGGCCTTTTGGATCAGCTGGGGGCAAAGAGATTGAATAAAGAGGAGATGCATGTCAATCAATTCAACATACAAAAGTGGTTACACCAGGCTTAAATAGCATCAATATGGCGCTGATCCCAGAGCCGAACTACAGCAGTTTTCAAAATATGACAGATCAGCAGCATCGGCCGATGTAAAAAACGCGCGTTTGTGTTGGCTGGGATATTGTGATTTATTTTTATCAAAATAGGTAATACATATGATAGCTTGTTATTTGTTATAAAGGCACAGAAAAAAAAATCATGAAGGAAAATTATCGAAAATTCGACACTGCATTCTGTTGACACTTACCTATGATATGTTATTTTAGTACTTTCCTTTTTATCAAAGGCTTGTCGACTAACGCAACTAAGCCCTGCACAAAGAGACATTCTAAATATGTTAGAATTTCTCAAATACTTAGAAAAAAGGCACAATCTCATTAACTACAAAACGTTAAAAGATGACGTCAAAATCGCACCAATATGGCAAAAGTGGGACCGATGTCAGACAGGCATGTCGTATCACCTCCATTCAACATCCTTGGTTAGGGGAGCCTGTCCACTGGGATAGAGTCGAGCTTAGCTCTCTCACATAATGAGGGAAGACCGGCAATCATACCCCTCAGCTAGTCTACAGACCTCTGAACATTGAATCTTTCCTCTGCGGTTGAGTCCTCCAATAAATGCAGGAGCTACCGCATCTGAGGTACCAGCAGAGGCTAGATGTGTATCTTTCCGCGCCTTTTCCTTAAAGATCCTTCCCATCAAATCGTTGCTTTTCCCCACAGCTATTCTGAGATGGCTGATAGTCACCTTCGCAAAGTTCTTTGAAAGATCTTTCTTTTGATTGAATGTCGGTCTAGGTTTTTCACCTGGGTTCAGCTTTTTCTACAGTCGTCTGCTCCATCTGATTTTCTCCTCTTCTTGTTGTCCAACTGAGTAATGGGGAGATACCTGAGGAATACATTATCTCAGTTTTCCTCCTCATTGTATCCTTAGACTGCCTGCTCTTCGCAGACCGCTGTTTTCCAGGTTTCGCCCTAGAGGTGATAGCCTTATTGTCCAGCTATCCAGGAACGCCTGCGGTTTCAGGATTCTGCAGAAGAGACGCTCACCCGATTGGGAGGTGGCCTTTGCAGCTTCGTTGGCTTTGTAAGAGCAGCCCGCTTGTGACTGGTTGATCCATTTTGCTCAAACGGCTCTCTATCTTCTCCGGAACTTCAAATGGGATATATTATACGCCAGAAAGTGGTGTGCAGAGTAACCCAACCACCAGAAACCCTTCGTCCCCTTACGGGTCACAAAAACGTGGGTGGTCTTTTGAGTGCCTCAGACGCGATCAACACATCCTGGAGCTTCTCGTGTACCTACTCCAGCGAGTACACGGAATGTTTATCGACCCTCCAGTTCAAATACATAGGATTCTTTTAGCAGGACCACCAAGATCAGGGTGTACTTAGTCTGGGGCTACACACTCTCAATCTTGTTGAGAGTATTCTACGGTCTAAGAGTTCACGCCTTATTATGGAAGTGGAATGCTCTAGAGTCGGATCCTCCGTACAAGGGCCGCTAGCTCTTGACGAAAGTGAGTTAGTTTGGGTTAGTTTGAGTCAATGCCCCGGTTCGTTAATAAAACATTATTGCTTACTGCGTGCGATGCTCCGGCAGTTATCATTGCATCGATGCTCTGTTGTGCGCACAGCTTTAATTTGGGATACTGTGTGAAAGCCCAGTTTGTCGTCATCCAATTTGTAATAGTTATTGAACTTTGGTCCAGTTCCTGAAGGTCTACGTTTTATGAAGTCAAGCTGTTGACTTTCTCCGATTGTTCCCCAGTTGATCTTTTATCTGAAAATAGCTCAATTGCTTTGAGGGCATCATTGAAGGTCATCTTCTCAACGATATCCCTCTTTGGACACTGTTTGGCGAGTATTATTGCACACCTGATGCGGATTGCATCAGGTGTGCTACAGTACAGTGATGATGGGGACTTGATCAGAGCTGTCGTGAGCAACCTCTCGTTGGAATTATTCGCACACTCTGCTTGCAGGATTCTCTTGGCAGCTTGCATTGTTACTTTCTTTCGCTGCACTCGGAATGGGCGCTCAAAGCTAAGCTTGCGGAGATTGAGATCGAGCTTGAGCCCAGGTTCTTTGCCCTCCGTTCACACTCTCAGTGTTGGACGACAAGCAGAGAGGTATGTATATGTATGTAGCATGTAGGTTCAGGGACACACAAACGGCTATGATATGTCCTAATATGCCAGTACCAACAATTGATCTCTTTTGTCATCCAGAAGTTGGTTTGACATCTTCAGCGTGTCTAATACTTTAACGGCTGAAGATGCAGGACAAGCCCCACCACCGCGTCAAGGTAAATATGTCAGGAGGGAGCGTTCTTATTAGTGTAGTAGACATGACAGCACCGGAATACGCTGGTGAAGGAAAGTCAGCCGAGATGGAAGTTGTTCCAGTAATAGTATATGTACTTTCCTATGTAGTTACATTGGTTACTGCCTTGTAAATGACTGTTGCTAGTAACTGACAATTGACGAATTCACTATAGCGAAGTAAACCCGGCTTTTACGCTCCAAGTTAGATAGGTGGATTCCTCATAAAAGCTCATGGATATTAATTTGGTAATAGTGGTAGATGTTTTCAGAATTTATATTATTTTTTAAAGATGTGCCTATAATGAAAACGGTACCTTGGCACGATATAGTTGGATTGACAATAAATTTGCAACATAACAAAAGATGATTATTTGATTATCTTTTTTTATTCTAGGTACAACAGATAGAAGAAGCGGATGAACAATGTTACCATCTCTGAGAAGCCAGTGATCGTGATTCCACTGACTTACCTAACGACAGCATCAGCAGAATAATTGGACCGCAAGACCTAGTCCAAAGAAGAACGCGCTCTAACGATAGAAAAAAAAGTTCTGCGAACAACGTTATCAACATTATTTCTTCAGTATCATAAGATATAAGGTTAATAGAATCTCTAATACAATTGCGAATACAATTATGTTTTCTGGAGTGTCAAACAATAATTACTCCAGAACAATAAACTGGCATCACTTTGAAGTGGTGAGTAGGTACCTAAAATAATGATTAGTTTCATTTTATAGATTTTCGCGGAAAGAAAGAGCTTCGCGGGTTGGTGAACAATGTGAAGTTTGTCAAAGTGTAAGAATCCAAGCGAAGCACCCTAACGAAGCATGACAACATTATACTTTTGCAATTTTAATTCAGGATAAGGAGTGTTTACTTCCATCATTAGCAGCATTATTCATGGATGCAATATCAAATATGAATTTACCAGATAAAAATAAAACAACCAAATCAATCAAAAAACAATTTACTTGAAACCAAGAAACGGATTAAAACATTGCAGAAAAATATCTATGAGGATATCAACGTAACCCCTGCATTCATAAGAATTGAGAATGACAGAATCATCAAGGCTACACAGGTTTTGTAACAAGATGAAAAAATAAGATCAATAAAGAGACTGTCGAAATAAAAAATTAAGGAGAGTTGGTCACGATATTTGTGCTTGAAACACATAATATGAAATATATCACTTGCACATTTGGGAGTATGATACTCTTGAATTTCTCATAAACAAAATCGTCACCTACTCAAACTAATTCAAAAAGTAATCTTCAAGTACGAGTCTTAAATTTCTTCGTTCTGTCAAATCATCATAATCAACATATCCATCTGGATAAAAGTAATCTTCTTCCTCCACAAAACTTTCTAACATTCCTTGTCTTTTCTGTCTTCGTAATGGAATTGACGGTGGTAACTGTTCTGTAAAAAAGGAATTTGATTACAATAAAACTGATGATAATTATTATCATCTTCTTCTCACCATCTTTTTCGAGATTTTGACAGATTAAATTACCATTCAGCTTTATTTTAGAAACAAGTAAGGGGTATGTCACCGTATATCTCACAAGAGCTGCATTCATGAAAATCATGCTTACAGCTGTCTAAAATTGTAAGGCATTAAAATCAACAAGGTAAAGTGACCCTCTATTACCTTCGATGGATCTAGTTCAATTTGAAGATTTTCTTTTTCTTTTTTCGGATAGGGCAACTCCAAAATTCCAGTACTGAAATTATTAGGTATTTGCTTAGTCCAAAGATAAAAGGTAAGCGATGATTCAAACTTCAAACGACTCAAGGATAAGCGGCTTCTATTATTATCATAATAACGTTAGTACAAGTTGTGATCTCTGTTGTAGGCTGTAGCGGATTGCCTTGAGAGCCTTTAGTCAGTGTAACGACAACATACGAAAAATTAAAGGTTGAGTTCGCAAAAATGGGTGACATTATCAAAAACCATTTGAATTTATGCTGAAAGCTGCTATAAAAAGGCTAATGACGAGAAAAAAATTCTCGTGTTTTTTACACATCGCATGCAGCTTATCCTAAGCTGCGCTTGAGGTTTCAAGTTCTTTAATAGCTATAAATAGAGAATTTCAATATCTTACGACCAAGGATGATGATATAATTATGAAATTAGCTAAATTACCTGTAGTATTTGGTACAAGATGGTAAAATGGGTATGGAATATACTGGAAGAACGCAAAATATCAGAACTTTGATAGCAGTCTGCATATTTTAAGGGGGACGAGAATCAATGACTTGAGTCGAAATTGAACGGATTGTATAAGTGAAGTGTTTCTCGAACATATTGGTCGTTATCGGTTATTCGGGTATTAACAAAGGTAGATACTTGCCGTTCTTGCCGACCTCTATTATAGCTATCACAATTTCCTGCAAATTTCATTGCCGTTTTTGCTGTCAATATCTTTTACATTACATGAACAAGTTTTATCAGCGTATGTATTCTCCTGAGGCCACTATTTATTTATAAATCTTGTTTTAGATACTGACAAATGAAAAGTTATGGCGATTTAACATAATAATCAATCTAAATCATGTTTCAAAACATCAGTTTGTATCAACTTCTCTTCTTGAATTTGGTTCGGAAATGTGCTTTCGAAATTACGGCCTATCAATAACAAGGTAGGTATGGAAACAATGTGGAAAAAACATCACAACAAATTTTCACATTGGAACATAGAGAATGTCACATAGCCTTTGACCTTTGATAATAATATGTGACTTATAGCGGTTTCGACTGGCTGCACTAAGCTGCCCTCAGTGCGAACTCGAACAGAATTACAATTTCGACTGGTAGGAGTGGACCAAGAGCAATGGAAAGTGCGTGTTCGACTCGCTTTGCACTGACCCTGTGCAGATTGGTTTTTTGTTCGACAGAGCGATTCCGTAACTTAGCACTCAGTGCAATTATTTTGGAACTGTCATACATGATCAGTTCTGTGCATTTTTTTCAAGTGGTGTATTTGTGTTTTTTGCTCAATAACAAATTAATACATGGAAAATATAATTTAGAAAAAATAAAACTATAGTGAAATTCATCTAGTAGTAGCAAAGATGAAGTTTCGTCAGGTGAAGAACTTATCAGTATCCTTCTCAACGATGAGAACATTCACAAAATTACAAAATATATCAATGTTGTAGAAAAAATGTATTCAGCTATTGAGGTAAGTGTGTAGACTAGTGATATATTGTAGCTGAGTTTATTGCCCAGCCGAATTTAACAAAAGAGTCAATCCACTCTCGAGCGGTTCTACTTTATTATTGCTCCTTGATAGTTTTGCACTGACTCCGATATATAGTGCTAGATTTTCATACTCTGGCGAAAAAAATGCATGATCATAGAGCGTGCGAACTGAGAAGATTCGGGCCAGTCGAAATCGTCATTACATGATACTTATACAGTGCGTTTTTTTTTAAGACGGAACATAGGGATTCCCATGTTAAATTTTCAATCCCGTGTTAGCAGTACTTCTATCCAAATAACACGGCTAAAACTTGGCGTAGATAAACTTTGGTGCTTATAGATTATGTTTTTTCATCAATTAACACAGAATAAATTGAAAAAAGATTAAAAAAATGCTTTTATCAATTGGGAAGTAAAACTTTTTTACTAGTCCTGTATATGCCACTGTCAACCAAATAACTTCACTGTCAAATTGTAATTTAATTTATTTCTAACCGAATAAAACGATTATGAAAATCAAACATTATTTTTCAGATAAACTGTTCAAAATGTCCCCTATTAACGGCCAAGCAGTATCCTTAATGGTCATAAAAATAAAAAAGAAATTTTTTGGTTAAACAAATTGACAATGAGGTTAGACACGCCAAAAAATTGGTTGTCACCGTCATATACAAGGATGTTGAAAGTATAACTTTCTCATACACAATTCAATATAAACTGCTTTATTCAGATCGTTCTACATGAGGCTGGGCTGATAACGAAACTGTAAAAAACTCTGCCTTGAGATTCCATAGTACCCAGGTAGAGCCCATTCCATAAGAATAATTGTGGTACTAATCTAATAATATATTACTTATTACAATATATTAAAGCATTTTTTGAGTCTTTCTCCAGGTTATTCTGGCGTAATTGATGGACTTACTTAATCTCGATGCACCAAAGTTCATCTACGGCAAGTTTCAGCTGTGTACTACGAATAGAAGTACTGCTAACATGGGATTTAAAATTTATCATGGGAATCCCCATGTTCCGTCTTGAAAAAACGCACTGTATACCTGCACCCCGCAAAGTGAAAAGTTCTCGTTATCTGAGAAGAGAAATATGTCGAGCTATATGTCCACTTATATGCAGCATACAGTATCAAAAGTATTACGAAAGAGTGGTGAAGACTCAAAGTTTCTATCTATGTTAATAGTCGAAAGAACCTGTTGTCACAATTAAAATGAGACACAACATACCTACTTGCCGACTAAAGCGTTCGATGGCAATCTTTATTATTCACCATACAATTGAATCATCTGATAGTATGTCACCGATTAGAAAACAATGACATTTCCTTGAAAAGATGAGTCAGAACAGGTAGTGATAGGTGATCAAAGTTAACTTTTATTCTTAATTTATGACACACTCCAGTTTAACAAACGCGCTTACATTTCTTCTTATATCGTATAATCTGTAATGGAAGTAACGTGTTAATAACTCAACATGGTCAATAATTATTGATTTTTTATGTTGGTTGGTAATAATTATTTTGATCTCATCTTTTGAAAACTATTTTTTTTTTGAAAGCAAAAAGGCCCTAGACAAATTTTTGAAAAACATTGCCAGGACACGTAAACTGACAAATGGATCGAAGTTCTCAAATGCACCATAACTTCCTTGATCAGTGATGCAGAATCAAAGTTTCATCAAATTTTTGACATGTGCTATTTATCTGATCATGAGTGTATATGAACCTCACTCACGTTTGCCAACTCCTTGAATGTAACCAGGTAGTCATGAAATAATTGATTTTTTGAGGTGTATAAAGCGCGAACTCAAAATGATGTTATCAACTTTTTGACGGAAAGTCAAGAGATGCCATTTTTTCTACTTGATCTATTGACGTCATGGAATGTCCAGAGTTCAAAGTAACTATACGTGTTTGTAGTAGATGTTGTCTACTTCAATTTGGTATTTCAAAGTTATCATCAAAAAACGCTTAGTTCTCGAGTTATACTTGAAAAACTGAAAAAAGTGCTAAAATTTTGAGGTTCTCTGCCATTTTCGTTGTGAAGCCGATACCTGGTGAGGTAACAACATTCCGTGAAGTGAAACTTAAGTTATCGACACTTATACTGCAGTGCTAAATGGAAAAGCCGTAACCAACAATGTCACGACTTTTGGTTTACGGTCGTTTCTTGAACAACCATGTACACTAAATCTATTCTTGTCTTGCAAAAACCTATCTTGGTGATGGATACGGTTTTCTGCAAAACAAAAATAGAATAACATGGTTGTTCAAGAAACGACGGCATTTTCATTGCACGGCAGTATAGTCCAAATAGTTAAGCCCTCATTTTAACGTCCTACAATGAAAAGTTATAGATAAAAAACATGGACCATTGTGTTGAGATCAAAGTGAGAGTATTTATTTCAGCACATATATTGGAAGATTCTCGAGTAAAATCATTTTTCATGACACCAAAGCAATGACACCCTCGAGCACAGAATATATGAATTTAAAAAATATTTCCAGCGATTTCTCTTGGCCGATTTTTTTTAAGGATTCAAATGATTCTCTTCCAAACTCCTACCACTACTATACTTTCTGAGATTCTGTATACCCAACCTATGCCAAAGAATATTCTAGTCATGATAGAATATTCTTTGCTTATGCATCTGACACCTTCTGTCAATTCATTCCCAATATGGAATTATTAGGCATTTTTGTCCGTATCTCCGGCCAATCATCCTTTATATTCACGCATTTAACCGCTCGCAAGATGTAGACAAGATATGCAATTATTGAGAACATATAATAAGCAAGTTGTTTGTGGAAATCGGGGCCATTGTGGTTCTTCGAATTCACGCCAGCCGTCGATGTCTATGATCTTTGGTGCTCGTACAGTAGCTCTGGATTGTATCAAGACTAGCCTATCAGTGTATCATTGTAGGAGTCTGTGAAGAAATATTTTTCTATATTACTTCAAGTGATGATAATTAGAGTGTGTCCTGAAAATCAATGATACTGAAACTGAAATGGCTGATAGAACCACTCATTAGCATAAAAAAAGATAGAATGAACTTAAAAAATTAGGTAAAAATTCAAAAATTAATGTTTTGAACTTTTGGTGTAATGTTGGTCTTTAATCGATGAAATGGCCGTTCACAGTTACAAAACTAAAGTAAATGTCAATTTTTCAGGTGTGATCCTCGAAAATCTGATCGTGATCTGATCCAACGGGATTCAATAAATATAGTCTCTTTTTATTTGCATACTAGATCAGTTCACTTTTAGATGAACTGACCTGAAATGATCTGATCCAAAAACCTTTAAATAAAACTGCAGTTGTTATTCTGTCACCCCACCTTTTACTTCTGACAGTTCACTTGAGTGATCGAAATTTGCGGTTGGTACAGATAGGGGCAAAGAGGGAAGTGACTGAATAAATGTCAAATTTAGCCATCTGGGTCAAACTGACCTGATTCAAGATGCAAATAAAAAGCAGCTATGTGACTGTACCACCCGCAAATTTCGATCACTCAAGTGAACTGTTCAGAAGTAGAAGGGAGGGGTTGTTTTCACGGATATAAGGCGAGAATTTCGCAACAGCCTAACCGCCAAAGCACTTCAAAATATAAAATATTTGCTCTTAATCCAAAATAGGTCATTTCAGAAACGTTTCAACATAACGTCAAAATTGGCAGCTTGTACCGTAACTAATAAATATATTAGGTACAAACCAATCAATTAAATTGTTATCAAGACATCAAGAAAAAAGGGCTGTTGATGTGAATATAACTCTCTTTAGCTCTGATAAAAATATGGTCTGCACACTTTAGCAACTTCCACAGTGACTCAACAAAACCCGGCCTCGAAATGTTTGAAAGTATCATTCAAACTTTTATAAGCTTTTAACTGCCTATGCTATGCAGTATAGTAACTTAAGCACCAAATAACTAATTATGAACATGTTAGTTATTTTTGGAAAGCCCTGAGGGATTGCATCTAAGTCTGAATCATTTCAACTAAAAAGGGTGTATGTTGTTCACAATACAAATTTTGTGTTTGTAATAAATCAAAATTCCTGGGCTACTAGCTTCTAACTTCACGAGATAATCACTCATTTGACAGCTTTTCAGGATCAGAATCTCAACTAAACAATATTGCACACTTGGCATTTCGAAGAATGTCTCAGAAAGTGAAGGAAAAAAGTGTCAATTAGAGGTTGATGTTTGTTTACGGTACAATCAGCTGACTTTTAGGTTATGTTCTGAAATAGCCTATTTTGAAGGAAAAAATTTTTTTTTGGCTAAAAATGATGACAGTGACAATGACATGATCCGAAACCAATGACAGAATAACAAATACAGTTTTATTTGATGATTTTTGGATCAGTTTATTCAAAAGTGAACTGATCCAGTATGCAAATAAAAAGCAGCTAATATCTCTGAAGCCCCCGATTTTTTAGTAGGTGTTAGGATAGCCGTCCAATTTATCAATTCCTTTATTTCACACTTTTATTTTATCACACCAGTCTATCTATTTTAGTTTTTCTAACCACCCTAAGCAACCTGGGTTGATGATAACTCCCGTTACCAGTGTTACCACCATCTGTCAATCTCATATTCTGTCATGTCCTCTGTCACTCTGGATTAGATATCATGCTATCTTATGGACGGCCAGTTTCAGTCTTTAGTCCTTGTGGCTAGACGTTGCCAAGCTTACAATCGTAACAGTCGTCCATCCTGACGTGGACCTGGTCCCCAGGTTTCATAGCGTCCTGGTGGGCCTTGCTTCAAGTATACTCAGTCTGCCGTCGTTGGAACTGCTCACAGCTATAGATCATATATAGCATCACCCTACAGATTACATATGGCATAATCTTATACACATCATATTATATGACATGACTTTATAGATTACATATGGCATAATCTTACTGATAGATCACATATGGCGTGTCCTCATAGATTATATTTGGCGTAATCTCACTGATAGATCACATATGGCGTGTTCTTATAGATTATATTTGGCATAATCTCACTGTTAAATCACATATGGCGTGTTATTATAGATTACATCTGGCATAATCTCACTGTTAAATCACATATGGCATGAACTTATAGATTACATCTGGCATAATCTCACTGTTAAATCACATATGGCATGAACTTATAGATTACATCTGGCATAATCTCACTGTTAAATCACATATGACGTGTTCTTATAGATTACATCTGGCATAATCTCACTGTTAAATCACATATGGCGTGTTCTTATAGATTACATCTGGCATAATCTCACTGTTAAATCACATATGGTATGAACTTATAGATTACATCTGGCATAATCTCACTGTTAAATCACATATGACGTGTTCTTATAGATTACATCTGGCATAATCTCACTGTTAAATCGCATATGGCGTGATCTTATAGATTACATATGGTATAATCTCACTGATAGATCATACATATGGCGTGTTCTTATAGATTACATTTGGCATAATCCGACTGTTAGATCACATATGACATGAACTTATAGATTACATATGGCATAATTTTACTCAGATATCATGTATTACATAACTTTATATATTACATAATGACATAATCCTACTCATATAATATTATTATCATGTATTATTATTATTATCATTGTCCCCATATGGCATATCCAGTGGTAGTATCAAATTTGTTCTTCGTCATCTAGTAATGGTTGATCATCCTCTTCATCCATTACTATCCAGGGTTTTAGATTTTCTTCAGCTATTGTTGTTAACAGCCGTCTTTTATTCCTCATATCACTAACCAGGTATCTGTCGTTTGGTAACACTTTTTCAATTTTGAACGGCCCTTTGAATACCGGTTCCAGCTTCTTGCTCTTTCCTGTGGCGGTTGCATCAGTTTTACGCACCATTACTAGTTGACCTATCTTGTAAGGCTGGGGCTTCCTGCGGACTTTATCAAATTTTTCCTTCGAGCGCCACTGTGACCTGGTAATCTTCTCAGCAGCTTGTTCTCGTAATTCTTCCAAATTCGCCCTGGGTAGTTCTTCTTTTATCTCTGATAAAATGTATGCATCGGACCAATGCCTTGGGTTTATACCCATGAGTAGCTTGTAGGGGGTTTCTCCTGTTGTATCATTTACTGCAGTGTTAACGGAAAATTGTATCGTTTTGATATGCGTGTCCCAGTGTGTTTCATCAGTATCATCAACAGTCAAGCACTTCAATGCTTCTAGAATCGTCCGGTTATATCGTTCGCACTGTCCATTTGCCCGTGGTGTGGCAACTGCATTTAGGACATGTTTAATTCCGTTTTTTATACAAAAATCTTTCATTGTTTTTGTTGTGAATGCTGATCCTCTATCAGACACAATTCTTGTCGGTGTTCCAAAGATATACATGAAGTTTTGAAGTGACTTGATTACATGTCTAACTTCTGTTGACTTCACCGGTTCCAAGAAAATAAACTTGGTGAATCCATCAACAAGCACAAAAAGGTAACAATTCTTTTTGGTTGACTGAACGAAGGGTCCAAGATGATCTACGTGGATTGTGTTGAAGGGAATAGGCACTTTCGGTATGGGATGTAGAAATCCGGGCTTCGCTCCGCTCTTATTTTTCATATAGGTACAGTTTAGGCAACTGGCTACATATTTTTTTACAAATCTATTCATTTTAGAAAACCAATAATTCGCTTGAATTCTTTTTAAAGTTTTATTAAAACCATGATGGCCACAATCATCATGATTGAGTTTACATATTTGCCATCTCACTGATCTTGGGACTACCCATTTGGAGCCATCCATCAATTTTCTGTATAGTGCTTCATTTTTGAGGACAAAATTATCAAAATAATTTTTATTCTCTTTTGTTTTGTCACCATGTAATATATCAATGATTAGAGAAATTTCATCATCCTGAGTTTGTACAGCTCGTATCCATTCACCTTCAGTTATATTAACGGTAGTATTTATGGCAATGGGGTCTCTGCTCAGACAATCGACATGTTGCATTCTACATCCTGGCCGGTAGCGAACTTCGAAGGAATAATCTTGAATTTCTAACCACCACCGAGCAATTCGTGGGATCAGATCTCGTTTAGAAGTGGTAGTTCGTAAAGCAGCATAATCAGTATATACAACAAAGTTCATTCCTAGTAAGTACGGCCGGAAATGACGTAATGAAAACACAACGGCCATTGTTTCTAATTCATACGAGTGGTACTTACTCTGTTCGTATGTGCATTGTTTGCTAAAATATGCTACATGATGTAAGCCAGTATCGTGGCGTTGGAAAAGAATACCCGCTACTCCAATGGTGCTGGCGTCCGTGTGCAATTCAGTCTCATGTTTTGAATTGAATATCTTTAGTAGAGGTCTCTTGCATAAAATGTTTTTAATCTTCTCAACAGCGCTGTCCTGATCTGGTGTCCATATCCATGTTACATTCTTTTGAAGTAATCTTGTTAGTGGTCTAGTGATTCCTGCATAGTTATTTATAAATTTTCGAAAATACCCACTTAGTCCCAAAAACTGTCTCAACTGTTTAATATTTTGTGGTGATTTTAGGGTTAACAAAGCTGTAATTTTATCTTGATCTGGGCGAACTCCTTCCTGAGATATTTCTCTGCCAAGGTATTTCAATTTATTCAAAAGAAATTTACATTTGGGTAGTTGTAAAGTGAGGTTATATTCTCTAAATAACTCCAACACCCTACATAGTTTATCTAAAGCTTCATCAACAGATTTGGCCGGAATTATCACATCATCCAGATAAGCAAAAGCAGTGTTTTCATCTAATTTCTTCAGCAGCTTACACATCATCCTCTGAAAAACCGACGGGGCGTTGCAAAGGCCAAACGGCATTCGTAGATATTCCCATTTTCCATTTGGAGTAATGAAGGCAGTTTTATCAATCGAATCCTCTGCCATGGGGATCTGGTAATAACCCGAATATAAGTCAAGAGCGATGAACCATCCATAACCTCCCAGTTTGTCAAGTTGATCTTCAATCAAAGGCAATGGGAACTTTTCCTTAACCGTGACACTATTGAGTCTTCGAAAATCCACACAAAGTCGGTACTCGTTATTGGGTTTTGGAACTAACACAACAGGGCTCGCATATGCAGATTCAGACTCTCGAATAACATTGTGTTGAAGAAGTTCATCTATTAGAATCTGTAATTGACGTTTCCTATCCTCAGACAAACGATACGGATTATAAGAAAATGGAGTGGGATCCGATAGTTTTATTTTCATTTCAGTACCTTGTACCTTTCCCATATTTCCAAAATTTGTAGAGATTCGATCACTAAATTTTTCTAGAACTGCCAGTATCTTCGATCGATGATTTATGTCACACGATATCATTCCAGCTAAACCCTGAGTCGAAGATTTCATCAACATAAGGCTGTATTTCTCAGAAACACCATAGAATTTGATCTCCGTCCCTTCTTTTATCAAAGTAACATGAGGTTGTTGAATGAAACAGTTTCCCAAAACGACATCAACTGGACAAAGATGATCTGGAGCTACCAATACATCAATATAAGCCGCCACTCCATCAACAATAACTTCACAATTCGGTACTGTCTTTTGAATTGATACAATGTCACCAGAAAATGATTTGAGTAAATATAAATCCCCACTTAAAACCGGACATTTCAGTCTATTTACGACAGATTCCCGCACTACTGTACATTCACTGCCAGTATCCACCATACTCAATAATTCAGTATTATTTAGGAAAAGTTTTTTGTAAAATAAGTTTGTACTATGTTGTAATAAATTTACACTTTTCTTAAAGTAACAGTTACTTGTTACAAGATTTGTTTTTTTACAAACTGCACACTTATTTTTACTTGAACTTGTAGACGCCTGATTTCTCTGAATGTTTGTGGAAATTGGATTAAAACGCTTTTGTGGGCAGCTTATACTTTTGTGGCCCGGCTTATTACATTTAAAACAGATTATTTTAAAATTATTATTTGACGCTTGAGCACTCTGTGAACCAGAATTCGTTGTGATGTTAACTTTCGTTCGACTTGTATTGATCTGATAATTATTGTCCCATGTTCCCAAGAAAGTTTGGAGTTCATCAAGGGCCGCATAATTATGTGAAGAAGCTAATTGTTGGATATTTCGATCATTAATGCCGGAAATAATGATGTTTACTTTATCTTTTTCGGGTATTTCCCAAGAAAGTTTGTTTAACTTGAACACTTTATTTTTAAAATAGTCTGTGTATTCAGAAGCCATGGAACTTGTGTAATTCGCCGCATCAGAAAATAATGTCCCGATTGTATTAGGGTCTATGTCAAAATTCAGTTTCAAATTGTGTTTAAACTCACTCCAGTTTTTGTAAGTAAGATCTGTGTTGAGCAACCATTCGCGTGCGCGTCCCGATAAATTTTCAATTGCGTATTTGGTAGTTGTTATATCGTCCCATCTTATAAAATATGCTCGCTGATCTATCAAGCGTAACCACTTATTAACTGAAATGTTCTTGCCTGCATCATATTTGGGAACATCCTGCCATGTATACGGAGGAGTTAAGTTACTTACAGTTGATGATGAGAGCCTATTAACCTGTTCCTGGAGTTGTTTTAATTGTTGCTCAACCGTCAAAGGAGGCGTCAAGCTTCGGTTGCTTTCCACAGAGATTGTCTCTGATGTATGTGTCCCAGCCAAAGCAAAACTCAGTTTCCGCGATGAACAGAATCGAGAGTTTTCCACAACACCCAATGGCCACGGAATGAATATCCCACTTCTGACCTGTTAGGATAGCCGTCCAATTTATCAATTCCTTTATTTCACACTTTTATTTTATCACACCAGTCTATCTATTTTAGTTTTTCTAACCACCCTAAGCAACCTGGGTTGATGATAACTCCCGTTACCAGTGTTACCACCATCTGTCAATCTCATATTCTGTCATGTCCTCTGTCACTCTGGATTAGATATCATGCTATCTTATGGACGGCCAGTTTCAGTCTTCAGTCCTTGTGGCTAGACGTTGCCAAGCTTACAATCGTAACATAGGGTCATTTCTTGTTTTTCTGGATGCTTATGCTTATCAGTCCTTCAAGTATTTTCAATAACTTTGCGAACATGATCATAACATGTATGTTCATACAGTGGAGATCATTTGAATTCGCACAAACAGTTATTTTTTGATGACCCACGTTATATGCATACGTATTGGACATAAAGGATGGAACTTTGAAAATTGTATCGATTTTCTAAAATACGAAACGAAATCCATCTTTTAGTACCTACATGACATAAGATACCTAGAGTGACGTTCATAAAGTTAGAATACTAAGCTTTATATGATACCCCTTCGCCCCTATGACATCCGCACATCTTTTTGGCATAGAACTTATCAAATGTTCAATTAGGTTCCTGTCGATGCTATTCCAGGCTTTGATGAGTTTCTCAAAAAGTTCGGTCGTATTGCTTACGTTCTGTCGTTGAATTTTGCGGTAAACCAGCTCCCATAGGTTTTCTATAATATTTATATCTGGACTCTGTGAAGGTCAATCCATAACTTTGATTTTTTCCAGGGTTAACTCCTTGAATAATTTTGAAGTATGCTTAGGATCGTTGTCATGTTGAAATGTGTTGGTCAGTGGCATTTTTTCGTACGTGTAAGTTTCCATCACATCTCGTAAAATGTCTCTATACATGAAGCGATCCATTGTCCCTTCCATTCTATGTAAAGGACCCATTCCATACCAAGAAACGCAACCCCACACCATCAATGATCCCCGAACGTGTTTTACGGTTGGAATATATCGTCTAATTAAACGCTGACCCTAGGACGCCTTACATGTATCATACCATCACTACTGTAAATATTAAGCTTAGAGTAGTCACTGAATACCACTTGTTTCCACTCGTTGATGGTCCAATGAATATGGTCTTGAGGTCTTAAGCAAATTTCAAACGTGCCTTGGTGTTCTTACTCAGTGAAGGTTTTTCAAGGGCCTGTGACTGTGGAGACCTTGCTCAGCTAAACGACGTCTTATAGTTCTTGCACATATCCTGGATGGTCAAGATTAGTCAATTTTCTGAAGTATTTTGACTGAAGATAAAAAGGGGTCATTTTGACATAAGGTCGTGATCTTCCTGCCTTGACGTTGACTCGTTTTCCTTCGTCTCCTTGTACTTTTCGATGAAATCACTTGTCCCTGGACTTTCTATTTTTTGATTATTTGCGATACTGTGTTTCTCAACACACTCAGCCTTCTGAAAATATCACATTGTCGAACTCCTGAATTATGGAGGTTTATCATTCGCTTGCGAATATCTGATGAGTATGCTTTGCCCTTCGCCATAATAATAGAATTTCAATACACTTAGAGGAGCACACTTTCGACATAAAATGATCAGCATTTATATAACAAACATTATTATTTCGATGAAACGGCTGGAGTTCCAACCTTTTTGTCCGATGCAAAAAAGGCTTTGTAGTTTTTTGTGATCTATTTCAAGTAAATATGAATACAAATACCATGAATATTGAGATCAGTCCCTAGTACCAGAGTATATGTGATTTTATCAAAACAATTTTCAAATGTAGGCTATACACACTAACGAGTAAAACAGGTACTGACCTGTACCCACTAACGTGTAAAAAATGTTCAACGGCCAAGTCACATAACATTAAATATAATAATAAAAAAATTGCAGTAAGGAACCTTAGACTTGGCTCAACTTTGTCTAGAGATTTCATTACAAGCTAACCAAGCAGCTCCTTCGAGACTTGGCTATTTTTTTACAGAATGTTTTTGGTGGGATTTCACTTCCTTTTGCAGAAAGCGAAAGCTGACTAGACGTGGAATCTGTGAAATTACTGATTAGGTACACTTGCTTAGCTCGGAATGTCTAAGCAGCCGGAAGTTGTAGGACTGCCAGTTGCTAGAAACTTATTTTCTGAACAACTAACTCGTTTGAGTTTGACAATTAATGGTCTAGTGAGTACTATTGCTTTATTGTTAAATATCCTATATTATAATATACAATATGCTAAATAGACTATATGTGATGAATGAAAAATTTTGAATTGTGGACTTGTTTGGTTTGTATAAGCCTTCTTCATGGAAGAACGGATTTTGGATTGTGGGCTGACTTGGTTTGTATAAGCCTTCTTCATGGACGAACGGATTTTGGATTGTGGACTGACTTGGTTTGTATGAGTCCTCTTGACTGGTTGTGTGAACGGACAGATTTTGAATTGTGGACTGGTTTGGATTGTGTGAGTCTTCTTTTTGTATGGACAGATTTTGGATTGTGGACTGACTTGGTTTGTATGAGTCTTCTTTATAGACGAACAGATTTTGGATTGTGGACTGGTTTGGTTTGTATGAGTCTTCCTTATTGACGGACAGATTTTGAATTGTGGACTGGTTTGGATTGTACGAGTCTTCTTTATGGACGGACAGATTTTGAATTGTGGACTGGTTTGGATTGTGTGAGTCTTCTTTTTGTATGGACAGATTTTGGATTGTGGACTGACTTGGTTTGTATGAGTCTTCTTTATAGACGAACAGATTTTGGATTGTGGACTGGTTTGGTTTGTATGAGTCTTCCTTATTGACGGACAGATTTTGAATTGTGGACTGGTTTGGATTGTACGAGTCTTCTCTATGAACGGACAGATTTTGGATTGTGGAATGACTTGGTTTGTATGAATCTTCTTTATAGACGGACAGATTTTGGATTGCAGACTGGTCTGGTTTGTATGAGTCTTCTTTATGGACTGACAAATTTTGAATTTTGGACTGGTTTGGTTTGTGTGAGTCTTCTATTTGTACGGACAGATTTTGTATAGTTGACTGACTTGGTTTGTATGAGTCTTCTTTATATATGGACAGATTTTGGATTGTGGACTGGTTTGGTTTGAACGAGTCTTCAGATTTTGAATTGTGGACTGGTTTGGTTTGTGTGAGTCTTCTTCATATGGACGGACATATTTTGGATTGTGGACTGACTTGATTTGTATGAGTCCTCTTTATGGACGGACAGATTTTGGATCGTGGACTGACTTGGTTTGTATGAGTCTTCTTTATAGACGGACAGATTTTGGATTGTGGACTGGTTTGCTTTGTACGAGTCTTTTTTTTGTACGGACAGATTTTGGATTGTGAGCTGACTTGATTTGTATGAGTTTTCTTTAGGACGGCCAGATTTTAAATTGTGGACTGGTTTGGTTTGTTTGAGCCATCTTTATGGACGAAGAGATTTTTGGTTGAACGGACAGCAGATGTATCATGGACTGGTTTGGTTGGGTCGTATGTGTTTTCTTGACTGGTTGTATGGACGGACAGCAGATATATTGTGAACTTGTTTGCTTGGACGGGGAGCAGATGTTTTATGGACCGGTTTGGACGGACAGCAGATGTATTGTGGACTGGTTTGGTTGAACGGACAGCAGATGTATCATAGACTGGTTTGGACGGAAAGCAGATGTATTGCTGCTAATTATAATAATAATAATAATAATAATACAAGTTTATTGGAATAATTTTCTATATAATCCAAAAGGAAAAATTGACAGTATATACTAGTATTTTCCATACTAACTAGATGAAAAGGCAAAAAAAAGGAAAAACACCCATCTCAAAGTGGCGATTTTCCCAGTCTCTGCATCTGCAAAAAGCGTTTTTCTAGGAGGTTTCCATTGCTTGTTGTAGACATTGCAACATTTATGCCATGAATATATCTGTTTAGCAGTCTTGGTGCCCAATATGAGAAGCTACCGGTGAATTTGGCTGTTTTGTGATGTGGTATAGAGAAATATTGGACATTTCTCAGATTCAGATTATGAAGCTCATTTCTTCGAGTCAGTGAATTATGTAAGTATGCTGGAGATTCAGTTTTCACAATAGTAAAGAGGATGTTGCAGGAGTATAATGTGAACCGATACTTTATCTTTGAAATTCCAAGACTTTTATAATGCGGCGTTACATTTTCTCTATAAGGAATACCAAATGAAAACCATAAACATGAATTCTGAAGCTTTTGAAGCTTATTCATATTCTCATCGGTTAGGAAGTTGAAGTATGTTGATGAGCAGTAGTCAGTGTGACACAGGACCAATGAGTTCATAAGCTGCCACTTTATGTTAGAGGAAAGGTGATGTTTGAATTTATATAATGATTTAAATTTGGAGTAAGCCAGTCCAATCTTCTTATTGATGTTTGTTTCGAAGTTGAGTTGACTGTCCACATAAACCCCTAGATTTTTTATACTATCCAGGAGACAGTGCTGTTGTTGACAGTGATAGCTGAGTCAGTATTGTTTCAAGTTCTAGCGCATTTAACTCCAGTTCCCAAGCACATTGCCAAGGTTTTTGTAGGGTTCAGATGGAGACCATTATCCTTTGACCATTCTTGCACAGATCCAAGGGTGCAGTTAAGACGATTGATAGCTTTAGTTGGATTGTCAGGATCTGCATGTATATAGATTTGGGAAAATTCTTCGCTCGAAGGACCAATGTGGTTCGTCACGGGTATAATTCCGGCTAATTGACTTGAGATTATCTTATTAGACACATTTTTATTTAGAAATAGTTTTTTATTATTACATATTGGTGCATGTTCGATAATCATATCAGCTGCACTTAGAATGGTTGCAAGTTAAACAGCATACAGGGTAGGCCAAAAAATATGAGATCTGTACAAGAGTAAAGTACCCTTATTTCAGAAAATTTGGCAAAATGTTATGGAGAAAAGTTGTTTAGAATTATAAGTAATGCCCAAATACCAAATCATGTCCTCCTAAGACAAAAAATATAATTTTTTTAAACATCTAATTTCCCAAAAATATATTTATATTCACCATGAACAGTTTCATAAATTATTCAAAAGAGATCAATTTCGCATAACTTGGTTCAAATTTAAGCATATTTAAAAAATTTACCGAAATTTTAATTTTTTTGGGGAATCACAAGCTTCATGTCTATTGCAACGATGTTGAACATAACTTAAAAATATCGCAAACATTCTATTTCACAAGGTAAAACATTATTAATGATAATATGCATATTATTAAAAATGTCTCATTTGAAGTGATTTGTTTTTTCATTTCAAATGTACAATTTTTATTAAACATATAAAATGAAAAAAAATCACTTCAAATAAGAGTTTTTTGATATACATATTACCATTATCAATGTTTTACCATATAAAAAAGAATGTTTGCGATATTCTAAAATTGTGTTTAATATCGTTGCAACAAACATGAAGCTTCTGATTCCCATAAGAAAATTAAAATTTCGTTAAAATATTCTAAATATACTTAAATTTGCACAAAGTTATGCGAAATTGATTTGTTTTTGAATAATTTAAGAAACTATTTGGGGTGGATATAAAAGAATTTTTTTTCTGAGAAATAATTAGATGTTTAAAAAAAAGTAAAATTTTTTCCTTAGGAGGCCATGATTTAGTATCTAGGCAAAACTTTTAATTCTAAACAACTTTTTTCTCTAACATTTTGCCGAATTTTTTGAAATATGGGTACTTTACTCTTGTACAATATTCATATTTTTTGGCCTACCCTGTATGCTGTTTGACTTGGAACCATTCTAAGTGCACCTTATGATTATCGAACATGCACCAACATTAGGCAATATTTGTATTTTGGTTGTGCAGTTAATAAAAAAAAACCCATATGTTGCACACTCAAGTGACCCACACTGTATATACAGGGTGTTTCAGAATAACATGCTAATAATATAGGGGGTGATTCTTGGGCTCATTTTAAGCAAAAAAATTCATATGAACGTATGTCCTAAACGCCTTAACTTTTTTCCCAAAAAATATGCAAACCAAAACCCGCATGGACGGCACTGGTCAGAATAATTAAATTGTTGGTGCATCAAAAAATGAGTATTAATGCCTAAAATACATGACTCAAATTTCATAAAGATATCTACAGTAATGACAAAGTTATTGTAAAAAAAGTATCTATTTTTTAAAACTTTGACACCCTGTATCTCAAAAGTTAAGGCGTTTAGGACATACGTTCATATGAATTTTTTTTCTTAAAATGAGTCCAAGAATCACCCCCTTTATTATTAGCATGTTATTCTGAAACATCCTGTATACAGGGTGTTTATTAATTGAATGCCGATACTTAGGGGTGATAATCCTTGGATGATTTTGGGACAAAAAGTTCACATGGACATGGGTCCGCAAGAGCCTAGATTTTAAGATACAGGGTATTGAAATAAAAAAAAAAAAAATCATTACTTTGATACTATTCTAGATATATTTTTGAGATTTGGTACACGTCTTCTATGCATCAATATGCATGGGAATGTTGGAGAGGACGCTACTGATTTAAAAATATTGGATGACACAGCAGGGTGTCAATGCCTCGGTCAATGCAATTAAGTAGATTTTATTTTTTTAAGCGAAAACCATGCACCGGGCAAAAAAAAATAAGGACAAGAAATTGGCTCAGAAATAAATAGAGATTTCCAAAATAATTTTTATTTTGAAAGGAAGCAGTGGCGCACAAGTTTTTTCTCCAAAAATATTGAGTGCAAAACCCGTACGGACGTCACAGGTTAAAATAATAAAATTGTTCGTACATCACAAAATGCATATTGATGCATAGAAGACGTGTACCAAATTTCATAAAGATATCTGGAATAGTCTCATAGTAATTTTTAAAAAATCATTTTGTTTTTAAAATTTCAACACCCTGTATCTTGAAAATTGGGCTCTCGCGGACCTATATCCATATGAACTTTTTGCCTTAAAATCATTCAAGGATTATCACCCTTGAGTATCGGCATTCAATTAATAAACACCCTGTATATACAGGGTGTCCGGCAATGATGAGCAAATAATCCAGGTGAAGATTCTAGACGAAAAATAAATGCTATCTCTTCCTATAAAATTTTTCCGAAAATTGATAATTGACGGAGTTACAGGGTGTTGAAGTTGCTTTTTATTTGCGTTTTTTTTGTTATACTTTTTGCCATGCTTATAATATTTTGACGAAATGTCGTATTTGAGGCTTTATCGAGATAAGGAATTCAAATTTGACACCCGTTTTCTCGTATTTTGCAAAGGGCGCCACATACGAACCTGTACTTTGATTTGAATGGTCCTAACTTTTTTGTGCTACACTGTATGTGACTTTCGACCAAATATTTTTATTCTCTCAACTTTAAAAATGTGAAAAATTACTAACTGTCAAAACTTCATCTGATCAGATTTGTTTGAACAAAAACTTATAGCGCATGATTCCAAAGCATGCTATGTTAAAAGTTGGAAATAAGTTAAAATAATTTCGTATTCATCACATGCAAGCGAAGTTATTTTAGCGTATTTCTCGAAAGCGGTAAGATTTATCGAAACAAAAGTGGTACACCTTTTTTATGTCAAAAGGTTGGGAGAATAAAAATATTCACTCAAAAGTCGCATACAGTGTTGCACAAAAAAGTTAGGACCATTCAAATCAAAGCATAGGTTCGTATGTGGCGCCCTCTACAGAATGCGAAAAAATGGTGTGCAAATTTGAACTCCTCATCCCAAAAAAGTCCTCAATACAAGATTTCGCCTCAATATTTTGAGCGTGGCAAAAGGCATGGCCAAAAAACTGCAAATAAATTTTGAGTTTAACACCCTGTAACTCCGTTCATAATCAATTTTCGAAAAAATGTTATGGGAAAAGGTAGCATTCATTTTTGGTCTAGAATGCTCCCCTGATTTTTCTGCTTATCATTTCCGGACACAACAGAGTAAGTGTTACAACGTGAAACTGTAGATTCGTTATCAAAAAAGAAAAAGATTTTTCCTCAACGAAAATTTTCCGCGGGCTTTCGTTTTCGATATACAGGGTGTCAAAGTTATGAAAAAAAAAAGATTTTTCTTTAATTACTTCTAAACCACTTGGAATATTTTTATCAGATTTGGTACAGTGTCAAAACTCACTAGTTGGGAGTATTTTATTAAAAAATCGATTGAAAAAAATAATCAGTGGCGTAGTTATAATACACCCTGTATATCGAAATCCAAAGTCCGCGGAACATTTTTTCTAAGGAAAAATATTTCTCTTTTTTGATAAAGAATCTACAGTCTCACGTTGTAACACTTACTCTGTTACACCCTGTATACAGGGTGCCACAGATTCGAGTGCATGCATGGGGATCTCAGTTATTATAAGAGATACAGGGTCGGTTAAATGATTGCAAAGTTGCGCATTTTTATGCACAATTAAATGCCGTTTTGAAATTTGAAAAATTCCGACTACTTCCAAAGATATTCGAAAAAAAAAACAAATTTCGCAAAAACGTTATTATCATGTCCTGAGTATAATTTGAGAAGATATTAGGGAGTTTTTGAAGCTCTTATTTGACCCGTTATTAACGTTGCCGGTTATTCTGAGCTTGCGCTGATGTCTGGAAATAGCCGAATCGGTTATTATCCGATAACGTGTTACGTTATCTACGGAGCCTTAACGTTTGCTCACTAACCGTCGGCTATTTTCTCATGTTGTCATATTGATATACAGTATTATTTAATTATTACATATAAATCGTGCAACATACAAAGTACAATTTAAATTGTTAAAAATGACTACAGTTGCACTTGAATTGTAAGATTCTTGTCTTTTTATTAAATATCCAACAGAAACTGATCCTATGTTTTACAGCTTGGCAACAGTGTAATTGATGTTGATGGAGATCAGCTGTTTATCATTCCAGTCGGTGTTTTGCCCTTTTGCCCATGATACTCGTAGTTTGCTTGAGTTATATTCAATTTAACTTCGAAGTGCAAGTGAGAGATTTCCGCTTGTCAAACGGGAACTATGTACTATCATCCACATTGAATTTGGCGTAAAAGTAACTTTCAACACAAATTCAATGTAGAGGGTAGCATATTATTATGATTCATGTTTGCAAAGCGGACGTGAAATAAGATGTAAACCTAACATTTGGTAGTCTGAATCTTCATATCTATCTTCAGTCATATTTCATAATTCGTGCTGCTCGATCTGCTAGGAATTTGACGAAAATATCACAAAATCAGAATCAAAACATCAAAAACCAAAAACACAACAAATCTGATCACTATGATGACAGATGGCATGGTGATGACACAACGTCAAACGTTAAATACGAGTTTCAAAATCTCTTTTTTGTGTCCCCTCCGTTATTAATGTTTTGGCTTCTGCGCATGCTTAGTATAGCGGGATACGTTAATAACGTTGAAATTAGAGGTTCAAAAACTCCCTATTGTGAAACTGGATTTTTTATTTTATTTTTAATCATCTTTTGACGTCCTCAATGTATTGAGGTATCGCAACCGTCGAAAAAATACTCATTAAAAAAATAATACAGAGAAAATTAGTTAGGCAACCCTTTTCTTCCTAACTCATAGTTTGGTTCATAGATCCATCTTTATTCAAAACGTTATTCTTAAAAGAAAACCTGCACAACTTAACAAGCCTAATTGACCCAACCAAAATCGTTATAACATCCAATAACGATACATTTGATGAAATTGAATGAAATTCACAAATGACATGGAAAATTAAAAAAAAATATAAAAAACTGAATCAATTTCTGCAAGTGTTCAAGGATATTGCCATTTTAACAAAATATTGAAAATAACAATAATAGGTGAAAAATAATTGAGAATATTGACGTTGCTGAGGCAATTCATTGCTCCACACCCTCATCTAATCACCTCAATGCCTCAAGGACGTCAAAAGATAACTAAAAATAAAATAAAAAATCCAGGTCCGTATTTAAAAAAATGAACTTGATGATGGCCGCTCCAAGACGAAACGTCAGATTTTCAAATTGATACCGAAATATTGTAGAGGAGAAAAAGTGGCAATGAGAAAGTGTAATTCATTTCACAATATCTTCTCAGATGAACTCAGGAAATAATAATAACGTTTTTGCGAAATTTCGGTTTTTTCCGAATATCTTCGGAAGTAGTCGGAATTTTTCAAATTTTAAAACGACATTTTGTTGAGCATAAAAATGCGCAACTTTGCAATCATTTAACCAACCCTGTATCTTTTATAATAACTGAGATCCCCATGCATGCACTCGAATCTGTGGCACCCTGTATACATATACCAATTTTCAAAGATATCTGATGAACGGTGTAAGATTTGATGCTCTGCAGCGCCATCTATTGACAACCTACTGCCAAACTGATATCATCAAAATGTTCTCCATGTTTATTAATATATATATACGAATTTTCAAAAAAATCGGATGAACGGTCTAGAAGTTGATGCTGGCAGCGCCATCTAGTGACGAGCTACAGCAAAACTGAAAGCACAAAAATGTTCTTCATGTTCAATAATCTACATATACCAATTTTCAAAGAGATGGAAAGAACGTTGTAGAAGTTGATGCTCTGCAGCGCCATCTAGTACCTGGTCTTCCATGATCCAGGATTCGATAGTTTTTCCTCTATGTGAACGTCTAACTCCACCTCTGTACCAAATTTCAGCGCTCTAGGTAGATGGAAAGTACCAGTTCTATTTTGATGACCAATGAGTCAGTGTCGAAAATGCGAAACTTTGTGTGCGCTTAGCTTCGGAACTAAATGATCTACCGACTTGAAATTTTGGATTTGAAGTGTGTGATTATAGCTTACTAGATAACGAAAATTTCAGCGTTATAGTCCCATCCAGACATTATCAAATAGGAGCCTGAAAATACGGCGAAATGGTTCCAGAAAAGGATAGTATAGTAAAGACGGCAGTTGGCTTCGCGCCAATGGTGTCCAAATTCAAGAATCAACTGTTCTGATCTCTATGGATCTTATCTCGAGTTTATGCAGCACAACGCGAAAACTCATTTTCAAGAAAGTGCGCTGTATAGGGGTAACATTAACTGTAGCTCCAATATAAAGACTATAGAAAAAGCTGAATCTACATAACTACTGATGATGTAAGATGTAAGTATCTCTAGTTTTTGAGGAATCAATTTCTGTGCAACAGATATTCGTTGATCAATGTTATCTTTGTTCACACCTCATGACGATCAAAGTTAGCATTGATCGAAACGTTATGGAACAAAAATGAAATCAAGACTATCGAACTCCGAAAATAATATTTATCGAAATCTTGATCGTGACTTTTGTTTTACTATAGCTTGCATTCGCCATGTTATGAACATGAAAAGCACTTCAATTCTCAAGAGCAAAAAATATTGGTTTCAGAGATTTTAATGGGTTTTTCATGATTATTAGGATACATTACCAGGATAAGCGGATTTTATATCCATATTGAGGAATTCATATTCAAGTGATCAGAAATCAAGATTAATTCTCTTTCTTTAGTAGGCGCCTTCACCCAATATCTTGATGATTTTGTGTGATGAAAATCTGAACTTACTTATAATATGATTTTATTATTCAAGATCCAAAAAAATTGATCAGATTCAACTCAACCGTCAAATAATACGACATGCGGGTTGTAACCGATCTATTTTGATTTTAGAGTAGGTACCTATAAAGTTAAATCATATTGTGACGTGACTAACTGACAAATTAATAAAAATATACAATAAATTTGACAACGAGGCTCATCAACATCCTTAATGAATACAATAGAAATGACTTTTGTAACATAAAAGACATTTGTACCTGTATAATGTAGCCTGTATTGCCTGAGATTTCCGCCGTTCTTGCCTCTCTCTGGATAAGTGGATGAAGTGCTCCTGCAGCGAGTCTATGGTCTTATCGACCGCTGTTTCCTTCTGGTCTATTCTGGATAAAATATGTCAAAAATCTTGGATGGTGATAGAATGGGTCCACAGTGTCCCCAGTGGCGCAGCGAGAAATGTTCTTGAGGGGGGGTTTTCTCAATACTATGGAAGAGTTTAGCGCCGCAGGCAAATTCTTTTTCTGGAATTTCCCTCATATCCAGTTGGAGAAGTTGTGTAAAGTTCCTATCACCAGCTATTCACCGGAGTCGGAGATTCATTGGTATGTCTTGAAGTTTCACAAATGACGGGGCTTAAAAGAAGATGCCAAATCGTGACTATGTCATAAATACGCACCTATGCAATAAAAATTCCGACTAGTTGCTGGTGATAGATGATCTAAGCTGACGGGTCACTGGGGATCGACTATATGCATAGGAGTGTGTATCCATTGCTTTCTCTGACATAAAAATGTTTTTAAAACCAATTGAAACAAAAATTTAGGGTGTGTTTAGGAGTACTACAGGATGTCCCAAACTGGACTGGGAACACAGATATAGAAGAGAATCAACTGAGGTGTCCGGAGCTCAAATTTGATGAGAAACCCACTGGCACAGTAGAACTTATTGCAATAGGCAGTTTTTTGCAGGGCGTTTGAATAAGTTTTTAGATAGTTTTAGCGTCCATCCATTAGAACGCGTCCAGTTTGGGAGATCTAGAAACTTATCCAAACGCCCTCTAAAAAAACTGCCTATTGCAATGGATTCTACGCAAAAAGTGTTTAAAGAAAGTTTTTACTAAAATTAATTATCTTGATAAATAAAAAAGTTAGGATATGGACAAATCGACGAAATCCGAGAAACGCCCTCTAGCGGCCAAATGATAAGATATAGGAAAGTTTCGTCTGTGCCAGTGGGTTTCTCATTAAATTTCGGGTTGTAATAAACTGAACAGTATTTAATTCACTATGATGTACAGTATAATATCACAAGATTCACAAGCAGTCAGTATAATATTATAGAAGACTCAGTATTTCTGTTAAAAATGATATATGAAAATGGAATTTTTGAGCAGTAAAAGTACTATTTGGCCTGTATTTCTATGTTCACTATTGTGATTCTAATGGTCAGTGAAAATTTATGAAATGTCAGTATGACTTGGCTGGTAATAATTCCACAAATGTACAGTGAGAAATAATAAATGGCCAGTATGCAATAGTCAGTAATAATTTTAACTAACTTAAACTAACCCAAACTTGATACACATAATATCAATACAGAACACGTCAATTATGATATACAATAATAATTGTAATGTTAACCTAGTGCTAACCAACGAGCCGCTGCAAATTTTTATCAATTTCGATCACCAACACCAACTAACCCAAACTTGATCCACATAAAACCAATACACAACACGTCAATTATAATATATAATAATAATTGTAATGTTAACCTAGTGCTAACCAACGAGCCGCTGCATATTTTTCATCAATTTCTATTACCAACACAAACTAACCATAACTAACCCAAACTAAATCCGCCTCCAAAAGGAACCTATCTGACTTCATCATGACATAAAGGCAGAGTGTTTACTCTTTACTAAGTTGTTTCGTTTTGTTGTAAAAATGTTTGTATTTATACGAAATAAAATATATGACCAACCATTCATTATTTTACTGTCGCTTTATTAATTTTATTGACTGTCCATTATTTTCACCAGGCATTTACTAATTTATTTGATCGTTTTTTATGATACTGACTCTTGATTATTTATATCTACCATTTATTATTTTTACTGACCACTTCTTTATGTTACTGACCCTTCATTATTTTTACTGACCATTTCTTTATATTACTAACCGTTAATTATTTCAACCGACCATTTATTATTATACTGACCATTTATTATTTTTACTGACCACTTCTTCATGTCACTGACCCTTCATTTTTTCAACCGACCATTTATTATCATACTGACCAAGGGAAATAAAATAATGTCAAAGAGTACTGTCCATAAAATTGAAATACTGACCATTTAACCCACACAGCACAGTATAGTTTCGGAAATATTTCAGAAATACTACTTTGTAAGATAACAATATTTCTTATATATTTTGAAACATATTTGTAATATTGCTGAAACATATATATATGTGAAAATGTCGCATTTTGTAATGTTTCACAGACATTTCTGTGTAATGTTTCATGGACATTTCTGTGTAATGTTTCAGTAGGATTTTCTGGCAATATTTCATCCATATTGCTATTAGTTATTATAGGTCGGTTTCTTATGGTTCTGTTATCCTTTGAAAACAGTTTAAATTGATTGAAATTCCAAGTAAATTTCGACCAATGAAGAATTTCCGGATTCCGGATAACGAACGCATAAATCCAGACGAAAAAAATAATATATTTTTGGGAAAAAAATGAAACTCCGTATACATATTGTGAGTAATTTATTAATAAATAAAAAATATAAACAGCATTGAATAAAAATATACCGGGTGTTTGGTGGAGGGTCAGACTCCCACCAAGTTGGGCGTATAGAAAGGCCCATTACTTATCGGGGACGTTTAGGGCACAGGTCCATTAATAAAATATCTATCTATAACGAGATGTATTTATACGGTCATCAAGTTTGGCTAACCCTTCGCCAAACACCCAATACCTATAATATAGATAAACATTTGAAGTCATGAAAAAACTCAGTATTCTAAATAAAATACAGAATACATGATCACTTATGGAAAATGTAAAAAAAACATTTCAACTGAACAATAAAATCATGTATATAATATAAAATAATAGAAATTTCCTTCATAAAAACGTTTTGGATACATAGGTACTGAAAAATTTTATGTCTCCATCGTTTTCTGGAAATCAAAATATGGCAGCAAAATTGGTTGTCCTGACATTTTAAACAATAACTTACTGTTCTCTTGAGCTCCAAGGGTGCACTGACCCAAACCTTTTATAACCTCATTTTCCCTTTCAAAAGCGGATAAACTGTTAGCACCCAAATGATAGATAATTATGGATTTTCAATCATGATAAAGAAAAGGCTCACCTCTTTATTGTCCAGCACGGTATCGCTTTCTACAGTATATATTTGATTTTGAGGCACAGTCACAGGGCAATGGCGTCCTTTCCCACAAAAATGTCCTTTTCTTACCAACAGACCAACACTCAAACACACAGTGACGGAATGACAAATGGCAGAAAGCAGAAACAGCAAGCAAAATATTTTTGTGGTTATAGTAGAGGCTTCGATCGATTTACCTGATCCCTCCAGAAAGTATAAAATCACGTGATACGGATCGACGTTGTTTATATATGTATCACGTGATATCTGTTATATTTGCTGAAGTCTGCTTGGAAAGACTCTTTTGACACTTGTGATTCTTGAGACTTGATGCAAGGGCAGCCATGATGCTTTATTTGGAAACGAAATAGGAATAGGAAATAGCATGCAACCCCGATCTGCCCGATACTCGATACCATGGAGTTCTTGAGTTATGTGTACTCTTATAGATCAAAAAAATTAAAGAATGTATGGATTTGCTTGCCTTTTGTATAATAATATTCAATGTATTTCCATTTTATTTATATTAGACTTTTATTATAATTTCTCAGAATACATAAAAAAATCAAACATTTCAGAAAGAGTTCTGAAATATTACGCATCAACCTTTTTGAAATATAACTTTAGTAATGTTACTGAAATATCGTTTTTGAAATATTGCAGATGATTTGTGAGGGTAATGTTTCAGACATCTACCTTTTGTAGTGTAACATAAATCTGAAATAAGAAAATTGTTAATTCAACTGGAACCATACTGCCTGAATGATTATTTTGATATGTAAAAAGTAATGTAGTCATTTAGATTGAACTAGTAGGTAACTTAGGCATAAGTTGTAAGATAGTCAGATGTTTTGACGCCATTTCACTTTGTTGTAATAACAATTTTGAAAATAAAGATTATTATTATTATTATTATTATTATATGGAAGGTTTGACATATTTCATAAATATTTCTGAACGATCTTGTGTTGTGTGCGAATTTGTTGCCTTAAATTTGAGCTCCGAACGCCTTGGTTGATTTTCTTCTATATCTTCAAATAAGTGGTGTCCCCATAAGAACACGTCCAGTTTGGGACACCCTGTACAAAACGTTGAAAAAGAATAAAATAAATCCCACCTATGTAAAAGACTTTTTCTTTTATCGACATTTCAGATCAGCAAGTTTTCCTGCTGCACCCTGTATATTTATAAAAAAAAATCTATTTTCATAGTATGGTTTCTCACTTCATCGGCTCTGAGGGGGGGGTTTAACCCCCAAAACCTGCCCCTCGCAGCGCCACTGCCCGGATCGACGCATGAATAGGTGAAAAAGACAAAAAAAAATAAATTCAAATTTTATCGCCTGGGGTTCAGCCCTGGTTGGATGGAAAACTAATTTCTGTAAGAGATACGATAAAATACTACTGAAAAAAGTTATTCAGCATAAAAAACTGAGTGAGAGTGCAAAATTTTAAATTCATCCGCCTATTTTACTATTTTGATATTTTGCATTTTTTCATTACCCGTTATCAGAATAGCATGGAGAAGCTTTATCAGAATAGCACCTATAAAACCTACTTTTATACTTTGCAGAATTGCGTAATTTATCATTAAAAAGAATTTTCTAATGATTTTTTCCAATTTCCTCAAAATATCAAAGTAGGCGGAGGGTTTTGGACTTTTATGATGGGTTTAGCGAAGCCATTAGCACAAATTATTGATCAAATAGTTATTTTAGTACATGAGTCATTACAATTAAATGTATGGATACGTACTACAGGGTTTACTGAAAACATAAGTTTCAATGATTAAAGCATAACATGATGCATAAGCGTAAAAGTTCCCAACTTTTAACTTTTATACACTAAATTAAATCAAGGTTGAATGATCACGACGAGAAGGAAACAAAGAGACCTAACTTTTTTGTTATTTGGGTTTTAAAGTTACTATTTTGTGTAAACGAGAGTGAAAATAATATCCTGATGAATTCAAAGTATTTTGTGTCATTAGTTTTGAGGAGGGATTTTTCAGGTTCAGGCTAGGTTATCTTGGACAGTTGTTATGTATCAAATAACACCTTCCATAAACACTCAAATCTCTTATGCTTATGTATTAATAAAGTGACTTATGACTTAATCATTAATATTATGCTTATGCCTTCACTAAACCCTACATTACTTCTCGCTCACAACTTTTTTCAAACACATTTTGTCGTATCTTCTATAGAAGCTGAGAGAAATAGCTTTTAGACTAATATCCAAGATATGCTTGATATTTCGAAACTAAAACTATGACACAAATTAGTCTCCATCCAAGTAAGGCTGAACCCAAGAAGATGAAATTTCAATTCAAAAATGATTTGTCTTTTTCACCTATTTATGCGTCGATCCCGGGACACACTGTATATCAAAGGTTCTTGACTTATATTTCCATATCGGTTCAGAGTACTACTTCACGTGTTTCCATTCAATAAGTGTGCAACATATGGGATTTTTTTAAAATTAATTGCAGAACCAAAATTCAAATATTGCCGAAAGTTGAAACATGCTCAATAGTCTAGATAGGTGACATTAGAAAGGTTGAAAGGCCAACTGCATACACGGTGGGTCAAAAAATGAAAAATTGTACAGGAGTAAGTACCCTTCAAAAAATTTACCAGAATGTTGTATAGAAAAGCTGTTCAGAATTGAAAGTTATGTCAAAATACCAAAAACAATGCGTCTTAGAAAAAGTTTATTTTTGTTAACCATTTCTCCAAAGAACTTTTTCTTCCATATTTACCGTGAACACATTCACAAACTTATCAAAATCAAATCAACTTCGCATAACTTTTGCCAAATTCAGGTATTTTTGTAAAATACTATTGATTTGTGATTTTTAAGGGAATCACATAACCTATGTACAGTGGAAAGCATATGAATTCGCACACACTGTTATTTTTTGACAACCATCGTAATATGCATAGGTGAAATAAATCAGCACACAGTGACATGTGATCTGCTAGATCGTTTCACTGTCTCTGATCACGTATCGTTTGTTCACGTTGAATATTTTTGATTTTGAACCATGAATAACAAGCCACTGCTGTAAGTATTGTGTAGTATCTGCGCTGGGATTTGTTTGAGGTGCTATATATTTAGTAATCTGATATAAAAGAGATGCAATTAATGTATTTTTCATCACCTTCTCATATTTTGTTTCTTACATAAATATCTTACATACTGGCCAATAATTCAATTGCCCTTCGCCTTTCGCATCACTGGATATAATATTTGAGAAACCATGCAACAAGAAGATGATGATATAAGATTATTTGAAGTAAGCTGAAATGGTCAATCCCAAAACCAAAAACCAGCTTTTTTGTTTACTTATGACTTTTCATTTTGACAAAAGTGATATGTTACTATGACAGAGTTTGTCATTTTACGAGAGTTGTTTAAAAGATTGTTTGCGAATTCAAAAGCCTTTTCACTGTACCAGAGACTGTACTTCATGTATTATTGTTTGTTGCAACGATATTAAACACAACCTTGAAACTCCGCAAAAAATCTTTTCAACATGGTAAATCATCAGTGATCAAAGTATGCCTATTAAAAAACTCTCATTCAAAGTATGTACAATCTTTTTGATTTTATACCCTATTTAAAAGATTTTTTTTTCTGAGATGCTTTGTTTTTGATATTCTGGCATAACTTTTCATTTTGAACAACTTTTCTTCATAACATTTTGATACATTTTACATAAGGGTACTTTACTCTTGTGAAATGCTTATACTTTTCGACCCACCGTGCATGCTATCTGGCTCGCAACCATTCCAATTGCACCTAATAATATTATCGAACATGCACCAACTTTCGTCAATATTGGAATTCTGGTTGTGCAATTAGGTAATTAGAAAAATCCCATTATATTATGTTGCATACTTAAATGTCCACACTGTGTGACCGTGAAAAAAGTACATTTCATAGTGCCACACAATAGAGAATACTAAAATAAGAAAAAAAGTTCCTATGAACATGGGTCCGCAATGCCTTCGGTTAAAAGGACCGATTCATAGAGAATTAGCGCCTTTCCTTTATCAGTAATCACAAAACTAAGATCATATTTGAATTTAGCATGATAACAAACCCCAGTATGCCACATTTTATCCATTTCTTGCATCCCTGGCTGAAGATATTCAAAAAAAACCCAAACAAAAATATAATTCAACACCCCGTATCTTTTAACCGAAGGCCTTGCGGACCCATGTTCATGGGAACTTTTTTTCTTATTTTAGTGCCCTCTATTGTGTGGAACTATTCAATGTACTTTTTTCAAGGTCACCCTGTATATGCACAATGATTTGATTTATGTGTGTTTTGAAATATCGTACTTGGCTGGTCTGGTTAATATTTGTTTTCTCGTTTTAAAGCGAGCAATAAGTACCTACTTGCGATTCATCTTTCTCGATTGGTCAGACACAATTTTCAATTCTTCCTTCATAATTTTTGTTTATGAAATTGTTGATTTCGGGTGACCACACCATACAATTGCAGTTGATAAAAACTAATATATTCTATACCGATAGTAACAGTTGGTATCAGTCAGCTCCCATCATTATCAGGTGCGGGTGCGAACAAATGCTACCTGTTGACGATTATTATTACAATGAATCGTAGGGTCGTGTAACCACTTAAACCAAGACAACTTAACTCCTTGTCTCTAGGCAACATGTCGATTTTCTTCAAATTCTTTTCTGTCTCTTGGAGAAAACTTGTTCCATATCCTTGTGTATTCTGTTAAAATTAGTGAATATATTTTCCAAGGTTCTACGGTTCTTTTCATTTTCCAAATGGGTTGTATAAAGAATAATTTGCATGAACTACATACTTCTGATTCAAACATGACCCAAAAAACATTTCCAAATTTGTAAGTGACCCAGGTTTTCAATGAATTGCAGTTTCAGTTGAGTACGGGGTAGAAAATGAGACTAGAATGAAACCCTTACCTTTAGAATCACAAGATCCTTTATCAGAGGCTGGTTGAAGTGATTGGACTGTTGGTCTAGAAAAAAACAGGAAGCAAGATAGTGCCAATTATCCAGACTGAGGCATAGTGAAACAATGATGGCAGAAGAAATACAATCATGTTTTCCTGGAAGTCTACTGAAACTAAGTAGAAATCAGCTTAGGAACGTAACAGGGATATTAACTGGACTCTGCAACCTAAGAAATGATATGAATACCATGGGCCTCTTCAACGATGAATCCATATGTAGGTTCTGCAATGAAGAGGAGGAAACAGGCTCACACATCGTCTTTGAATGTGGAGCACTGGTGCTCTGGAGAAGGGGGGGAATTCACACCCATTCCTTGAAGGTCAGGCAGAGAAACAGTAGGCAGAGTCACAAACCTTATTCAGGCAATACAGCTCTTAGTAGATAGTCAAGGGGGATTCCACTTCACTTTCTGTACCTAACCTCACTTTCATTCGAGCGCGACCGGCTTTTTGGTGTGGGGGCATTGAGTTTTATAAGGCTTTAGAGAAGGAAACCTCCAAAAATAATGGCACCATCATCCAATTTTGGACGTATGTCTTGAGAAATTCACTGTATCGCTATCCTTGTCGAGTTATATCTATCTGCGTCGCCGAAAACTGACCTGCTTTGGACGCGGTTGCCGATTTGGGCAAATCTTCATCAATGAAAATTACTCTGTGTACAAAATTAATTGATAAGACATGATACAATGAAAATTAAGGAGGATTGAGTATTGTTCATTTTTCAAGTAGGTGCATCAAGGTTCACTATTCTAGATTATCACATAATCAGACACATTTAAAACCATGATTTCGTGTGAATCAACTAAATGTTGAACAACGGTGATAGTGTCTAATGATGATATTATTTCATATCATAAATAATGTGAAACATTTTTGTGCTACTCAAAGCTCAATTACTAACATTCATTAAATAATGATTTTTTGTGCATTGGATACAGGCGATACATAGTAAATATTAGTCCTAGTACACGGCAACGCTGCCTTTAAACAGCTGGTTTCGATTTTGAAGGTAGTGCGGTGATGCCATGGGGTTTCAACTTGAAAACTTCTACTTTCGTGCTTGTGAAGTGTTGTATTGTGACTTTATTTGTGAAAAATGGTAAGATTGTGCTTGCTGTGTCAAAAACTGGACCACTCGGATCCAGAAATCACCATTCACAGGTAAGTGTCAAATTTGCATTGAGCATTGACTGGAGAGGGATCCAGTGGTGTAGAGTGTAGGCATCATCATATTTCATTCATGAAAATGAGGATTTTTCAATCTTCAGGAAGTTTAAATGTTTGTTTTCATTCGTGGAGAGGTAACAACGAAAAAATGAAACTGATTTGGAAAAAAGCCTGAATGGTAGTGTTTTATGCAATAGGAACCGATTGTTCTCAAATAAGAAAGGATATTCATATTACTTGAATACCTATCCCATTATTTCCTCGATTATTTCATACACAGTCAAGATGAATTATTTATTGGATACTTCCACAAAACTGTCCTATTTTTTTATTACAATAAGGTTGAAGTCTTCAGTAAGAATGCTTACTTTTACAATTATTATTATTATAATCACTTTTTAGAGCTCTTAAAACCTCGCGTTTATCTCGAAATTAAATTTTTGACATATCGCCCTCTTTGCCTGTACCTTTCAATTGGAATTAAAAATTTTGACGACGCCCAGTCTTTCTTCCTGTTAAAGCGAAATATAGTTTTTCCAACAATTTTCTCGAAACCAATCAATAGACTTTTATGAAGGGACATTTTTGTCAGAAACGTCAAATAAAAAAGATAAAGGGGGTCTAAATTAATATATAAAAAAAACTTGTACAGGACACAGCTAAATGGACCCCGCAATTCACTTTTTAATTTGACGTTTGGAAAAAAGTTTTAAATTGAAGTTCAATGGTTGAAAATAGATATTTACCCTGTGCCCAAGGCTTCCGAATAAACCTTTACATTTTAAAGCATGTCGGAAAAAATGGCAATTTTATTTTTAAGGTAGGTATAGCATAATATATAAAAAATGTTTGATTTTCTGGAGAATGCGAAAAGTGAATAGAAACTGCAAATATTGGTACTTGCAAATTGAAGCAGGGTACCTACGCATTATGTATTGTTTATTTGCCCATACTTCTTTGAATGTATATCTAGACATAAATGTTTTTGGGCCAAATTTATGTCTAAACATACAAAATTAAATTTATGTCTAGACATCAATTTAAAGAAGAATAGACCAATAAACAATATTGCTTACCTGCTTCAATTTGTAGGTATACCAATATTTGCGGTCTTTGTTTAGTATGACTCCTGCACCATATTTCTTTGAATTTATCTCCGCACTCACTTTCCAGCACTGATAATCATTTTGGTATAGTTAAAAATAGTTTTTCGGCCATTTATTCATAATACTTTTTGCCTGTACATATACTTATGTATTAGAAACAAGAAAAGTAAAACGTTGCTGTTTCCTATTTTTTATATTTTTTTCTTGTTATCCAATTTTAGATTTCCAAAAAGAGCTGCGAAATATTTGGTGTTCTTAAGTGAGGATTGACGAGGACCGACTTCGAATCAAACCTCCATTTTTGTGTTCGGCCCATTTTAACCCACAAGACTATTTACGTGACATTGATGGAATCAAATATTTAAAACCGGGAAGCTTGCCAATCATGACTCACCGGCAGACCATACAGTTTCCCGTCTCCAAAAACAAAAATCATATGGCAAATTGAGTAAAATGGCCTTAGAGATATGTAAGAAAGGCGAAATATATTTTGTATTTTGGTTGACATTTTATTCGAACCGTAATTCATTATTGTCGGAAGAACAGCAGGAGATTTAATTTTTAATGTTATGAAAATTTCAATTTTTATTGATTCAGAAAGTCAAAAATGTGATATACTGTCATATAACAATAACGACATAGGTACCTACCCAAATTAATATTCATTTATATTTTTCATACAAAACGGTTGAAACTCGAAATGTGCCGCCGCTGTTCCGGATGAAAATCGAGTTCGGACGTACGTATTATAAGAATCACATGTTCTCATGCGGTGTTGCCCGATGGGTTCGAATTCCTCGTTTTATCTCTTTCCACTCATAGTGTTGTCTCTTTCGCACTTATTGTGATGTTGGCGTCAAGACTAATACCATTTTATGAATGGGATGCCCAGTCTATAGTATTTAAAGTCAATGTGTGGGGGTCTATTGTAGCGTTGATCCCTGTGGATTGATGTGTGAGCGGTGTTGCCGGCTGCGTGCGGTGTTGCCGCTTATGGTGTTTTGGTGTGGAGATGAGGGATTTTGAGATTTCAGGTTTTATGGTTGACGTTTGAAGTATCATTGACGTTTGTGGCGGGTGGGTTGTAGCGTTGATGATGACAATTGACAGGATTGATGTGTGAGCGGTGTTGCCGGCTGCGTGCGGTGTTGCCGCTTATGATGTTTTGAGGGGAGATGAGGGATTTTGAGATTTTAGGTTTTATAGTTGACGTTTGAAGTGTCATTGACGTTTGTGGTGGGTGGGTTGTAGCGTTGATGATGACAATTGACAGAATTGATGTGTGAGCGGTGTTGCCGGCTGCGTGCGGTGTTGCCGCCTATGATGTTTTGTGGGGAGATGAGGGATTTTGGGATTTTAGGTTTTATGGTTGACGTTTGAAGTATCATTGACGTTTGTGGCGGGTGGATTATAGCGTTGTTACAGACAATTGACAGGATTGATGTGAGGACGGTGATGTCGGTTGAGTCGTGCGGTGTTGCCGCCTATCGTGTTTTGTGGGAGGATAAGGGATTTTGGAGTCAAGTATGATGTTTTGTGGGAGATCAGGGATTTTGGGATAGGTCGGGTTTTTGGTGGGCATTTGATGTAACGTTGACGTTGAGATATTTTGTAGGCTTGATATTGATAATTGACAGGATCGATGTGTGGACGGTGTTGTTGGCTGCGTGCGGTGATGTCACGTATGGTGTTTTGTTGGGAGATAAGGGGTTCTAGGAATTGAGGTTTTTTTTTTTTTTTTTTTTTTTTTTTTTTGATGTGGCGTTGGTGTTTGTGATGTTTTATTGTTCCAATGCAGATTTCGTGATTGTATTTGAATGTTATAGGCTCGGTTATAGGATATGATGGATGATGGACAATTGTGTGTTGTCTCATATGAAAGATCATGTAAGTGGTAGTACTCCGATGTGTAAGGTATTTAATAAGAGAGAGAGATGTGTAGATTTTTTCATTAGTTATAGCATTTTTATGAGGGGTTTAATTATTTAACCAGAGACTATGAGTCATTAGAAATTCTCCTTCATCACATGTTGATAGTTTCAGAAAAAAAAAATATAATGTTAATTATTATGTATATATTATGATATTATATTCAACACAAAAATAGAACAAATTGAAGGGTTCTATAGAGATTCAACGCAAGAACAACAAAAAGCTGTATTTGGGATGCTTGATTACCTGAGTGTGGCGTTTGGGAGAGGATTTTAAAGTGGTCTCATGCCAGATGGTCAAAAAGGTATGGATTGGGGTTTATTGTGACACTTAGCGGCGAATATTTGTAATAAGGGATTTGGAAAATGTAGGGTTCTTCATATTTTGAGTTAATTAGTTTTTTAAAATGTAGATGGTGATGATACTGTTGATTGAATTCTTTAATCATTCGCAATTAGAGTTAATGGGTGGAGTGCGATGTTTGGAATTGGTGAGCTGATGCTAGATTTTTGAAAGAAATACCTTATAAGAAGGCCAGTGACTTGAAGCTATGGTTCATTAGAAAATACCGACATTTAGATCTGAATCATTCCAAGAAATACTTCAACTTATATTGCTATTGATAAGGAAAAGACTAAAACAGTTTTAATGTTATAGCAACACCAAGTAAAATGCACAAAACAGTCAAATTAAAAACCACAATTTGATATTCATGAAATTTTTTTTTTTTCTTTTTAATTATTCTAATCATTGTTTATTGATACATAATTTCGCCACCAAAAGGTCTAGAACAGTTCAATGATATCCTAATAATAGAACGAAATAGATTTTGAGGTGTTATAAAATTGCCCAACTGACGAGTAGATTTTATCATTTCATAATAAATAAGAAGAACGGACATACCATATCTGAGAAATTATCCGGTAAAATACACACAGCACAATCAAATTAAAAGTCTTTATTTCATAGGTATTCATGAAATAAATTTACACTAAGATCATTTCATTTCATCATTGTAATAAGTATATCAAAATAATTTACTCGTTAAAACATTATTAAATATTAATATGATTTTATCAAATTAGTAATATGAGAACTATTGAACTATAAGACATATTTTCAAGATTTGGTGGATATATATAGAGTTGATCAATAAATCAGTAGCGCTAAAATTAATAAATAATGTATATCTAATTTACAATACTAATCATCGATGATTGGATCGAGAGATTTGAAGCATATTTTCTTACCTCACTTTGAATGCAATCTGTAATTACAGCTTTCTTCAGTCTCTACGCAAAATAAAAAATGCATGAAACAACTTTCACACCAAAATTTCTTATTTCTATATACACGTGTCTTAAGTTGGCGATCAGTTACAACGATATGATAATGCTTATCAACTATCTTAAATCTATTATTCATAAATTTTATAAACCAGAAACTACAACTTCTACAAATATTCATATTAAAATCTTCAAGTACATAATACTCCACCCAAAGACAATATCTCCTACATTCAAAACTATGATCATTCCAATTATGGATGAGTATCGCGTTTCTTTTACAGATACATCCAATTATCCTTTTATTTTATTAAGATAATCCCACCTATAATTGGAATAATTCTGTAAAATATAATGATTTAAAGTCTCAGGTAAAAATGGTATAGGACTAGATAAAAAAATCTGAAATGTCATTCACATTTTCGCAAACCACCCTTCTACATAGCTCTCTTAATGTTGACATCATCTACAATGAAGAAGAAAACAATTAAAATGAATTACACGATAATCGAATAACAACATATTATCACCATTTAAACTGATTTCAAATTGTGAATAATTTTTGGAAAATCATTACTTGATTCCGATTATTATTTTGAAACAAACAAATCCCACCCTAACGAGCTCATTTTTCAAAATCAGTCACCTTTTTATAATTTTGAGGTGATGCAAATTGTTTTGAATTGACTGTTACAAGTTTTCCGAGTAAATTACCAAGTGTTACTAAATTAATAATTGCTCTGACACATACGTACATCCCCCAACAGAAATGATTTCATTGTTTCAAAAATGTGTATATATTTGATTGAAACAAAATAATAAATGAATAGACGGATGACTCACCTTATTTAAAAGAAAAATTATTTTTTCCTCAGTTGTGGACACTGTTGATAGCCAGCTTGTATACGTTACAGTTATTGAAAACACCTCCAATTTTTCAAATATCTTTTTCCTTAAAAAACATAAAAAATTAATGAGATATACAAATCATAAATTTCTGTTACATACAAGGTGAGGTTTCTTGTTGAAGAGATGCAATCAACTTACACATCAAACTATGAATGATAAACAGATTTTCACCCCAAGCGATTAGTTAGACTAAAGTTTTTGGATCAGAAAAAATTCACACAATAATTTAGAGTGGATATCCATGTACTACATTTCTTCAAGAGGTACGATCAAGTGACATACCAAACTATGGAAGATAGACATATTTTATCTAGATGTGAATAATCTGTATGGAAAAGCAATGACTTTATATTTAACGCTATTTATTTATCAATTATTGATGGTGATACTAGCGATCGCGGTGAAATAGAGCTGTGTGTGTGTCTCCACCTCATGGTGGCAAAAAGGTAGTAGGAGGAATATGGTACTTCTCAAATACTAAAATAATTGGATAATATTTGACGTATTAGTGTAAAATAGTTTTACTGCGTACATTTTTGATCTGTCTGTCATAATCCGTCCATTATTTTCATCTTTCATCAAACCCAACACCTTTTATTAAATATTGATATGATTTTATCAAATAAGTAATATGAGAACTGTTAAACTATAAGACATATTTTCAAGATTTGGTGGATACAGATAGAGTTGATCAAAAATCAGTGGTGTTAAACTTAATAAATAACATATCTTATTTACAACTAATCATCGATGATTGGATCGGGAGATTCGAAACCTATATTCTTACCTAACTTTGAATGCAATCTATAATTACAGCTTTCTTTAGTCTCTACGCAAAATAAAAGTTGTATGAAACAACTTTCGCTCCAAAATTTCTTATCTCTTTATACACGTATCTTGAGTTGGCGAACAATCACAACGATATGATAATGCTTATCAACTATCTTAAATCTATTATTCAGAAATGTTATAAACCCGAAACTACAATTTCTACAAATATTCATATTAAAATCTTCAAGTACATAATGCTCCACACAAAGACAATATCCCCTACATTCAAAACTATGATCATTCCAATTATGGATGAGTAGAGCGTTCTTTTACAGATAGATCCAATTATCCTTGGATCATCTATAATATTTTCTAGCGAAATTGAATGACATACTTCATCTTTTGAAGCTATTTTATCAAGATAATTCAACTGTATCAGTGTTAAGAATGGTACAGTTTGCAAAACGATTTTTCATGTAACCATAGTGAAAATTGTAAATAGTGGTCTTAGCCAAATCCAAAAATAAAATAGCCTCCATACATCTGCGTACTCCGGAAAAAATTAATGTTGACTTGTAGTGACTCGTTTTTGATAACCCATCGGGTTGAGCTCGATTATACACGTTCTGACCAGATTAAGCAGATGTTCTAGCACATTCGTTGAGAAAATAAGTGGGAAAAGAGAGGTGAGGAGATTTATTAATTTACCACTGACGGCGCGTTAAAGAAGAATTTCAGTTCGCATTCATTAGCGTCAGCAGCAACAACAGGTAAGCGCCCCCCATAATCAAACTAGAGAATGTATTTGATTTTATTTTTTCTTTCTAGAAATGGATCTGGCAGAAATCAACGCAACCACCTCTTATGTGGATAAGACATCCATAAAATTAATTGAATTAACTCGTGATGTAAAGTATCCAATTGTGGGATTAAATATTGTTCTTTCTAAATATGGGGAAGTGCCGCGAGTAGAGTTGGAGGATCATATCGTTTTTCTACCAAAGCGTACTTCTGTATCTATCAAAAGAAATGTACATCAATTTCAACCTCATAAATATGCGATAATTTTAAGATCGATTACGCAGATTTGCGATATGAAGTACACCCCAAGTTTTGAGATAGTTGCTATGTAAAAAAAAAGTTAGTATTATTTTCAACTAGGATCAATCGCATTTTAAATGTATTTATTTTTTACAGAACCAGTCCATCATGAAGATGATTGCAATGGATTTTCAAGGATTCAGTCTGTCTCACGAATTCATCATCAAAGAGTTGGCAGCCACGAACGGGATCCAAACTAGCCATTACATATTCAAACCAAATGGATCATATCGATCGTTACGTTTATGGGACAAACAAAGAACATCCAGAGCAACCATGAAACAACATGGAATCCCGTTTTCATTTGGATATATCAACTATGAAGACCTCCTTCCAATCATCATATCACATATATGTTTTGTGGATAAAGTCTACGTTCGAGGTCAACAACAAAAGAATTTTCTGGAAAACATTCTGCAGAACTCTACAACAGCGCATACCCCCAAAATCATCAACGTCGAGGACATTGATGACCATTGGCAACATCCACCTGTATTTAAAAAAGACGTTCCAACCTGTTTTGGTCATCTATCGAATAATTTTTATATGTGTAGCCTACGCAATTGTATCATTCTTCATGAATGGATTGAAACTCGTTGTTTAATAGAGAGTTGAAAATACTATTTGTGTTTTAGTTGAACATTGATCATGATGATGTTAACATCAAATTATATTCTTCTTACTGCGATTTTCAATAATACTTTCTATGTACATCAACCCCACGATGTTGTAGGGATGCACATTTGTTTCAATAGAACCAATGACACTTGGCTAAATATGAAATCGCAAGTAGATTACAATGATGATATGTTTATTGTTGCATTACCCCAAAATGCAAAGGAATACAAAGTAAAGGTGATTTTTCAAAACCAAACATATGGCTATAGTATATAGAAAAATGTAACTACCCCCACCTCCAATTGTTCACCAACATCATCACCCACCACCTCTGCTAACCCCACCACCACCACGGATCAATATAAAAATGATTGGAGTTGTTGTTCAACTTCAATTATTGAGTCGCTGTACTACATTATAAGCGCAATCTCACTTCTCATCCTGAAAGCAGTCTGGGAGATTTATCATCACCACCATCATCATGTTGACTCCAGAAGATATTGAAAAAATACGTAGAACCATCCATCAGCTCAACATACCAGCTTCATCCCTGTATCAGGAGTATTTTGTCAAAACTCTACATACCACTTTGGGCATTTCTGAAGAAGTTTTGAAGATAGTTCTCAAACCATGTTGGGGGCACTACACCGCTCCAACTGATGAAGACGATTCCGGATATGATGAAAATGATGGACCATATGTTTCGTTTGGAATAAATTGTAATTTGTGCATGAACAATTATTTGAATAAAAATAAATCGTAGAATTGTTGCTGTTGTTATTGTTTCATTTCGTTTAGTTATAGCATCAGGACTATGTAAAATCTCCTCTTGGGTTTCATGTATTTTTTTGAGGTGTTTCTGGGTCTATACCTATATTTCAATAAAACAATGTTTTTTATTTAGATTCCTTTATTTGACTTAAATCAGACAAAATCCTACTTTTGTCATTATACATGATTTGTGCTAAACAATAACTTTCTATGCTAGGGTTATCCTTATAAAAACTCGAAAGTACATCTTCAATGGGAACATGTGTTATACAATCTTTAATTATTTCATGTAAATTATTCAAAATCATATTATAATACTTGAGAAAATCCAATTGCTTCAGTTCTCGAATTCTCATGTTTACAAAATGTCTATTAACAATACAAAGGTCAAGTGTGTGTTGTTCTCAGTTAATTACAATATTTGATCATTTTTTGAAATTGAGATTATTTTCATTCCATTGTCCATGGGTACACTGTTGACCATCAAGTCATCATATGAAAATGACGGGTGCATGTGTTCGTTGATTGCATCTCTTCAACAAGAAACCTCACCTTGTATGTAACAGAAATTTATGATTTGTATATCTCATTAATTTTTTATGTTTTTTAAGGAAAAAGATATTTGAAAAATTGGAGGTGTTTTCAATAACTGTAACGTATACAAGCTGGCTATCAACAGTGTCCACAACTGAGGAAAAAATAATTTTTCTTTTAAATAAGGTGAGTCATCCGTCTATTCATTTATTATTTTGTTTCAATCAAATATATACACATTTTTGAAACAATGAAATCATTTCTGTTGGGGGATGTACGTATGTGTCAGAGCAATTATTAATTTAGTAACACTTGGTAATTTACTCGGAAAACTTGTAACAGTCAATTCAAAACAATTTGCATCACCTCAAAATTATAAAAAGGTGACTGATTTTGAAAAATGAGCTCGTTAGGGTGGGATTTGTTTGTTTCAAAATAATAATCGGAATCAAGTAATGATTTTCCAAAAATTATTCACAATTTGAAATCAGTTTAAATGGTGATAATATGTTGTTATTCGATTATCGTGTAATTCATTTTAATTGTTTTCTTCTTCATTGTAGATGATGTCAACATTAAGAGAGCTATGTAGAAGGGTGGTTTGCGAAAATGTGAATGACATTTCAGATTTTTTTATCTAGTCCTATACCATTTTTACCTGAGACTTTAAATCATTATATTTTACAGAATTATTCCAATTATAGGTGGGATTATCTTAATAAAATAGCTTCAAAAGATGAAGTATGTCATTCAATTTCGCTAGAGAATATTATAGATGATTCAAGGATAATTGGATGTATCTGTAAAAGAAACGCGATACTCATCCATAATTGGAATGATCATAGTTTTGAATGTAGGAGATATTGTCTTTGGGTGGAGTATTATGTACTTGAAGATTTTAATATGAATATTTGTAGAAGTTGTAGTTTCTGGTTTATAAAATTTATGAATAATAGATTTAAGATAGTTGATAAGCATTATCATATCGTTGTAACTGATCGCCAACTTAAGACACGTGTATACAGTGTGTCCAGAATAAAATGATGTACGTGGGGATATCGGAAACTACAGGAGATACAGTATCGGTTAAATGGAAGAAAAGTTGCGTATTTGCGTGCCCAAGAATAATCTCACTTTGGTTTGTTTTGATTCGATACCGTAATGGAGATACAGGGTGAAAAAGAAAAATGGCCATTTTTTAAATAGCACAATATTTCGGTTATTATAAAAGATGAGGTATTGAAAATTTCTGGATCTGGGTAAGAAGATACGGTGATTTTGAAAATTGTGTCGAAAAAATTGTAGGCCCACTATGTTGCTTCCGGCCGAAGTCAACTTTTGTTTTTCTTATGGGCGCCATATTGGTTTTTCTAATTTCCAAAATCCTTATCAAAAATGCTTTCCAATAACATGACTTTCATAAAAAAAACAGACTTGACTTTGACTGGGCGCAACATAGGAGGCCTAAACTTTTTTGATGCCGTTTTTAGAATCGTCGTATCCTCTTATCCATTATCCTGAAAATTTAAAAGTTTTAGCTTTTATAATAAGCAAAATATTGTGGTTCTTTGAAAATGTGCCTTTGCTTTTTCACCCTGTATTTACATTACGGTATCGATTCCAAATAAGACAAAGGTGGAATATTTTTGGGCATACAAAGACGCTACTTTTCTCTTATTTAAGCAACGTCGTATCTCTTACCGTTTCCAATATCCCCATATAGTGCCATGTACATCATTTTATTCTGGACACACTGTATAGAAATAAGAAATTTTGGTGTGAAAGTTGTTTCATGCATTTTTTATTTTGCGTAGAGACTGAAGAAAGCTGTAATTACAGATTGCATTCAGGTAAGAAAATAAGCTTCAAATCTCTCGATCCAATCATCGATGATTAGTATTGTAAATTAGATATACATTATTTATTAATTTTAGCGCTACTGATTTATTGATCAACTCTATATATATCCACCAAATCTTGAAAATATGTCTTATAGTTCAATAGTTCTCATATTACTAATTTGATAAAATCATATTAATATTTAATAATGTTTTAACGAGTAAATTATTTTGATATACTTATTACAATGATGAAATGAAATGATCTTAGTGTAAATTTATTTCATGAATACCTATGAAATAAAGACTTTTAATTTGATTGTGCTGTGTGTATTTTACCGGATAATTTCTCAGATATGGTATGTCCGTTCTTCTTATTTATTATGAAATGATAAAATCTACTCGTCAGTTGGGCAATTTTATAACACCTCAAAATCTATTTCGTTCTATTATTAGGATATCATTGAACTGTTCTAGACCTTTTGGTGGCGAAATTATGTATCAATAAACAATGATTAGAATAATTAAAAAAAAAAATATTTCATGAATATCAAATTGTGGTTTTTAATTTGACTGTTTTGTGCATTTTACTTGGTGTTGCTATAACATTCAAACTGTTTTAGTCTTTTCCTTATCAATAGCAATATAAGTTGAAGTATTTCTTGGAATGATTCAGATCTAAATGTCGGTATTTTCTAATGAACCATAGCTTCAAGTCACTGGCCTTCTTATAAGGTATTTCTTTCAAAAATCTAGCATCAGCTCACCAATTCCAAACATCGCACTCCACCTATTAACTCTAATTGTGAATGATTAAAGAATTCAATCAACAGTATCATCTCCATCTACATTTTAAAAAACTAATTAACTCAAAATATGAAGAACCCTACATTTTCCAAATCCCTTATTACAAATATTCGCCGCTAAGTGTCACAATAAACCCCAATCCATACCTTTTTGACCATCTGGCATGAGACCACTTTAAAATCCTCTCCCAAACGCCACACTCAGGTAATCAAGCATCCCAAATACAGCTTTTTGTTGTTCTTGCGTTGAATCTCTATAGAACCCTTCAATTTGTTCTATTTTTGTGTTGAATATAATATCATAATATATACATAATAATTAACATTATAATTTTTTTTTCTGAAACTATCAACATGTGATGAAGGAGAATTTCTAATGACTCATAGTCTCTGGTTAAATAATTAAACCCCTCATAAAAATGCTATAACTAATGAAAAAATCTACACATCTCTCTCTCTTATTAAATACCTTACACATCGGAGTACTACCACTTACATGATCTTTCATATGAGCCAACACACAATTGTCCATCATCCATCATATCCTATAACCGAGCCTATAACATTCAAATACAATCACGAAATCTGCATTGGAACAATAAAACATCACAAACACCAACGCCACATCAAAAAAAAAAAAAAAAAAAACCTCAATTCCTAGAACCCCTTATCTCCCAACAAAACACCATACGTGACATCACCGCACGCAGCCAACAACACCGTCCACACATCGATCCTGTCAATTATCAATATCAAGCCTACAAAATATCTCAACGTCAACGTTACATCAAATGCCCACCAAAAACCCGACCTATCCCAAAATCCCTGATCTCCCACAAAACATCATACTTGACTCCAAAATCCCTTATCCTCCCACAAAACACCATAGGCGGCAACACCGCACGACTCAACCGACATCACCGTCCTCACATCAATCCTGTCAATTGTCTGTAACAACGCTATAATCCACCCGCCACAAACGTCAATGACACTTCAAACGTCAACCATAAAACCTAAAATCCCAAAATCCCTCATCTCCCCACAAAACATCATAGGCGGCAACACCGCACGCAGCCGGCAACACCGCTCACACATCAATCCTGTCAATTGTCATCATCAACGCTACAACCCACCCGCCACAAACGTCAATGACACTTCAAACGTCAACTATAAAACCTAAAATCTCAAAATCCCTCATCTCCCCTCAAAACACCATAAGCGGCAACACAGCACGCAGCCGGCAACACCGCTCACACATCAATCCTGTCAATTGTCATCATCAACGCTACAACCCACCCGCCACAAACGTCAATGACACTTCAAACGTCAACCATAAAACCTAAAATCCCAAAATCCCTCATCTCCCAACCAAAACACCATAAGCGGCAACACCGCACGCAGCCGGCAACACCGCTCACACATCAATCCACAGGGATCAACGCTACAATAGACCCCCACACCAAAAAGCCGGTCGCGCTCGAATGAAAGTGAGGTTAGGTACAGAAAGTGAAGTGGAATCCCCCTTGACTATCTACTGCTCTTTGACCAAAACACAGGCACGGAGAAAACATGAAAGACCCATCAGAGGCTTCGGTGTCAGGGACAATACCCCGGAAGCTCGTTACGCCTGAATATCAGTAATCTAGGCACTGAAAATGAGGTAACAAGCATTTTTTTGTTTATAAACTGAAATTTTATGATGTTATTACAGTCAGGTAGATGATATATGTATAAAGATGAACATAATACAGGGTGAGTCATTGATAAAGGAACGCTAAATTACGCCTAAATCGTAAAAGATATCGGGATGAGCAAAATGGATTTGGATACAGGATGCCCCAGTGCTGTTTGTGAAAAGATTTTTTAATAAACGTGGTGTATCATTTTTGCAGTACAGGAATCAACATAGTTGTTTTAAATGGCAGCCCCTGTTTATCTCTTGATGCCTATTTGATTTTGTACTTTTTCGGGCATCTGAAATCCGTTTACTTTTTGCAATTTGCTTCAACCGTTCGAAAGTTATCATTTTTTTCTAATTATTGCGTTTGCAACAATTGATTGGAGATTCCCCTGAACACTTTTGGAGGCAATGCCCTCTGATTTGCATCCTGGTACCACTTTGCTGTGACACTTCAATGTTGGAAAACTTCATAGCACCATCACTTGATTGTTTCAAATAGCAACATCAGTATTATTATTGCACATGTCTCTGGAAACACTGTTGATGTTGTTTTTTTCTTTCTATTCAGATTATTCAATGTCTCCCTAGCTTATTTGAGTATTGATTATAGGTACGTACATATTATAGGTGATTATTAGATTATGCTTTGTCCGCAAATCATGTATGATTCTATGACAATAGCTTATTTGACTTGTAAGTCAAGGTCCACAACCATCACCTTCTAGTTATTGAGCATTATGATTATCCAGGATAATTTTTCTATAAGTCTTGTCATTCAACCCATTTGATGACCATAACAGCTTGACGAATAGCTATTCACAGTAAATCAAGCAGGTAGCAATGACACACTTAAATGTTTATCTGTTTTCTAGACCAAATGTAGTAATGCATCTGAACAATGTTACAGTCATACTAAGTACCATGATTTTAGATCATTGACATCGTCGTGCATTTGAAAAGTGATCATAAATAAAACTTGATGTACTTGACATTAGTGTAAGGTAGGTAATGTTTGTTCAATTATTCTTCAATTTTTTCTTGTGACATTAGACAGTATCTGATAAGATCAAAGACACTTTGTTTGAGATTCTACAAAGGATAATATTGAATTACAATAATTATTTTTCAGGATAGTTATTAATTGATGGCAAAGACCATCACGAGTGATCTTGTTTCAACGGAATGAATGCAATAGTTGGGAATAGGTTGGAGAGAATAGATACTTTAAACAGAATTGACTATTATCAAAATTCCCTGTTCAGAACTTATGCTACAATTATAACCTGTTAGTCAAATATCAATAACCGTGAAAAATATCCATGATGCAGTCACAACCACATACATATTATGTATATCATGGTCAGAGGTTATTTTACAGCTACCTCATTAGAAAAGATCACTTTGATTTTTCACTTTATTTGTTGTCTTAGGAGAAATGGATGGCCTTATTCTTGTGAAAATCTATCACAACAGGTATTATTAAAATGAAATATAGGTACAACAAAAAGCGGATGGAGCAAGACAGTTTATGTGAATAAAACGAGTGTAGGAGTATTTGCTTTTACTTCAAGAAAATGCTCCATTGTGTGGTTTTCACTTCGTCAAATTTGAAATTTACTCCTCATAATGCTTGAGGAAACGCTGAAGAAAAATAGTTCGAATACTCCACATTCGAACCTAGCTTTAGTTCGAGAGCGTGGTCCAAAACAAACACATCTATTTTATTTGTTATCACATGAGCCGCTTTCCAACTGCCCATCTTATTGCGTTTTGAGCTCCGTGTTACCTTCTCCTTTCCCCTGAAGCACCAAACGGAAAAAGTGGTCTTGAAGCGCAAAACTAGCTAAACGTCAAATCAGTAAAATTCTGTCATATTTAAAAATCAAAACATTGGCAAGTTTTAATTTTTTTTGCTTAAACATATAAAATTCAGCTCAGAGTCTCTTATAAACAATATTTTCGATTATTTTCACAATAATCACAATGTGTAGATGCCTCGGCCCAAACGTGAACAAACACTCCATTGATAGTTTTCACGTTTGATGTACCTGAGTAGCTCAAACGTGTTCCAGGTTCCAGGATCACGTTTGGGTTCCAAGCACGGTGTTAATCGGTGCTTGACCATGAAGCACCATGATGATACTGAAACACACAAGATATGATCAATTGCTGGACAGATTAGGACCAAGCCGCGCATGTCGTCACCGCGAGCCAAAAGTGAGGTTGGATTCAAAACATCCATAACGTTACCTAGTAACCATTCGCTGGTCAAAATTTGAACTGGCTCACGCATGACGTCCCCGCGTAACGTTGATAGTATAGGTTTGAAGTAGGTCACGTGATGACTTCTGAAGTGGGATGTGCGAGAGTGAATCTTGTTTGTTTCAGTATCATGGTAACCCAGTTACCTAGGTTACCTATACATTTTTAGGTTCGGACCCTTAAACATTATTCTATGGTTCGGACACGCAATGACGACAGCAAAACCTGCGCGTGATCATATCTTGTTTGTTATAGAATCATGATGAAGCACTAGCTGGAAAGCGGCTACTATAGTCATTGTCAGTCTGATGCAGTCTGCAGTCTGCGTGTATTCATTCACGATAAACAGTGTTGCCAAAAGTAGGGATTTCTCCCAACGATTAGGGATAATCATGCCATATGGACGTGGTTGAAAAGTTTTCAAGAGCAATAGAACGTAGAAGAAATTAACACTTCACGGTATTTTAGGGAGTTTCACGACGTGGTGATACCACGTGAATTTATAAAGATATCGTCATTTATGAATTGAGATGGTTTTTTACGAAACAATATCTAACTATTGTTTTTGCTAAAGAAATAAATTGATGCACCAGAAAGAACGGATTTTTCACTTGAAAGCGAGACAAAGAACAGACAAATCGGTCAAGGAATTCCGAAGATATAGGAAATTTAGTAAAAAAAATGTAGCTGTCTTATTTCACAACTTAGAGAGAAGTATCGGGGGGCAATTTTGTAGGGAATATCGTCAAAAATCTGTTTCCATATTCTTTTTTGGTAGTTCACTGGGAGAAATTGCGAAAATATGTTAATTTTCTGTTTTCACTGTACCGTTACGCCCCCTTGCGGCAATCCTAGAAGCTAGGAGCATGTGGGGAACCCAGAATATTATGATTTCACGCAACTTACTCATATACCAAGACCAAGTTGCACCCCTAAGAAGTTATACGCCTTGCAAGTGAGGTTTCAGATTCCGAAAAAAATCATCATCCCAGTTATATCACCGAACAAATAATATACCGAGTAATACCTCAACTTTAAAACACCAAATTTGGAACACATTGTAAGTGTACCAGGAGCATTGATCGATAGCAATCGGAGTTTGATCCTCGAAAGTGTTGATAAGGTATGGCATACACCCATAAACTAAGACAGAACTTCTTAACCCGTTGGCGTACTCGAAAATTTGTTGTTTCATTCCGGGCATAAAGTTCCAAACCTTGTTTTTGCTCTTGTTATTCTTAAAAAATATCTGCCGTTTTGAGGAAAAACCCAAATTACTGATGACACGTATTTTAGCTGTCATATTAAAAATCGACGAAAACTTCAAAGTTGACTTCGAAATTGGATGTCAGACTCTACAATTGGGTAAAAAGTTGAAATAAAAATCATTTAATAGAAAAAGTAACAAATCAAACAATAGACATAATTTACAGTTAGCACTGAGAAGTTACATCAATTGTTCCAAATGATCACGATTCGGCTCTATGAGCAACTGACGTGGTACACCCAAATTATTTCATCAGTAACTAAAGAATCTCATTTGAGATACTTATGATCATGGAGGCTGAAGTTGTGAACAATTTCTTGCTCAAATCCATTTATCTGCTTTTAAAAGTCTGTAACATTATTATCGAAATTATTATTAAAAGAAGGTGATGTTCCACCGTGCATCCATCGTGCATAAACTTATGTTCTAGTCTAAATTGCAGTAAACCTTGTCAAGTAGATCTGGCTAAGTCTTTTGCAGAAACTCCTAATGAAAAGAGCAGTTTAATACTTATCAATAAAACGGATTCATTATTATAAACTCGAATTGGAAATTTCGAAGAGAAAAACGTTCCGGCTATATGTATAATACAAAGCAAGAATTACTAATTAAATGCCTTACTTTCTGAACGGTCAAGTCTGATATTTGACTTCATAGCCAACGTTGGAATTTCCGACGACTTGCTAGTTACAATACGAATTTACGGATATTTGGGTTTTTGCTAGAAACGATAAAGTTTTTTGAAAAATAACAAGAGCAAGAAAGTTTCAGAACTGAGTTTCTCATAAAATGAAACAATGATTTTTCAAGTCCGCCAACCGGATAAAAAAATCTGTCCTATTTCAATGGTGCACCATCCCTTATCAACACTTAAGAGCACCTCGATTGACCTCCAATTACTGTCGGTCAATGCTCCTAGTACACTTGGAACGTGGACCAAATTCGGTGTTTCTAAGTTCAGATATAACTAAGATATCGATCTTTTTCAAAATCTTAAACCTCACTTGCGAGGTGTATAACATCTTAGGGATGCAACTTAGTATATAGGTGAGTGGCATCAAATCATGTTATTTTGAGATCTCCTATATGCTTCTGCTTTGTGTCAGTTCTCATGCGGGACTCCCTGTATTATGGTATAACCATAATATTACGTTTACACTTTGCAGTCGAAATAATGATTCTATGCAGGTTTCGTGAAAAATTATCGAGATAGCTCATTATGAATCACTTTTTTTAACTAAATGATGATAAGTCTGTGTTTATATTGACTGTTTTTTATAATAAATACGTACTTAGATTTAATTTCACATGAATCGCTCAAATTAAATTAATTGTGGTAGGCAGGACGAAATAAAAAGCCTTTCTTTCATGCTTTTAGTGGTACCGTTTGACTTATTTGTGGTGAGAATTTTATGTTTTATAATTTACTTTTTATATAGATGTATCAACTGGTAATGTATCATCTTCTAATACTTGATCAAAGTACTGTAACTTACCTATATCAACAATGGTATGAAGTATAAAGCATAGGTAAGCGTTTATTAGCTCAACATACATTGCTAAAATGTGCCATTTTAGCACTTTAAAATGAGATCTCCATTTCTTGATTGTAGACTCAGTCAAGGCTATTGTTTTCCCAACCACATTTTTTTTTCATTAGAACTAAAATATGCCAGTTGGATTGGTGCGGTGCACTGGATTGGTGCGGTGTTATTTTTTCACTCCTTGACATTTGATGATAAAGTATGATTTGCCATCATCTATCCATCATGGCAAAATGTCTTGCAGCCGAATGACGGCCGGTGAGCCAATTTGATAATCCCCAGGTGATAACAGGGTCATTCCGTATATATTGACCCATATGCTAGCGGCGTTATCAATGAAGATATGAAAATTTTGTTAATATGAAAGTTTTAGATTTTGATCTGAACTTTTCAAAAATTCTATCAAAAAAAACAAAAGACTATCGGAATGTCAATATTTTTTCAAAAGTAGCATTTTGTTCAACGGAACCCTCTGTATATTATCATATATTATGAAAGAGCTTATTTTCCTGATTTCAAAAATATATGGTTTGATACCTTTCTGATGAGTCGTTCAGTAGATAGTCAAGTTTAAATATGTGTAAAAATTAGTATATTTTAAATCCCGGTTGCCATGGATAAAGTGGCACAGATTTATTAACTCGTGAATATTTGGAGAAACATCTAGAAAATTGAGTTATTTGACCTCCATTTCTATTGATTCAATCTATATGATCACGATTCTATCATTTTTTCATAGCAACAGGCATGTGAATTTTGATTTTTAAACATATTTGAACTTGAATATCTCCTGAACGACTTATCAGAAAGGTATCAAACTAAATATTTTTTAAATCAAGAAAATAAGTTCTTTCATTGAAAAAATGCTACTTTTGGAAAAATATTGACATTCCGATAGTCTTTTGTTTTTTTTATAGAATTTTTGAAAAGTTCAGATGAATATCTTAAACTTTAATATTCACAAAATTTCCATATCACCATAGATAACGCCGCTAGCAAATGGGTCAATATATGCGGAATGACCCCGTACATTGCCAATGAGAACTGCAGGCAATGCTATCACCATAAAGTTACTTTTTCGTAGTGGCATTTGTTTGCTGGGATTGTCACAATTCACAATAATCATCACCTGTAACATTCACTTCTTTAAAAAAAACAGTCCGCTTATTTCGATTGAGTATATTTGCCTCCTATTTACGGCTTACTAGTGAACCAGCAGCTTTTTAGAAACAAACATATTTGGTCGCACGAACCGGATAATATGGTAAGGCAACCACGAAAGATGCGCGAGGCTACGACCTGGTGATTCCCGACGCAAGCAGTTGGACGGGCAATATCAGATTGAATCAATTGGATTGCAATTTTGACAGTATTTTCCAAAATAAAAAACAGGTATTTTTATTCAGTTCTTCTAGTTGAACTATTCTATCCTATTTTCCTATTATCATCCTAGTTTTTCGCTATTAAAGCAATTTGGGGTCATGACCCATACCTTTTTTTCAAGTCTATCAGAGGTAAACCTTCATTCTATTTTTGACAGGTGCCAATATTAGGTCTAGTCCATAGTGTCCATACAAAGTTTTGAACAAAAACGTGAATGGAGGGCGGGGCCTAAGTGAAAGCTTTGATTCGCATCCACGGGAAGGCGCTGATGTGCCTGAAGTTCGTTAGATCTCGAGAAGATGGCGGTATGTGGAAAGCCACATGACAGCTTATTAAACATTATCCTTTGCAGCTTATTAGCTTGTCATGATGATAGATAAAGTCATTTGAACGTCACCCTTCATCTTCATGTTGTCTTTCATGCTTTGATTCCTCTCTGAGTGAAAAAATGCCCTGGTAATCCTCATCAAAAAACCTATAAGAACGCAGAATACAACCCGGAATACTAGAGGCTCAACAATGCCGCCATCGGAAATATTCACGATGGCAAAAAACTTTCTGCCAGAAGAACAAATGAGATTTCGAACAAAGGGGAAGAAACAGAAGAAGTGTTCCTCTAAGAGTTCCGTACAGCCCATCCGTCCCACATCACATGGAGCAACGTTGGCATAATGTTAAAATAGGTGCATTCAGTGGACGTAATCATAAAACAAAAACAGCGCTGATGCTGATTTTATCCAGGCTTTTATCTTATCTAATATATAAATTTGAATCCCGTTTTTCTTGGTCACTCCATCACTTGAGAACGGCTGAAGCAATTCAGGTGTTTTTTTTTGATGTTCTTCGAAGTATGAGGAGTGATGTTATGAAAAGAAAAATTGGAAAATTTCCCGGAAGAACCCGAAAGCACAACTTCCCTTTCTTTGACATAGTGAGGTTATGTTTGTATAGTTTTATTATTTGCCAATGGATTTTGTTTAAATGATTATGTAGGTTCCAATTTGGTGTTTGATCAAAAATTGACCAAGTACGGTTATGTTTGCTCAATTTTGTTATTTTCCAAAAGATTTTGTTCAAATTAGATAAAAATATCGTAGGTTTTATCTGGGATTTGATCAAAACATTAAAAAAAATGACATCGTGAGGTTATGTTTGCATATAGTTTTGTTATTTTCTAAACGATTTTTTTCAACTCAGATATTATGTAGGTTCTATTTGGGATTTGATCAAACATTTTTTTGAAACATTACATACATAGTGAGGTTATGTTGGCATCGTTTTGTAATTTGCCAAAAGATTTTGTTCAAATAATCATGTAGGCTCTAATTTGGGGTTTGGTCAAGAAATTTACCAAAAATTGACCAAGTGAGATTATGTTTGCCTAATTTTGTTATTTTTCAAAGGATTTTGTTCAAATTAGATAATATATCGTAGGTTCTATTTGGGGTTTGATCAAATTTTTTTTCAAAAATGTGAGGTTATATTTGCTCAATTAAAGGATTATGTCCAAATTAGATATTTAGGTTTTATTCGGGATGTGAAGTGTTATAACAATAGATACGTTTTCAGTTTAAACATTTCAAAAAAAGTAAGCTAGAAATGATGTCAGATATTTAACGTATCATCCTAACTGGAGAGTCGCTGGAAGGATTCTTATTTTTTTTATATATTTGTTATGTCTGCGCCCCGAATAACAGAATAATTATTGAAACATCGGAAAAACAAAAAAAAATAGAAAATTGTGAAACAAATTCATTAAGCACAACATTACTCATTGATTATAAGGCAGTATGGAATTTGCCAGGTCAGCTAATATACAATAAGTTTAAGTTACTTTCTTGTCGTCGGCTCATTTGAAAAACCCGTATCACAAGCGGCCGCGCGTCAAAGCATGCCGTTCAAAGAAGCCCGCCTTGCGAAAATAGTAGACTATTTTGTGTAGAGTTAGAGATGAAGATGGTAATTTCCAACCATGTCGATCACTTTTAGATTGTGCGATGAATTGAGACTTCCATGTGATACCCAAATTCAACCAATAAGAAGATATTAACCTCAGAAATTTGCCATTTTTCAAGCATTTTTTTAAATGTTTGGTATTATTTGAAAACCTTGGGAACAAGGTAGTTATCAATACAGGGTGTCCCAGCAAGGGTGACCACCGGCCATATCTCGGAAACTACTGGACCTAAAAGTTCAGGAAAAAAAATATGATCACTAATGTGGCCACGAGAAAATGCTGGAAAATATTTTTAACTTCGAAATTTTGCCGCTAGGGGGCGCAATCAAAGCTTAAATATTAAAATTCGAAATTTCTCCGGAAATTCTCAGATTGAGGTATATCTTTATCAACATGGTTAGAAAACCTAGACAATTTCACGTCTTTTTGGTACAGGGCTCATTGGCGTACCGATCTTCGTGTGAGTAGGGGAAAGTAGTGAAAGTGTAATTGTTCAAGTGGCTGTAACTTATAAACGACTTGTCCGATCTTGTTGCGTATAGGCTTGTTTGGAAGATAAATGTGAGTACTTTCGTATATCGTATCCAGTGATGCGTGATTGTCTCCAGAAAAGTTGCTAGAAGGGGTAACTTGAATTAAAAACAGTGTTAATAATAACTAGTCCAAATTATGTAAAATTTAATGTTTTAAGGTTTTTAAGGATTTTTTTTTTTTAAGGTTTTTTCTTGTAAATTTAATCTTCATTTCGATTCTGTTATCAGAATTATACCGTACCATTTATTAGGATACTTCGTTTTTTTTTCGAATATTTATATTCTCCATTGAATAAAAATTGTTCATATTATTTAGTGGAATCTAAGTTTTAAATATTGCCGGATAAATCTGGGTCTCCCCTTATGAATTGAGAGAATATTAAAAATATTATTTCCTTTTCGCGAACATTTTTGAATCTTTCTTGAGAAGTTGACATCTATTAACAATCATTTTCGAAATAATACTATACATTGTCGAAAAAATTGCAAATTTGTGACGTTAATATCTTCATATTGGTTGAATTTGGCTATTGGGTATGCTATATGAAAAATGTTACGAATATTTAGGAGAATGCAAAAATCAAATGGATAAATCAGGTTGTAATTTGAAATAAGTAAGTTGGACCTCGCCCAGAAGTTTTGGAACACCCTGTTTATTTGAAAACATTGTTTTCATAACATTCATTTTGAACCATTGAACTTGCATCTCAAACATTTTTGTCCCAAACATCAAATTAAAAAGTTGATGGGGGTCCATTTGGTTGTGAACGCTCCGTACTTCAACGGAACTTTCAATTATTGGGATCAATTATTAAGTTGTATCTGAACTTGATAAGCAAGTCATTGTTTTCCAATTCTTCCAATTCCAGTTGTACTGTTTCTTGTCTCGTTCCATTGAACCCTGCCTGTCAATTCAGTACTCGTAACTGGAATATCTCGGAAAACATCCTGTTGGCAGATCCAAGCGTTTCTGTTTCTGCTGGAATTGACTTATTGATAGGTGCAAGTCTATTTTGAGATTTTATTCTTGAAGGAAGAATCAAACTAGGCAATCTTTTACCTTCTTTACAAAACACGCACTTTGGTTACATAGATACCGGACGTAAACCATTGGATCTGAATACTTCCATTTACAATTTTACCAAGGTATACATGTACCAGAAGATGATCAACTGAAGCATTTCGGGAACTAGAAGAAAAAAAAGTTGCTGTTCACATGTCTAAGAATGACATGGAATGTGAAAAAATATTCAACGAGACCACTTTCAGAGATGACCAAGGTCAATTTGCGGTTCAATTTCCTCTAAAACATTCTTCCAAGTTACTGGGTGACAGTATGATAAGTGCTTAAAAGAGATTTTTATGCCATGAAAAACGATTTAGAGATTCCAATTTCAAGAAACTATACTTTGACTTCATTCATTATTATGGGACATATTATGAGTAAGAAGAGTAAGTTTCTAATCATGAAAGTACAAGTTCAGTTCCCTATTTCTTACCACACCATGGTATTCTGATGGAGAATAATATCACAACCAAACTCAGAAATGGTAAGCTATTGCATGTATTCGAAAACTGGCTTCAGTATTGAGCGATTTCCTCGAGCATGTTGAACTATCCTCAACGATTTCTATGTCGATGACCTCTCAACTGGACATTCATGAAATAACAAATTCGTCTAAAATATAATCAATTTTGGAGTCAGGTCATTTTATCATGAGAAAATGGATATCGAATAATCCCCAAGTTACATCGGATTAAGGTATTTGCCAAGTTTCAAATTCAGTTTTAGAGTGATATCACAAAAAAACTTATTTGGTCTACTATTGCACAAATTTATGACCCTCTAGGTCTTTTGAGCCCTAGTATTATCACATCACACATTATTAACAGTCTAAATCAGCTTCAGACTTTGAATATTCCAACGAATTGTGTACCCAAGGATTTGAGTCTTACTGAACTCCACTGTTCTTGCGACTCTCCTAAACATGCGTATTTTGACGTAGTCTTTTTGAGAAGCAAACATGGTAGTCATGATTTTCAATCACATATTCTATGCTCTATGTGTCAAAAGCATAGTAGCCCCACTCAAAACTATTACTATTCCAAAGTTGGGATTGCGTGCTGTATTACTTGGATCCCAATTGATTGACATGGTGAAAAATGCAATCTCATTAGACATCCCTATTTTTATGGGGTGTGATTCAATAGCAGCTCTACGTTGGAAAAAGACAGAGCCAAGTCTATTAGAAGTTTTTGTCTCCAATAGAGTCTTCAAAATTCAGTCACACACAAAAATTCAAAATAAGAGATACCTATATTAATACAAAAGAAAACCCTGCAGATCATGCTTCAAGAGGTGTGAAAACAGAAACTCTACTTCCTCTAGTCTATGGTGGACGGGTCCAGGTTTCTTGTGAACCACACGTTCCAATTTTTCTGTTCCCTCATGATTTCTTTCCTATTGATGAATTACCTGAGATAAAAAAAAACAAACTATGGTTATAGAGCATTTTTTCCTATTCAACAACTATTCTTGCCTATTAAAGTTAAGACGAGTAACCGCTTTATATATAAGGTTTTTTAACAATTAAAAACGAAAAAGGAGTAATGAATCTTTGGTTTCTGGTTCTATCAGTGCTCTTGAATTTGAAAATGGGTAATGTAGCTCTACTCCATCTCTCTGCAGTCTGAAGGTTTCAGTGATGAAATTTCAGTTTTAACAAAGAATACCCTATTAAACAGAAAGGACAAACTTTCAGATTTAACAGGGACTAATGCGTGACGGAGGACGCTTGAAAAATACCTATTTATCATATGATGTAAAGCATACCATTTTGTTGGATTCTGAGCATCCTTATACCAAGTTGATTTTCAACCAAACACATAAATACTTTCGACATCCATGTAGGTCCTCAGTAACTTTTAGCCTCTTTGTGTCAATTTTGAGCACCAATATTGGGATTCAATCACTGAACGGTACGGGTCAAGCCGGTATTCAACGGCAGTTTATACCACCATACATGGCAGCTGTGAAGGCTGCAAAGCCAGGGCGCAACCAGCTAGGACATCTCGGGGGGCGACTGCCCCAGGTTATCAGAAGTATTGATTTTTGGTGAGACTGAAATATCACAAGGAATGATCAATAAACTAAGATAAAAAGATTAAATAATGAAATCCAACTTGACTAACGTGCCAAATTTATTCTTTTTTTTTGTCCACTACAGTAATAAAATCAATAAAGATGTCTTTTTCTATAAATAATATATTCCAAGTGATGAGAATTTTTTCTTGGCCTATCGGAATCCGTCACCAATTCAAAATCAACCTCATCATAGAGAATGACCTTTCACACGTAGCTGAAGATGTTATTGCTACTTGAAAAAGCACATAATATGTATAATGATGGAAATATTTCTAACTCAAGTCCATTTTTGGGAGTCTCATATTGTGCTTCCTTTCCTTTGGATTTTCAAGATCAAAACACTCTGCATACTGACTAGTGAAGTCTGTGGCCTTTCATATTCAAGCGCGAAGAATTTGTCAATAGCTGCTGCGACTCGAAAACTTTCTTCACAGGACTATGACTTCAAAAACCCTACCACAGAATCTATAATCATGAAGAAAACATTGACTCAAAGTGACTAATTTTGCTATGGATATGCTCATAACTGTCATCAGAACGCACTGCTTCTAAGGTGTTTATTACGCCTTTTATTACTCCAACCGCTCCTCCCAATGATGCTGATGTTGATTGGAGTGACTGGGATAAAATAATTTAGTATGGTGAAAATCTCTTCTAAGACCAACAAATGGACGAGAAAAGATGCCTGTTTCATATAGGATAGTATACCGATGGTTGTTTCGGCCTGCTGGTTTTGTCTATTCTCAATTTGCTGCTCCAGTAACTGGATAATTGCGGGGTAGACTCTTTTGACTGTCACACAGCTACTAACCGTGATAGCCGTCTGAAAGTTGGGATATCTTTTGTTATCCAATATCTCTGCATCATACTATGCGGTTCCGAAAAATGGACGTTTATAAGGCTTGAGGAGTATTGATAAAGTTTGCAATGGACTGTACGTTTTTGCAAGTGTCAAGAAGTGCCAACTAAACCCTATGTGCCATAAAATGAAGTATGGCAAAACGATTGGTTTTATACGATCTTAGCTTGCGGACCACCAATTTGTCCAAGAATCACAGCTGCGTCATCATCACTAAATGCAATTCGGATAGTATCAAGTCTACGAGCTTCTGATTTATCAATGAATATAATTCCGCAGCAGTTGTTTTTTTGAACAATCGATGGATTTCAGAAATCTCTTTTTCACTTCCAACCGAGACGAATATCTGATACACAGCGACATTTTTTTTTTGGTCTTTGCGGCCTGCGCGTTCCTCGTACACCATGATGGAGGAAATTTCAGACTCAACTTTTGTAGATATCTCGTAAGTGCATGATTTGTTCTGGACGAGGACTGATAACTACGAGGATTACTAGCTAGGAGGGGGTCTTGGCCCCCCTTAGCCCCCCTCTAATTGCACCGGTGTGCAAAGTAGGGCTTCGCGAGACCACAAGACTAGTTTTGGTTTTGGTGACAAGACCAAGACCAAGACCTTCATATCTTCGCAAGATCAAGACCAGGACTTGACGTTCAAGACCAAGTCCAAAACCAAGACCAAGACTCTACCACAACAGTCTCGTCTTGGTCTTGGTCTTGAAAAGAAAAATCGACACATGATTTAATAAAATCCGCAAAAATGTTTCTATCTACTTCAAATAAGTCTTTTAAGTAGATCAATTCTTTAAAAAAATCAGCATTGTTATTTTGCAATTCACAATAGGTATAGACCTGTGATGCCAAATCATCGAATGGAACGAATATCCCTGAATTCATCAAGTGATGTACTAACCTACATGGAAAATAAATATTGTGTAATGGGTTACTGAATATCAAACCAACGCTATGATGAATATACAAATACAGCAAATGCCAAACATCTTTCGATTCTCGTCATAATTGCCTCCAAGCAAGTTATTATGTGATGTGCTGGTGAACAAATTTGGTCACCAGCAAGCTTTATAATAACGAGCTTGGTGGCAACGATGACGTAGACCCAAAGTTGTTTGGCGTTCACTATATAAAGAACATTTTTAGGAGAAATTGTGCCTATTCTCTGAATCAATCATCATCATCATCATCATTCAGCCCTCTGTGTCCACTGCTGAACAAAGGCCTCCCCAATCATTTTCCATTCCAATCTGTTTTGTGCTGTTTGTATCCAGTTGCTGCGGGTCCTTTCAATATCGTCCGACCAACGCGTAGGCGGTCTTCCTCTACTTCGCTTGTCCGTTCTAGGTCTCCACTCAAGAAGCCTCTTTTCCCATCGATCATCCCGCATCCGTGCAACGTGGCCAGCCCAGTTCCACTTAAGCTTTGCAATAGCTCCAACGACATCGCTGACACCGGTTCTTCCGCGCAAATCCTCGTTTCTTATGTGGTCCTTCAAGGTCACACCAAGCATGGATCTCTCCATCTTCCTCTGTGTAACTCTAAGTTTCTTAGCTGTTGCTGTTGTTAGTGTTAGGGTTTCTGAGCCATATGCCATCACTGGTAGGACGCACTGATCGAAAACCCTTCTTTTTAGATTGACGGGAATATCACTCTTGAAAACGTCATTAAGTCTTCCGAAAGCTGCCCATGAGAGAGTTAGCCTTCTCTTTAGTTCACATGTCTGGTTATCCCTTGAGATGCTGACTTCATGGCCAAGGTACACATATCTATCTACCATTTGAATTTCAGCTCCACCAATCTTCAAGCCACAGCTGGGAACAAGGTTTGTCATGAATTTTGTTTTTGCCATATTGATATTAAGACCGACTTTTCCACACACCTCTTGCAGGTCCTGCAACATTTGTCGCATTTCTTCTAGATTGTCCGAGAATAGCAATATGTCATCTGCAAAACGTAAGTTGTTTAGGTTCTTGCCATCTATGTTCAAACCTCTCTGACTCCAGTCCAACTGTTTGAATGCACTCTCCATGACTGTAATAAACAGCTTTGGTGACATCGTGTCGCCTTGCCGAACACCACGTTCGATAGTTATGAGGTTGGTATTTTCATGTAGTTTGACAGTCATTGTTGCATTTTTGTAGATATTGTGGATGAGTTTGGTATATCGGTAGTCGACTCTACATTCCTGAAGTGCCTTCCACAATGCATTTAGCTCTATTGTATCGAAGGCTTTGTGGAAGTCCACTAAAGCTCTGTTGTATTCGATTGTTTTTTCTATAAGTGTTTTGACGCTTTGAAGGTGGTCACTCGTTCCAAATCCACGACGAAAGCCTGCCTGTTCCACAGGTTGGTAGAAATCCAATTTATTTTCCAGTCGGGGGGTTATAATTCCAGTAAACAGTTTATAAAGGTGACTTAAAAGGCTTATTGGTCGGTAGTTCTCTAGTTCTGCTATATCTCCTTTTTTGTGAAGCAGGACTACAATGGAATTATGCCAATTTTTTGGGACTTTACCGTTGAATAGACAGAGATTAAAAAGCTCTTATATTTTAAGCAGTAGATGTTGGCCTCCTATTTTTATTGCGTCTGTAACTATGTTGTCTTCCCCTGGCGCTTTATTATTTTTTGTGTTTTTTAATGCTAACTCCATTTCCTCTATGGTAATATCAGGAAGCTCTTCGGAGCCTTGGTTGACAATGCCCCCTTTTGATGTCAAAATTTCGGGTTCAGGATTTTCTTCGTCACTATATCATCATACTGGCTTTTGTAGAGGAGTTTATAGAATTCCTCCACTATATTCAATATTTCGTTTCTTTTTCGTAAGTTCTCCATCTTTGTTTCTCATTTTGCATATTTCTTTCCTTCCATTCGCAAGTTTTCTCTGGAGTACTTTCATGCTTTTGTTATTCTCTATGGTTCGTTCGATTTCGCTCACCTTGTATCTCCTTGTATCTCTTCCTATTGCTTTGGAGATTTGTCTGTTTATTTCCCTTCGCTCTTCCTCTGTGGTTGCTTCTTCACTTCTTTTGTTTTTTTTTTCTCGCATTAGTTCTTTAGTTTCTTCGCTTATCCTTTCGTCCTTTTTAGTTACTGAGGAATGTTTTTCTTGGCTTGTTGTCAGGGCCTTCACTAAGGTGTTTATCTTTTCCTCTTCATTCACGTTTATATGTATTTCAGGTTCTTTTAATAGGTCGTAGATGCATTGTTGGAATTTATGAGTATCAAGCGGCGGATGAGAAGGTTTTTTATTTGACGTCTTGACCATTTTGTGTCGCTCCTTTTTTAAATTGAGGCGGACTTTTGCTCTTACCATACGGTGGTCACTGCCAGTGGTGAATTTATTTAGTACTGATACATCTTTGATGATATGTTCATTATCAGTTATTATAAAGTCGATCTCATTTTTAGTCAGACCGTTTGGGCTTTTCCAAGTCCACCTCCGTTTGGGTTTTTTGCGGAAAAAACTGTTCATAAGGAATAGGTTTTTTTGTAGCAAAAACCCCAGAAGTGTCTTGCCGCGATCGTTTCTGCCCTCCGTACCAAACCACCCAAGCGAGGTCTCGGAAACATCAGCCTTCAGACCCACTTTAGCATTAAAGTCACCACACAGAATTGTGAAATGAGTTTTCCGGTCCTCCCAGGCTAGGCTCACATCCTCATAAAAAATATCTATTTCCTCGTCGGTGTGGGTACTAGTTGGTGCATATGCTTGGATGATTTTTAGACTATATCTTCTATTTAATCTAATAATTACATAAATGACTCTTGTTGATATTTTCTTAAATGACTCGATGTAGGGATCGTGACGTTTGTGGATAAGAAATCCAGTGCCGCTGATGGAACCGTCTTTCTCTCCTGCGTAGTAAAAGGTATGTCCTGACTTTAACTTCAATAGCTGTTCTCCGTTCCGCCTGACTTCACAGAGACCGACGATGTCCCATTTAACACACCCCAGCTCTTCCTCCAGTTCGACCAAACGTTCCTCCGAAAGCAAGGATCGCGCATTGTATGTTCCAATATACAGCATCTGATACTCTGAAGTCTTTTTCGATGTTGCCAATTTTATGTCCCCCCCAGAATCCGTGGGACAGACTGATTTGCTATCAGTGCGAGATTTTGAGCGCGTTACTCTACTCGCCTGGGGTACTGTAGTTTTATTCATTGGCATATTTCATAGGGGTATTTGGGCATAAAAACACCACGCTGGCCAGACGGCTTGGTGAGTTTTGAATATCAGCCGCCCACTGTGGGTCAGACGCTGTTTGTAGCCGCCCAATCTGGGTCAGATGCCGCAATGCTAGTTTTGGTCCGCCCCGGCTATTTGATTTCACCGGTATCACCCATATCTGGGAGGCGTTCCCCTATCCGCCACCTGGGGAGGCGCCCGATGGGGGACCAGCAACCCCTCACGGGCTGAATCAATAGACTGTGCTAAAATCGGTTGTTTGGAAGACATGGCAGCGCCGTCAAGTCACAAAAATCCCGCATATCACACAAACAACTCGAAATCTACTCACTGTAAATAGGCGAATAAAATGCAAAATGAGCTATGTGACGCATTTTGGAAACCTTTGTTTGACATGTATGCTCAGATAGGTTTGTTCTTATGGTTGATATACATTCACCATGGAGAAAAACGCTCTAGAAATGCGAAAGACTTGTTGAAATCGTACCGTCATCCCAGGTAATAATAAAATACCTCCCGCATTTTCAAGACGTGTTTTTCATCATGCATTGACAATGGTTTTGCATATTTCAATGCCTATTAGGCCAAACTATTCGGGCTGTACATTACAAATTCATTTTTTTCTCCGGTTCAGAATTGCGATTATAAAAAAATGCACTGAGTGACGTTTTATGGAAAACATCTATTCTAGGATTGTTATGCTATACATGGCGGCTCTGAAAGTTCCCTGCCTTCTAACTTTTGAACCGTTTGATATAACATGCGGTCGAAATTTGGACAAACCGTGAGTTCTGCATTGGACATAGTAGTGACAGTTCAAAATGCCAAAATGACAGCTGGGTACCATTTTGAATAAAAAAATCAAATGGAAAAAGGAGTCTAGTGATAACTTGTTTTGAAGGCCATTTGACCCTGATTATAACTGCCGAGTTTCAAGCCTCTGCTATCATTCCTGTTGATATATGAGCTATTACTCAATCTTTTTGACGAGGATTTTTTTCACACCCTTTTTTTTGTGAAATTTATCCCCATCAAAAATATTGAGTGATAGCTCATTTTGAAGATCTTCTGTATCTTAATCATATCCTCTTTATCTGGAGAAGTCAACTTTTACGAGTAAGTATTAAAAATTAAGTGACTAGAATGAAAAAAAAAAATGACACGCTGTCAAATCAACAGAAATGATACCAGAGGCTTTAAATTCCGCAGTTGTAATCAGGGTCAAAAGGCCTTCAAAATAGGGTATCACTCGACCTCCCTTTCCATTTGATTTTTCATTCAAAATAGCGCACAGCTGTCATTTTGACATTTTTAGCTGTCACAACTATGTCAAAATATGCAGAACGTCCTCAAATATAGTGTGTTCAAATTTCGCTCGCATATATCAAACGGTTCAAGAGTTAGAAGGGGTGGGAACAGTAGAGTGCGTTTTTTTTTAAGACGGAACATAGAGATTCCCATGTTAAATTTTCAATCCCATGTTAGCAGTAGTTCTATTCAAATTACACAGCTGAAACTTGCCATGGATAAACTTTGGTGCTTAGAGATTATGTTATTTCATCAATCAGCACAGAATAACTTGAAAAAAAGATTAAAAAAATGGTTTTGTTGATTGAATCAAATCAAATCAAATATACGTTTATATAGCAGAAGCTATATAAAAAGTACAAATTTGTAAATAATAAATACGTAATGATAATAAAAATAATGAAAATAAATAGATGAAAAACAACATTATATAACATGAGTGTACAAATATAAAATATAAATGGGACACCAGTAGGTTACATTTTCGTTACCTACATGTATTCTAAGCAGTCTTTTAAATGAATCAAGCGTAACACAGTCTTTAATGTTCTGAGGTAGATCAATAAATTGTTGTAGACCCTTATATAAAACTAAATTCAACATCTGAGTGGTATAACATTTGCTCAACAACACAAAATCAAAAGTAATTCTTTTTCACATGCCTTGTATAAGCCAGCGTCCACCAATAACTTCATTGTCAGATCTTAATTACAGTTATTTCTGATCACATTATACAATATTAAAAAACAAACAGTACTTTTTGGATGAACTGTTCAAAGTGTCCCCCTCGTTGTCCCCTATTCACGGTCAAGCAATATCCTGAACGGTAATAGAAACTAAAATTAAATTGTTTGGTTAAAAAATTTGACAATGAAGTTAGACACGTCGGAAAATTGGTTGTCACCGTTCTATACAATGCATGTAAAAAGTATCACTTTCTTATAAATGAAAGCATGTTGTAAGTATTTTCCCAAGTTACTCTGGCGTAATGGATGGACTAACATAATCTCTGAGCACCAAAGTTTATCCACGGCAAGTTTCAGCTGTGTACTTTTGATAGAATACTGCTAATTGGGATTGAAAATTAACATGGGAATCCCTATGTTACGCCTTAGGCCAAATGCACATAGAAGTGGCGAAAAGCGGCGGTGCGGTGCAGGCATGGCGAGGGGCGCAACATTATCACACTTCCTCTATGTAAACTTATTGAGCAAGGTCCACTAATGTGGCGTGGCTGGCGCGGGCTGTCGCTTAAGCGCCTTTGCCGCGCTGCTTCTGCACTTCTTGAGTGGTTTTGAGGAAGCGTATTTCACGTCGCGCTACTTGTTTTGTACCGGTTGTAGTTGTTGTTTAGTGACTCGTCGTAAAATGCGTCCCTGAAAATAAAATAAAACAACAAGATCTAAAATATCCTCGTCACTATCTTCTTCCGTGTACATTTTGGATTCCACACGAACAACGGAGCAACTAAATCAAAGTAGACTTCGCCATTTACGCACCGCACCTTTGCCTTTTCGTGCCTCGTGTTGTGGAATTCTCGTCGGTGGTGCGCCGGTGCGCCTCGTCTCTCAAGCGCCTGCACAGCACCGCCGCCTTTCGCCACTTCTATGTGCATTGGGCCTTAAAAAAACGCACTGTATATAGTTATGTGTGGTTTAAAAATTCGGTATATAGTTAGGTATATAGCCAGTCTTGGTCTTGCGAAGCCCTAGATTGCAAAGCATCATTTAAAAAGAGCTCTCAATAGCAAAAATGTCTCTTTTGAACAATTTGACACATTGACTATTCAGATTGGGTGTATGATAAATTCAAGACCTTTATTAATTGCAGTGTCAAATGATCCGAACCATCCACTACTCATTAATCCTCATTTCATCGTTGGCTGTTCTTCTAACTTTATCCCTGAATTAAACTCTGTGATAAATCTTGGATATCTGTTTTAAGGGATGCCGAATCTAGAGGCAGCAAATGTGGTTTATAAGAATTAGGTTCTAGAAACTGATAAACTTGGCCTTGGATTTTATTTGAACAAGGTAATTTCTGCTGATGTGGTTTAAACGGAAGAGTCCATGGAATAAAGGGACATCAGGTCTGTTCGTAGAACAATCACAAATCAGTCAGCGTGTCGTCGATTGGTCAATGTCAGTAAGAAGTAGTTTGCAAACTGCAAATGCCGAATGCTGATGAGCTTTGACCGGTTTGTGATTTTTTGTCGAATAGACCTACCATTGTTTTACGGTTATCCGATGTTAAACGAAAGGGTTGGTGCAGAAGCGTAATGAATGTCGAGAGCTACATCGATGTGAGTACGGACCTTGTACATATGTACCTTTCCGTTTACCATCGGATAACCGTAAAACAATGAATCTTTATTCCATGGAAGAGAGGTACAGCTCGAATGAGATTCCCCAAATCTATTCGCGTTCAATGATTTGCGAGCCAATACATGACAGTGGTTGTCCAGAACAGCCGCTGCACATATACCCAGATCTTGATTTTGTGCCAAGAGTTGAATTGATATGAGTGCTGCCATGTTGCCCTACTGATGAGTTCAAATTCGGTACGAAACAGGTATAAGTAGGCACTCATCACATGGATGTTACTCTCAACATTTATTACGGTTCTGTACCAACTCTTCCGTTCAACATCGGATAACCGTGAAGCAATGTCTCTTCAAGATGTCGTTTGTCAAGGTCAACAATAATTATAAAAAAAATCGCCAAATCGCACGATTAATAGCTTTTTTTCATGTTGACCCAAAAGCAACTTGGAAGAAGGACATTCTTGAAATAAAACTACCAAAAGAAAAGAGAAGCTTTCAACTATTTGTTCGACATAGCAAGTTAAAAATTGTCACTAACAAATCAGTGGTGCATTTTTTTATCAACCAAGGAATTAACAAAATATAATCAAATTTGGTTATATCATCAGTCAAATATTGATACAGTTCCAGCAATATGTGCAAGCAAATTGATGATGTGAAGAATTTAAATAAGAAGTATGTTTTGAATGAGGACGAAATAAAAAAAAATATTATTGATGTTTATAGGTTCCTGGAAGAGATATTGTGCATAATCTAAAAATGTGTTTGAGCATTCAGAGATCCAGATTTTTTTATATAACACTCCTAAAAGTGGCCATTATTTCCTTGTTTCTCGCTGAGTTCGTAACAATCTTCTGGAATCATAGCTACCTAGGTATATCATTATATTGACTCGTGCTATAATCTATTATCCACATGAAGATTGAAGTCAAGGACTCTGGAATACATGCCAAATTTTATGATTCTTTGAAGCACATATTTTTGGCAACTAGCTATTGACTCAAGTTTTCTAGAAATTAAACAAAGTCTTGATTAACAGAATGGATTAATGTATACAGGGCTTTTCACTTAAAACTCCCCACGTCAATATCTCGGAAACGAATAGGAATATTTCATTTCTGTAAAAAGTAGTCAATGTATGGGGTCGAGTAGTTATTTTTCACAGTTAAAAAAATTCGACGCCTACCAAGAGTAAAGCGTCGCGACGCATCGAAAATATTAATCGATTGCAGGGACTTTGAAATTACGCGCATGCTAAAGTACATGTTATTTATAAACTTTTTTGTTATTCAGTCGAGCTCATTTATTCTACACAGTTTTGAGATATACAGTGTGTCCAAGATAAGGATGTCTATCATGGGGATCTTGAAAACCGTGAAAGATACAAGGTCGGTTAAATGGAGGCAAAGTTGCGTATTTTGATGCTTAACAAAATGCCGTTTTAAAAGCCAAGAAATTCCGACCAAGTCCGAAATTATCCGAAAAAAACCTAAATTTTTCAAAATTGTTTTCATTTTTTTTTACCACATTTGAAGAGATATTTTGAAATGAATGGAACTTCCTCATTGCCACTTTTTGCCCTTTACAAGATACCCTTATTAAATTGAAGAACTGACGTTTCGTCTATGAGCAGCCATCATCAACTTTGTTTTTTTAAATACGGTCCTGGATTTTTTATGACGGATTTTGAGGGCCTCTTATGTTCCTAAATCAACAATGTATCGCAATTATCCAAAAAAATTATGTTGATGGATTTTTCCATAAGAAATCATGTGTTAGAGAGAGACAAAAAATACATTTTTAATAGGATTAAAAACAACCACCTCTTTTTTGATTAGTGCGATATCTCGTTGGTTTAGGAACATGAGAGGCTCTTAAAATCCGTAATAAAAAATCCAGGACCGTATTTAAAAAAACAAAGTTGATGATGGCTGCTCATAGACGAAACGTCAGTTCTTCAATTTAATAAGGGTATCTTGTAAAGGGCAAAAAGTGGCAATGAAGAAGTTCCATTCATTTCAAAATATCTCTTCAAATGTGGTAAAAAAAAATGAAAACAATTTTGAAAAATTTAGGTTTTTTTCGGATAATTTCGGACTTAGTCGGAATTTCTTGGCTTCCAAAACGGCATTTTGTTAAGCATCAAAATACGCAACTTTGCCTCCATTTAACCGACCTTGTATCTCTCACGGTTTTCAAGATCCCCATGATAGACATCCTTATCTTGGACACACTGTATATCTCAAAACTGTGTAGAATAAATGAGTTCGACTGAATAACAAAAAAGTTTATAAATAACATGTACTTTAGCATGCGCGTAATTTCAAAGTCCCTGCAATCGATTAATATTTTCGATGCGTCGCGACGCTTTACTCTTGGTAGGCGTCGAATTTTTTTAACTGTGAAAAATAACTACTCGACCCCATACATTGACTACTCTTTACAGAAATGAAATATTCCTATTCGTTTCCGAGATATTGACGTGGGGAGTTTTAAGTGAAAAGCCCTGTATAGGGATAGGCAGAATACAAGAATAGAACGACACATCATTGCGACCCACACCAGGTAGGCGAAGAACGTAAATAAATTCACAGGCCACCAAGCTGTATTAGTTTACTGTGAATAAATCCTTGGCACTAGTGGGAAGCATAGGCTTTTAATTTTCATTTTCAGTTCGTTCTGTACTGTTATGGCTGACGAACGAATGTGTCTGTGTCTGTGAACTCCGTGGTATCGATCGACTGTTGCCATGTAAACTTTCTAAACTGAATGGAACACTGACACTGAACAGCTGTTGATGTTTACAAATCGGATGTAGTTTGTGAGTTTGCTATCATAACAAAATATTTATGTGCTATGAACACCATAACGTAATCTGTTCACAATTTTCTTCTTTGAAAATGCTTTTATGTGTGAGTAAAGCGGTGTGGTTGAGTATTATTGCTCATCTGGACACAGCTTATTAAACAGCATTTGGGCATGTGCATATTAAATGAAAAAAAAAAACGATTCAAGTGAGAAAAACTGATCTTTTTATTTTTTCAAAGTTGTAACCCTGGTTGAAGATAATACAGCTCTATACAATAATAAGCATGTACCTATTGTAGGATCGAGTGTTACAAAAAATCGCTTTTTATCCCAGCTTTTTATTTTTGACTTACCATTAACATTTATTGCTTTTGAACAATATTTGTGAGAGGATTATCATCATTCAGATATGAACATGAAACCCTATGTATTTGTCAGTATTCTACTTATATAATTTTTGTTGGTGAAACTGACACTTCAATAATATTTGTAAGAAAACACTCAAAATAATTCACAAAACAATCTATTCTCCACGAATCGACAAACGTGACATTCAATACGGAGGACAGTAAGCAAGTGTCTTCTAAAATGCTAAAAATCCCTTTTCCCCTCACATTGAAAATATTTTTGTTGTTGGTTCCCACGTCATAAATCTAACTCCAAACCTCTGATAACTATTCCATTAGCCTAAGTACTCAAGGTATTCCAATTATATCACATCTTAAATTTAACAAACAAACAGAAAAGTGCTTATGCCATAAATCCTTTGAGCACCCAAACAATATCTACAATAAATCCTTTTTGAATACACTCTAATAATGGACATTGATTAACAACTGGTCTGTGTGTCTGGGCTTCTGGGATCGATTATGAATTCGCAGAACTTCTTACATATTTATTATAAATAGGTACCTGGAGAATTCTCACTCATATTGATGAACTACACATACAAATGAATCAATCAATAGAAACCTCTTGAACTATTTTCAAGTTCCCTGTGAAAAAAAACCTCTATCATGCAAAAAAACAATCTGCAGACAATTATTATTTTTATACAAAATTTTGCCTGGTGAAAAAACAATTTTTTTAAATTTTATCTAGGCTCAGGATTTTTTCTTAGTTATTATAGAATCTTCAGAAAAATCATGAAACTTTCATTTGAACAAGTTTTCTGTATACTGTATCTATGAAACTAGAGTTTCTGAAGGGGGTGGTAAGTTATATGGAAAAACCCTGTACTATCAAAACAATTTATTTCTTAAAATCTTAACAGTATTTCTCAAACATAACTCTGAGCGCTGAATTTGTATGTAGGGGGCGGGGCGGTGAAAAATCTGAAATTCAAGGGTTGAGAAATGTTATCCTAATAATATTAATAGGTATGTAGAGGCAAAATAGAATTTCTCGACGGCTTTTCTATTTAATCATACCTTAGGTCTATTCGTAGAACATTCACAAACCAGTCAGCGTTTAATCGATTGGTCAATGTCAGTCAGAAAATAGTTTGCAAACTGCAATAACAAAAAATGTTGATTAGCTCTGAGCTCTGACAGGTTTGTGATTGTTCTACGAACCGATCTATTATGGAATGATCATATCAAACACGAAAAGTTGAATCTTGAGCAGCAAAATATAGGTATTGTGTAGTTTTGTGGTCATGAAGAAGACCATTGAACAATCGCCATATTAAAGCTATAGTTGCATGCATTTCTCAGTTGATTGAGTCGTTGATCGTGCATTTCTCCAGCGCTTCCCAGCTCTCTGAAAAACTGTGAAGTTGTAGGAAAAATATTTTTACAAATTTTTCCAATGGATAATTTCCAGACATTTTCAAATGACTTTTTTTTATTTATACAGGGTGTCTGAAAATCCTGCGCACTTTAACATGGTGAATAGAGTAGGGTAAGATAATCACATTTTGTAAATGAACATGTGTCCGCGAACGTCTCGTTGAAAAAAAGAATAAGAATAATGATTTCAATTTTTTGTCCCCTGCTTTTTCACTCTCTTGCTCTCTCTATACTCACCTTTGTGTTTATACAGGGTGCCACAGATTCGAGTGCAAGCATGGGGATCTCAGTTATTATAAGAGATAAAGGGTCGGTTGAATGGATGCAGAGTTTTGCACTTTTATGCTCAATAAAATGCCATTTTGAAATTTGAAAAATTCCGACTAATCCGAAGATATTTGGAAAAAAAACAAATTTTCGAAAAAACGGTTTCATTATTTCCTGCGTTTGTTTGAGAAGACAATTTAAAATAAATTACACCTTGTCATTGCCACTTTTTTTTCCTGTACAAGATGGTGGTATCAAATTGAAAATCTGACGTTTCGTCTCCGAGCTGCCATCATCAACTTTATTTTTTTTAAAGCGGACCTGGATTTTTCATTTTATTTTTAGTTATCTTTTGAAGTCGTTGACAATTGAGGTGATTAGATGAGGGTGTAGAGTAATGGGTTGGCCTTGATAACCTCGATATTTTCAATTATTATTCACTTATTATTGTTTTATATTTTGTTAAAATGGCAATATTCTTAAACACTTCTGCAGACATTGATTTAGTTTTTTATATTTGGGTAATTTTTTCACTGGGTTTCACAGTACAGATATATTTAAGACGTACTTGGTACTGGGCTATCCGAGAGTAACGAAGTGGAAGGGTGGAGCCAGTTTCGCGCGTTTTCGAAAGTTGTCCAACTGTTTATTATTAGTAAACTTTGACTTTACTATACTACTCTTCGAGTATTTTTATAGAAGACTAGTTGACCCGGCAAACTTCGTACTGGCCTGATAAACAATACTTAATGTTGTGTTGAATGAATCTGTTTCACAATTCTACTTTTTTTTATTTTTTCTATATTTAATTTAAATAATTATAATGTTATTTATTCTAGCTGTTGTGTGGGTATAGAAGTCATTATAATAATATTATGGAAGTAGTAAAATGCTGACTCGCAAAATTCATCTTAGAGGCTTGCGGCAAAATATCTCTGGAAAGTATTTCAAAGTTTCTGAAATGGTCGCTAGGGGGCGTAACAACCAATACCAAGTAGAAAAATAGGATTTTTATAGAATTTTGCCCAATGAAAATATATCCAAAACCAAACAATCATTTTGTAGTGCAGATTATGCTCTTTCATATGAGCTCAAGTTTGTTTAGATCGGTCAAGCGAAACGGGAGAAATCTCCGTTTGTTTAAAAAGATAATTGAACTTCCCCCACCTCTTTATCTTGATAGATAGAAACAAAAGTTTCAGACAAAAAGTGTGGGTGAAGAGTCAGAAAATATGAAAATAATATCATCGTTAAATTTTCATTGGGAAAAATTCTATAAAAATCCTATTTTTCTTCGTGGTGTTGGTTGTTACGCTCCCTAGCGACAATTTCATAAACTTAAAAATATTTTCCAGGTATTTATCTTGACCGTTTTGGCGATAATTTTCTTTGCCTCAAGCCTCCACGACGAATAGGTAGTTGTCCAGTAATGTCCAGATACAGTACGCATCGCATTGTTATTAAAGTTGATGCATATTTCTTCTATAATTTAGATATTATCTTATTTTAGGTTCTTGATCTCACGTAGTTAAATACAAAAATGAAGGTCATGGTACATTTTTTATAAAAATACTATCTCTGATCAAATCATTCGAAATTTTGCTTTTTACTGTTCCAGAAGGTCGTGGTATTTTTTTACGCTTTTTTGATCGCATTTCCTGATTTCTTCAAGCATTCTATACAACAATTATTTGCCAAATGGCCAAACCCATTATAGCCCAGTAAAGATCTCGTCGGCTTATAGGGGTTGGCAAAAAAAATCCAAACAGAATGTTATTTTCAGGGATGCTTGTGGATGCATCCTGAGCATCCAACCAAAAAATCTGACTCGAAGTCCTGGAACGTTTTGGGATCATAAACTGAAGAACTGAAGTTATAGAGGATCAAAAACTGAAGTGCTTTGACAGCTTTAACACTTGATGAATAACAGCGCATCAAAAAATTCTTTTGCAACAAAAACATTTTCTTAGGGATCATGCAAAAACTTATGAAGACAAGTTGCTCAGCCTCTGCTTTTCTAGAACTTTCATCCAGGATTTTTTTTGCAAAAAAATGTTTTTAAAACCACTCTTTGTCAGCTTATTTCTGTCATTTGCTGCGCTATAATTCGTTTAGTATTAGAGCTATCACAAAATATTTTGAGGCAAAGTTGTTCAGTTCTTAGTCCTCTATAACTTTTATCCAGGTCATTTTGCTCTAAAATAATGTTTGGGAAACTACCTCTTCAGCGCAAAACGTACAAGGACTAAGAGTCAGGTTTTTTGGTTGGATGCTCAGAAGGCAGTCCACAAGCACTCCTGAAAATATCATTCTGTTTGGAATTATTTTTCTGAAAAACCGACATCTTTACTGGGTTATTAGTTTCAGAAATAGTTTGCATTTGATGGTAAGTAGAAAGTCCCGAAACAGTGAATGTGATTTCGGAAATTGTGCACAACACAAAAGACTATAAAAGTTGCAGGTCTTGAGAAAATCTATCAAACTAGGAGTGACCCAAAAAGTCGTGGTGACCACCAACCGAAGATTAAATTGGAAATAGAAATATCCCAACATTGTCGAAGAAGCTTTAATGGAAATTTTCTATTTATGAAATGAATTTCCTGTCTATTTGCTTATGGTTTCATAGCCCAAGTATTGTACGGATCTTTTTTTTTTTTTTTGATTATGGAGGTAAAAAATCCGCTCGGACTCCCGCTTCAGACAAAAGACGGGGAGTGTGGGACTAGTCCGTTCTGGAATTACCCACTAAACAACACCACCTTTGTCTTTGGAACCATGTCCTAAGGGTTCCAGCACAGTTACGGGCAAAGCCTGTGTAACCGTTTTTGATCTAGTCAAGTTGACAATATCCCCGTGCTGTAGCATGGGATGTTCCTATTTCTCATGAAGTCCTTAGTAATAGCATTATGTCATCACATATGGTTAGGGTTTATAAAGATGGTCTAGGCCAGGTCCAGGGTCCAGGCCAGGTCCAGGGAGGGGCTGCATCTGCATGGCAGAGGAGGTCCATCCTGATGTACGGATCATTTGAAGAAAGACATTTTTCCAGACTATTTGTTTCTATCACTATTTTCTATTGAGTTACGGAGTTCCTGTCCTGATCTGCGTGCATGCATGCGCAATCCGAAAAAGACAACACTATTTTCTATTATAATACTCTCATAATACTTTAGCATTTTGCATTTGTATTTGCTTTGTCCATAAAATTTATTTAAATTTTTCTGTGGCAATAAAGCATATTTGAAAAAAAAAAATAATATTTCTTCGATACGATAACAAACATAAAATTTCACGCGACTGGCACAGACAATTCTGGCATACCGTGTGTCATATTCGCCAATTATTTGAGAACTCCAATAATTATAATTGTCGATTTAGTTGAGGTTCTGTTTGATTGTTATAGAAATAATCACTGATAGATCGATCATTTCATTTTTTCATTGTTCTGGAAATGATCACAGATTGTTTACCAGGCATTCATAGTCACTATTTCTGATCTCCAATGAGACATTGCTGCTGGGCAACAGTGATCGATTCGTGAATTGCGATCGTGAGTTCAATTAATTTGTTTTTTACTAGTTTGAGGAGTATATTGCTTCTACAATATAGTATGGTATCATCACTTCAATATCTTTTAAAAAAAAAAAACTACATAATGAAAAACGACAAATAAGATGAAACTACACTCTATCCACAACCAAAATAATGAAACAAACTACACGTGATTAGACATAGAGAAACGATTGAGCTAATCACATGTGTTGGTGACCTTTCAATCGTTTCCCTTTCTTTAAACATATGTAGTTTGTTCACGTTGGTAACTTTTGGTTGTGAAAAGAGTGTAGATTTTTTTCAAGATTATTACATACTTTGTCATCAAAACCTAATTAAAATGCACGTATTGATTATCTTGTTAACATCCTGTTGGGTTCAGATGGTGGGTACAAAAATAAATTATAGTTTAAAAAACTAGAAAACACGCTTTTCAACTAGAAAGTAAAAAATAATTTTTAATTTAAGAATAAAATGATTAACGAGAAAGTTTATGTCATTGTGACAAAAGCGTGGGGTGCTTTGATAACAATGATTGTTATAATTGTGTACTAATTTATATTTCAAAATGCAGAGTTAGTGTATAAATGTGTTACATAGTACCCATCGCTTTTATCACAATGACATCAATTTTCTCGTTAATCATTTTATTCTTAAATTAGAGATTATTTTTTCCAAGACTGTCAAGTAATATCACTATTGTGCTATTGTGCAATCGATATAGATTCGTGAATATGTATAGTACACTATCCTTAACCCGCGACGCCGCCCGCGTTTCAGCAGAATATATTGTATAGTATTTAGTATCATGTGTTAGGTGAAATACAAAAAGTAACATAATATAGTGGGTAAATATATATATATATTTTATAAACATGACGATTTTTTTTTATTTCAAATTCATTTTTTGTATGTTCTATTCATTTTTCCTCCCGCTGGCCGTATACCCCATAAAACCTACATAATAACAACACAGTTTTTTTTTATTTTTTTCAATTCACATATGTATTTTTTATATTATTTAATGATTTTTTCTAAACCATCTTTGGGTAGAGGCTAATAACTGTGCAAATTTTCAGATAATTCTGTACTACGGTTCAAAAGCCTCAGGGATAAAAACACACAGACCTTCACATTTATACAGGGTGTCCCTGAAATGGCTGTACAACGCTTAACCACAAATTCCTTAACCAAAAATAAGGTGATCTAGGCAAACTCACCTATGTCCAAAATTGTTTCGTTAAGTCTACAGAGGGCGTTAAAGATTCAAAAAATTTTGGTTTTCTCTACATTTTTCAAAAACGTGAAAATCAATTTTGATAATTTTTGGTACCCAGTCTTGGACTATGAAATTACGTTTTAAATCAATAATGAAATATACCTAATTGAAAATATTTTTTTCTGGCACAACCAATAAGAAACATTGAACATCAAGATGCTTGACAACGGCATTTTCGATGCCCCCTATGTTTATTTTTAAATATTAGATACAACATTGCATAGATTACTTCAAGGGAAAATATTTTGAAAATGGTCACTCCTATCGACTTTTACATGGTGTACCTTTTTTACGTAAAAATGTCGGAAAAATCAATTTTTTGATTACCAAAAAATTTTCGAGTGCGCACAAAAAAGCTAAAACAATTTGAATGAGTGGAAAGATGAGTAAGTGGCGCCGACTACATGTAAGACCCATACCAAGGCCAGATATGAATTTTGCATGTTAAGCAACCCCCATATACGAAATTTCATCAAAATAACATGATTATTTTGAAAGTTATTCGAAAAAATCAAAAATTAAAATTCAACTTTGGCAACCTGTATTTCTGTTAATATCAACATTCGGATTTGACAAGTTGAGGTCTATCCCAATATTTTGTGTGAGGAATCTACTGTTACCGTATGTCCCATTACTTCTGGTCCACCCTGTATAAGAAGATTGTAGAACTGAACGGAAATAAAATCATTTTCCACTAGATGCTAGGCAACGAGTGGGCAATGAGCATGAACTGGCACATGAACCGGCACCTCCACCAAAAGAAAAATCATGAATCGATATTAATAAAACAATAGTGATATTAGTTAACAATCGTAGAAAAAGAATAATGTGTAACTCGCATGGAATGACCATGCTTCATGTACAATATACTATTTCAGTTTTTTAGTTCAAAAGCGTGTTTTTTAGTTTTTTAAACTATAATTTATTTTCTACTTTTTAGTTCGAAAGCGTATTGTTTGGTTATTTTTTTAACTATAATTCATTTTTAATATCAAAATAGATATTGATAATGAATGTTGCTATCAATCATCATCACAGTAATGAATGGGTAGTCCGAATCCCCTACAATCCGATATACTCTATAATCCGAATTGCGTAAAATGATTCAACTTGGCAATGTTGCCTATCACTCCTATCAGATGGCTGCGGCCGCTTTAAGAATAACCGTCACGTCCGTAATATATCCTTTATCTATGATCCCTTCAGACAAATGTCGAAAACTCAACAAAACTTCGATTTTATATCAATATCATGTTCTCTACTTTCATTTTTCATTAAAATTCTTGTATTGTCATCGGTCCTTAATATGTGTGCAAAGTTTCGAATTAATCTGTGCATTTGAAGTGGGTAAAAATCGCGTTCGAAGATTCCGTTACAAATCAACCAACCCACAAACTTTGTGAGTTCGAGTCAATGATCTATCGAGTTTACGCTCTAAACACTCCGAGCACAAAAAATTGTGTACGCTTGAATGGGCAATGTTAGTGCTCGGAGTGTTTGGAGCGTTAACTCGAACGCACCTCTTACATATATGTGAAGCTAATATAAAGCGTGTTTCGTCACGTCTGGTCTCATGGATTTTGCATATTGAAAAAAAAAACAATTAAACTCTGAATCTCTGGACATTTCATCAAAACTAGTTAATGCAACGATCATCTGATCATAGAATCAATTTTAGAGAAATTAACGAACATGATTAAAGGTTAAGTCAATTAAATGAGGAGAAAGTTCAACCAAATGTTTTGATAATCAAATATGATTGGAGGAGCTTCTAATTGAACGCCTAATAGCTTAAAACCATTTACAAAAACATTATGTTCTTTGAAATGCGGTTTTTTGATTCACCATTATTTCAGCTAGACATAAATGAGTTGCTTCAGAAGACTTCAAGCTCCCTAGGAATGTCTACTAAATTTCGTGACATGGCTACCTATATACAAATTGTTTGTTCATAGCCTGCATAATTTCTTGTCTGAAAATGTTAGCAATAAATAATTATCAAGTCTTATACTACGGTTCTAGACAAAAGATGAACACTTGAAAGTGAGTTTTATGAGTGTATGTACTTTACTAAACATGAGTGTAGTGTCTTGAACCATTGAAGATTCACTGGATGAGATTTCCGTTTACTGTCATGTTCAGTTTGCATTTTTCGCGTAGTTCCCATTCTTTCATGATCAAAATAAGTTTGTGAAATACTATTTCCAGTTTCCAAATCTTATTTGGAGATCATCCACGGAGCATCCAGAACTCTTTATAAAAAGCGAAATAAAAAGTCGAGTAACAATTTTATTATTATTGTGCAAAAACCTTTCGATAATAGACTTACAATGACAAGACACGTTTACTTTCTGGCCACACACTACATAATTTCAAGTTTCTAGTAATTGTTTGATCGATAACAAACTAAATAGCGCAATTTTAGAATAGCAAATAATTCACAGAGCTAGGTTTTCTCCTGAGAAATTGAGGTATAAACTCACTACTAACTTTCTAACCTCACAAAACGGTGTTTGTACACAATATGGAGGACTGTAACTAGGAGAGAAATCGAAATGCATAAAAGTGGTCCAGGTTTCAAATCGTAATTCTGCTTCAATTGTTACCCCCAGATGGTGAAGAGTCGTTAGCGATATCATGTCAAACAAAAATGTTGGTTGGTAACATGATTGAGACAACGTTACGAATACTCTATCAAAATGCAACAATTTTTATTGGCTAGGTTGCATCAAAACTCTCACTATTTGATGATAATAATAGGTACCTATGAAAGTTTTGATAATGCAAAAAGCAAAATCGTTTTTAAAAAATTTATTTTCAACTCAACTTGATGGCTTATGTGAATAGGAATACCTAAGTTTTAACTTGACCAAGCTTATATAAACTGAAGAATGCTGATCTGTAAATCTAGGAAATCTAATATTAGAACTGTTGAATATACATTTCATAGAATGTAACTCCTCCCGCCGAAAGATGAAAACATATCCTCTTAGGGGTGTGTTTTCACTGATCAAATATATTTTGATCGATCGTTGAATTATTCGGTTTCTTGACTGGTTTTTTAAATTTGCTTATAAATAATTTGATTAATAAGTAAACTAAAGATAAGGCAATTAAGATGTACAATAAAATGGTCCATAGGCTGGCTCTATCAATATACACATTTGTATTCATGGATTCGAGGTCTTCTTTTTGTTTTTGGAGGTTCTTTTGGATCTCATCGACATTATGTTGATCGATTGACTTCATATCGATCACGGGTGGATTGAATACTGGTCTCGTCTGAGTGATCATGGACCAATTGAGTGAAGGTAGGCTGATATCGTCAAAGTGCAGATGGATGGGTTGGTAATTTTCCAAAATTACCGCTTTCATTTGAGTTTTGCATCCTTGTGGGATTTCAATGAGGTAGGAACCATGAAGAAGGATATTTTCTTCTAAGTTTTGGCAACTTGTTTTGACAATTGTTTTCTTGGGAAGGGTCACTAACCAAACACCATTCGTTACTTTGGTGACTTGAGTTTCATGCATTTGGACTTCAAAGTGGTGGCAAGTGGTAACATTTGCTTGATGACGAAGAATTTGCACAGCACATGGGGGATGATCGTCTATAGTTTGACTATGGGTTCTTTTGCAGATGAATTGACTTGGTTGAACTTCTAAGCATTTGCTCTCTTCATATGCGAACTTCGAGTTGCTAAGTGCCAGGTAGGGTTTATACGGAATGTTAAATTGGAACTTTGAGTTGTTAGTTGGTATTGGAAGGGGATGTAGATTGTAATATTGATAATTTTCTATTTCTACTAATGGAAGTTCCAAGATGAAAGTTATTTCTTTGTCTTTAATAAAGCTTTTTATTTCTATAAGCTTTTCTATCAGTAATAGATTATTGAGTTCGACCTCTACAGGTATTTGATTCGTCTGTAGGTGTGTTTTAAGTTCTTTGATTTTTGAAAAGAATTCTTTTGGTTCAATGATCGAATTATGTAACACATTGATTTTTGAGAATGTTATTGCAACTTCGATTTTATTCAATATATTGTAGATGGTTTGATACAATAATGTTATTTGATTTATCACATTAAATATGTGTTGGGTTTCGTGAAGTTGAGCATTATGTAAGTCATTTTCTTTGATTGAGCTTTCGATCTGCGTGATACGTGTTTTTAAGATCATTTGATTGTGGGTGATGTTTGACATTGAGTCTTTGAATTTATTTATTGTTTGGTCCAATAATGATATTTGATTGATCGAATCAATTCTTAATTTATTTTGATTTTCTTGAAGACTCTTGATCTTTTGATCGAATATTTCGGCATCATGTTGATCTAAGTTGCCTGTGATGCATTTTATTAATGAGCCTAATGGATTAAGTAAACCTCTTTCACTTTTACTTATTCTAGAAGGTAATATTTGATTAATAAGATTATCAATACGGTTTTCTACACTATACAATGGGATTATGGAATTATAATATTCATTATAATACTCACTATTATTACTTAAATGTAGGTTGAGTTGAAAGGTGTGGTTTTTCAAGTTGTTGAATTCTTTGATTAGGGGTTTAAGGTCAAAGGTCTGAACGAAGTTCCACTGATTGGAAACAATTTTTGCAGTTCCCAATTTAAATGGAAGTATACCAGGATAGTTGTTTAGGTTGTTGAATTTTACAGCAAATGCGTTGCTGTATTGGATTGTGCAAATCCATCTGGAACAATTGATTTTATTTTACATTCATTTATGTGAATTATTTCTTTCTTTTTTGTTTTTGGGTGTTCTATTTCAATTTTGTTGTTTTCTAAAATGTTAATTAGAATGAAAGGTCCTAAATATCGATTTTTAATTTTACTAGATCGTTGATCGGATTTCTTATAGATTCGGCAACCTATTTCTAATTTTTGTTCCGATTTATTTTGGTTAATTTTGTCGATTATTTTTTGTTTTCTTTCTTCAGATTCATCCGAAATTTTCTCATAAAGAGCTTGTGTTTTATTTCTATGATTTTCCAAGTATTCTGTGAAAACATGAGAAGTCACAAGATTCATTGGATCTCTGGAATCAGTGTGCCCTAAAATTAATTCGAATGGAGTAAAATTTGTGCTAGAATGTATTGTGCTGTTGTATCCAATGATGGCATAAGGCATAAGATCAATTATTTCTGCGTTTGGGTCTTTGTCTCTTAATAATCGAAGGTGTTCGATTAGAGCTGAATGTAGTCTTTCCACTGGTGAATTAGATTCATGATGAAAAGGGGTCGTGAAATGTATTTTTATGTCATGTGACTTTAGGAGTCCCTGAACTATTTCATTTTTGAATTCTGAGCCGTTATCAGATATTATACACTTGGGTATTCCGAAAAATGAGAAAAATTTCACAAGTTGTTCGCTACAAGAAATTGCGTTACCAAAATAAGGAAGTGCTTGTCCTAATTTTGAGAATTTGTTCAAAAATATTAGGAATTTCTGTTTTCCTACTATGAAGGTGTCGATGTGATTTATTTCGAATGGTTTACTGGGTGTTTCGGTCAAAACTAAAGGTTGATTGGGTGGTTTTCGATTATATTTTGTGCGTTGACAGACTTCACAATTATTTATGAAATTTGTGACATCGTTTTTTAACGACTTCCAGTAATAATTCGCTTTGAGAAATTTGAGGGTCTCCTCTATACCTCGATGATTTGTTTTACCTTCGTGTTTGTATTGGATTAGTAGTTGTCTCTCATTTTCTTGTACGTTATTTATTAGTTTTGAACATTCTATTAATTTGTATTTTTGAAAGTGATTTGATATTGCTTGATGAAAATAAGTTCTCATTTCTTTTGAAAGGAAATATATGTACATTGTTGTATCTGATAGATATTCTCTAAGGAATTCTATTATCTTTGTCATATTTAGGGGAATAGTCGCGTGTATTATTTTATTTCCATCAAAATTTTCACGTTCTATTTTGATGTAGGTGTCATATGGGGATTTCTTAATGATTATTTGTTTGGATTTATTGTTAATTATATTATCAAGTAGTGACATGGATTCGTGATTGTGATCATTATTAGTACTATGAACAGTATTATTTGACATTGTTAATTGGGTATTTCTGAAATTTGGAGGTTTTATTTGGATATCGGAAATGATATTGATCTTTGAGCTTCTGGGTTGTTCAATGTTTTGAAGTACTTCTGTGACTGTTTCAGTTTGGAGAGAATTGGGGTCGAAATTTTCATTTAGAAACTTAGCTATTTCTTGATCGATATCACCTGGATAGTTAGTGATTGATTCTGTCTCTAATGCGTTAAGTTGGATTCGTGAAAGAGCATCAGCATTAGTAGTCTGTTTACCTTTCTTATAGATGATGTCGTATTCATATTCAGCTAATTTCATTTTCCAACGAATGAATTTGTTATTGGGTTCTTTCAAATTATCAAGCCAAACAAGAGGACGATGATCTGTATAAATTTTGAATTTTCTGCCATACAAATACGGACGAAAATATTTACAGGCCCATACGATACCTAGAAGTTCTTTTTCTATTGTCGAATATTTTTGTTCTGTCTCATTAAGTGTTCGGGAAGCATAAGCGATTGGTTGATCGTTCGGAGGGTTCCCTTGTGATAAAACGGCACCAAGAGCAATGTTTGAAGCGTCAGTTGTCAGTACAAATGTCTGACTAAAGTCTGGATATTTTAGTATTGGAGCATTGATTAGAAGATGTTTGAGATGATTAAAAGATTTTATGAAAGAGGGTGAATGATCGACTTTTGCACCTTTTTTTAAACATGAAGTGAGAGGTTTGGTAATTTTTGCAAAATCTTTAATGAAGCGTCTGTAATAACCGGCTAAACCCAAGAATGATTTAATTTCCTTTTGACTCCTAGGGAGAGGGAAATTTTTGACGGCTTCGACTTTATCTGGATTTGGTTTGACTCCTTCACTGGTTATTTTATGACCAAGATATGCTACTTCTTTATGTAGAAACTCACTTTTATCCAACTGGATTTTGAAGTTGGCTTGCCTTAGTCGCTCGAATACTGATTTTAGTCTTTCTATATGCTCTTGCAAGGAAGTGGAAAAAATAATAATATCATCTAGATATACAAGACATATTTCGTTCTGGAAACCACGCAATACATTATTCATCATACGCTGGAATGGTGAAGGGGCATTTTTTAACCCGAAGGGCATACGTTTAAATTCATAGTGTCCTGTATCAGTTGAAAAAGCAGTTTTTTGGATGTCAACCTTATTCATTTCTATTTGGTGGAATCCATTCGCAAGGTCCAAAGTTGTAAAGTATTGCGCTTTGCCTAATTTGTCGAGTATTTCTGAAATGTTGGGAAGTGGGAATTTATCGTCGATCGTTTTTTCGTTTAGTTTTCTATAATCTATGACTATTCGCCATTTCTTTTTACCTGAGACGTCTAATTTTTTGGGGACTATCCATATTGGGCTACTCCAAGGAGATATAGACTCTTGAATGATATTATTTTGTAGCATTTTTGAAATTTGATTGTTTACCTCTTGCTCATATACGTAAGGATATCTATACGATTTTGTAAATATTGGTGATTCGTCAGTTAGATTAATTTGGTGTTTAATTTGATTTGTAAATGTTAGAGGTGTATTTTCGCAGTAGAAAATATCTCTGTACTCATAACATAATCTCTTGATTTTATCATATTCTTCTTCATTACAGTGTTTCAGCCTTAGATGTTTTAGATTTTGTTTTTGTAAAGTATCAAAGTGATTAGTATCATGATTATTTTCCGAAATTTCCGAAAATTGGTCTGAAATGAAATTCGTTTCGGATTCATTGATTGGTTCTATATTAAGTGGTTCGAAGATTTGGACTTTCACTGGATTTTCTTGTGTATTTGTTATCATTGTGGTGGCAAAATTGTCAGTTATTTCTACTAATGCTTCTGGCATTTCTGCTTTTCCAAAATCTATATAATTTAATATTCCAATACCGCTCTTTTGATTAACTGGGATTTTTACTTTTTGTGAAATTCTAGGTGGAATCAAGATTTCATAAGGTGATTGAGATTGAATGTAATTGTTTTTTTCTTTTGTGGTTTTCTGATATTCCAGAGGAATAATGGAATAATCTGTTTCTAGACATGAATCCCGCAAATTTATGCTTGCACCGATGTTTTGTAGAAAGTCAATACCTAGTAATCCATCGAATTTTGGTAAAAAATCAAAAATGTAAAATTTGTGATCACCGTGTAAATTAAATGAATCAAATATAGGTAAATGAACTACTTCATCGTGAAATGATGTTGCGTGAGCTGTTGTTACGTAGAAAAGTTCATTAGCCACTGACTGAGGCGAAATTTGATAAGCTAGGTCGGGTCTTATAAAACTACGGCCACTACCTGTGTCAATTAAAAATTGAGAATCTATTTCGGGTAAATAGATTACGGGCAGGTTTGTATTTACATAGTTGTTTAATGTTATATTTTCACATTTTGATCGGAAATTTGGGAAAAATTTCCGTCTTGAACTTCTTGAGGATTGTTGAAGTCATATTCATATGGATTTTCAATGTTGTCGGAGTCATAGCTCTCGAAATATTCATTAGTGGACTGTTCTTGCATTGTTTGAATCAGGTCAAGGTTTGGGTTGAAGGATGTTTGAGAAAAGTTATTATCATCATATTGTTGAGAATTATTTTGATGACAATATGGAGAATTTTGATCGGTTTGATCTTCAATGTTATTGACAGACTGATTGAACAATTCTTGAGATTGGAAACGTTTTTGGGGAACATTTCTATTGATTATGGTGTTTCCTGATGATGTATCCATGGGTTCAACTTGTCTTGAAATTCCTGAGTTAGGGCGAGGACGTTTGAAATTTTGGTTGTAGCCTTGATATTGTGGTCTGGATGGACCAAATTGTCGATTTTGATTTTGGGGATTTTGAAAATTTTGATTGAAGAATTGAGGTCTGAAAGGTGGTCTTTGAAAGTTGGGGTTTCGATATTGAGTGAATCCTGAAAATTGATTTCCGCTTGACATTGGAAAAGGGGAATTTTGTTGGCTTGGGAAAAAAGGATTTCTTCGTTGTATAAATGCATTTTGATGATAACCATTTGAATTAGTCGTTTGATTCATTACAGGGGTTTTTTGTTTATTTTGTATGTTAGGCGTAGTTCTTGTATCTGAATTTCTGCGATTTTTGTAATACAAAAAATTTTCTTCTTCCTCAGCATATGCCATCGCTTGTTCAAGTGTATTAGGATTTTTAAGTCTTACTACCAATTGCATATGATAAGATAGGCCATTGATAAACGTCTTTAGTACTAGATTCTCATATTCATTAATTTTGAGATTCTTAATTTCTCTAGAGTCGTTACTTAAATTAATTTTTGAAAATAACAAGCTTCTTATGTCTTGTAACCTAATGCCAAAATTTTGGGAATTTTCTCCTTTTTCTGGTTTCAGAGTAATAATGTCTTGGATAACACAATCAATTGATCTTTTGTCGGAAAAAGTTGCGACAATAGGTGCTTTTATTAGATCCCAATTATGCAATTCGACACGTGAGGCGATTAGATCGGCAGCTCTACCAACTAATTTGTTTAATATTGTTTCAAAAAGGCATGTGTTTAAAGCAGTGTTCTCTAATGTTCTATGAGCGTTATAAAAACTGTCACATGCATTTATGAAGCGGTTTATTTGTTTAGCGTTTCCGTCAAACAGAGGAATATTTTCTGCTTGATATCTTATTAGCAAAAGATTTGGATTTGTCGTCATGATTCTCTTATTAATATTCAAATCGATTTTATAAAAACTACTTATTAAATCTTCCAGTTTGTTTCAACAGAAAATTATCAATAATTGCAATTCTTATGATAAGGAAATTAAAGAAAGGATTGCACTTACAGTATTATTTTGAAAATCTTCATCTAGCCAATATGAGGTCTGGGACGATGCTGTTCCCTTGCTCGCACCAATAGGACGCTGTTTAGGACGATTCTTGTTCCTGATGTTCCCTGGTCAGTTGACTGCTACTCACACCATCAATTGAGAAGTTCGTGTGTCCAACGATGCACGATGCACTGGAGTTGGCTAATCACGAAAACACAATTGTCCGATTTACCACTTGGAAATCTTGAAATTGTCAAAATTTTTGTTCGATAAGTCGTTGATCGTAGAAACGAAACGAGTTAGTTGATGCACGATGCACTACTTTTTCGTCGACTTATCCTACCGACTGCGCCAGTTTTGATAATGCAAAAAGCAAAATTGTTTTTAAAAAATATATTTTCAACTCAACTTGATGGCTTATGTGAATAGGAATACCTAAGTTTTAACTTGACCAAGCTTATATAAACTAAAGAATGCTGATCTGTAAATCTAGGAAATCTAATATTAGAACTGTTGAATATACATTTCATAGAATGTAACTTGAATATATTTCTTGTTATAGATTATTCTGAAATGTATAGAATTTCCATATTTTTTTGTTTATTTGCATTAATTGATAGAGTAACTGAGTGACGTCATATCCTTCATTGACAACAGTCATCATTGAACAAACCAATACCATGGGCTTGAAACACGATGCTGCGACGATTCAACCTCAATTTTTTCCTTATAGAGAATGCATTGCATGTGGAATGTGAAGTGTAAATTTGGAAAAAAATGAATGAAAATGTGATAAAAGTATCTTGACAAATTATTGACAAGCAATAAACGTTACCATCACAATGAATAAATAAAAGCGCTTCTAGCAACAGCGCCCTCAAATGAACTATGCAAAAAGAGGGACAGATTTTCAGGGATATTTGTATGTCGATTCGTCTCCTAGTTATAGTCCTCCATAGTACACAATAGCGTCAAAAACTGGCCTTTAGTTTGTATCCAGATGTTGCCAAGTTTCAACACAAAACGTAAATCTTAATACAAATTTCCACCTTCAAAAATGTTTTTTGATGACAGGGAAGTGATTTGTGACAAAAAATGAAGATAAATGGATTTATGGTTGTTTGGGATTGGTGATTTAGAAGATTGGCAGTTGAATTGATTTTTTCGGATATTTTTTCATAAAGCTCTAGATTATTCAGGGCACATGCACATGACAAAATACATGAAAAAAGAGTAAATATTTATATGAGGGATGTTTGGGCTAGGAATATTTGTTTTGTTTCTTGTCTTGTGAAATAAAGTCTATGCTTTCGACCCACAGGGTCCAAATTTTGTATATGCATACCAACATCTGTCATCTCGCGAAGAGCAAGCTTCAAAACTTTAAAAACCAAGATGACATGATATTTTTCCGCTAATTCTGCTTTGCTAATCAAGCTAAAGAGGCCGCTAAGTTCTAATTTTCTTCGTTTCCACAAGTCCTCATCACACTTTTCAGATTTTTTCATTAGTTTGAATTTTCACGATTCAACTGTTCATAACAAATTAAAAGATTGCGTTGAAAAAATATGAAAACATATCATAACGAATGATAATTATGTTTAATGTCGTGGTACAGTTGTGTACGGTTGGCTTGCTTATAGTACCTACCTATTTTTGGTACAGAAATATTATCATTACTTGACTATTTGAAATAAATTGTTTCACATAATTTTCAAGATAAAATCAGGAATGGGTCCCTCACCCTTTAATCAAAAATGTTTTTGTTACTGAGCATCAACCTCAAAATTGCACTTGTCATGCCAATGTCATCTAGGTATTTATGTACAAGACAAGCTTTTTTTATTGTTTATTTTCCATCAAGATATTTGGACGTCGTGATTATTAAAGTAAGTACCCCATAAAATCAAGGCAGACAATAATACTCCTTGCATAAACAGAAATCTATCAACATTCATGATACAGAAATACGAGTTTAGGGTAGCACCACACAAGACTCGCCAAATCATTATCAAAAAATGTTGTCATCATAGCCCATTGAAGATATCGAAATGAGCAAAATGGATTTGGATACAGGTTGCTCAAGTGCAGTTTGTAAAAATGTTTTTCAATATAAAGGGTGTATCATTTTTGCAGAGCAGGCATCAACATAGTTTTTTTAAATAGCAACCCCTCTTTGTTTTCAGATATTTGAATTTGCATCTTTTCGGGCATCTCTAGTCCGTTTAGTTTTTGCAATTTGCTTCAACCGTTCAAAAGTTATTCGCGAGATTATTCCACTATTTTGAAAACTGATGCGTTTGCAACCATTGATTGAAGATACCAGATACCACAGAACACTTGGTTTTGAGATATCAAGTTGAGACTTTGCCAGTGTTTGAGCAACTGCACTGGGTATCTTTTGGTGGCAAAGCCGTCGATTTTCTTTATGGTACCACTTTGCTGTGACACTTCAATGTTGGAAAACTTCAAAGCGCCATAACTTGATTTTTTCCCCTGTATTTTCTTACTTTGTCGCGTTTATCAGCTTTCCAATTACACTCTACAAGATTTTTTCAAAAGTTGAGAGTTTGAGAAATAATTTAGTTTTTTTGAAACACTCTGAACGTGCTGAGAGTGAATGAGAATGAGTGATGAGAATCAATTTTTTGACATATCAACGGTAAAATGACCATCAATTTGAACAGTTCTTGTGATTTGCAGTTGAATGTTCTCGCTATTTATTTGTTATACCTCAATATAAAAAACTGTTTAGTTCCTTGTTCCGTCAATTTATTTTTCTTTGGTGGTGCTCTGTGCCTCAACCTTCTTTTACATAACTTTTACATAATTGGTCTTATTCTCATCAATTTATCTGCAAGACTAAAAATCACGATCACAGATGAATGCAGTGAAATTTTTAGTACTATTATAATTCTAAATTCAAGAGTATAAGTGATTTTTCGAAAAACAGTACTTTGAAAACTTATTTTTGCATAAAAGATTGGAAAGAAACATTATCTTTTGTAGTCGATACTGAATACAAAGTTCGACATTTTGGCGACGAGGTACCTGCACTATAAGCATAAAACTATAAGTACTCTCGTTCTTCAAATAATTTCCTTCATGTAAAGCAAAAACCAATATCGGATTTATTTCAACATGACTATCTTCATTCTTTAATCTTGTCCACGATTCTTAACAGTCTTTCTGTCTGTTTTCTCAAACTCTTTCTCCATCTTAGTTTTGTTTGAAATACCTAATTGAATTTTGTATCATTCCAGAAATATTTTCGTAAAACCTTCAAAAATATGGACTCTTCCAGGAAAGAAATAATAATTCCTTTTTTTCTCCACTTTTTCCAGATAAAGCAGGGAGTTGAGGGTTGCCTTGACAAAAATTAAAAATGCAGAAATCTGATAAGTATTGCTTGATACAAATATTAAACTTCTCCACGTCACTGTATAAGGCCACTATTTATTTTTTTCGTATTATTGCCACTATGATGCATCTAAGAAAAAACTTTTTCCTAAAAATAAGTTTTTCGTTATCAAATCGTCACTTATGCTATGTTTTTTTTACAGATACCAACATGAGAGTTTCTTCTAAGATGGCAACGACTAGTCACCTCGCTGAAATCAAAGAAATCATTTTCGCATCCGTTATGAACATCATTTTCTTGATAATCATTCTATTTAATACATTTGCTTATCTCATAGATACATTTGCAGTCTGCATAAAGAAAAACTGCCATTTCATCATACCATAACGTTACAAACATACCGTATATGACGCAATCTTGATTTAGATAATGTTTTATTTATTCGAGAGAAAATGTAAATATTTGTAGATTACTTAATTATTATAGAATGGAAATAATTATTATTGTGGTGCAGACGAAGCTGGAATCATCCAATTTTCAATTTCCATAAAATATCTAGTCAGGTCATTGAGGATTTATGGCTTTAATATAAAGAATATCTTCCAAATGTTTAGTCTTTTCTTGTATATAGATACATAATAATTTATGTGTTTTGAAAAATAAATCCTTGTTTGATCATATTTTATATATGAGCTTTTTGTTGTGATATTTTTCAACTACCAATTCGATTATAATGTTATCTTGATATATTATAGTTTAATTATCCACGAACTATTAACCAATCCAACCTTGAGTTTTTTATGCTAATAGATTGGTTTTCTTATGCAAAGGGAAATATGACTATCGATTCGCACTTGATAAAAATGCAACAAAGAGATTGGGATATTAGATTATCAAGACTGGAACTGCCTGAGTCGTGACGTCACAAGAGTGGTCGGAATTATAATCTTTCCACTTTCTTCGTATTCCGTGGTTGAATCCCATAAGAATATTGTTCTTAAGTGTTTTTGAATTTGTTACAACCAAATAAGACTTTTTGCAGTGATACTTGGTTAGACGAAACTGTGATATTTAATGGAGTCATAAAAGTTTTTGACAAAGTTAGTTTGGGATAGTTGATTTTAGTGTATAATAAATTCTTGGAAACATTCTGGGGTAATCCTGTTCGCCATCTTCCCAATTTATCGACTTTTCTTCAGACTACTTCAAGGAAAATGGCTTTTGAGCATGTTTTCAAGCTATCTAGTATTATTGCTTAATTTGAGAACGACAATAAGTACTTTTGGAAATTTTCTTGGGGTACAGATTGCTTTGTTTTTTTTGAAAGGTAAAAAATACTTCAAAACCAATTTTTTCTCCGTATAATCTGAGAAAAAGCCAATAAAATGTTAACAAAGATAACCTCAAAATGTCTCCAAGCATTAATAATACACTAAAATCAACTTACCTTGTCGAAAACTTATATGATTTCAGTGAATATCACTTCTGTCCAACCAAATATCATTGTTAAAAGTCTTATCCGCTCATAACGAATTCAAAAACACTTAACAAAATTGTCCTCATGGGATTCCACCATGGAATACGAAAAAAAGTGGAAAGATTATAAGCTCCACTCATTTTTGTGACGTCAGACTTAGCCACCCTATAGAGACACTGATATGTGTTTGAATATTGAACTGTGAAGTAGACGTTGCCGGAGTTCGATTTTCGAGAATTTTGTGTTTATTTTTTTTCAATTTAATTAATTTCAAATTTCAAATAATACAGGGTGTTTCAGAATAACATGCTAATAATAAAGGGGGTGATTCTTGGGCTCATTTTAAAAAAAAAAATTCATATGAACGTATGTCCTAAACGCCTTAACTTTTGAGATACAGGGTGTCAAAGTTTTAAAAAATAGATACTTTTTTTACAATAACTTTGTCATCACTGTAGATATCTTTATGAAATTTGAGTCATGTATTTTAGGCATTAATACTCATTCTTTGATGCACCAACAATTTATTTATTCTGACCAGTGCCGTCCATGCGGGTTTTGGTTTGCATCTTTTTGGGAAAAAAGTTAAGGCGTTTAGGACATACGTTCATATGAATTTTTTTTCTTAAAATGAGCCCAAGAATCACCCCCTTTATTATTAGCATGTTATTCTGAAACACCCTGTATATGTTTTTTCTCAAAGCACCCTGTGAAAAAAATCAGAAAAACAAAGCTCAATTTTTTTGTCCATTTTCAAACTTGAAAAATAGCCGTATTTTATCTTCGTCGATCATATTATATCCTTACAGCTAAGTGAAAGGTATGAAGCAGTTGAAATTCGGCACTTACGTCAAACAATTTTAAATTCTACCCTGGATTCTACCTTAACGTCAAGGGTGCCGCCGCCTTAGCTATTCTGTATCTTAAGGTGACATTGAAATATCGGCCTTTGGTCAAAAATACTTTGTTTCTTGACTTTCCCCAATTGGAAAAAATGTAAGGGTGCTTTGTCTTGTACGTCAAATCTAATTTGTAACAAAATTAAGAGGATTCGCGGATATTCTCTTTGAAAAAAAACATTATTTGGAATATTTTTAATTTTAACACCAGTATACAGCTGATACGCAAAGAATCAAAAAAAAAATAAGACAGTGGCTATGCTATTTGAAAATGAAAACTCGACACTGAATTCTTGAAGATGAAACATCTGGCAACGTCGCTGGTACTTCCATCGAACGCGGAATGATCGGTTTTTTATGACAAACATATAAGTACCACCTATACCTAGTCCGAGAAAAAAATAACAATGAGAAGCGACAAAAACCTGTTTTCCTCATTGCTTCAATGGGGACACATTTTTAAGCTTTGAAATTGTTGACAGCTGGCATCGTATCCATACTTTTCAAACGCGGGGCAACAAGAATAAATGATACTCATAGTCTGGACGTAATTCCTTCCCCTCCTTTGGTATGACACCCTCGAAAAGCACAAATTCTCCCAGGCATAGTTTTCAAATAAAACTTTTGGAAATAGATTTGATCAACTATAGACGGTTTCAAACTCTCAAACCACAAATGATTATACTACTGATCGCCCGGGGCTAACGATAAACCAAGATATAACAGGTTGCCCCACTTTTACGGTCATGACGTCATCTTTGTCCAGTGTTGCCAGCTGATCCCTATCAAAATTCAAAATCAGTAGAACAGAAACCCATAGGCGAAATCAGTGGATCTTCTGTAGAGACAGTGATTCTGGCAACCTTGCGAATGACACATGACTTGATACGATGCAGACCGATGCACTCGAATGACAGGATTCAGTCTACTGCGGACGCTCGAAACCGATGACGTCATTTTCCCCCTCCCTCCCTCTCTTCCACAGGCGAAGTGAGGCAACCTCTTGTATACTGATCTTGACGATAAACTACATATGGTAACCATGGTAACCGTGAAATTCGACAGTCGAAACCATATACTCCAGTAAGCAAAGGTTTTTTCCAGGACAAAAATGTAGAAGTATTTTTCTCACTGGTTCTATATGTTTTTTGGTCTGCTAAATCCGAATCTGAGGTTTGCCACCTCGCAAGTTGTCCGCTTCACAACGAAAATTGCAGAAAACCTCGAAATCTTTGCACATTTTTCAGTTTTTCAAGTAAAACTCGAAAACTAAGCGTTTGTGGAAGATAACTATAAAGCACCAAATGAAAGTGGACAAAATTTGCTAAAAATGACATAAAAACACTTTGAACTTTAGACATTCCATGACGTCGATAACTCGTGTAGAAAAATGGCATCTCTTGACATTCCGTCAAAAAGTTGATAACTGTTCTCAATCGTAATTTGATGAGATATAAATAAACAGATTAGTTGTGTGTGATACCAAAGTGTTCGTGCCAATTTGCTATATTTGGTGATGAAAAACTTTTTTTGTTTTGTTTTATAAAAGAACAACTGAGAAACGAAGTTATAAAGATATCCATCTATAGAAATTAATTTCGGCTGAACTGGGCTCATCTCCCACAAATACCAATCTTATCCTTATCAGTATCGTTTTTTGTTCTTTTGTGCACCTTCATCTGATGAGAGTTTTCGCAATAAATAGCAACGTTATTTTTAACCAAAATGCAGCGCCAATTTAAATGCTGCAAAAACAAGGAATTTACAAATTACTGCTGTATTGTATGTAATTCGATTTTCCACCCGAACCCTTCGTGTATGGACCGATGCCCAAATATTATTAAATTGGGTGGCTATAGGATATTCTGCTCTAGTACTTGTCAAGATAAATATAACTCTCCTGATGATCTCCAGAAGTCATATACTGAACATCTCGAAGTCCTGCGGAAGGATATTAATGAAAGGGATAGGCATATTGAAAGATTAAGACACAACAGCCAAAAGTATGAAGAACTTGCTTCAGAGGCAGAAGAAAAGCTTATTTCTGAGATTGAGAATTTAGCTAAATACAATCGAAAGCTTCTGAACGAAAATGGAAAAACGAAGTTTTTCGAAACGGAATTACATGCTCAAAACGAGCTATGGAAAGAGGAAAAATTGGAACTTGAAAATCAAATTCTTAAGCTGACAAATCTAAATAAAAGCTTAGTATCTACCATCGAAGCTCTTGAAATCGAAATTGAAAACAGTGCTATTGCTGCAGATCAAATGAAGATTCAACAAGAACTGACGGTCCCTCCCGAAAAGCAAGCCTTGGATGTCAACGTGAAGGTCCCCGCTTCAAAACCTACACCAGAAGGTTCAAGTTCAAATTATAATGAAACAGTTAGAAAAGGAAAAGTTATGAATGAGTCGATAGTTGAATTTGAAAAGTGTGACTTCAAGAAAAGGAGAATTCTCTTACTTGGCGACCAAAATATAAAATACCTGTCAAATTCCCTGAGGCGTCGCCTGGATTTAAAACGGTGGTCAAAATTGACGGTAGTGAAGCCCAATGCCGACTCCAGGCATGTTTTGGATGGTTTGGAGTATTTAGTGAAAGACTACAATGAACGTGACTGGGTGATAATAGCGTGCGGTGCCAATGACTTATCCTCTGATAAATACCCTAAAGTGCGTTTCATAAAAAATAAATTGAAGTGTTGTATGGATACAAATGTGATGTTCTTATCATGTCCAGTCCACAACGTCAACTATGCTGGAAAGGTATTTCGTTTTAATAATAGGTTTAAGGAGTTTATTGGCTATGTTAACATGTATCTTCAAAATAGAGTGGAGTTCATAAACATTTGCGACAATCTGGGTAGACATTATGGTGATTTTAAAATCTCCAAGTTAATACTATCATGTATTAGTTCTAATACTTTAAAAATAACAAATCTAATTCACATTAAACCTACCGATAGCACAGCCATTCACTGTTGGTAGGAGGTAATAGTCCGGAATGTATAGTCTCGGATGATGATGATCAGGCTTGTAGCGAGGTTTTTCGAGAAGTGGGGGTGGTTCAATAAAAGATTCAGATAATCCACCGAAAAATAAGAATAATTTTAGTGAATGTATTAGTTATACAAACTCTAAGAATGACTTGGACAGACACAGGGAATTCTCAGTGATGTTGTTAAATGTCCAATCACTTCGCAGAAAAACGGATGAATTATATTTAGTATTAAGAGACCGCAGATTGCCAAGTATGCTTCTTGTCACGGAACATTGGTTGAAACAGGGTGAAGTTATTCATTTTCCTGAGTATGTAATGCTTTCAGTTTTTTGTAGATCACATTTTTTGCATGGCGGAAGTATGATTTTGGTCAGGAAATCATTTCTGGAAAAAAATATGTTTCTGAGTATTGATAGGTTCGATGATCTTCTTAAGGAAAAGTCCTTTGAATTCTGTGTCATCTTTTCAAAAAAATTAAACGTTTATGTTATCTTGATTTATAGGTCTCCTTTGTCAGATGCTGACTGTTTCTTATGTGATCTCGATTGTTTGTTGTCCAGAATCCCTTCGTCTGCAAACACGATTGTGGCTGGAGATTTCAACATAGATTTTTTGGATAGTAAAGGGGTGAATACCATAAACCTGAATGCTTTGCTCAAATCTTACAGTTTAAATATGCATGTGAAGGCCCCAACACGAATCTCCAATCACAGCGCAACTATAATTGATTATATGTGCTCCAGTTTTCCTCCTGAGCATGTGACATGTGAGGTCATTAACGCAGGTTTATCAGATCATGAAGCTGTGGAAGCACACTTCATGGATCTCAGAGTGTGTTCAGGAGATAATTTTAGGTATGGTAAAATTTTTAGTGCATCAAACTATGACAAGTTTCAGGAGCTATGCAGCAGAACAAATTGGGTGGTCACTGGACAGGCAGATCCAATAAATACTTTTCACAAAACCATGGTTAATTCATTGAATATCATTTTTCCTGTTAGAAAGCTAAAGACAAAACCAAATAAATCACCATGGTATACAGGTGGTCTACATGTCTCATCTAAAAATCTAAGATCCCTGAATCAAATCCGTAAGTTTTGTAATTGTCCAAGACTTATTGCATATTTCAATTCATACAGGTCACTTTTTCGTAAACTAATCAAAATTGCAAAGGATAGATATTATTCGGGTCGTCTAGCAGAGTCAGCGAACAAACAGAAAGAAAGCTGGCGCATAGTAAATGAAATCAGAAAGGGAAGTTCTCACAAGCCCATTTTGGATATCGACTTGTCTCCTACCCAGATAAACGAATATTATTGCAGCATTGCTGAAAATCTGATGAGCAATCTTCAGCCTTCTACAGTTCCCACTGAGTATTTGAAAGAAGCGAATCCAAGGTCTTTCTTTTTCTTGCCAACTGACATGACTGAGGTTAAGCAAATAATCAAGAATATTAAAAATAAGAACTCTTGTGGTGAAGATGGTTTGTCTGCAAAACTGTTTCTAAACCTGCCTGATGTCGCTTTACAGGCCCTTGTGCAGGCAATTAATTCCTCTTGGGAAGCAGGGAATTTTTCTTTGTGTCTCAGGTCTGCAAAAGTCGTTCCTCTTCATAAAGGGGGGGAATTGAATGACCCTTCTAATTTAAGGCCAATTTCACTTTTGTCAACTTTGTCCAAGATTATTGAGAAGCTGGTTAAGGTAAGAAAGTTGTCTTTCTTGTCGACGTGTAAAATAATCAACAGCGCTCAGTTTGCGTTTCTTGAAGGTAAAAGCACTAAGGATGCAATGGACAACCTTCTCAGGGACTTGTATTCCGGTCTAAATGATGGGGGAGTTGCCGCGGCAGTTTTTTGTGACTTGTCGAAGGCATTTGACTGTGTCACTCATGACATTCTGATGCAGAAGCTCTATCATTATGGTTTTAGAGGCGTTGCTTTCTCTTGGTTCCGCTCCTATTTGTCGGATAGGACGCAACGAGTTTATGTTGGCAGTGATGTCTCGGCAGAAGGTTCCATAAATTGTGGTGTGCCGCAAGGCTCGGTGCTAGGGCCTCTGCTGTTTCTCCTCTATATGAATGATCTCACAGGCTTGGATATAACAGGCAATTTCACTCTATTCGCAGATGATACTTCTATTCTTAGGCATGCACAAGATGTTGCAATTCTCACAAATTTAATTTCAAAAGATTTAAAAGTGGTCAAAGACTGGTGTGATTCCAATCGCCTCCTCCTAAACTTTGACAAAACAAAAGTGATGTGTTTCAAATGTAATGTCGATAATCTGTCAATGGGTGGTCGTCCAGTTTTAAAACAAACCCAAGCAAGATTCTTGGGTCTTCTCATTGATGACGAATTGAGGTTCAGCTCGCATATCATAGCCCTGAGTAAAACTATTGCTTCTGGCTGTTTTGCTATCAGAACAATTATTTCAGAGCTGGGATTGGATGTTGGAAGACAGGTTTATTACGCCCTGATAGAGTCGCGTTTGCGATATGGGATTGTATTTTGGGGCTCTGCCAGCAAAAATTTGATGGACATTTTGTTTAGAATTCAGAAACGGGCAATTCGTTATTTGTGTCAGGCTAAACATCGCAAGTCGTGTAGGGCACTTTTTCCGGAATGTAGAATCCTTACACTTATATGCATTTATATTTTGGAATCTGTGTGCCTCATCTTTTGTTACAGAAAGGACATTGAAAATAGAAATGAGAGATACACCACTCGTCAGCAACATATGTTGCCTCTGCCCCTACCAAAGTCCAAATTGTCAAAAAGATCTGTTATTTATGAACCTATCAAAATGTTTAATCACCTACCCAAAAATTTTGGAACCTTATCTAGTCTATCTAAATTTAAGAAATCTGTACGTGATATTTTATTAAAGAAAGCATTTTATACTCTAGACGAATTTTATGAAAACAAGTTGTGTGACTAGTTCCAATACATCTTTTATTGTAGTTGAGTGTATATAGAATCCCTGTTTTTTTTTTTTTTTTTTTTTTGTTATTTTGTTGTTTTTAGGTAGTCTTTTAAATTTTGTACTGTTCTTTTACATCGAAGGTAGTTTTAAGTCTTACTTAGTATTGCGCTTTGTCTGTGAAACTGTTTTGGTTTTGTGACAATAAAGCTTATTCTGATTCTGATTCTGATTCATTATTTTAAGTTTGCGCTTTATACTCTTTCAAAATTAATTATTTCATGACTACCTGGCATGTCCTGATTACATCCAAGGAGTTGGGTGAGAGTCCATATACACCCATGGTCAGATAAATAGCACATTTGAAAAATTTGATAAAACTTTGATTCTGCATCATTGATCAAGGAAATAATGGTGGATCCGGGAACCTCAATCCATTTGTCAGTTTACGTGTCCGGGCGATTTTTTTCAAAAATTTGTCTAGGGCCCTTTCGTAATGTTTAAAACAATGGCTACAAATTAAACTTTTTTCTGTGTACATTTTTATAAAAATGGCTAGCACAATTCGAAAGGGGGACAACATTTATACACTTCCTGAAAATTTCACAATGATTAAACCAAGAATAGTCTTACTAACTGATTTTTTCAAAATTCTGTGAAATTCAGTATTTTTGACAAAAACTTGAAAGCGTTATTTTGAGTGCGCGTTGGTGCCTCACTATCCACAAAGCGGAAACGCCAAAATATTGAGAATAATAATATTAGCCCTCATGCCCCTATTCATATTGTCAGATTTTCATTTTTTTCAATGTATAGGCAATGGACAGTTTGCACATTATTTGGAAATATGAAAAATATAAGGATTAGTAAGTACTGATGCCATTGATGTTTATGAAGATGAGGAATGAATAATATGGAAACTATTAAATTATGGTATTTTTGCTTTTTTCTCTTGTATATAAAGATTTGTTCCAAATATGTTTCCTTTTATCAAAACGTTATTTTCTTTAAATTAAGAGTAGGTAGTACGATTTCGTTTGAACAGGGTGGCCCGTTAATCATATTACACTCATGGTCAGATAAATATATTTAAAAAATATGATCAAACTCTGATCCTGCATCAGTGATCAGAGAAATAATGGTGCATTTAAGCATTTTAATCCATTCGTCAGTTTATGAGACCTGGCGATTTTTTCTAAAAATTTGTTTCGTCACGTTGGTTACAAATTAAACTTGTTTCTGTGTGACTGGTGATAAAAATGACTAGGACCATTCGAAAGAGGGACAAAATCCATGTATTTATCAAAAATTTCACAATGATTGAACCAAGGATAGTCTATCTATGAAATTTAAAACTTGTCAAAAATGACTGATTTTTGCCCATTTTTGCCATTTTGAAACATTTTTTCAAATGAAAAGTGGGGTCGTGTGACTCATCATTCGAAAGGTCTTATCGGGTAGATTATTGTGCGAAAATTTCATAGGATTAAACGCATCCGTGCGGATAAGACAGACTGTCAAACTAACAAGATAAAAAAATTCGTGAAATAAGAACAAAGAAAGCATACTTTAATTTTTATTGTGAAAAATGTTGAAAATGTCCTCCGTTGACCCCGAAACAATGAAATAATCTGTCTGAGAACTCCTAACGGACTTTTTCGAAAGTATCGACATTGATATTTTGACAAAAAGCAGTAATTCTTTGCTGTAAATCTAAAAGAGAGTCTGACTGTGTTGCATATAATTTCTGTTTTAAATATCCTCATAAAAAAAAGTCCAATGGTGTTACATCGGGCGACCTGGCAGGCCATTCGGTAGGACCCCGACGACCAATCCAACGATTGGGGTGAGTTATGTACAAATACTGCCTTACATTTCTGCTGAGCTGAAATGAGATGGCGCATCATCCTGTTGAAAAATTCGTGTCATGCCAAGTTCGTTGGGATTATTCTGACGTATTTGTACAATCAAAGGCTCTATTGTAGTTTCTAACAAATTCAAATACAGGTCCCCCTGTCAAATTTTCATGAATGAAAACAGGACCAACGATATGGTTCCCCAATATGCCAACCCATTCCTTAACCTTTTCGGGATATTGCGTGTGGGTTTCCCTAAAAACATGCGGATTTACGTCACTTCAATAACGAACATTTTGCCTGTGTACACGGCCATTTAAAAAGAAAGTACACTCGTCACTGAAACAAATATTTTGAACGTATCTCGGTTCTCGGTCTATTCTATCGGTCATAATTTCGCAAAATTCCACACGTCTGTCAGGATCATCTTCAGTCAACTGGCGCACCATTTGAAATATATAAGGATAAAATTTATGTTTTTTCAGAAATCGTTTAAACGAAGCAGACGAAGTATCACAGATGTCTGCAACCTGAGAAGTCGACTGTTCAGGATTTACCACCATCTCACCAATGATTGCAATTTGTTTATCTTCCAAAATAGATGGTCGCCCTTGATTCTCCAAGCTCTGAACACTACCAGTCTCGATAAATCTCCGCACTAATTCGCGAAGATATTTCCTGCATATCGGACGGTCCGGGAAGCGCTCATTGAAGATTCTTTCCGTCTCATTGAAATTACGATTTCCGCCATAAATAAAAATTGCTTCAATTTTTTCTGCGAGGGGACGCGAATTAGGCATTTTTGTAACACTTCATAATTAACACAATATTCAAACAACTGGCTCATATCGTTTCAAGATTTTCACATTTGGTTAAACTTTAGAGCTGTGGCGAGGTAGTGTGGAAACTGTATCTCCATCTCAATTCAGATTTTAGTATTATAATGCTAATATATGCTTTCCAAATTTTTTTTATCAACTCGAAATTCTTTATCCGCTTTGTATCAGCATTCCTATTTGTTAACCTGTACAGGGTGTCCCAACGGTAGAGTAAAGTAGGTTTTATCATATAGGATATGAAAAATATCAATATCAATATGCGTCACAGGTTAGGGGTGTAAATAGCGCACATTCTAAAAATATTTGGAAACATACAGGGTGCGTCACAAAAGTATGGCACGAAAAAGTATGATTTTTTTAAATGGAACCCCCTGTATATTAATTGATATTTCAATTCTTTCTTCAATTTGGAACAAAAATTGTGATACAACTAACGTTCCTAAATTCAACCGTTATCGAGATATCGCGTTTTAAAAATGGCATTTTTGCAACTTTGACATGCTATAAAACTCAAACTATTTAAGTTAGAGGAAAATGGTTTGCACTTTCCTATCTTAACTTTTCAAGAGCTCTTCTGTCATTTGGATAGAAGGTAACGTCAACTGTCAACTTTTTTCGGCACATTTTGAAATTTTTTCACAATAATGGATTTAATCTCCTTGAATAGCTCTTGAAAAGTTAAGATAGGAATGTGCAAACCATTTTCCTCTAACTTGAATAGTTTGAGTTTTATAGCATGTCAAAGTTGCAAAAATGCCATTTTTAAAACGCGATATCTCGATAACGGTTGAATTTAGGAACATTAGTTGTATCACAATTTTTGTTCCAAATTGAAGAAAGAATTGAAATATCAATTAATATACAGGGGGTTCCATTTAAAAAAATCATACTTTTTCGTGCCATACTTTTGTGACGCATCCTGTATGTTTCCAAATATTTTCAGAATGTGCGCTATTTACACCCCTAGCCTGTGACGCATATTGATATTGATATTTTTCATATCCTATATGATAAAACCTACTTTACTCTATCGTTGGGACACCCTGTACTGTTTTGCTCAAGTTCACCATCATTTTTCCGGAATCTGATGTGTCAGCTTGTTTAAAAATTGAAACTTAATGTAAACGACATTTTTAAAAACTAAAAGTTTGGCAGGCTGTCATATCCGCACGGATGCGTTCAATCCTATGAAATTTTTACACTATAATCTACTCGATAAGACCTTTCGAATGATGTGTCATGGAAAGAGGGGTCTTTCCATTTAAAAATATGTTTCAAAATGGTGCCCATCCGCCAGTTTTCTTAATGTACCTATTCTGGGAAGTTTTTTGAACCCTTGATATTATCCGGCAGTGTATTATATAGACTAGAAGCTCGGTGTATCGGATCAAATAATCCCTTATTAGTCCTTACATTATTGAGGAATATATTGTTATATTATGATCTGGTGTCGTGTGCGTGAATATCTCTACAATACAGTGTGTCCGGAAATTACGCGTCAGGATTTTGGTGGGCGATTCTACATGAAAAATTAATGCAACAAACTACTATACAATTTTTTCAAAAACTTCAAAATTTTTTTCGAAGTACGAATTTTTAATTATTTAAGGTACGGTTAATGTTTAAAGTCGTTTTTCTCGGAAACCGTTAATTCTACGATGATGCAACACGAGCACTTTTTTAAAAAATATTTTGATGCTCTTTACTAATTTGACATCCAAATTTATAAAAAGATTAAAACAAAAAAGTTCTAAGTAATTTTCCTAAGGTGAAGGACAGCTTCAGCCTTTTGTCATTGACGACTATAGCGTCAAATTAATAGGGTGAATACAAAGAAACACTAGTGACATGCATGCAAAATTTGGCGAAAATCATTACACTAGAAAAAAAGTTATTAAAAAAAATAAGAAAAAAAAAATATTTTTTAACACCCTGTATCTTCCTTAATTTTGAGTTTTTGAAAAAATTGTATGGAAGTTTGTTGCATTAATTTTTCATGTAGAATCGCCCACCAAAATCCTGACGCGTAATTTCCGGACACCCTGTATAGTATTTTACTATTAGCTTTTTGAGTTCCATTTATAATTTTATATATCATTTTATATTGTTCAAATTGTAATACTTTATTCAGTCGCCAGACACCCAGCTCCCTGTATAGGTCTGCAGTGTGTTGGAGTTAAATAATGCTTTTAGGACTTTGTTTTGCAAAACTTGCATTTGGTTGAAGGTGACCGTTTACAGAAATTAGGTATTTAAAATGGGACAGAAAAAACGCATTGTAAACATCCATCTTATTATTGTATGATAAATAACTTCTATTCTTATAAATGGCGGGAGACATAGATGTGACTTTTTTTGACAAATGATTTCTATGTTCAGACCAGCTAAGCTTGTTATCAATGTTAAGTCCTAGGTATTTCATCGTCGAAACCTGCTCAATCTGTTTGTTTGCTATTTCTATTCTAGGTGGTCGTACAATTTTGTTTTTTTGTATAAAATAAAATGTTTTTGGTCTTATCTATGTTAATCTTTAACTTATTATTTAACAACCATGCAACTTCCATAGGTCTTCAGATCTTGATTGATAATATTTTCAAGCTCATTAACGTTATTACAGCCATATATCAAAGCAGTGTCATCTACGAAGGTATAGTATCTGCCAACCAGTCCAGCATTTCTAAGACTTAGTACATATGTTACAGTAAATGTTAGGAATTCAGTGAAAGCTAGCTTTTACTAGTTGATGCTAGCAATTACTCGTACCGTTAGGAAATGTTAAATTTTGAAGAATATTGTACACTTTCACTAGTGAATGTTGGAGAAACTTTATCAAATCAACTTTTACTGAAAGCAGTTAGGAAAAGTTCTCTTTGAAACTTATTTCCGCCATTTAACTAACTCACGGTGCACGGGGCACTAAATGATGTCGCTCACGCGACATCAAAATTTTTGCCAAACCCAAACTAACCCAAACTAACCCAAACTAACCCAAACGAACCCAGACTAACCCCTACTGAGAATAATTATTTTTTTTTATAATACGGTATCTGAACAATGTTCACATTGTACACCTGCGATTCATAACTCTCGTATTTTCCAGAGCGTCTAATCTGTCGGCGAATTCCAACTCGGACCAAAAAGGATATTTGTAATGACGATAATAATTTTCAGTTTAACAGCTTTCACTAGAAAAGTTACGTGAATGCTAACAATTACTAGTAAAAGTATGATGAAGTCGATCGAATTCAACTTTCACTAGCTAAATGTTTCCAAATCAGGAAAAGCTTACTTTTCCTAGTAACAGTTAGCTTTTACTGATTACCAGGTTTTACTGTGACACATACAAAGAATAGAGCAGAGGACCAAGAACTGATCCTTAACAGCCTATACATAGTAACTCTGGATCCCATTTTATATAGCTTATCCAATAAAATATCAATACTATCTACGTCAAAAGCTTTTTCAAGGTCTACTAATACTACCACTACAAGTTGCCCATCATCTAACTCGGTTCATATATTGTTTACTAGGTCTACAACCGCACTTTGAGTGCTACTATTTCTATTTTTGATGAATCCGTATTGGCATCTGTCCAGGGGTACCTATATACTTTTCTATAAAGAAAACCATCCTTTTCTTTATAACACATTCCAGTATTTTTGAAAATATACTTGCTACACTTATTGGACGGTAATTATTCATACATTTCTTACAGCCTGTCTTATATATAGGACTTATTTCTTATTTTGTTAATTTCCAGTTCCGTTGGAAAAATACCACTCAAGAGACACTTATTGACTAATTTGGAAACTTTACTAACAAAATCCCTTGTCACCTAAATCAAATCAAAGATGTCTTGAGCTGTAATTTGGTCATGACCTGGTGCGGTAGCTTTCTTTTAATTCAGGATAATGTTGGCAATTTCTTGTTTCGCTACAAAGTTTTACAAAGAACGTGTTATCACAGGTTATTTCAATGAATCTCGGACAACGTTCATCGGTTGTTAAACCATCGATATAATTTTCAAATTCATGTAAATATTCTTACATACATTGGCGAAATGCCTGTTTAGTTCATTAACTAGCTAGGTATATCTACTGGATTGTTTAGTTCAACATTATTTACTTTTAGACAGTCTATATTCTTTGGATTTGTATTTTTTCTAGTCAATTCATCTATGAACCCCAATTGTTTTTTGGCGTCCGCACCACATTCGCACCATTTATTTCTAAAATATTGGTTTTTCAGTGTTTTTATTTTGTTGGTGACTATATTTTTCAATTTCCTGTATTTATGGTTGATTAATACATTATCACGATTATCAGATTCCACTTTATATAATTTATCCCGTTTTTTGATTAGACCTAGGAGTTCACTATTCATCCATAATTTGTTTTTATGACATCTAATTGTCTTGACATATTGAGCTTCAGTTTTACATAATTTAATTACATCTATTAAATCTTGAAAATATTGAAAAATTCTATTCTCCATTTTCTATCTATCGATGAACACAGATTTGGTTTGTACAATGCTCTAATTATCAAATCACTGACCTGTATACTCATCCAGGTCATCATATCCGATGGTTCAGATTTGGTTATTTCCTTAGCTGGGATTTTATTCCTGATGTATATTTATGCTCCTCCTCCTCTTTTCAATCTGCATGCATGGAAAGCCTGGTAACCTTCAATCTTCAATATCATAAAGCCAGGATTCACAGTCCAATACCACGTCTCGACCAAAACTAAAATATCACTATGCCTGTCCGCGATTAAACATTGAACTTCTTCGATTTTTTTTTTGATTCATGTTAATTTTGTTTCTGAATGTTCCATACAACTTGTATAAAATAACGGATCATTCCATTTATTATGACATTGATTCTCTGTGACATTAGAAGCGTTCCGTAATTTCGTTAAAATAGAATAGTGACCAAGGAAAAGAGAGAAGATTGATTGGTTGTTAGGTAACGATAGATCAGTATGGAGGACTATAACTAGGAGATGAATCGAATGCATAAAAAGTGGGCCAGAATTCAAATCGTAATTCAGCTTCAATTGTTACCCCCAGATGGCGAAGAGCCGTTAGCGCTTTCATGTCAAACAAAAACGATCACCTAGGTAACCATAATGAAACTATTTTTATCAGCTAGTTGGCATTAAAACTCTCATAATTTGATGATGGTAGGTATCACCAATATAATTTTTGTTATACATTATTCTGAAATTTAACCTTTGCGAGAATTTTTGTATTCTTCTGTTCAATTGCATTACTTGAGAGGGTAACTGAGTGACGTCATATCCTACATTGGCAACAGTCTACAATGGGCTTGAAACACGATGTTGCGACGATTCAACCGTAATTTTTGCCTTACAGAAAATGAATTGTATGTGTATAGTAGAGTAGAAATTTGGAATAAATTAAGAAAATTGTGATAAAATTCTGTTGACAATCATTGTCAAGCAATAAACGTTACCATGACAACGAGTAAACAAAAGCGCTACTATCAGCAGCGCCCTCAAATGAACTAACGAAAAAGAGGGACAGAAATTTCAAGGATATTCGTATGTCGATTCATCTCCTAGTTACAGTCCTCCATAGATAACAGTTAGAGAAATTGGGGGCTTTTCGATGGATGGAAAGTAACACATTTTTTGAGATAATTGTAGATTTTGAAGGTGAATAATTGTGAATTGTGATAATCAGATATCTGCAGGTCAGTAAAATGAAATTTATAATAATGTTGATTATCCAATTTGTACTGATGGTTTTGAATTTATTGTTCCGTAATTGCATTTACTGTATTTAATCAAACTGTTTTATGCTGTGTGAACAACTTTGATTCAAATCAAAGTCAAGACAAAGAAATTGCTCTCTTTCCGTACTGGAATTTTTGTTACTACAATCATTACCGCTTTATGCTTTATGCATGCTTTATATTGACTGGACTGATTTACTAGAGTTGGGTTGCCTCCGTACGGGACCTCATGTATAGGCTCTAGATTTGACATTTTATCACCCTGACTAGTGAATATCCTAGTAAAACAACAGATCTTCTAGTCATCATCTAGAAATATTGTTTCAATTAACCAACTCTAATTGGGTTGCCTCCCGTACGGGACCTCATTATTTTCAACAAACAATCTAGAGATATTGACCCAAATTGCCTGGGTTGCCTCCCGTACGGGACCTCAGAGATTCCCTGTTTTTGACCCCATGTATATTTGCTTGAGCGTGGAACTTCAAGTTTCGATACGTAAAACGAGTATTTTATTGATTGCATTAAAAATACAAAACAGTTGTACAGCATGGTTCGGTTTTTTGGAATTGAGATTGTGGGTTTCTCTGCCGTGCTCTTTCCCCGCATGAATTCCAGGCTGAGAACGGCACTTTTTCACCATAGTTTCAATAAAGTAGGGTTCCTTACTAATGTGTGTTTAATTTAATAGTCCCACCTTCTAACTCAGACTTCCCAAATTATTGTTTTGTCGGGCGCATTCGAGATAAGTAGCTTTATGCAAATCACAACGTAGGTGTCTCTTCTTTTGATCAAACTTACCTCATTCAACTTTGTTGAACGGACCCGGGGTTGTTATACTACAAAGTTTCTGGTTAATTTGAATTTGCTCATTGAACTTCGCAAACAAGGAGCTATACTTTTGTTCCATATCCTCCAGTTTGGCCATGACATCATTAAGAGTGAATTTCTTATTTTGTTGTTTTTTCATAGTGTTAGAATTGTTAATTCGATGGAAGGTTTTTTGAGCCATCCCTAAGCAGTTCCTGTGCTTCCAGAAGCAACACTGTTCGCAAAATAAGCGCTCATGACTATCAAGGACAGCCTTATTGCAGACATTACAGATTTCTTTTTCCTGCGTTGGCATCTTGGCAACCCTGCCGACTAGTTGTCTCGAAGTCTCGACGTGATCTGAGATGTTGGTATGCAGTTTTTTTATCACCAGTCTTAGAATGCGGCAAATATTATTTATCTGTTTTGATCCCAGAATTCTGTCCCCCTGTTTTGTTAGTTCATTTGAGGGCCTATGCTCCGTTTGTTTGGGACCAGTACACTTGAGACTCTTTGACACTTGAGTCGCCTTTTAAGAGGGCACTGTTGCTGCGCTTTTATTTTTTATTAATTGTCATGGTACCGTTTATTGCTTGACAACATTGAACTCCATACTACGTACCTGGAAAGGTCCCGGCTGTTTTCGACGAATCAAGCCGTCAAAGTATGTAATTTTTGTTAGACAGAGATAGCCAGTGTTACGGATACCTATCCTTGTCGAATACATTACCGGGTATTAAGGTTATGGTTAGGAGGCAAAAAAACTGTATTGTGAGAATTCAGTGGTTGTTTGGCGTTCTGTGTTACTTTATTGGTGTTGAAAATACATGTAATTGTAGTAATGATAAAATATTGTACATCTAGTGTGCTGATTCCTTTTAGATAAGTGGGTTTTATCGGAGAAATAAGTTTGAAAAGGACTGAGAAAATATGGTGATCTATTGTGTTGCAGTCGGATGTAAAAACTTGCAAAATGAAAAAAGTTTGTCTTTTCATGGCTGAAAGTTGAAAAATCATGAACAAAATTGTTCAAGCTACAATACTATAATCAAGTAGGTATCATGATACGGCTACATTTCTTTTTCTTCACGAATTATAACTCATATAGTGAAGGTGATAGGTAGTTTTTTTTTCTTCTCAAAGATATGATTTCGTCATCAAAATCTGATGAGAAGAGTTGGTTTTCATCGCGATGGAAAATTATATAAAGTCTTTGTTATACTGAATTAATTTCAAAGTTAGAAATAAGGGTAATATTTATTATACCCACCTTCAAATTAGGTATCAATTATTTCATTGATTTTAATTATCTATTATTAAATTATTTTTTTATGGGGTACAGTTTTTAGCAGAATTAAAATCACCAATAGTAGGTTTAGTCTACGGAATCACTATTTTTCTGAGAGGAGAGTACCAAGTAACAAATCTACTCAATTTATTCTTGGGTCTGGATATATTCATTTTTTATTCCCGATTAGAATAAATCTTGCACGTGAAGTTGTTTTTAATTTCCTATAATCAAAGCAATAATACAATATTTTTCTCAAATATGTCTTGTAATCTGAAATCTATGTATTATTGTAATTTCTGTCCATATAGACCAATGAGTTAGAAAAAGATAGATATCCGCTATATAACTAGCTATCGCTATCTCTACTTGCTTCACTCTCGATAATAAGCGGGTCCGTTCCAGGTACGTAGTATGGAGCTCAATGCTTGACAATAATTTGTCAAGATACTTTTATCACATTTTCATTCATTTTTTCCAAATTTCCACTCTACAATTCAGTCATTCCACATGCAATGCATTCTTTATAAGGCAAAAATTTAGGTTGAATGTTGAATCGTCGCAGTATAAAGAATTATTCACGTTATTCGACACAAAACATTATGGCTAAAGTATCTGCTTTCAAAGAAGTTCTTTTTTCTTGATGGATAGGGACCCTTCAAGGCTACATTTTAAAAATATTTTCATGTTATACAGGGTGTCCCTAAGACACGAAACGTATCAAAATAGTTTTTTTTCATGCAATACCTTGTATATTATTTTATTTTTGGCTTGTATGATCAACATTAAGGGGAGTTTGATTGAGGTTTAATACAACTGAACCTTATGGTTTTTGAAATATCTTCAATTTTGCGAAAATGTAGTATTCATTTTTATGCCTAATTTCTCCGCTATTTTTTTAAATCAAATTAATAATCAAGTCTACCAATTGATCAAGATTGATGTCACACTTATGAAACTTTTGATAACCTATAAGGAGTGTCTAGAAATGATCTTAAATAAATGTGAAAGTCTGTATGTTTTTTTCCCTAAGGCTTTTGAACCGTAGCACAGAATTATCTGAAAATTTTCACAGTCATTAGCCTCTACCCAAAGATAGTTTGGAAAAAAAACTAAAAACATATTTTGTTTAAAAAAAGTCTGGGTTGGTAATGTAGGTTCTATGGGGTATACGCTTAACGGGAGAAAAGAAAATAAAAAAATGTGTTGTTATTATGTATGTTCTATGGGGTATAAAACAAATTAAAACATAAAAAAAATAAACTGAGAAAAAAATCTGTGTTATTATTATCTTATTTATAAACTAGCCTAAACCCGACGCGGGCGCTGTCGCGGATTTAGGCTAGAGGTTGAATAATCATCATCTTGAAACGGTAATAACTTGTTTTATTCAAATGGCACGCGCTGTATTTTATGTCAACAACATATGTAAAATTTGATTGTCTATCGAATATAATTTTACCTTCCTATAGCTAACTCTTCACGTTTTCAAGTGAAACGAAGTCTTGGTTGAAATACAACAAACAATTTTTCATAGCAAGTGTTTAAAATGACGACCATCCGACTCTAAACAAAAACGTATCCTTTTTCTCTCTGATGAGTTGCTTCATATCATTTGGTCTTGTCAGTGGTACGTGTGTTGTGTGTTATCAACGATCCCTTTTATGGAAAAAGAAAAGAGGTTTGGTGGCGTCAAGTCTCTGACCGCACGATGAAAATGCGCGGGAGCTCCATCCATTTGGAGCCACATAGTTCCTCTTATGTCCAGTGGAATGTCTTGTAATAAGACTGGAAATTGATTGATCAAAAATTCCAAAAACAACCTTCCATTTAAATGTTCTTCAAAAAAGTAAGGACCGATTAAACATTGACCCATCATTCCGGCCCACACTTTCACTGACCATCTATGTTGATTATGAACAATCCCGAATTGATGTGGATTGGAATCATAATAATAGTGAAAGTTCTCACAAACGTCGGCCAACACGAATGTGTGGCTGTTTGTCAAGACTTGCCGTGGTTGGGCCAAGTTTGCGTGACTTCGCTTCGGTGTCGGTAAATCACGACAAATTAAGGGATTTCAGCGTCGTTTGGGCAACATTTATCGAATTATCTAAGCCACCCACACATTGGGGCTTGTTTGGCGGCATAGGTTCAACATTGTAGGTTAATTTACTTTGTCACAAACTTTGTCCCTGTTCGTTCAAGTGGCAAGTAGTTTGTTGATATGGCAATGGTGTGGTAGTGAAATGTTGTAGATCTAACGCCATCTATCGGTAGATTAATCAATCACTCCGATGTTAAATTCACATCATTCAAGTGAAAGACCTCCATCATCGGGTCGTCATATGGTCTTACGACAAGTTCGTGAAAAGCAAGGAAAATTTTGAAATCGTTTCCTCGGTCTGACCAATTCAGGAACGTTTCTGCCTACTAGGCGTTATCAGCATGACTATGGGTCAGCCTAAAGAGAACAGTTTCATTGCTCTTGTCTATCAGACAAGTAAATGTGTTAGTGAAATGTAAAAAAAATGGCACATTCATAACTTGTTGCTTTGAATGTTACGACCATGTTGTGAATGGGACAGGAGGATAAATTATACATGAAAATGTTTCTAAAACATATCACTCTGATAACTTGAATACATAAATAAAAATAAGGTTGGTCTCACAGTTCCTTCGACTCTTCCCATTTTTCTTTCGTAATGATTGAAAGAGAGATCTTATTTTCAAAGTAGATTCTGTACGAGCTGTATGCTCATTTCACATTTATTTCATGTTGAGGGAGCTTATTTTTCAAAATCCGGTCCCGTGACGCTTCACACAAATATCTTCCTCTACCTACAGGATACAAGAACATTCCGGAATTTCTATGAATTCTGAAATCAAAATTGTCAATATTTTTTTAAACAATTTCGCGGAAAAGTCGACTAATACACAAGCCTTTTTTTGCACAACTGAAAATCACTTTCTCAAATATTTCAAATTCCTTGTCGCTGCTTCTTTCAAGTTCCCATAAAAATTCATTTGTGTCATCGAAATCTTGTTCCTCAAATTCTTCTGGCTCATCACTCAATCTATTCACTTTCTCATACAATTTTCCCAAAAACTTTTTAGTTTTTTACTGCCTCCTCCAAGTGAATAATCTCAAATGGCAACGCCCTCTTTGTGATATCTCTAGACTAAAGCTCTTGAAATCTGCTTTTCAATGGTACCAATGGCTGGTAAGTGAAGGTTATCACATCATTTTTGTTCCCAATACCTATTAAAAAACTCGTTTTAAAAAGTTTTTTTCATCTTTTTGCGTTTGTTGGTATTGCCCACTGAAAGTTTTCTAATTGTCGCCCTGAACCGATTATCTCGTTGAATCGTTTACCAAGAGGATTAAATTTTCTGTCTGAAGTTGTCAGAGAAAGTAGTGTGCCATAATACTTCACTTCACTCCTATCTTATCTAATTCTCAGATCCTTATACATTAACATGCAGGATAATTCACTAATTATTATTATATCCATGCCTAATGTGAAATATAATACGGAACTCCATGTTTGATATAATATCATACATCACAGTTGAATGAGAATTCATTAGCCTTTCAAGTTATTCAACCCAAGGTTTAGTTTCATCACGACCGGAAAATATACTGGGTACTGTTGATGACAATTTCAGGGACATAACACGGCTATTTTGGTTTTAATATGTAACCGCTACATTTGGAATACCCTGTCAATTGTGCCAATAACATGTTGACTTGAATAAAATTCGCAGGATATTGCATATATAGTATCAACTGTTACTAGATCGTGAAGAGGTGTTCGATTCAGGCAAACGTGCCTGTGAAAACGTGCTCATTCGAACTTTATATCTTAGAATCAACCAGGTATCGGCATTCAATTAAAAAAACACTCGAAATGTTTAGGTTGGGTTTAAGGCAGAGTTCAGCTTTTATAGTTTTTATTCTGATTTAAGTTTAAATTTGAGATATGATGTCTGGGTGATTATGATGACCATAGAGCTTCAAGATTGCATAATTAAAATTAATTAATTCACATCAAATAATCGTTTGAGTTCTTATTGGCACCCGAATATGCTAACCATCGAATTACTTAGACTCAAGCAAGTTCAATGATGATCTCTAGTGAATTTTCCATTTGTCTCGATATGTAATTGATTGAGAATATACTTTTTTTTAATAATCAAGATGTTCCTGATTAACAGTTTTCTGGTCTTAGCTCTATCGCCTTATACAGGGTGTTTCCTAAAGATTGGTAAAAAATTCGTTGTGTGATTCCTGGGGTATTTTCATGAAAAAAAGTTCTTATAAACATTTGCCGAAAAATGCTTCCTAAGGGAGCTACGCCCCTTTAAATAGGGCACCCCGAAGACGGTTTTTTCTCAATATTTCCGAAACCTTACATACAAAAATCATGAAATTTGGTACATCATACAAACTTTTAATGCTGAATGAGAATTTGAGCTCAGAATTTCAAAATTTTAATCAGGGGCGTACCATACTGGCGGGGTTAAAGGTTAAAAGAATCCAATTTTTCTCTCGTTCAACAATTTTGGAAGTTTTGTTGTACCTATCCCAAAGACAACAAGGGAGTTCGAGTAAAATATTTCCAAAATAGTGATACTTGCTCATTTAAAATGGAACATCGTCATAGCATAGCTTTGCATTCTACGCTGAAATTCTGGCTAGTTTTATTAAATACCTGAACAGCCGAATCAACTTGTGGCTAGAAGCTGAAGCAAGTCACTAAATCGAGTACAAATAGGCAGAACAGTCACACAGGGTGTCTCACAATTATTGTCCACTGGAATATCCCGACAAATAAGGCAACTGGAATTCTGAAAATATGAATGGATATGCTCTCTTCAAATGAATCGATTGCGCGACATCCGGTTATACCGGAAATAGGTCTCACGTGTCATCTTGCTTGTTGTAGATCGGACAACTCATCATTTAGTTTTGGGATCTGTGCAAGATTCAGGGCACATTTGATGCATAATATTCTAAAGCGTTTTGCAAATGTCTGAGTTTTCATGTCAAAAAATGACGTTTGCAGGCTTTAATTTATTTAGTTTCTGTGGAATTCCTTGTTGAGAATAAACTACTTTGAAAAACTTACAACATTTCAATAACTATCATCACGGGGTGTGATGTGAAAAATCAATGTTTCCAAATGAAAACTTCCAAATTTAAGCATTCTTATTGATCATTGAAAATAAAGGTAAAATTGTGTGAGATTGTCCATTCGAACACATTTTATTTTCTTTTCATTTATTTTGTATTACTGGAATGGACGATGATACAAACTTCTCGACAACATAACTTTATTTTCATTGCTACTTAAGATAAAATTAAGTGTTTTTTTAAATTGATTTTTGGGCAGTTTTTTTAATTTCTTGATCTTATTTTTTGACCACCCATACTCGACCATGTAGTACCCATGAAAAAAAAAAAATTAAGGTATGCCCACACTATGGTATCTTAAATGTAATAGGCGGGGCAAGCGCCTAACTATGAAATAGTTGCGCCTAAGTATGTAAGAGGGCTCTGGATGCGCTTCCGTCGTTGACAGAAAGGGATTGCCATGACAACGCCGTTTGACAACCTATCTGTCGGCTGAGCTGGATTGAATTTTGATTTTGGTGTTTTTGTGTTTTTGGTTCGTGTTTTGCTTGCGTTATCGTCTATTTTGCGAAATGGTGTTCACGTGTTGTGTACGGAGTTGCAAAAACAATAATTGTGATGCTCCTATGCATATTTTTCCAAAAGATCCATTGGTAAGTAGACCTAACCTGAGCTTATTACATTTTTTCTATTCTCTTTTTTTTTTCAAGTTAGGGAAATGTAAATAGCATTCTGTTCTAGATTAATTTTGAAAATGTGTTATTTTCTAGCTTTTCAACCTCTGGATCAAGAAGGTGGGAAGAGTTGATATGAAGGAGAAACCCATGGACTATGTTCGAAGGAATTATAGAATGTGCGATATTCATTTTGCACAATCTGAGCGCTATATTGGGTCCCGACATAAATCAACCATCAAAGTAGACGCTATCCCTTCTTTGTTTCTGGATGAGCCATACTGCTCGAACCACATCCCGTACCACTCTCCGAATCACTCATATCTGATGATATGATTCAAGAGCCTCAACTTGGTGATATTTCAAACAAGACAAGAGAGGTGCCAGGACCATCACCTTCCCCTTCAAATTGTGATGCTACCCGATCATCGACTCCAGTGAAGAGACCGCCTTCATCTTCTAAAATTTGCACCCCCGCAAAATTATCAAGTAAGTTTTATCAACTTAATCCAGGCGGTTCTTTTGATTATAATTTGTATTTTTTTTTTCAGCCCTCAGAAGACGTACCCGTTTGCTCTCGTATGTTAATGTACATAAATCCGTAGAGCTTTCTCCCAAAGCAAAATCATTGTACAAAATTGCCAGGGATATGAGGAAATCCTTTAAAAAACTGGACTTCAGCTGCAGCAAATTGAAGACCAAAGTCAAGAAAATGGAGGATATCTCCTACACCATTGATGTGTTAAAATCGAAATTGAACAAACCAAGCTTTGATCTGTTGATGTCCCAATTAAGATGTCAGGAAAGAGAATCAAGAGGAAGAAGATACACTCTTGTTGAGAAAATTCTTTTTCTGTCCTTGATGAAGCAAAGCCCAAAAGGATATAAATTGATAAGAAGATTGTTTTCTGCACCATCCAGAAAAACATTGATGAATCTTTTGGAAAATATTCCATTTGGACCTGGAATCAATAGAGCGATTTTTGAATCTTTGCATACCAAAGTGGAATCCATGGGAGAATCTGAAAAACTATGCTCAATATTGTTTGATGAAATGGCCATAGATCCTAGTTTGCTGTGTTATTTTTGGTACAAAAATTTTACAATTATTGAACAAAGGATAGTCTAGCTTTAAAATTTTGAACTTGACAATGGTACATTCTTCTCAGTTTTTGAAGAAATCATGAAAAATGGGCCATTTCCGTTAAGACAATTTTTTTCTTCAATTAAGTATTGCGAAATTTTCAGGTAGCACATAATTTTTGCACCTCATCTGAATGGGGCTTAACATTTTTATCATGAATTACACTGGGAAAAAATATATGTTCATCTCTTTTTTGAACGTAGCAGAAAGACGCTGAACAATTTTTTGTAAAAAAAATCTATAGAACACGCAAACTAACAGACTAATTGAAGTTTTCAAATGCACTATCACTTCTTTCGACCACTACTGTATGTGATTTTTTAATATAAGAAAAGAAAGCACTGTATACTAAGATTTTTTTTTGCTATTGTGAATGTTTTGAATAATATATTATCATACTTCTTATCCACAAGGGTTTTATTTCAAAATATCGTTTCCCAATCAATATTACAAAGTTCTCTGTTACTGAAAAACATAGCAGAGAACCTTGTAATATTGGCGGAATGATCTTCAAAAATTATAATGCAGTTTTAGACCCCAAAATAAAATGTAGCGCATCCACCAGAAAGTCAGGAAATATGCTACCTAACTTCACCAGAGGGCGCTGTCAACTTTGCCCCAATCTTACACACAGAGTTTCTCATCTATTTTTTTTCTTTTATCTATGGGTATGCCAACGCGCATCTCGCTGTGACGTCAAATGCAACAAAGATGCAGTGTTGCCATATTAGCGTTTTATCTCAATTGGACGACCTCTAGAAACTACAATTTGAGACAAAATTTCAAGAAAAATCGCTAAGCGGCTTTTCAATTACTTACTTTGATTTGAGGCTATGTTTTGCTTTATCTATTTTGCGTAAGACCAAACATGATTTTGTATTCAACCTATATTTTGAAAAAGTTTGATTGCGAGGAGTACAGTATCATTTGCAAGTTGGCAACGTTGACTGGAGTGTCGGGGTGACATATTCAAAGGAATGATTACTCCTATCTTTTATTGCTACGTTCGTGATTTTGCTACTGTGATTTGTCTGGTTTTTGAGTGCTTGATATCATCAAACTTCAACGAAGATGGGAAAGTTGGGAAAATAGTAAATGCCATACAAAAGAATGGGAACAAGAAATTGATTCTCAAGGTATGTTTTTTCATTATTTATATACATATAAGTATTTATAAATGAGATAATTACCACAGTAAATGGAACAACTTATCTGTTATGCTTGATAGCACTCGTGAAAAGCTACGTTCCTTTTTTCCTATGGTTACTCTAAACAAAAATTGTAGCGTCTGACGTCATTGCACAATTTAAGCCAATTTTTCTCCAAGTTTCTGACAGTCTGACATACCTTGTTTCTTCCTACCATGGTAGTACCTACTCATAGATTTCAAAATAAAGTCCGTCTAGAAAGTATCCAAGACTCTATATATTCAAAAGCCCAAAGGGTTGCGAAAGACATATATTATATTTCTCCTCCACAGATCCATCCACAGCCCCGTTTCGCTGTATCACAGCTCATCAGTGCGGCTAGGATCTGCAGGAGAAAAATATATCGTTTCGCAGGACGCATCAAAAGGTAAATGAGAGACGAAGATTTGGAGACAGCAACTCTATCTATTGGTTGTAATGAGAAACCTACTATCACGAACTATCATCATACATATTTACATATGTAGAAACGCGTCTGTGGATGAATCTGTGGGAATGAAATATGTCTCTCGCAACCCCTAGCCTTTGGGCTTTTGGTTATAAAAACTTTTGCAGAACTCAACTGTAGTTTTGCTATTGTGTGGGATAGAAACGTTTATTCTTGAGATTGTGGCAGATAATGCCTTCTCAAGTTTTCTACATCATGTGAATACTACGTATGATAGTTCGTGGTAAAAGGTTTCTCATAACCACCAATAGATGGAGTTGCTGTCTCCAAATTGTAGGCACCAGAAGGTCCATACATTGATGCACTTCGTTGCAGGGCCAAAGAAATACTATTTTACGTAAGTGAAAATTCTAATAATCTCAAGCAAATGTTAAATATGACAATCATAATCAAAACTTGACATCACCCCCAGGAACCGCGTATAATGATCAAGCAGTCCTTGAACCGCATTCACTTCCTCTACTTCAAATCTTGAAATCCTTGAATCTTCTTAATCACGAGCCACAGGTGGTCTCCCCTGAGTGACGTGAAGAATGAACGTTCACGAATTAGGGAAATGAACTCTCTTGGACTTGGCTGAAGGATAGGTTCTGATAGCAGGTTGCAAAGATGACTGTGGCGACGGTATCAACGTAGCTGACCCTGTAAATGACGATGCAGTAGCAGGTATAATTGAATCTCACCCGCAGCTCCATTTGTCTTCATGAAGGCAGGTTTCAGTCTTTCCGTAGAAATGCTTTTGGGAGTACCGTCTAGATCTACTTTGAAAAAAAACTCATTAACTCTCTCTATAGTTTCGTACGGTCCACGATATGTCGTCAACTCTCACAAAAACATGGGTAAATGTGTATAGTGTTTTGTGGGAGAAAGGCCTAACCTTGCAGTGGTGGGCTGCTGAAGCTGATCGAACATTTCGCATCATGATCCGAAACTTTTCAACAAAGATTTGTGGCTCGATAGAATCATCTTCATAGATGAGGTATTCACCAGGTATAAGAAGTGTTGTTCCGTAGACCAATTCTGCAACGCTAGCTTTGAGATCATCTTTAACACTGGTTCTGAGTCCCAACAGCACAACTGGCAATACGCTGATCCAGTCCTTCGATGTATGACAGGTTATTGCCGACTTGAAGGATCGATGCCATCGCTCAACCATCCCTTTGACGCCGAATGATAGGCCGTAGTTTGGATAAGATTGCTGCCAATCAACTTGAACAAGGCACCGAAAAGCTTGGATTCAAATTGGGAGCCCCTGTCACTGGTGATAGTTTCTGGAGCACCAAAACGGCTGACCCATCCCACGAAGAATGCATTGATAACAGTGTCTGCTGTGACGTCTTTGAGAGGAATGACTTTAGGCCATCTAGTTAAACGATCTATCATCGTTAGGCAGTAACGGTAGTCCTGGCAAATTGGCATAACAACAATATCAATATGTACATGTTTAAAACGTTTAATAGGAATATCTATTTTCAAAGAAGCATCTTTGATGTGTCGCTGGATTTTGCTTCTCTGACATGCCAAACAAGTTTGCGCCCAATGTACTATATCTTGATTCATGTCTGGCCAAAAAAAAACGTTCTCGAATCAGATTCTTTGTAGTACGACCATTGGGATGTGACATATTGTGTACATTGTCGAAGATCTGTGTGTACATTGTCGAAGATCTGCCGTCGAAGAACCACTGGAATGTAGGGTCGAATCTTATCTCCTGATATGTCACAAAAAATGGTAGTCTCGGTATTATCAACTCTTATTTTCCTAAGCTGCAATGAAGTCGAATTGGAATCAAGAAGAGGTTGCAGCTGTTCATCATTGGTTTGCTGATCGGTGATTTCTGCAGTGGAGACGATGATAGGCATTTGAATTGCATTAACTCTTGATAAGGCATCAGCAACGATGTTGGATTTGCCTGAAACATACACAATGTTCATCGTAAAATGACTTATATATTGTAAATGTCGTTGTTGTCTGGGAGATGCCTTGTCGGAGCTCTGAAAGAATGCATATGATAACGGTTTATGATCAGTAAACACCGTCACATTGCGTCCCTCCACATAGTGTTTGAAAAACTTGATCCCCTTGAAAATTGCTAGCAATTCTCTGTCGTATGTACTGTATGATTTTTCAGCTTTGGATAGCTTTTTCGTGAAGAGTCCTAGAGGTTGAGTAATACCATTGATGGTTTGATCTAACGCAGCTCCTATGGCTATGTCAGACGCGTCGCAGCGAAGTGATAATTGAGCTCCAGGCGCAGGATATGCAAGTTAGACCGCATTTGCAAGAAGTTCCTTACAGCATTTGAAAGCTTCATCTGCTTCATGTGTCCACAACACAGGGCGCTTATCATTCCTTTTAGAGTCTGGAATAAGATCAACCAATGGAGCATGAACTTCAGCTGCCTTAGCATGTTGAGTCCTCAGAAATTCCAGGAACCTAAAAATCTACGCAGCTCTGCAACTGTTTGAGGTTTGGAAAAGTTTTTAATTGCTTCTACACGCTTTGGTGGAGGTTTTATTCCATTCTTGTTGACTGTGTATCCCAGGTAGGTAACTTCTGATAGGACAAATGAGCATTTATGTACATTGATAGATAGGCCATGCTGCTGCAATTTTTGAAGAACTTGTCGAAGATGATCTTCATGTTCGGCAGGTGACTTTGAGGCAACCAGAATGTCATCTATGAAGACGTGACAAAAATCTAAACCTCGCAAGATAGAGTCCATCACTCTCTGAAATGATTGTGCAGCATTACAGAGACCAAACGTCATCACCTTAAACACGAAAAGCCCAAAAGAAGTTATCACTGCAGTCTCTGGTCGATCCTCCAGAGCCAGTGGAATTTGGTGATAAGCCCTGGACAAATCCAATGTGGAGAAAACGTTGCTGCCATGTAGTTGAAATGTGAAATCTCTCAGATGTGGAATTGGGTAGTGGTCAGGAATAGTGACTTTGTTCAATCGTCGATAGTCTCCGCATGCTCGCCAGGCACCACATTTCTCTTGGACCAAATGAAGTGGACTTGCCTATGCGCTATTTGAAGGCTCACAGAGTTGCTGTTCCAACATGTGGTTGAATTCGGCCTTTGCTGCCTGGAGTTTTTCACCCACTAGACGACGCGCTCTTTCAGCCACTGGAGGTCCTTGTGTTGATAGGTGGTGCTGAAATCCGTGGGTAGGAGGCTTGAGACCCACAGGGCTGGTAACTTCAGGAAAATCTTTTAAAATATGAAAAAATGGATGTGGGGCATTAACTGAACGAATTGTTGTTTGAGTAGAGTGCACAACTTGTGCTACTCTACTCAGCTCGTTTTTTCCATCATGGAGCTGTTTCCTCTTGAGATCTACCAGCAGGCCATGATGTTTGAGGAAGTCTGCCCTGATGATGGGATGAGTCACATCTGCCACAATGAAAGTCCAGGTAAGTGGACGTCTCAATCCCAGGTTAAGTGTGAGCGTAGAACTACCAAAGGTGTTAATTAAGCCATTTGCTGCATATAACTTTATACTGGATTCTGATTTGGTTTTTGTTGAGCATTTAGCAGTCTTCCTGGATAAGACCTGTGTTGACCAAAAATAGCAATTCTGTAGTCTTGTCTTCAATTTGCAAGCGTGACGTGACATTGCAGGCTTCGGAGACGCTTGTTATCCTCGAAGTCTGCTCTAGTTTGACGACTGATCATTGATCCGGAAGGAGCAAGGACTGCGGCAAGACCAAGCTCTGTAGCCAAATTTTTGATGATAAAAACAATAGCCCCCTTGATTATTGTTACGAGTAAGTGACTTCTCGCGATTTCTGCTGCTAGAACGGTTTCTGCCTCTGACCTGGAGTTGCAAGTCTTCCATTCTTTTGGAAAGGGTATTTATTTCAGTAACTAGATTATTTAAAATATCAGATTGATAAGTATGTTGACCAGATGTTGAAGCAATGGCGTTGACATCGTTTTGAATGGCTAAATGACTGGGTTTGGAAACTTCTAATATTTTGTCTGCCTTCATAGCCAAGCGGGTGAGGACAGCAACCTGACTAATCGCTAGAATACCTCGTACATGTTCGAGAAGGTGCTCCAAGAACAAGCTACGCAAAATACTATCACTACATTGATTACCTGAAATTTCTCAGACGTTGTAGAAAATTGAAGGGTTTCTCATCCGGAAATTCAGCTCCTCTGAGAAGTCGGCGAAGTTTACTTTCATTTGTCTCAGAGAAAGCACCAATAAGTCTGTCTTTGATTGTTTGATACTGGTCTTGTGCAGGTGGATTCGTGATTATATCTGAGACAAAAGGTAACGGGTCATTGTCTAAATTGGCAACTATGTAATTAAATTTCGTAGCGTCAGCAGTTATTCTGGATATCGTAAACACAGCTTCCACTTGTGAGAACCAAAGCGCCGGATTTTTTTTCCAGAAAGGTGGTAATTTTATTAATCGAACCTGAGCTACTTCGCTTTCACCCGGTTTTTCACCTGATGCGTCAATGGGGTTGGACATGGCTGGGAGTTGCAATTAAGGATAAGGCACAGTTTCCAAATGATGAGTCGCGAATCATTGCGATGATCGACCACAAAATATCGCACAATACTTGGTATGAGTCCAAAGTCCAAGTCCACGAATAAAAGTACTGTCACTGTCAATATAGCACAATTTTACGATTTCGCTGCTTTGCCCTGGATCACGTCGGTGTCACCAATTAATGTAGGCACCAGAAGGTCCATACTTCTATGCACTTCGTTGCAGGGCAAAAGAAATATTTTTCAACTAAGTGAAAATTCTAATAATCTCAAGCAAATAATGTTAAATATGACAATCTTAATCAAAACTTGACATCACCCCCAGCAACCGCGTTCAACGATCAAGCAGTCCTTGAGACCGCATCCACTTTCTTCACTTCAAATCTTGAAATCCTTGAATCTTCTTAATCAGGAGTCACAAAATCGTCGTCCATATTTTCTTTTATCTCCATATTCTTCTTTTTTGTAACACTTTACTACCACAGTAAACAGTAATGCGTGACGCATGTTGTGCCGATGGTAGACTATGGCTAAAATCGCATGAAAGCACCATCTGTTAGATATTGTTGATTGTGAACCGGCTTGAGATTTGTGAAATAATGTAGCGAGTAGTAGAACAAAAGGTGGAATATCTGTAGGTATAGAAAATGTTGTTACGTTTAATTTGAGTATTTGTGAAATTGCTGTGGAAATGATAGGCTGACTTTTCTAGATTTCAGTATATGCACTGACATCTCCCGTGAAATGGTTAATGGTCACCGTTCGAATGTATCTTCACTCCCAGATTCGACAGGTTTCTTATCAGTAAATTTGCATACCTCTGAATTTGGCAAAAAGATATCGCAATTGTTGCAGTAAACAGAGTCCCACTGCGGCTTATATTTGTACTTGGTAAATTTTGCAGGTTTTCGGGAGAACCGTTCAGGTAGTTTGGAGGAATTTCGTCAGAGACCTTTGCAATTTTGGGAGAACCCGTTGTCAGTTCATCTGGTACAGGATTTTAAATTGAGGGGAGTCTAGTTTTCGCCATTTTGGAAGTGAATAGCTACTGTGGTTTGTTGCTGTTGATTTCACAATTTCAGATAGTTTTGTCGCCTGCATTGGGATTGATTTGTGAAATTAACTGATTGGCTGGTATGGTTTATGTGCTGTTTGGAGTATTTTTTGAATCACCAAGCCATACGAATATGTATTCGGATTTGAAGCAACGACACGTGGACTTTCCTCCTCAAAGGGCCTTTTACTCCATCTAACTAGGACAAAATATGAGTATATTTGCTGAATTGGAATTGAGATGTGTAACTGCTCTGATTCTCGTGAGTTTTCTTGGATGTTTATCAAGTTATTCTTGTGGAACAAATGAATTCCCATAGGACCTTTGTGTTGAACCAGATCTCTCAGGGCCGTTAGGAGTGCTATAATTCGAAGCAAATCAGTAAAAGCCAATCCTACATCATTGTAAGTGGTCAAAAATTGGATATTTTCCTTGTTAGAAGTCTTGGACGTATTTCATTCTTTAGGGCTTTCTTTTGTACCCGTATTCATCTACGAATGTCATTTTTGAATCAGAGGAACCCTATGATGACCTGAAGACTGAATCTGATTGATCTGGTAGGATTGATTTGGAACGATCGAGGACTTGGCGGAGTCACCAGGAGTTGCTGAATTTGCCAGATAAGATTTCAACGATTTATAATAATCATAATTATTTTTTTTTATTATTCAATTCATTTTGATATTGCGTTGCTGAACGATTCATTTCAAAGTTACTTATTGGGTGTTTGAGAAACTTGGCGATGCTAATGATTTGAAATTATATCAAACTATTTAGTGTTATTTTGAACACAATTTCTTCCTAAATTGGACCATAGAAACCAGGACTTTTGGTTCCATCAGTAGATATACTGCCATCTTGATTTTAAAATAAATTCTGGGACTTCCTACCTTTTTACTTCAGTGGCGTATTATGTATTTTTGGAAATGTTTGCATTTTATACAGAGAAAAATATGTTTATTTTTAAATGAAAATAAACACAAAAATGAAAGTATCACCAAACTTTGCTCATAAACATAAAGGACATTCCTGGTTCCATAAAACTATGTCACTACAAATTTTGAAAATTTTCAAATATCACTGGAAAGTAAGTGTGAGGGAACCAATAGTTTTTGAGAAAACGCTTTTTGAATAAGACATACCAAGTAACAAAATCCCGACTTCCGACTAAATTCAACCACCCCCAACGTTGTCATTGGTTTTTGTTTGATGCCTTATGCAACGCAAACTTAGAGCAACGTAACCACAAGGTCGCTACAACGTTAGAACTTAACAGTTGCAGAATCTTACTCTTAACAACGTAGGCGGACGTCGAGAGTAGTCAGAACTTGAGACGTTGCCGAAGCTTGAGAATCGCGTCGTCGCCATCACGTATTTTAAAGGTCTGTTTAATGCACTACAGGAGAAACAACGCAGTACAACGTTGTTCGACGTTGTTACTAAATACGTGTCTTAGTGTGTATGAACTATCACAAGCGACTTGGAGCAACCATGAAGATATTAATCAACTGCAACGTTGGGCAACGTCTACTGAGCGACTCCAAAGTAAGCATCAGCAGGAGATATAACCTCAAAATAAGTATATTTTGTAAATATTATATATCGATGTTATGAAAGCATTATTCAAATCAAAATGTATAGAAACAAAAACGATAAATATTCAATCACTTTTTACCGAAAACGAAAGAACTTCTCACAAGGAAACCAGAGCAAAGGAAAGGGGATAAATATGGAACATCAGTGTAGTGAGGGACACGATAAGAAACTACTAAAGTTCAAGAGGTACCCATCCTCATTCAAATCAGAGATGCCGATGAACTGAATAGTGAGGACTTCCGGGACTTCCCCACAGACGAACATTCGTCTATGGAGTTCATCCAGATGTCTTGTCGAGTAAAAAAACTGGCATTTGAACGTAGTAGATTTTATATAAGTGAAACCACGACTATTGTATCACAGTAATCGGATTTTCAAGCATAACAAAAAAAAAACGATCAATAAGAACGTTCACGAGAATTAGTTCATGAATATGTCACAAATGTCACTTGTTGCTGTACGTGGTCCAATTTAGTCGAGATGAGTGTACTTTTCGGAACCAAAGCTCGCTTATAGTCAATCGATTGTTGCCGATACAGCCCTTTACACTTCTTTGGGATTTTAAAGGTTGGCGTCGACAACTACGCCATTTCAGCCATTTTATTGTGTCATGTGTTGTAGATAGATTCAATAAATGTCAGAGAAAATAGAGAATCTTCACTGTTTCCTCAAGAGAATATATTTTTTGATATCGTCATGTGATACTCTTTATATTTTTCACTTTTTTTCAAAGCAAAATTTCAAGAAAAAAATTAGGTCAAGCAACTAAAACTATAACTTTGGAATGAAAATTGAAAAAATGATGGAGGACTGCATTATTTCTAAGTATCGAGGTCATATTCAACAATAAGCTGAAGTGCGTTTATGGTTCTCAGTTACCATAATGCCGTCACTTTTATCAACCCTCACTTTCAAAATATAGGTAGCCATATTTCCAGAAACTCAACCTGTCATTTTCTCATACCTTGTTCGAAACGGAACAATATTGGTTTCCTTTTCGTTGAAAATAGTAGCGGTTGCCAACGATCACCTTAACCTAAGATTCATATCCTTCCAAAGCATTGCGAGTAAGTTGCCATAAACATCTATGGTACACGTTGCGCGACGTCGCCATCTGGGCAACTTCGGCAACCTTGGCGACGTTGTAGCCACCCAAAAATGATCCACTATTTTGGTGAAAATATAGGTCGCTAGGACTACTAAACAACGTCGCTTGGCAACGTTGGGGCGCCTTAGGCGACGTCGCCGTCGTCATCACGTTTGACAAAGTATTTTTGCTACTTGGGATGCTTTCATAACATTAGTAAGTATACAATATACAGGGTCTTTTCTTATTGCGTACAATATATTCAAGGGCGTATTCCTGAGCTAATTTCATGAAAAAAAGTTCATATTAACATGAGTCCGGAAGTGCATTGTTTTTGAGATACTGGATGTTAAACTTATTTTTTTTTTCTTAATCGGTTCTCTACAAATGTTACAAATATCCTTGAACGGATTTTTTGAAATTTTCCGCTTTAGGGATTTCAACTACTGAAGATTATGCCAGTGTTGACTACAAAAAATGAAATTTTGGCGACCGCAAGTGTGCATGGGCATGGCATACGAAAAATCTTTTCGCAATATTGTCCGACCGGTAGGTATATTTTTCTCAACGGCTGACTATGGGAAATTTTTGTCGTTTTCTTAATGATATCATAATTCATTCTGTGGATTGGCATAACAAGCGAAAAAATGCACCAGCAACCAAGTATTCTTTCACAAGATGGCGCCTTTATTTTGACAATATAAATTCGTGCAAACCTTATGACACTGTTTTTTTCTATTAGATTGTTATATTATTCAAATGTGTTGATATTCCAGACACGAGAGATTAAAAAAGAAACTTTTTTTGCAAAAGGAAAAACTAATTTTTTCATTAGCCATGCACACGCTAAATTTTTATTTTTTGAGCTCAACAATGAAATTTTTTTCAGTGGTTAAAATCCTAGTGACGAGAAAATAAGTCAGCAAAATAGTATGTCGTTACCTGACGGTCTGATGAACATTCCTGCATATTCGCTATTTGAAGGAGTGGTGGTTCAAAATTTTATACAATCATACAGACTGATAAGTCACACTTTTTATGATATCTAACTGAAATTTCAATATCAAAGCCCACCCACTACATCTTCGCAAAAAGTTGTTCTTAATTGTACTCTAACCCCTGACTTCCGGATACCAAGTTTTATGAGAAAATTCATAAAATCATGGTACCTTTATCAAAAAATAAATAGAACTACAATTTTGATCTGTCACTGCTTTTCTAAAAAGAAGACCTTCAACTGCACTCAGTAGAATGTAAGCGATGGTGTACGTGAGACAGTTCCAAAAATTCAATGGAATTCTTATCGTCATAAGGTAAATACACCTATTATTGGCACTGACCGTATTATTGGCACTTTAGCTGCGTTTCTGAAAATAATAAGATTGTGGAGGATTCTCTCTATCATCCCCCAAAAGATCACTTGGTCAAATTGGTTGGAATTATTCGCGTCGATTTGGAAATATTCGCATGGATTTGATAACAGTTTTCATTTGTTCACCCAAGGCTGGCAGAAAGTGGTGTGTGTTAAAACGATTTTTTTCGAAAAATTGTGATAATATTCTTGTAGTAACTTTGGTGAGTAATCAGGTTCATTAAACGATTATTTTAGAGCAGAAACAACTCTTTGGGACATTGATTTTTTATATAAATCTCCATGTTAGTGCAATAGACCGAATATTATCGACAGGGGTGCCGTTAATTGGTGAAATGCAAGCCTATTTATTATTGTCCATTTGCGCTCGGGTTTTATATGTATTTTTAATGTCTCTAATCTATACACCAAATTTCGAGTATTTTGAAGACCTATCTCCGGCACTACATTTGATCTATCTGGGGATACTTACATTCAGTAAAATATGAGTGCCAAAAATTAAAATAGGTAGGTACCCTATGCCATTAATTGGACATCAATCTTTTTTACTAAGATTAAAATGGGAGCAAAAAGACGAAGGACGTTGCCTTTTCACAATAATTGATAAAGTTAATCATACTTGGTATGTTTATGACTCGGTTTATGTTGAGGAACTGTTTTTTTTTATGTAGATTGAATTGTTCATTTCTCTATTTTTTTCAGCAACAAATCCACTAAAAATCGTAGGTGAATCTGGAAAATTAATAATCGTTCTATGTGACCATGACATTTTAAAAACTTTAATTTTCTGCTACATATTTTCTATGAAAGTCTGAAATCCAACCACAAGCTTAATGTGTCGATAATAGGTGTATTTACCCTAATACACATTTTATCGCGTGAACTATAGCTGAAGAATGTTGACACGGCAAGCATACGGGAGCTATGGTGACAAACAAGCAACAATGTATGATGGGGCGCTACAAATACTTGCCAAACGACGGCGACGTCCGAATCCCTTTGATTGGTCGTAATTCACCGACAACAAAGCAAAGTCAGGCAAACTTGGCCCAATCGCGGCAATTCCCGACGTGTGAGCTTTGTATAAATAAGTAACGGGGCTTCTGCCAAAATAAAGTTTTCACTATTGAGATCACCCCACGACTCGACAGAGGTAGCAATAAAGGTGTACAACTGCTCTAGGATGTGTATATTTCTGTCGCTTGGTGCAAGAAGAGCCAATGTCACTTTTTTTAAATTTCGACTTCTATGTCACATACTATTCTTGTTATTTTATTCTATTATAATTATACGGTAAAAAGACCAATGTCAGGTTTAATCATCTATCGAAAGTAGTATGGCCAATGTCATCAATTTGTATTCATTTTCAACTCTAGTTAAAAGGGCAATGTACATTTTGGCCCTATTATATCTTTACACGGGATGAGAAATGGCCAATATCATACATAGGCCCTATTGCCTCATGGTTTGCGAAACAGATAGACTAGTTTCCAGCGGTCGTCAGGCTAAATTAACAGATTTTTCGTTTACCTACATACTCTCAGTTATCACGTCTGTTCTCGATCGCATTGTTCGTATACTTTGGATTGTGAATGAGCTTCTGCAATATTTTAATATCATTCTGATATTATTATCAGTGTTGAAAAAGAAATTCTCAAATCAAATCTCTAAGATATTGGGCGAACTGGATTCGCTCAATTCCTTGATAAACAATATTATGTTTTTAGAAAAAAAAAGAGAATGGAGTTCCAGTACCGTGGTTAAAATTTGAGTGGCTACAGTTTAATTCAAAAATTGGAAAGAGAACATTTTATGCAAAGATAGCTTTGGTTCCACTGAGAAATTATTCAATAAAGAGAAAAAAAATCTGTTCTAAGTGGGACTTTAAAACAGAAACAGCAAACTCTTTCAATCAAAGTTATCACCAATATTTTCTAAATGGTCTTCATAAAATATAAATTTGGCCTGCGGGGGACATTCTATTCGATATACACCTGTTAAAAAGAAAAACATTTTGAAAAAACCTTTTTTAACAAATACGCTGGTTCCAAAGTAGCCCCACGTACATTGTCTATTGTGAGCAAAGAAAAAAATTGAGGTTGTGTTAGAGGTTGATGAGTTAAAACCAAAGTTGTGTCATTTGTTCCTTTTGTCACAAAAATAAATATTTATATCATATTTTTTTTTTCTTCAAAGGCCAATGTGATGTTTTTTAATGTGAATATTGAGTTCAAGAACTTTTTGTCCCCCCAATTGATACGTATACTATAAAGAGCAGTAAGAAATTAATGAATGATTTATAGAAAAACTTGAACGCTCTCTATCTTAAAACACTCAATTTTGAGTTTGGCTCTTCCTGCTCCAAGCCACAGATTTAATCTTGAACGCCCTATTATAGTGGGGACTACACTTTATTTGTATAAATAGTTACATAAGACAGTTGAACATCTATTTGATGTAAGAAGTTATATAACGGTATTGAGATTTAATATGTAACGAACGGCTGCGTTCCATAAGTTTCATAGATTTTCCACCAAGCATCCATTTGCGATTGCCTTAGGTTTGATTTGACGCTAAGATCCAAATTAATGTCTAGATACTGAGGGTAGTCTGTAGTAAAAACAGGCCAGGTGACATTTTGCAATAGATCTGTGCAGCTCGGTGTTGGATCTCTGCAATAAGAATAAAACATTATTTTATCCCACCTGAATATGATACTTACAAATATTTAACGAAATTGGTCCATAGACTAATCATTCTTTCCTGAATAACATGGTCAGTTTCGTTGGTGCTCGAAAATCGGGGCATATTGAAGATATAAGGTAAATCTCCTCCATGTGTAACATTATTGGCCCCTAAAAATGAGTTAACTGTATAATAATATCCATAAACATCGATCTTTTATTACCCTCAATGGCTGGCGGAAGAACAATTCTGTCTCCCAAGTAGTCAAAATAGTAAAAATACACTGATGAATATGCTGACTGGAGCTCTGCTTCTTTGAGAACGTTCTTAATGAAGTACGCATCGCTGAAAAACTAAAAATATTTTTGATAATTTAGGTGTAATAAGTGAGATGCTATTATTCTAACGCCTAAATGCAAAACAATATGGCAGAAGCAGAAGGCTGGTGGTTATAGATTTAAAGAATACACAGTAATTTGAAAATATTGTAATAACTTAAAATATGTTGGGTCAAGGTTTGACAATCTCAAAAAAGAAGAAAGTCTATAATATAGCCCAGTTATCTCCGATATTATCATCAAGAACAAGTTTGTAGGCAGAAAATCATCATCTCTCAAAATAAAAAAAAAAAAATCGGACATTGAAGAAAAATTTCTAGTCATGGTGTCCGGCATAATTTTGGCAGCGCATAGGGGAAGTCAAAACAACCCCAATTTATGATAAAGAATTCTGTTTAAAGTGCCTCCTATCGGAGATACAGAGCCCTAAAGGGGTATATGAAAAAGTGGTTTTCAACTCTGTAAATGCCACCTGTCAAAGATCGGGCCCATATGGTTTGGTGCCCAGTCCATTCCTGGTTCCCCCTATAATGATAGAAAATATTGACTTCACCATGGTTTTATGGGTCTTCACGGCCCACACAACATACTGAAATTTCATCAAATTATACAAGCCGGTTCAAAAGTTAGAGCTAAAAAATCGTTGGGTACCCTTCAGGGCTGTGTATCGGAGGCACTTTGGAAAAAATAGTTATATCAAACTGGGGTTATTTTAACCTCCTCTATAGGCTCCAGAGAGTATGCCATATACTTACCAGACACCCTGTATTGGATAAACAATAATTCAACCATCAAAACAGTAATGATAATCATTATCGTTAGATGTCATGATGTCAATTGAAGAGAAGAAAATAAGTTCTATAAAAATTGATCTCTCCATAAAATAATAGTATATTGTACAACAAGCATGGAATGATACTCATTTCCCACGAGTATGAAGGTCTGTAGAAATTCATACGAGTAGGAAATGAGTCATTCCATGCGAGTTTTGCACTATACTTTTTCTACGACTCTTAATAGATATCACTATTGTGTAATTAACATAGTTTGTTAATTTTTATTTTGGCGGAGCTGCCAGTTAATATTCATTTTGCACTTGTTGCCATGGTAACGAGTAGGGAATGGTTTCATTTCCTACGGTTGCACAATGTGATACGTTTCCTGATCGATGTCGATTGCACAATAGTGACATCCCAAGTAGCACAGAATCTTGGCCAAATACAGATTTTATCTTGGCCTTGGCCCTATATTGATCCATTGTCATCGTTATCACAGCCACTTGCCAATATTAATCCAATGTTGTGTATACGCCCAGCCGCCATCTTGAATTTTTCATATGTCAATTTCATGTCAAAACATAGTAAACATGCTTGTATTCCATCACGTAGAATTTGAAGTCTCTAAGTTGAGCCCTTCAAAAAATAAAAGGGGGGGGGACATTAAAGAAAAGCACTATATCTATTCCATGCCTACTGTTACACGCATTGACTATTGACTGGTTCTGTAATAGACTTCTTTCAAAAAACTGTGTTGCCAAACAGACAATATGCTTTATAGCTACGACATCATAATATACCTATTATACCGATAGGCCCATTTTGAAAACATATGTAGGTAGTTAAACAAAAACTTGTTTCACCGAGTACACATGGAAAATTGTAGGCTACGATTTACTTTTCATAGGAGATACTACATAGTTGAAATAATATTTCCACATAATCCATTTTAAAAGCTTTGTCCCATATTTTGTCAATGTTTTTATATCCTGATTCTTTTATATATTTGGATCATTCCTAATATCCTAATGGAAAATAATTGGCATTTTTGCAAAATCCTCATACATAGCCTCTATTGAAGTTTCCCTTTTGACTACTTTGTTAAGACTTATAAGAAGAAACCATATGGGTATATCGCTTTAGAATTAGATACCTTATTTTTTTCAATACTGCATATTTTTGTTAGTTAACTCGTTTAAATAAAGTGGCTTGAAATATCTAGGTAATTACTGGAGATATCCAATCATTCGATCATATTTCTAGCTCTGGCAACACCGCACTCGAGAAGTGACGCCACGCGGCCACGCGAACGTCACACATCATAACTTCTCTTGTTTTGTTATGCATTTGTACATAAATATTTTTGCTTCTTCGGTTTTCTGTTTCCGTGTTTTACACAAAAAGTTATTCTTGGTTTTGTGGTCCAAATAAGATTTTGTGTAGTGCCAAAGACAACTAGTTTTCCTAAAGGTGCTGTGTTATGAATTCAAACTTCCATAATCAAAGTTTTTGCACTGGTAAGTGGGTAGTAGGTACTCTCACTATCACCAAACTTCTTATTTTCATTCATACATACAATTCATATCTCAAAAGTAATGCATGGATATTATTTAATCAATCAATAAGTACCAGAAGCCCAATGGCGAAATGGTTTTCACAGATAGGTTTTTGATTTAGGTCGAAAGCTACTTTTTTATTCCCCCACATTCCTTTTCAAATCACAATAACCTTTGTATGTTGGGGAAAATGAAAAGTTGGTTAACGGGGTTGGTTTGGGTAACTTGAATGAGTTTCCATTTATAACGAAAAAGTTAATTCTCGAATTAATTTGAACCTGAATATAGCAAATTAAAAATTTGGCTGTATAAATAAATACTTTGCAATACCCATTTTTGTTAATGGATCTAGGTAGGTACTTAATTTGTCAAAAACTTTTCAAAGAGCCCACAAGAGATTTGAAGATATATAAGTGGAGGTAAATACCAGGGATTTTGAAAGTAAATGCCTTTGATTATCACGAAATTAAGTAGCTTTTAAGTAAAATCAATATCATACCTACATATTTGTAAGGTTACCCCGAGTATGCATAATTGTTTATTTTTTGTATGGGGCAGGTATTTGACGAATTCGCGAAATTCAAACTAACCTGAACTACCTAAGTTTTTACCAAATTTGAATTGTTTTATTATACATTTTGCATTTTTTAAAAACCTTCATACTTAAAAATGATAGCAATTTTTTTTTAATAAGCATCTTATTCTTTTTTCAGGGCAAACAAACTTGCAGCTTCATCGATTAGATTGTCATGACCAGACAATAATCATCCATTAAATGCGTGTAGAAGACTGGTTTACTAATTTTGTTCTTGAATTATTTTTGAACTTTTTGTCAGATTGATTGGAATAAATTGACTGTTTATTTTTCTTTGAATTTATACTTTCATTGTATGATGTATAAGCAAAAACCGTGAATAGAATATTGTGCCAACATAAGAAAACAAAATATTGTTCCAATGATATATAGATGACATTGGTTAAATATCAGCATTACTATGTTAGAACAATATTGATTGTCAAATATAGAGCCAACATCGGTTGATCTATATTGCAGTAGTATTACTATCAAAATTTTTTATTGTAACAATATTGCACAATGTCCACATTTTTTACTGGGCCAATATCAGCAAATGTTTTTGTGCCCAATATGTCTTCAATATTTTTGCAATATTGGCGCCATAAATGTGTGCACAAGAGTTGGGAGACTCTGCTTTGTGCATCAACAGGAGAACTGTACCTTAGGTATGATCTGCTGAAACCCAAATTCGAATTATTGAACCGCGCCTTGAAGAAATATGCTTTAAGAGTTAAAGTCGGTCGTTTTTCAAAAATAATGCAAATGTTATGTGAATAAAACTTCAAAACGGTCTGTATCAACCATACAATGAAACGATTTTTTCGCGGTGACTACATTCGAGCAAAATCATAGCTCTCTACGCAAGATACGTTCATAATCATTTAATTTTTGATGATCCATCGCTTGCGCTAACAGAGTGGATCATATTACCTTTGCCAATGCTGTGAGGTTATTTGTGAACGTTGAATTATCGTCCAAGTACAATTCTCTTATTTCCGATACCACTGTTGAAATGACACTGGAATTGACGACAAGACTTTGCGGAATCAGCAAAGTGTTGTTGGAATCGTAGTTGGCTGCATATATTTCAGCGTATTGTTCATCTGCAAAAGTTTTGTTAAGATGAAATTATCAATTTGGAAACATATATCTCACAAAAGTACACTATAATTGACTCTTCGGAACATATACCAGTCAATGTTGGTACTTGAATGAAGTTTCCGCTTTGAAGTAAAGTTATTGGATCCTCTGTTATGAAAGCACTGTCATTTTCCACTTCAATTACTGGATATACTGCGGTCTATAAGTCATAAAGAGTGTATGTCAAAATAACATTATAAATCATAATATACCTACTGGTAAATGGGTTATTGAATAGAGTAGAGCGAAGCATGGAGGCTCTTGTTATCTTCAATTATTATCTTTCAACCTTTCTACACTGATCGTAATTTTAAGTTAGCTTGCAAGAACTTGCAAGAACACTTTTGATATTTCGCAAGTTCAAAAATAATTTTATAAACAACTTGAAAAAATTATTGTGTTTCCGATCTTCTCGTATTATGAATTAAGGTTCTTTAAAACATGATGACAATAATTCTCTGTAGCCCGTTCCAAAAAAGATGTGTTCGTATTGTGTTGTTTTTTTTTCAGAACAATTTTTGTCAAATGGAAATATCCTTTAACTGAAAATTCTGACAGACAAGTTCGGTATTTCACGACTCCGGATATTTTGTAAATTAAGATTCATTTCTTCAGATTGGATAGCAACTATGACCTACAAACGTGCTTTCACCAAACGGACAGAAAAAATCAAAATATGCACCAGGTCCATTCGTGACAGTTCACACTGCGTTTTAAAAAATATGTAGTCCGCGGTAAGTCAACTTGGAACTTTAATGAAAGCTTCACATACCACTGAGACAATTCTTGATAAAAGATGTTACCAAAACTTGTGTTCTGCCTCCCAAACTTTTCCGTTTGAGACAAGTGCTTTGCCTGTTCGCACTCAGTCTGATCACCGTAATTCAAGCCACTTTTAAGCCTTTGAAGAATGGGGCTGCTATACTGACAGTGAATCCTGTACCAGTTTTCACCCAGACCAGTCCGTTATGGCGGCAACGCGCGATATTCGCGTTTTGTTAACAATCTCCTTACTTGAAGTTCTTGGGAAAGTTCGGAGAATGCTTTCTGATGATTCTGCTGGAGTTATATCTGCCCTATACTTTCTCTCACAAGCTTAACCTCACTTTTCACAATTTTTATGTGATAATTATTCCATCCAACCTGAATCTGCTCATGAACCGCTCGTGATATAACTATTTTGCTTTCTAAATATTTCGCTGGATCAGTTCAAACACATCTCTTTTTTTTTGCCTTGAAAATGGTCTGATACAATATCGTGTATTTTTGATGAAATGAATCCTCATCATTCGGCTGTATCGATTTAACTGCGAAGCACATTCTCAAAACTGTTATTTTTTATGGCTCTTTGTAAACTAGACAGAACCTGGATAAAACAGTTTTTATTGATTTTTGTGCGTAGCTGTTGAAAGCACAATGAGTAAGAATTAGAGAGTTCAGGGATAGTTCAGGAACAAGTTTGTTCAAACAGTTCGGGTTTTATTTTGTCTTGTCCGCTTGGTGGAGTACCAGCATTATGTTATCTTTTTATAGAAACACTTAATTTTTTCTAAGAGTTTTGTACGATAACAGAGGCGGCCACTTTAATAATAAAGTTTCGGATGGCTTTGCTAGATATCGGCCTATATGAATTACCCATACACTAATTCTGAAAATACAGGGTGGCGCATTAGTGTGTGGAAGTCCATTTTCTCCCGTGTCAAAAGAGATAGGAAAAGATTTTCATGACAAAACTTATAGGGTTCCAGCAGGGTCACAATTCAAAAATATTACTGTGTATACAGAGTGTTCTAGGAAACCGTGGCAGCAAAAAATACACTTTTTTTAAATAGCAACTCTAATTTTTGATTAGAGATTTGGATATTCTACGTATGGTACAGTGGTTTTATTTGCCAGAGCGTTCAGTGTTGTCAGGCTATCAGGGATTTACTAAAATTTGGGGAGAAAACATTATTTTGGTAAATTAGCTACAAAACCAAAAGATTTGAAATTGAATCTTGCAAATATGCGTATTTTTCAATGTCGAGTCGAAGTAATTGATTTTTGAAAAAAGAATCGCTATAATTTATATAGGTTGTTTTCTACAGCAGGCGAATTTAGAGACGAAGAAACTATTTTTTTTTTAAATGGAACACTCTCCGTGTGCTTTTATCTAGTTTTGTTAAGCACTCAAAACCCTGCACTGTTTTACCGATAATTGATTGTTTTTGGTGCTAATATCCATCATTAATTTGCATTCGAATTATCAGGGATGCCTCTTGACTCTCGCTCTACTCTACACCACATTACATAAGAAAAGATTCCACTTACTATTTGATCGAGTGCAGGAGATGCCGCAACGATTTCATCAACAGTCTTGTTTTGCATAAATGCTTTGATTGAATAAGAATCAGTTAGATCAGTGGCATTCAAGTTAGCTAGCCATTGGTTTGTGATATACATAGGATCCGCAGTAAATCCCCATGTAGATAGAGCACCTCCGCTTTGAATGATGATTGCTCGGAATAGACCTAGAACAGTTTTGTTCAAAAGTTTAGCTTTTGAAAGTCTTGAAAGATCTAGCAGTCAGCATTATTTATAAAACACACAGCAGTTGAATTCACTCGATATGATCTCAGAATTAAGATTTTGAATAGAAACTTGAGAATTTCAATTGAATGATGAAAATATCTATGGGTATCTCCAATAATCAACCCAACATTCAAACCTTTTTTTTGTCCATATAGTTGTAAGAAATATTCTTCTATCATGGTACAATATTTTAACATCAGATCATTGGACGTTATTGACAAAATAAAAACTTGACAATTTCAATTGAATGATGAAAATATCTATGGGTATCTCCAATAATCAACCCAAAATTCCAACCTTTTTTTTGTCCATATAGTTGTAAAAAATATTCTTCTATCATGGTACAATATTTTAACATCAGATTATTGGACATTGTTGACATCCCAGGAAGGAGATCCTAATCTCTGTTCCCCTACATAACTTATTGATCATGTCAGAAAATGAGTAGTTTCCTATTTTATTGATACCAAGACATTCTAACATTCGGATTGTCTATCATAATGCATGGTGGAACCTTTTTACCCCGATTTTTCAGAATTGAACAAACGCTCGAACACGTCGATTTTTGCAAGATGAAGTGAAGGTATAAATAATTATTAAACTGAAACATTTATATTACCGAGTATTTTTTTTTAAGAAAAAGAAGTATCGCTTTTACTTTCACTAGTATTGAAAACATATTGTATTAGGTATCAAGATTTTGAAAAGCTGCCGTTCTCGATAAAAATAATGAGACGAAATTATATGGTTGTAACCAACTCCGTGGCTGATAGTTTGTCCTCAGATCAAAAATCGATGCTCGAGCGTTTTTTCAAATTTTGATTTTACCTACCTTCCGCATTCGAATTAAAAAGAAAAGCATGCGCTATTGTGGCGCCTGCACTCTCACCCATCAAAGTTATTTTATCAGGATCTCCTGAAATTGATTAAATTGATTGAAGAGAATTAATTCGCACTAGGTAAAATATTATGTACCTCCAAAATGAGCTACATTAGAATAAGCCCATTGAAGAGCAAGTAAAGAATCTTTGAATCCCATATTTCCAGGCAAAGTTGTGTCCCCAGTCGACAGAAATCCAAATGGGCCAGTTCGGTAGTTGAAAGAGACGAGAACAACTCCTTGATCGTCCATAAAAAAGTCTGGCCCATACCAGGATTTTGATGAATTTCCTTCAGTGAAACTTCCGCCATATATCCAAAATACTACTGGTAGTGCTTCAGCGGGCTACAAAAGGTTATTATCATTGTCATGCGAATCTGATAATGCTGCTTACAGTCAGATCGGGCGTGTAAACAGACACATACAGACAATCTTCGGACTCGTTTTCCTCATTTGATAAATAATAAACCGACACACAACTAGATCTGTCATATGTTGCATTATAAGTACCGGTCCAAACGTCGACGGCTTTAGGAGGCTATAAAAATGATCATTTTGTAGAGACACCTGAATAATGATTCTTTGATATATCAACACTAACCTCAAATCGTAGACTACCCGTTGGTGGCTGTCCGAAAGGCATTCCACGAAAACCATAGTAAGTGTTTCCGTCTGGTGTGGTATACTCCGCGCCTAGAACATCACCATTCTCTGTTGTCACCGTTAGATTAACACTGAGGGCCTGTATCAAAATGTATCCGTCAGTCAATTATTATGGTAGAAAGTACAAACCTTCTAAAACTTGAACTTAAACTTTGAATACATCGCTAAAATACTGTCGTTAATATTTGTTTGGCATCCATCGATAGTAACACTGTCAATCAATTTGAAAATCTAGATAAAATGCTTATGGCTATGTTATAAAATATTTTCCTTCGGAAAGTTTCATTCTGATCAAAATGTTAGCCGTGCTCACAGAAAGAGTCTGCTTTGATCGAGGCCCTAGGAGTAGCCAAGATGAAAATCGCATGGGTCAACCTGATGTTAGAACTTCTGAACAACCACAAAATGGTACTGGATATTCTTCGGCTTGAAGTTCACGAGTAAGCAGAGATGTTGACGTTTCAAAAAGGACATCGCAAACTTATCAACGATTTTGACATGAGAATGCTGTGCGTAAGATGATTGACGGGTTTACTCCAGTACTCACCAAACACCTTGATGTGATGTCAGTTGAGTTTTCGCAGCTTTGAGTCCGAGCTTTTTCGTCGATTTGAAACTATGGACATAACCTATGTACATCATTTCATCCTCGAGTTTATGTAAAAGCCATATCAATAGATTAAAACGAGAGAATGGGAGACTAGAACAAACCAACCCAAATACAGCGAGGATGGATTCACCTTTAGGCAAGGTCATGACATCAGTTTTGTGAGATGCGCATGGGACAATTTTCATTGGATGGACATTTTCAAAAGCTAAATCCATCAATGGCGAGTGGCAAGAATTATGCTACCTGCTTCCAGCGAAATAACGAGATCCAGTGAAAACGGTTTTTGTATGTGTTTCAAAGTCACTGAGAATGTCAACCATGACACACGGGTGTTTCCGGAGCATTGCTCAAAAAGTTTGCATAAACATTTGTCGAGAAAGACTCGTCTTAATGAAGCCGATGCATCGATGTAGAAAACTGCTATTTTCTCGGAACTATACTAGCATTATCGATACGAACTAGTAGCAGATTTTTCACGTTACAAGCTTTCAGGTATCATATTCTAAGATATAAATGAGACAAAAAAGTACAATAAAAAAAATAGGAATCTTCTAACCCTTAAACCCTCCAGTATGATAATTTGCGATGTATTGAATTTCATGATTTTTGTAATAGCTATTTCCGAAATATTGAGAGAAAACCGTCTTCAGGGTGGGTGGGAGATCAGAGAGAATCTTTCAAACATGTATTGTGAAGACATTTTTTCATGAAAATATCCAAGGAATCACCTCACGATTTTTTTGCCAATGTTTAGAATTCACCCTGTATAAAAAGAACAATGGATCTTATAGGTGTCTCAAAAAAAATGAGACATAAGCTTAACAGTAGATTCCTCACAGGAAAATATTGCGATAGACCTCAACTTGTCTTATCCAAAAGTGAAAGTTGATATTAGGGAGATACAGGCTTTCAAAGTTACAATTTTATTTTTGATTTTTTAAAATAACTTCTGAAATATTCGAGTTGTGTTCTTGGAATTTGGCATATAGGGGCGGATTGCCACGCAAAATTCAAATCTCGCCTTGATATGACTCCTTCACTTGTGAAGGTCTTGCACACCTTTTCACTCATTCAAATAGTCTTAACATTTCTGAAAATTTTTTTTTAGACTAAAAAATTATTTTTCCGTCATATTTACATGTTGAAAGGATACTTTGTGGAAATGGCTAGGGCTAACCTTTTTCAAGATATTTGCACATAAAATGAAATAAAACATCATTTCTTGGATAAACTGTTCTCTATAAACGGACATAAAAATGAAAATGACATTTTTTGGTTAAAAAATTTGACAATGGGGTTGGACACGTCAGAAAATTGGTTGTCACCGTCACATATAAGGCAGGTAGAAAGTGACTTTTTCTGATAAATCAAAACATTTTCTGAGTCTTTTTTCAAGTTATTCTGACGTAATTGATGAACGTAATCTGGAAGCGCCAAAGTTTATCTTCGGCAAGTTTTAGCAATGTTCTGTGGATAGAACCTTTGCTAACATGGGATTGAGAATTCAAGATGGCAAAACCTATGTTGGGTCTTGAGAAAAAGCATTGTGTACCAAATGTCATCAAGATAATTATTTCAAAAGTTATTAAAACATCCAAATTTAAAATATATACCCTGTATCTCTCCCTTTTTCGTTTGAGGAATTCGCTGTCACCTTGTGTCCCATTCTTTTTGAGACACCCTGTATACTCTGTGCCGTGATAGAAACCCGAACACTCTTTTCATGAAAATTAGCTTTTTTTTGATAATTTGCATTGACTGGTGGTATCTTGGCTACTTTTGATATAATGGAGGTGAAGAGTGTTCAATGAAAAGTACGATGTTCCAAAAAACTTATGTCTTGGTTAACATCGCAATTATGACATGACATCCACTCTCTAACCGTCACAGATGCCATGATGACAAACCATACAAACTAGCCACGACCTACGTACATGACAGAAAAAGAAATCCAGAGGTGACTTGATCGTATTTTTTATTGAACACTCGTTATTTGTTTCGTTTTTCCTCGGGAAACGCCTTTGCGGAAAAGTGTAGGTAAGAGGGCTTCACAATTTATCAATCAATGAACTATGAAACTAAAATCAATAACTTGGACTTCTTGTGTGTGATAAGCACTTTTAAACAGTTGAACATTCGGTATAAAATATAGTTCTGAACATGGAAAACTAAATCCATGCTCTATCAAAAAATAATCCCTATAAGAGATTTATACGTTTTATTTTTATAGTGACTCCTTCACGAAAAACTTGAACAGGTGAATGTTCAAGTCACCAGTACCAATTCGTCTAGTGTTTGAAGAGATCAAGAAAAAATCACTTGTCTGTACCAATCAAAATATCTCATGTGTCCATATTATTCAGAACAGTAATTGGAAACCAAATTTTACAAATAATGATGTCATCAACTTTAGATAGTAATAATATGTGTGATAAGTGTGCAGTCTACTGTGCGTTTCAAAAATGAGAAAACACTCTTTAATTTGTGGGGTGAACAAACTAATTTCCTTAAAGGTACCCATCAGTCAAGAAGTATGATCTTGAATGAGGTGAGTTTGATCAAAATTCGATGTTTACATACTAGAAAGGAGGCAAGGGTTCTGATGAAGAACAGAAGGGCGATTTCTTCTATTCACAAATCGACTCATCATTGAACTTTAACCATGAATAACTATGAAGTTCTGAATATTTAGTATGGTTGTTTGAAGTATGTTTCAAATGTGTAGAGTGAACAGATCATTCTATTGAGAAAACTGATAAATATAACATATTATTAAAATCTAGAAGTAAAGACTGGTGAAAACATAAAATCAATTATTACGAAATTTATAAGTGAATAACTTGCACAACAATACGTTTTCCAATAATTTTCACAAAGTAAAAAGGGAGCTACTTACAAGTTTGATGAACAGAAGACTGATAAATACAGTCTTCATATTTGGGTACACTGCCATTTCAGAAAAGAAGCAAGAGCCTAAATGGAAGTTATCAATTTTTATTTTATATCGAACAAATTCTCAAGAGGATGGCCTCTTTTTGATAACTGACGTGAAAATAATCGATATCATGAAATAAATCAACCTATGTCTTGGCAAACATACTTTGATTATAGTTTTATCAATTGGTTCAGATGGTTCATATAAGATAATGATATGCTCCTTAGTTTCGACATATTTAAAATCGTTAATTTATCATGTATGTACAGGGTGTTAGTTGATTGTAGTTCCAAGGGCACATTCATGAACCAATCTTTGAGGGGGGTTCAAATTTGAGTGTAGTTCAGTTGAACTCGTTTTTGAATTGGTTCTGTACAACTCGGTTTTGAATATGACTGTTCTCAGAAGTCAGTTCAGATGAGTCGTTGAAGACACTTTTTTTCCAGTATCAACGTTTAGCCCTTGACTTGGGTCATTCTCAAAATTTTATCTGTCTGGAAAATATAACCTGGTAGCTTAAACATTTTTATCACAATATTTTCTAATCTCAATATCATGATAGTTATGCCAGATATGATTCTGATGAGGAGTTATCAATTATTATTTTGAGGTATAAGGCAAAGTACATAAAACAAAAAAAAACGAAGGTTTGTGGTGGGTGATTCATTTTCAGCGACAGGGTGTAGAGGCTTGCGGCAAAAATTTTTATTACTGAAACGGCAAAGAGAAAAACCTGGAAAATATTTTCAAGTTTCTGAAATGGTCGCTAGGGGGCGTAACAACCAACATCAAGTAGAAAAATATGATTTTTAAGGAATTTTGTCCAATGAAAATATATCGATGAGCTCATTTTCGGATTAACTGACTATTTACCTACACCTCTTGTCAAAAACGTTTTTTTATCTATCATAATAAAGTGGTGAGGAAAGTTCAATTGTTTCATTAAACAAAAGGAGATTTCTCCCGTTTCGCTTGAACGATTTTAACGAACTTGGGCTCATATGAAAGAAAATAGTCTGCGCTATAAAATGCTCATTTGCTTTTTAATTTGTAACATTTGCCGTCGCCGCTAGATGGCATTAACTGAAATGGTAGCATATTTCTCTAAAAAAATCAAATGTAATGATACATCCATTTTCATTTATTTTAAAAGGGGAAAGATTTTCCTTTAAAAAAAATGTAAAAAAACAAAAAAATAATGAAAAAAAAAAAAAAATCATTGATTTTTTTGTTTTTTTGTTATGTGAAAATGTATCCCCTTTCAAAATATATAAAAATGAATATACCATTACATGAGATTTTTTTGGAAAAAACTCAAAAACATGCTACCATTTCAGTTAACGCCATCTAGCGGTGACGGCGAAAGTCAAAAATTAAAAACCAAAAAAGTTTTTTGGAGTGCAGATCATGCTCTTTCATATGAGCCCATGCTCGTTCAAATCGGTCAAGCGAAACGGGAGAAATCTCCGTTTGTTTAATAAAACAATTGAACTTCCCCCACCACTTTATTATGATATATAGAAAAATTCGTTTTGGACAAAAAGTGAGGGTAAATAGTCAGTTAAACCGAAAATGAGCACATCGATATATTTTCATTGGACAGAATTCCATAAAAATCATATTTTTTAACTTGGTGTTGGTTGTTACGCCACCTAGCGACCATTTCAGAAACTTGAAAATATTTTCCAGGTTTTTCTCTTGGCCATTTTAGTGATAAAATTTTTTGCCGCAAGTCTCTACGATGAATAGTTTACGAGAACAGGCATCTTGTCGCTGAAAATGAAACACCCTGTACTATGTTCTTTTGAGATGTCATTCCAAGCTTGACTGTGTGATTCTTTCTAGCTCTCACATCATTTGCTTTATAATTTTATTTGAATACCAACCTGCAAAAGAACTAGAGATATCATGTTTTTTCATATTATCATATTTATTTGTATTTTGAACCTCAGTTTTTACACTATATGCTGTACATATAATAAACCATGCGTAAAGCTTCAATCACAATGAGCCAATTACAATTAGAATAAGAATTATACTTGGAACTAAAATTATACGTATAGCAAAAATTAAAGTCGAAAGTTAGTAGGTACCCAACGCCATAGCAATATAAATCAATCACAGTCTTCTTCAGAGTTGCACTTTTCTTCTCGGGAACATTACTTATATTTTGCGTGATAACGATCAATAAGCAAAACTATTTGTAATCCGAGCTGCATTCTTACGAATCGATTTTTCTGATCATGATTCATTGTCACATGATTCGTTCTTTTGAGCATTTAACCTTGTCACGTGATTATTTGATCCAAACGCGTTTTGATTCGGGAATCAGTTTTGAAAAAAAGCGGCTCAGGTTCCACTTGACATCAAGCGCACGTGCAGACGTTTTTCCGATAATTAGAAAAGATGTGTCTAGAAAAAATGTATAACTCATAAAAAGCAGTGTAGAACAAAGATTTTGATATGATAATAACTATATATTCGAAGTGTGCTTGAAAGAATCAATCCTGAATACAATATAGCGGCCGTTGATATTGAGTGCTTTGGTTGAGTGAACCAAACGCACTGTGACGTCAGATACTTGCTGCTAGGAAGGCAGATGTTCTGTGGGAGGGGATACGTACTTATATTCAATTATTGTGACGTTATCCGTCAAAACAATATTAGAGTTCGATAGTATAGAGCATTGCCATCCATCAGCTGATTTTTATTCGCATCTTAAATCAGGTCAATATTACCCAGATCACTCAAATTTTACATTTGGGATGTTCTATTTACAAACATCTGATTTGTGAATGATCCGGTCACTTCTCATTTTGCCACTGACTTCACCACCCGCAAATTTCGATCACTCAAGTGAACTGGTCAGAAGTAAAAAGTGGGGGTTGTTTTGACGTTTATTAGGCGTGAATTTCGCAACAGCGTAACCCTCAAACCACATCAAAATATAAAATATATGCCCTTCTTTTGAAATTTCGACGGAAAGAACTTTTTTTGCTAAAAATGATGACACTGACACCGACGTGATTCGAAAGAAATAACAGAATAACAAATGCAGTTTTATTTGATGATTTTTGGTCAGATCATTTCAGGTCAGTTTATTTAAAAATGAACTGATCCAGTATGCAAATAAAAAGCATCTATCATTGAGAAAGAGCAACCTTTTCATGTTGGCAATCCTTTAAAATGAACTCATCGATGGTTTGGTTATTTTTGTTGAACAGACAGCATGGAAGTTTGATGCTGTGATTCGGCCCGTTCTGAGTCCATACCACAGTATACTTTCTGACAGTTCTCGTGATTCTTGCTCAACGTTGCGAATCCTCAACCTCGAGTTCCTCAAGGTACATGTTGGTATATATTGTTCATCAAACAATCGGGAATGGTATGCAACGCTCGAATTTTAGAAAAGGTTGTGAAGGTTAATTTTAAACAATCGTCAAACTCGTGGAGGGCTTTTTAGGAAAAATGGAGACGCTAGCTTGTTCAGGGTAGAGGGGCTGGGTAAAAGTGGATAATTGTAGAGCGCCTTGTTGTTCAGGTAAAATGAGATAATCTACTTTTCTGAAAGATGTTAAGGAAAAGAGCATTCACTAACCACGAAATGTGAAGTCCTGCCTGTATTCAACAAGTTTATTGATCGAAGAACAAACCAAATAAAGCAAAAATGTAAAGGTCGTTGAATTATCTATTTGCGCAACGTAGCTAAACACTTTGGATGTATAAAGTCAGGTAGGTTAATCAAAAATTGAATGCAACTTGGACAAAGTCAGGAATTGACTGATTCACCATTGAAGTATACGCAAATCTCGACGCAAATAATAGAGCTACAGGCCGCGATAATCGTCCATGATCATGTCCGCTTGTTTACACCGGCAATAAATACATACAAAGTTAAATAAACCAAAACAATAAGATCAGTCATCAATGTCAATGGTGAATGCCATTGATCAAGTCTCAATATGTGCAACGACAATGATAAAATTCGATACAAAAATAAATTTCACCAATCAAATCAAGTCTCAATATGGAATTGGTCAAATTCAATAAATGAATAATTAAAGGAAAGATTTCGAATTAATAAATTGAATAAATTGAATTAGAGTTGAATCAATAGATTGAATCAAATGAGTTGATTGGAAAGAGTTCAAAATATTAAAATAAGCTAAAAATCGTTAAAAACTTGCGCTGTATCCAGGCTATCACAATCCTCCAAAGCTGTCTGGCATCTAGAATTTTGTCAGGGATCTGTCACTACTTCTGCTATTCCGTTACAACCAGCTCACAAGGTTAACAAAGTCCATACTCAAAATCAGATTGTAGTGTTGGAAGTTAGCAGGAAATTAAATCAACGAATTAACTATGATAACTAGACCAACTGGCAGAAGGAAGGATGGATCGAAGGACCCTACAGTCGTTTATTGAATTAGACAAAATTGTGACAGGTCAGAGGTACTTTACCTCGAATAGAGGGCTGAACGGCAATATTCCAAAATAACCAGCTACAGCAAATCGTCTAAACAGCGCAATAATTGGACAAACTCGTCTACTCGTTCAATCAGGAATGTGATATGCACATTTTTCTATGTAGGTAGGTACAACAATGGATCTCAACAGGTCATAGTAAAAGTTCCCTACGATGGAAATGAGGAAAAGTCCATGAAATGAAAGTAACATACCTGATGATGTTAGGTAAAATATTTATGAAGACGTCTTTGGTGATTTTCCAAATCAAATACGTGGTTGTAGATTGCCGAACCAACAAAATCATCAAACATCTTAACAATCAAAAAACATCGCCGGCAAATATCCACATCAGCTTCTTTGGTGCTTCAAATCCCATCAAATGACACTGATATCAGGAAGAAAGTGTGTTATATGCTGGATAACACTAAAAGCAAATGGAACAATCACCAAGACCAAACTAGGCGGCCATCAAAGATCAAAAATAGACGAGAAGTGTCGCACGGAAAAAGACAGATTCTGCGATTTAACAGCAAAACCAGAAAAAAAGAACAGAGAGGTTCCTGAAATCGAGATGACGATAAACCATTAAGCAGACAAATCCAACCTAACAAAGTGTAACCAATAAACCTATCCCAAACAGAAACATATCATCGTCGATCACATTGGGCATTAATGATGAAATAATGAATTAAAATCCATATCAAAATCAAGGTAGGTATCGCTTTCAAGGCACAGCTCTACTAGGTATGGAATGACTGCGCTTATCACGACAGTATGATGGTGCGTATTATCACGACGCCGACGTATGTGCATGACGTCACGAACTACCTATGTGAAACCAGCATCGCAAAATGACCGTGACAAGTATGGCCTATCCTTTTGTCTGCTGTTTTTTCATAGAACAAGCGTGTAAAACACATGAAGCACCATCATTCTGATACTCTTTCAAACAGACTCTAATGTCCTCTTTACTTAAATAACAAGCAATCACAGATATCTCTTGCAATTATCACTTCTATCCAGTTGTACTTAACTCCGATACCTGCTAAAGTCGCAATATGTCGACGATGCATCTTACTACATCCCAGAAAAAAAAATAGTTTGCATTGGGCTGGCCTTGCTCATGGTAGCTCAGTTGGTGGAGCGTAAATTGTCCTGATATGACGGTAATTTTTAAGCACTCGTGGTATGAATCCCGATAACACCAAATCGATAATTCCTCTCTGTCATGACAACACTAATTTATTCATTATGTATTGTCAGCGACAATTTTTTGACACAAATAACCAGGTTGTCGGGGCAATCAATATGGCAACGCAAATTTATTGAAGTTAAAGTCTGGAATTCGTGAAATATTCTTCTAAATGCTATTCGTGCTTCAAAATTGACCGGATAAATTTTCACTCATGTGTGTTTTCTCTACAAATTTCGCTCGACTTTCGAAATTTCGAGAAAACTCGCATTCATGATAATGTATCGGTAATTTTTAAGCACTCGTGGTATAACCCCCAAAAATACCTCCAATCGAGAACTGGAAATATCAGTGACTGCAGAAAATAGATTTTACTTCAGTGGTCACATGTCCTTAAGAAACATATACAAGACGCCCCCCGAGAATCAGAGTCGACCAGGTGCTATGAATTGCCAAGCCCAATGCTGCAAAAACAAAACAGCTAAGTGGCATCACCAAGCTCTCTAGAAAATAGTGGACCGAATACTGGATCCCCAGCATATTCTTCTCCAGTCAATAGAACGAAGTTAAGGTGATCATGATCATTCAGAAAACAAAAAACCAGTGGAGCAAAATCCAGTGACTACAGGCCAATTAGCCTTTTGTAAGCGCTATCCAAGATCGCCGAACGAGTAATCCCGGAGAAATTCAGACTGCCACAGACCGATATATCATACCGGAGGCTTAGTTCGTCCTCCGAGCAGGAAATTTGCACTCACTACCAAATCAAACCATAATGCTAATACAGATTAATCAAGAAGTCGCCAACCAATACTAATCAGAAGCATCATTCCTTGACATCGCTGAGGCACTCTACCGTGTATTGCACAATGTACTTATCAGCAAACTCATTAACTACAACATTCCTAACTACATAGTCAGACTGATGAGCAGCCTCATATCAAACGGGTCTTTCCACATCCACGCAGACGTTTTTCAAACAAAAGAGGATTTACTTATACTGACATGACGAAGAACCACCATGAATCTCCTGGACAAACTGCTAATTACCTGGGTGATATCTTCGATAGCCAACATTCAGGAAAGCCCCCTGGACAATTCCGAAGGATAGCTCGGACGTATTTCTCGATTCCTAAGGAGCAACAACCTTTGTACAGGGTAATTCATTTTCAGCGACAGGGTGCCAGTTCTCGTAAACTATTCATCGTAGAGGATTGCGGCAGAAAAATTATCACTAAAACGGCCAAGAGAAAAACCTGGAACTTATTTTCAATTTTCTGAAATGGTCGCTAGGGGGCGTAACAGCCAACACCTTGACCGATTTTAACAAACTTGGGCTCATGTGAAAGAGAATAGTCTGCGCAATAAAATGCTCATTTGCTTTTTGATTTGTGACATTCGCCGTCGCCGCTAGATGGCGTCAACTGAAATGGTAGCACATTTTTGAGTTTTTTCCAAAAAAATCAAATGTAATGGTGTATAAATTCTCATATATTTGAAAAGGGGATACATTTTCCTATAAAAAAAATAAAAAAAACAAAAAAAAATTAAAAAAAAAAAAATCGTTCATTTTTTTGTTTTTTTTTTATAGGAAAATGTATTTCTTTTTAAAATATATAAAAATGAATATACCATTACATTTAATTTTTTTGGAAAAAACTCAAGAAAATGCTACCATTTCAAGGTCAAAAATTCAAAACCAAAAAAGTTTTTTGAAGTGCAGATCATGCTCTTTCATATGAGCCCAAGCTCGTTTAAATCGGTCAAGTAAAACGGGAGAAATCTCCGTTTGTTTAATAATACAATTGAACTTCCCCCACCACTTTATTATGAAAAACGTTTTTGACAAAAGGTGTAGGTAAATATCAGTAAATCTGAAAATGAGCTCATCGATGTATTTTCATTGGACAAAATTCCATAAAAATCATATTTTTCTACTTGGTGTTGGTTGTTACGCCCCCTAGCGACCATTTCAGAAACTTGAAAATATTTTCCAGGTTTTTCTCTTGGCCGTTTTAGTAATAGATTTTTTTGCCGCAAGTCTCTACGAGGAATAGTTCACGGAACTGGCACCCTGTCGCTGAAAATGAATCACCCTGTACAAGTCAACAAAGATCCGCATATACTGTACCTATACAGGGTCTCCCCGAAATGACTGTATACTACGCCTAACCACAGATTCCTTAATCGAAAATAAGGCGATCTAGGCAAACTTACCATCATCCAAAATTGCTTCGTTAAGTCCACTGAGGCCACCTTTATAATATTTCTGGTTGATCACAACCGTTCGCTATGGAAACCAAAAACTAATTCTATGTTCCAGGAATTGGTATCAAAAATGATCAAAATCGATATGCACGATTATAAAAAATGTAGAAAAAACCATTTTTTGTTTAATCTTTGACGCCCTCTGTAGAGGTCTTCATCCATATTTGTTCAGGGTGGCATATACAATCTGTCTATCAGCAAGCATTTTCATCCTCTAAAAGCAAATGGTACAAAAAGATGATAACCATAATCTTTAGTCTTGGGTATAGGGACATGGTAAAAAAAAAACAGAAATGTGAATGAATGAAAGTGAAAAAATATGAAATAATATACATATAATATAAGGATCTGTCCAAAATCTCACTACATATTCCTGAGGCCAAAATAAATCGATCTATGATAACTTAGCTTTGTCGGAAATTGCTTCGTTCTCGAGATACTGGGTGAAAGGTTAATACCTAGATAAAAAAAAATTTCAATGTTTAAAATTGCCACTATTTTTCCTCAGTGTGGTCTTTGATTTTTTTCAGTAAGGAAATAGTTGCCGTGACTTTTCTAAGCAAAAGAGTTAGGTAGTCTTGATAAAATCGACTGCAGTGAGTCCTTTTCAAGATATGAATTTCGGTTTTTGGTGTTCGATGACGCACCAAAATATCCAATTTATTTTGCTATGGTGAAAGATAGAATAAAAAATGCATTCGATGTTTGTGCAACCAATAGTTGGCACTAACGTCTCAATACTCCCGGTAGACTATTTTCTTTTGATAATTTTTTATATGGGTATTGTGAACGTAGTACCACGACGTGATAAACGCTCCGTAATAAAAGTCGGTGTTTTGAATTAAATATTTGAAAAGAATTAGTTAAATCAGGATGAGTGAGTAGTAAGGGTGTAGAACCGGGATTCAAAATGAGAACTCGTTTAGAAAATCAAAAACAGCAGAAATTATTATGTGAATTGGTGGAATCAGGAATAATCAATTCATTTTCAAGTGTTATCAGTGACTTGGACAACAAAAACACGAGCGCGATAAACACCAAGAATGAACAGGTGGAGTGTGGAGTCGTCCGAAACAAGTATACCGGGGCCCGTCAATGATATGTTATGAATATATGAATCAGTTTTTACCCCAAGAATGTCAACTGTAAGAACGCCACTAATCACCCTGGATAATGATACAGATGTAAATGTCCTGAGCAACAAGATGACAAGATCACATGTAACTCCTGAAGATAAATTAAATCAAAAAAGACCATGTGCACGACTGGAAAGCGACAGAACTGAATTCGCATCTGAAACCAAGGATCAAAATCATCAAAAAACCACCGGCCACATTGTAAGTGACTCATTATTGAATACTATATTCTCAGCCTCTGGTGGAATTTCACAAATAGTGGACAAAACCAATGGACCTCTAAATATGACAGAAACTGAACAAAAGACTATAAGAGAATCACAGATTAATGTCTATTATGTGGCTACTTATAGTCGTGACTTGAGTCAAAGTCAGACTTGACAACAGCTCAAGATGAAAAATGCCTACTATAGACAAATCTTGGCCTCGGTGTCATGACAACTGGGCATGCGTTTTTTGAGTCGTAAGTTTGGTCAGACCCTACCTTGAGTAAGGATTTAGACAAAGATGCGAGACTTAATTTCGTTATTATTGTTATAATATCGTTTGATTGGGGTATTGAGGCTGTTTGGTTGATGTTTGTTGAAAAATTGGTGTTAAGTTTGTAATTTACCAACTGTTTCACTGGTGAAAACGTTTCTGTCTTTTGAAATGTATCGTTGATTCAAAAATACATAACAAAATCTGAATCACTCACCGAAACTTATTAGTCTTTGTGAAAAAGAAAACAATATGTTGAAAGTAGTTCTGTTAGATAAATTGATGCATGCAAGGAGGGCCTCAAGTCAAATTTAAGGTCAAGATGACTTATCAGCATATTTCGATTCTGAAACCGTGAACGCAACTATTTGTGCAGGAACGGACATTCTCTGGCCTTGTCCTGGGTAATTAAAATGAAAATATTTCTGCCGTTTCATGCATGAAGGGACTCAAGTCCAGGATTTGGGTCCCTTCTTACACGCACATGGTGATCAAAGCGTTCGCGCCGCCGAACGTCTTCCAAAAAAAAACACATTGCATTTTGGAATAGCTTCATTTCAACGATTCACCATTGAGTCGAAATCTTCAGGCGTAACTCGGAGTGGTCCTTTTATCAGTAGCTTCATGAAACAAACATTCTCCATGCGAACGAGAAACCCTGTTGCAGCTTCCAATACAACAATAAGCAAAATGCCTTTCAGGAATAATCCCCTTTAAGCAAGCCTGATGTTAAAAAGTTACAATCCTTCATTCCAGAAGATTTTGAAAATTATTTCCATTGGACTGGACTGGACTTTCTGGAGAATGGTGAGTTGGCAGTTGGAATGTTTCTAGACTTGTCGAAGGCCCATGACTGCGTAGTTCCTGACTTGTAACTCCAGAAGTTGGAAAGGTATGGCATCCGAAGAAATGCGCTTCGACTTTGTGAATCTTACCTAACTGATGGAATATAGATAAGTAAAATTGAGAAAGATGGATAAGTATATCTGTCACAGCCAAAGGAAAATACTATGGGAATAGCTCAAGGAAGCATTGCTGGACCAATACTGTTCGTACTTTTTCTAAATGACCTCTTTTCCATTGTATCCGAAGAATACGAAGATCTGACATGCTGCCAATTTGATTGTTACGTTTAAGTCAAACTATTTTAATTCTGTAGTTTGATTTTTTAACTCTTCTAATTGTCAACATTTATATTATTCTTAACGTATTTAACAAGTGATGATGAGGCTTTATTGTCTAAGGGTTTGATTCATATTACTGACTTTTTCCAAGTTGCTATGTATTGTCTACAATTAACAACTACTATGTTGGATCTTCTCATTCTGTATGTGCTATCTTAATGTATCTCTAATTGTCATCCTGAAGAAGGAACAAATTAGCTCCGAAAGCTCGATAAAATAATACATGAGAACTCAATTATATCGTAGGCCACTCATTTTGTCTGCTTTCCACCACCTCTTTCTACTATTTTAAAGCTAATGAGCGATAGACATTATCGAACTATCAGTAATGATTCATGTATCTTGAGCTCTCGATTTTCGTTGAAGCTATTTCCTTTTATTATTGAAATATAAATCATTATTATTATGATTCCGATTATTTTGCAGACATAATGTTGTAAACTCGCACATTCTGTATATTGATTTGGTTTACATATATGCTACAGTGAGAATTTGCCAAGGCCAGAATAAATCAATAAGGTGTTGGAGACTCGTTAGTTGAATTTCAAATTGTTTGAATTATTGTCTTGGCAGAAATATACAGTTTTGCAGAAATGACGGATATGCTTTTGGTTTTTGGATATTATGAAAAAATTGAACGCGAAAGTGTTAGGGTATACGGAAAGGCACATCCAAATCGGCGCATCAAACCATCACACAATTGCTACCATGGAGAGACGTCATCGCAAAACCGGTAGTTTAACTCCTGTAACTGACAACGTGCAATAAGGACTCTTGAGGTTGAGCAACACATTTTGGAAAGAATCGCTGAAGATTGAAAATCAAGCACGAGGCGCTTGGGTTCAGAGGCAGGAGCTTTCAAGGATGTAGTTCATAGAACATTAAGAGAACAGCAGGTTAATCCATACTACATATATCCAAAAGATACAAGACCTTTCGCCTCCGGATCTTGATCAACGATTGGGCCTCTGTCGATTCATTGCCGAACAAAGAAAACAGAATGTGAAGTTCGCTAAGCAAACTTCATTTACGGACAAAGCATGTTTTGCGAGAAGTGGTGTTACCAACTTACCTAACGAACGTGTTTATGCTGATACAAATTCGCATGCCATGAAAGTAACTCATTATCAACCCGGATAAATGTGTGGGCAGGAATCATTGACAATCTTATTATTGGTCCTGTTATTCTTCCGCCACGACTTGATGATGTGGATAATTTACACTGACAAAATACGCCGCCAGATTTATAAGACGATCTGCCTCTACAGTCATGTGGTTTATGTTATGACGGTGCTTCATCACATTTTTCTCTTGAAGTTCGCAACTATTTACATCAAGAGCATACAAAAAAATGGATCGGCAGGAAATGACGCTCCTGTGAATAGGCCACCGCACTCATCGAATATAGCTCCGTTGGATAATTTTTATGTGACTTTTCAAAAACGATGATATACTTCGAACCGATTTATAATGAACAAGAATAATTGTGAAGGAGAATTCAAAATGCGGTCAAATATTAAAAAACGATGCGGAATTGATGCAAAGAGTACACTAAAACTTTTCACGTCGTATAAATCTTTTTACGGTAGTCATTTTGAACAATTCTTTAATGTTCATGATAATTATATTTAGGCCCGGTACTTTCATATCCAAATAAATAAAATTATCCTGTCAAATAACTATCCGTCGGATAATAAATGGAGCGTTACCGACTACTTGAATGTGAGAGTACTGGGCCTTAGTTTTATGTGATAGATAAATTGATTGAAAAATTCAGCAGTTTCTATCAAAAATTTTTTTTTTAAACATAACAGCCAGATAAATTGGATATTTCGGTGCGGCATCGAACACTAAAGACCAAAATATCTTTTTTTACTGAAAAAAAAAATCAAAAACTGCACTGAGGAATAAGTTCTATACTGTTATTTTAAACCATAGGCAGTGCATTGTACAGCAACCTCTAACGGCCAGAGTTGAAAAGTGTCCATATTATGCGGGTTTTTCTTCCCAAAAAACTCTCGGAAACCAATTTTCAAAGTAATACGTTGCAAAATGTTCATTGATTTTGAAAATTCGATTTTTATCTTTTAAGATTTTACCACCCAGTATCTCGAGAACGAAGCAATTTCGGACAAAGGTAAGTTGCTTTAAATCGGTTTATGTGGACCTCAGGAATATGTGGTGAAATTTTGTACAGACCTTCTATAGACATCCTGTGGATTACCTACTCCGCAATAATTTATCTCTGATCAAATTCTCAAGAGGAGTGTATCTCTTTGATCATTGGCGTGAAAACTATCTTTCAATATCTGAATAAACATGTTTTGATATAATTTTCTCAATTGGTCTAGATAATAATGATTGTGATTGGATTTGTAAAATCTTACTGAGGACGGAAAAATTACATCGTTCATGCTCAAAATATTACACACTAGTTCCCAATAATTGTAGAAAATATACAGCTTTTTCTCCTACATATGAAAAGATGAATTTTGTTAGACCTCGAACCTGGGTCCATGCAAGAAATCTTGATAACGTCATGTGCATAATCTGCTCAACGATTGTATGGGGCCCATACAATCGCTTTGTCCTTATAGATATGACAAATAACGACATATTTCGCTGACTGATTTTTTTTTCGCTGGGTTTCAAACCACTGAAAATAATATCATTGTTGAGTTGAAAAAATGAAAATTTAGCGACCGCAAGTGTGGCATATGGAAAAATTGGTTTTGCCTTCTGCAGAAGAAGTTAAAACAAAATTATCTCTTGTGTATGGCATTTCGACACATTAAAATATTATAACAATCAAAGAGTAGAAAAACAGTGCCGTAAGGTTTGCACGAGCTTATATTGTTGGAATAAAAGCGTCATCTTTTAAAAGAATACTTGGTTGCTGCTACTCAAGTCTGAGTTTGAGATCCGACTTTAGGTACGGGCATAAGTCACTTATCTATATGGTTCCTAAAACCAAATTGCAGTGGGAAAATAAACCTATAGTGGTGTCCTTGGGAGACAAAAATACCAACTTGAGGACGCGGTAGTTGCTTGAATGGGGAAGCAACCAAACTTATTCTTTGATTTGATTACATTAAAAAGATGATAAACAAGACTTTTTATTCTGTAAAGACGCATTGTTTCTCTGTATTTTGATTCGTAGGCCGACCGGTTATTAATTCCTGGAAATAATCTTCAAAATCTTCTGGAATGTAGGATTGTAACTTTTTAACATCAGGATTGATTTAAGGGGATTATACCTGGAAGGCATTTTGCTTATTGTTGTTGTTCGAAATCCGAATATAGGTACGGGCATTACAAAGATTGCTTCCAAAGTAAGTGAGATCAAGAAAGAGAATATGTGTTTAAAATTCCAACTGCCACAAAGGGACAAAGAGTATATTGATGAATCCAATGAAATGAGACCATTGGAAAAATCACCTGCCAAAGCGACCAGCCGTCAACCAACAACAATCAGACAACGATCAGATGTAACTAGTCTTTCATCTAAGAATGAATTCGAATATGCCGGGGTTGACTGTGATATAAATAATAGAAAACTTGTTGCTTGTGTTTATAGACCGCCATCTGGAAACATTGCAAAATTTATGGAGAGTATGGAGAGACTACTGTGTAATGTGTGTGAATGTAGCAAAAATGTTATAATTGCTGGGAACTTTAATATAGAATTGTTGAAAGACAATACAAATTTCCAATCAATTTTCCAAAACAGAGTGGCGTAGATGGAGTTCCAGCAAGTCTTCTCAAATTAGTAGTGTCTGCAATCTCAAATATCCTTTGCTATTAGATGAACAATGCTTTTAGGCGGGGCATTTTCCCAAACCAATTGAAAATAGCAATTGTGAATCCAACTTTCAAAAAAGGCGATCCGAGCTTAGTGGAAAACTACAGACCCATCAGTATCCTTTCTTTTTTTTTTTAACTATTTGAACTGACAATGTGCCAAAGTATACTTGAGTTCATGAATGAGTCGAAATTGCTGAACAAAAACCAACATGCCTACTTATCAGGGACCTCAACTCAAACAGCGATTTTCAATTCACCAAGAAGATTCTGGACTTTCTGGAAAATGGTGAGTTGGCAGTTGGAATGTTTCTAGACTTGTCGAAGGCCCATGACTGCGTAGTTCCTGACTTGTAACTCCAGAAGTTGGAAAGGTATGGCATTCGAAGAAATGCGCTTCGACTCTGTGAATCTCACCTAACTGATAGAATATAGATAAGTAAAATTGAAAAAGATGGATAAGTATATCTGTCACAGCCGAAGGAAAATACTATGGGAATAGCTCAAGGAAGCATTGCTGGACCAATACTGTTCGTACTTTTTCTAAATGACCTTTATTCCATAGTATCCAAAGAATACAAAGATCTGACATGCTACGCACATTTTATGATAGGTTGAACCTATCAAAAAAGGTGCAAGAAATAGTCCGTCTACACCAGTTTGATTGTTGCGTTTAAGTCAAACTATTTTAATTATGTGTTTTGATTTTTTAACTCTTCTAATTGTCAACATTTATATTATTCTTAACGTATTTAACAAGTGATGATGATGCTTTATTGTCTAAGGGTTTGATTCATATTACTTACTTTTTCCAAGTTGCTATGTATTGTCTACAATTAACAACTACTATGTTGAATCTTCTCATTCTGTATGTGCTATCTCAATGTATCTCTAATTGTCATCCTGAAGAAGGAACAAATTACTTTTGAAAGCTCGATAAAATAATAAATGAGAACTCAATTATATCGTAGGCCACTCATTTTGTCTGCTCCCCACCACCTCTTCCTACTATTTTAAAGCAAATGAGCCATAGACATTATCGAACTATCAGTGATGATTCATGTATCTTGAGTTCTCGATTCTTATTGAAGCTATTTCCTTTTATTATTGAAATATAGATCATTATTATTATGATTCCGATTATTTTGCAGACATATTGTTCTAGCAAAAAACTCGTACATTCTGTATATTGATTTGGTTCACATATGTATATGCTACAGTGAGAATTTGCCAAGGCCAGAATAAATCAATAAGGTGTTGGAGACTCGTTAGTTGAATTTTAAATTGTTTGAATTATTGTTTTGGCAGAAATATACAGTTTTGCAGAAATGACGGATAAGCTGTTGGTTTTTGGATATCATGAAGAAATTGAACGCGAAAGTGTTAGGGTATACAGGAAGACACATCCAAATCGGCGCATCAAACCATCACACAATTGCTACCATGGCGAGACGTCATCGCAAAACCGGTAGTTTAAGGCTCAGTGTCCCGCGAGCTTTTTAGCGGCCTAAAAGTGGTTCGGAAATACACGTTATTCTAACACATCTGTTGACATTTCCGAAAAGTTTTTTTTCTCTAGTCATAGACGAAGCCTTGAATAATGTCCTAAACTTGATGAAAAGATTTAAAATTGATCAGAAATATAGAAGATTTTTTGCTTAAAGTTGATCAACTTCAACCGCCATTTTCTTAACTTTATTTTATCTGGTCGAAATAAAGTATAGGACGTTTATTGAACATTTGGTGAATGGCTAAAACAAAAATCATAGAGAAATGTTTTGCCGCTTACTAATAAAGTGCGTATTTCAAAACCTTCACATTACCAATTATCACTCATTTTGACACCATTCAGTGGCGACATCACAGATTATTATTCGAACTCTACTTTGGGGCGTAGTTTAAGTATCAGCTGTTTAGCTTGGATTTTGTCTTATGATATCAGGACCGGTTTGTGTTTTTTAATAGTCTTGGAAAATTGATGCTCTTGGGATGGCCAATATAAGAGAATATGATTAATATTCAGTTTCGTCCACATAACTGAGCCGTTTTTAATCCGGAGTAGTTTTTGGTGGAAATGCTCCGATATTTAATTTTCGGAAAGTATACCTACTTAAAATGAGAAAAAATGTTGTGATCAAAGTACGAGATAATAGAATATAATAAGGATTTTTTGTTGATAGGCATTGATTATCAGCATTGATTATCAGCATTGATTTCCCTAACTGATGTTGATAATGTTGTTCACCTACGTCAGAAATATTTTCTATTATTAGAAGACGTACTTTTGTTTTTTTTTGCCAAGGAATTTTAAACAGTTTGAACAATATTTCTATACTAGGCGTGGCTAAAAAAACTATGCATGTCTTATATTTCATTCTAAAATGGGATGCCATTTCTTATACGTTCAAAGAATGTTTTAACAAACGTTCCGGTGATTTTTAGCATTGTTTTATTATTTTTGCTTAGATCATGTTTGTATATAGGTTCTATTTGAAATTCAATTTGGAAAGTGAAAAAAAACTGATGTGGTGAAGTTATTTTTCCATAGTTTCGTTATGTTTCAATTGGATCTGTTGTGATTAAGTATATTATTATGTAGGTTCTATGAAGGAGGGGAATATAGTTGATGGATTTTCAATTTAGTGAAGTTATGTCGGCATAATTTTGTTATTTCTCAATAAATTTGAGTCAAATTCGGTATATAGGTAAATTAGGTATTTAGGTTCTATGGGGGATATAGCGGAGAATTGATGCTCTTCGGATGGTCAATATAAGATTTTATGAATAGTATTTAGTTTCGTTCACATGACTCAGCCGTTTTGGTTCCGGAGTAGTTTTTGGTTCAAAATACTCGGGTATTTTAGTTTCAGGAAGGACTTAGTTCAATGAAGAAAAACTTTTGTGATCAAAGTAAGTGATAGCGAATACATATTATAATAATGTAATAAACATTTTTTTGCTATTTCGTAATACAATGATTATCAGCATTGTTTTCCTTAACTGATGTTAATAATGTTGTTTGCCTACCTCAGAAATATTTCCTATCATTAGAAGACTTACTTTTGTTTTTTTTTCCGAATAATTTTAAACATTTAAAAAAAAATCTTGGCGTAGACATGGCTAAGAAAGCTATGCATGTCTTATATTCTATTTTAAAATGAAATAGGTGTTATATGTACTTATACCTGCAGGATGTGTTAACAAGGATAAATAGATCATGAAAATAGTATTATATACCACAAGTCTGTAATCTCGTCTATAATGATAGCTATTAATCCAGAGGATAGTAACTTTCCGAGGGATTAATAGCCATTATTGCAAGTAGTAGGTATACCCTTCTACTTTATTTACGACTAAATTATTTATTTGATATTTCAAATCTCCATCCATCTCGATACAAATACATTAACACTTGATACGCGTTAAACACTGACACCATGGAAAAGTGAATATAACTCGGAATATAATATTATGATAATCTTAGCCACTTTTCTATGACGAAACTTTTGAGTTTGTTGATATCGTTACCATGGTATTACCATCAACTTCATTTTTCCAAATGGAATCCCCCATTTCTATTTCATTTTCGGATTCTACATCAAATTTCCAATAATATGATGATGATATTTTCATGTGTACAGGATGGACGAAAAATAAGCTACGACCATCAACTTCATGATTTCAACTGGAAACACCCTTTTTTTATTTCTTCTACATCAAATTCCAAGTAAGTTTCTTGTACCATGTTTTTAAGCTAACGCACCAAAAGTCATCGAGAAATTCACGATTGATCAAATTTAAATAATTTCTGAACAATCATAAATTTCTCGATAACTGTTATTGGGGTAAGGTTAAGGACATGGTACATGAAACTCACTTAGAATTTGATGCAGAATTCGTAAATAAAATAAAGAAAGGGTTTCCATGTGGAAAAATTGAGTTGATGGTCGTAAAATTATAAAATTATCATCATCATAATATTGCTTGGAATTTGATGTAGAATTCGACAATAAAATAAAAAATGAGGGTTTCCATTTGACAAAAATGAAGTTGATGGTCGTAACTTATTTTTTGTTCACTTTGTACACATACAATCATCATCACTAAATAAACCGCAATCAAAAATAAAAACCGATGTGTCCAAACGTTTTCTCACAAAACATACCCCTGAAATTTAAATGAACGAGAAACATTCAATTTAGTTTATAATAAAAAAATCTGTACTACATAATAAATTTTCAATTTACATAATATTTATTTGGTTTAAAAAGATTTGGTATTCCAGGGCTTATAACAAACCAACAAATTATTTAAATGAAAAGATAAAATATACCTTACATTATTTGATACTGTGGTGAGTAGGTTGAAGCAAAACAAAATAATGTAAATAAGTACATATTTTTTGTGTTGGTACTAATATACTCGCGAATATATTTATTCATTTCAAATGTAGGCTTAATTTTGATATTATAAGCATTACACACACAAATAACTGTTTAACAGCAATAAAAAAATAAGCCAAAAACACTTAACATAAAAACCTTCAAATTGGCGTTTTTAATTTGAAAATTACAAATGAAATCACGCGAAAACCCTTATGGGAAAATCATCGTCCAACCCAGTAAATAAAATAACGCAAGACTGGCCCTGGAATTCACGCCACCTTCAAACCACGGAACTCTGAATTTATTCAGATTTGTGCAGCGGTGGAGATGCGAGAGACGAAGGTAGACACTCCTTCTGAAGCCCGATAGGCTACCTCCCGTCTTACCGCCGGACCCCTGTTTTGATCGAAAGACCGGAACTCTGAGCCTTAACTCCTGTAAGTGACAACGTGCAATAAGGACTCCTGAAGGTTGAGCAACACATTTTGGAAAGAATTGCTGAAGATCGAAAATCAAGCACAAGGCGCTTGGGTTCAGAGGCCGGAGCTCCCAAGAATGTAGTTCATAGAACAGCAGCTTAATCCATACTATATCCAAAAGATACAAAAGATACAACGATTGAGCCTCTGTCGATTCATTGCCGAACAAAGAAAACAGAATGTGAAGTTTGCTTAGTAAACTTCATTTACGCATGCCATAAAAAAAAACTCATTATCAACATGTATCCAGGATTAATGTGTGGGCAGAAATCATTGACAATCTTATTATTGGTCCTTTTATTCTTCCGCCACGACTTGATGATGTGGATGATTTACACTGACAAAATACGCCGCCAGATTCATAAGACGATCTGCCACTACAGTCATGTGGTTTATGTTATGACGGTGCTTCATCACATTTTACTCTTAAAGTTCTCAACTATTTTCATCAAGAGCATACAAAAAAATGGATCGGCAGGAAATGACGCTCCTGTGAATAGGCCACCGCACTCATCGGATATAGCTCCGTTGAATAATTTTTATGTGGCTTTTGAAAAACGGTGATATACTTCGAACCGATTAAAAATGAAGAAGAATGATTGTGAAGGAGAATTCAAAATGCAGTCAAATATTAAAAAACGATGCGGAATCGATGCAAAGAGTACATTAAAACTTTTCACGTCGTATAAATCTTTATACGGTAGTCATTTTGAACAATTCTTTAATGTTCATGATAATTATATTTAGGCCCGGTACTTTCATATCCAAATAAATAAAATTATCCTGTCAAATAACTATCCGTCGGATAATAAATGGAGCGTTACCATGGCGAGTCCTCTTCGGAGGTTATCCAGAGGTAATGAAATCGACAACTTGAATGTGAGAGTACTGGGCCTTAGTTTTATGTGATAGATAAATTGATTAAAAAATTAGCAGTTTTTATCAAAATTTTTTTCTTCAAACATAACAGCCAGATAAATTGGATATTTCGGTGCGGCATCGAACACTAAAGACCAAAATATCTTTTTTTACTAAAAAAAAATCAAAAACTGCACTGAGGAATAAGTTATATACGGTTATTTTAAACCATAGGCAGTGCATTGTACAGCAACCTCTAATGGCCAGAGTTCAAAAGTGTCCATATTATGCGGGTTTTTCTTCCCAAAAAACTCTCGGAAACCAATTTTCAAAGTAATACGTTGCAAAATGTTCATTGATTTTGAAAATTCGATTTTTATCTTTTAAGATTTTACCACCCAGTATCTCGAGAACGAAGCAATTTCGGACAAAGGTAAGTTGCTTTAAATCGGTTTATGTGGACCTCAGAAATATGTGGTGAAATTTTGTACAGACCTTCTATAGACATCCTGTGGATTACCTACTCCGCAATTTATCTCTGATCAAATTCTCAAGAGGAGTGTATCTCTTTGATCATTGGCGTGAAAACTATCTTTCAATATCTGAATAAACATGTTTTGATATAATTTTCTCAATTGGTCTAGATAATACTAATTGTGTTTGGATTTGTAAAATCTTACTGAGGACGGAAAAATTACATCGTACATGCTCAAAATATTACACACTAGTTCCCAATAATTGTAGAAAATATACAGCTTTTTCTCCTACATATGAAAAGATGAATTTTGTTCGAACCTGGGTCCATGCAAGAAATCTTGATAACGTCATGTGCATAATCTGCTCAACGATTGTATGGGGCCCATACAATCGCTTTGTCCTTATAGATATGACAGATAACGACATATTTCGCTGAAAGATTTTCTTGTCGCTGGGTTTCAAAACACTGAAAATAATATCATTGTTGAGTTAAAAAAATGAAAATTTAGCGACCGCAATTGTGCATGGCATATGGAAAAATTGGTTTTGCCTTCTGCAGAAGATGTTGAAAAAAAATTATCTCTTGTGTATGGCATTTCGACACATTTAAATATTATAACAATCAAAGAGTAGAAAAACAGTGCCGTAAGGTTTGCACGAGCTTATATTGTTGGAATAAAAGCGTCATCTTTTAAAAAAATACTTGGTTGCTGATGCATTTTTTCGCTTATGGCAATCAACAAAATGAATTATATCATCAAGAATCTGGCAAAAATTTTCCATAAGCAGGTCAACCGTTGAGAAAAATATACCGATCGGACAATATTGTGAAGAGATTTTTGGTATGCGGTCGCTAAATTTTCATATTTTGTAGTCAACACTGGCATTATTATCAGTAGTTCAAATCCCTGAAGCGAGAAAATCAGTCAGCAAAATATGTCGTTATCCAACGGTCTATCAGACAATTATTATCAGAATCACAGAATTAATCATATAATTACTGGGACTCAAAGCATTTTCAGAACTGCAAGGCAGTTGAAATACTAGAACACGGATTGTCGCGATTCACACTTCTCGTATTTAACGTATATTGTTATCAAGCTCTTCAAAGTGGTTATTGGTGACAACTTAATGGATAATTTATACAATAATTAGTGATAATGAGTAATGTATGTAGTGCTTTTGTCCATGAATAATTGATTTTCACGAAAGTGTTCCGTTCTTACTAAGATTAGGCAAATATTATCACATTGTACTATCCAAAATAATCATTATTGACAACAATAATTCAGGCACAAATAAATGATGAAAAATAATATACGATAATCAGCTTGTTATTAATCATTTTCTTGACCTAGAAACTGCAGTAGCTACATGTTTGAGAGGAGGTACACTCTATACAATCCTTTTTTTTGTAGAACGAATGTTGCTTCAGAATATGTACCGGGTGGCCAACTAAGAATGCGAGGTACCGTTTCTCGGAAACTATTTATCGTAGAGGCTTGCGGCAAAAAATTTTATGACAAAACGGCCAAGAGAGAAACCTGGAAAATATTCTCAAGTTTCTGAAATGGTCGCTAGGGGGCGTAACAACCAACACCAAGTAGAAAAATATGATTTTTATAAAATTTTGTGGATTTACCGACTATTTACCTACACTTTTTGTCCGAAACGTTTTTTCTATCTATCATAATAAAGTGGTGGGGGAAGTTAAATTGTTTTTTTAAACAAACGGAGATTTCTCCCGTTTCGCTTGACCGATTTAAACGAGCTTGGGCTCATATGAAAGAGCATGATCTGAACTTCAAAAAACTTTTTTGGTTTTGAATTTTTGACCTTCGCCGTCGCGGCTAGATGGCGTTAACTGAAATGGTAGGATGTTTTTGAGTTTTTTCCAAAAAAATCAAATGTAATGGTATATTCATTTTTATATATTTTAAAAGGGGATACATTTTTCTTTAAAACAAAACAAAAAAATCAATGTTTTTTTTGTGTTTTTTTGTATTTTTTTTTGTTTTTTTTTTTTTTAAATTTATAGGAAAATGTGTCTCCTTTTGAAATATATGAAAATGGATATACCATTACGTTTGATTTTTTCGGAAAAAACTCAAAAGTATGCTACCATTTCAGTTAACGCCATCTAGCGGCGACGGCGAATGTTACAAATTAAAAAGCAAATGAGCATTTTATAGCGCAGAATCTTCTCTTTCATATGAGCCCAAGCTCGTTTAAATCGGTCAAGCGAAACGGGAGAAATCTTCGTTTGTTTAAAAAAACAATTGAACTTCCCCCACCACTTTATTATGATGAATAGAAAAAAACGTTTTGGACAAAAAGTGTAGGTAAATAGTCAGTAAATCCGAAAATGAGCTCATCGATATATTTTCATTGGACAAAATTCCATAAAGATCATATTTTTCTACTTGGTGTTGGTTGTTACACCCCCTAGCGACCATTTCAGAAACTTGAAAATATTTTCCAGGTGTTTCTCTTGGCCGTTTTAGTATTAAAATTTTTTGCCGCAAGCCTCTACGATGTATAGTTTCCGAGATACAGTACCTCGCATTCTTAGTTGGCCACCCTGTATAACATCATCTCAACATTCACCTGACAAGTGGACCGTTCTTTATCAAAATGTTGACACCTGCACAGTCTGCTATCTATCTATTATCAGAGTTTTCGCAGAAGGACAAAATGGGCGTTTTGGTAAGATGATAAGTGTGATGACTTAGATAAATGGGCCTTGGCTCCTTGCCTATGTTGTCATTTTTTTATGTGTGTAAATTAAGGCTTTCAATCATTCCAACGTCGCAATTGAATTATTCGTTCAATAGGCACATCTGAAACATATTTGAAGACAAACCATCAAGCAAGCAATAATTATTATTGAACACCCTCCAAGTGGCTGCCGATACAAATCCTCATTAGCGTTCATATAGGATCAAACAATCAATAATGAGTTATCTTTCACAACCAATGATCTTATTAGATTGATCAGAAAGTTTAGGATAGCATAAAGTAATCGTCTTGCATCTTGAACAATATCGGACTTACATTGGTTTTATTGATGAACACTCAAGAGAATGTTCATTAATCGCCCATCTAAAAGTCAACTCAGCTGAGGATTCTTGTGAATTTTTAAACATGTTGTTCTTTTTTTCATTATATTATACACAGGAAGCCAAGAACTGTATATAATATCCGTGTATGCATCAGAAGACAAAAAAAACAAAACCAGAATTTGAATAGTTCTATGATCAGCTCCGAGGCCTTATCGATATATCCGAGGATATATCCCATGATGAAGATCAGTAGAGCTTCGTCTTGATCTTGGTCTTGATAGTCCCGATATAAACATAAACCTGATTTTTAAAATACACACAACATATAGCATAACAATCCTACTATACAGGGTGTAACAGAGTTGGTGTTACAATGTGAAACTGTAGATTCGTTATCAAAAAAGAACTTTTTTCTTCAACGAAAAATTACCGCGGGCTTTCATTTTCGATATTTCGAAGGAGTCTTATAACTAAGCCCCTGGTTATTTTTCAATATACTTTACAATAAAATAATACTAACTAGTGAGTTTTGACACTGTATCAAATCTCAGAAAAATATTCCAAGTGGTTCAACTACTATTAAAAAAAAAACATTTTTTCTTCATAACTTTGATACCATGTATACCGAAAACGAAAGCCTGCAGAAAATTTTCGTTAAAAAAAATCATTCTCCATTTTGATGATTAATCTCCAGTTGGACGTTGTAACACTTACTCTGTTACAACCTACTCCACTGGCATGTTTACCTTGACGCCTCCCACCACTTGCTCGCTTCTAGGAACCTTGGTGCTATGCTGGAGTTGGCTTCAGGGCTACTGTCAGGGCCACCCATGCCGGACAGGTCTGAGGGAAAAAGACAGACCAAAAAAACACAATCGATGATATAGATCAATCTTTAGTACCTCAGGTGAGTACCAAACTCACCGGCAGTTCAGACCGGGTGCAAGCTCTGGTTGCTGCCGCTGGCCCCATGGATTCTTGTGAGGGTCAACCATCCATTGCCTCTCACGGAGTAGGGAACAACTCCAAGCTCTACCAGGGAGCACAAATTGAAAAAGCAGAGCCAAATAGAACTGTGTCCCTAAACCAACCAGGAAATGTCGAAAAAACTCCCATGTGCCTGGGAACTCCATCAACTGCAACCCGCACTAAATCGCCGGATCCGGAGCAGGAACGCCAACTGCCCAAAAGTGACAGCGAAACAACTGACAAGGACTCGACTGTGGACGCCCTAACTGATAAAGCTAAACAAGAGGAGGCTATCCGGAGCTTCCTGGAGATGGCTCGGAAAGCTACTTAATGACGGGTGAGACTACAAAGTCGCATCCAAAAAGGCAATGGAAGGGGCGCTGAAGCCGGTGGTGGAGGAGGGTAGAAGCTTTTCCAGCTCCAAACGTCAGCGGTTCTCCAATGTCACGCCCAAGCAGGCGTCGAAAAGACCCTGTCACCGGGCCTTCTACCATGCTGTGTCGGAAGGCATCAAGGTGGAGATAGTCCACAAAGACTATCCCTCCCAGCACCTCACAGCTGGCAACCTTAGGGCACTGCAGACGGCTATCTTGAAGTTTTTAGCAGATGTACCGACAGGATCGCAGGTCAGGTTTCTGGGCTGCACTCATCGGTCTAGCTGGTTAAACCTAACCTTCGCGGACGAACAAAGTGCTCAATAGATGGCGGAAACGTCGTCTATCCTTCAGCCATGGAAAGGAGCACAACTGTTCGTCAGGGGTTAAGACCGCCCTAGGCCATATGTCGTTGTAGCATACATCCCGTAGGACGAGTGAGCGAGTCGTCTCACCACTCAGGATATGACGTCGTGGCTCCGTGCACAAAACAGTGGCCTTGACACTGCTGAGTGGGTCACCCTGAACAGGGAGGTCTACGGACCGGGCCAAACATGGACGTTTGCCATTGACGAGCAGTCCAGCTCTGGAGAGCCGAGAGATGCGGCCCTCTTTTGACTTCGGAAGAGTAATCTTCCGTTCCAAAGCCAGGGGTCGGGTGTCCAGGACTGCCGGGCTTTCTGGGCGAAGGCATTCGGAGGCAAAAAAGGTCAGTGAAGGGCAATCAAGTGATCGAGCAGCATAGAGAGCTCCTTCAAAGAAACCCAGGCAGAAACTTGGGGCCTTGAATAACTCCTCCACGAATCAACCTCGAAAGAAGAAGGGTAATGGTAGGAGTGAGGGATGGAATATTCATGGCAAGCCCACTTTAAAAATGGACTGCGTGGCGGTCCCCCTGAGGATGGTAGTGGCAAGGGACCCTCCCAGACTAACAACTGGACCAACGGTAAGTTGAATGGCAGGCCAGAAAGAACAACCGCATCTGGGCCTAAGATGCCTCCAGATAAAATCTACGCCATACCAAGACGACGACGTACACTCTTGGCAGAGTCTTTCAGCAGGAGCAGCTAGACATATCGCACTGATCCAAGAATCATTGCTTACGAGTATGAACCAGATGGCACGAATGGGCTTCTCCATAGGCAAAGTTATAGTTAGCAGCCGCAGTGACAGACCACTGGCGGCCATTCTTCTACTGAGGGAAATTATCTACTTTGTTCTTTGAGATCTGTGCACTGATGACATGGTAGCACTGCGAGTAATTGTCCCGGGAGAAGGTAGCATGATGGACTTGATAGTCTGCTCTGCCTACTTTCCTGGAGGCAGGCAAGCATCGCAGTCTCCTCCACAAGGAAGGCGCGACCTAGTCGCATTCTGCAAATCGAGGAACCTACAGCTCGTCATGGGATGTGACGCAAATGCCCATCACATAGCATGGGGCAGCACTGAGTGGAGGGTAACCAAAGTACCTTCATCATCAGATCACAAACACATTCAATTCACCATCGAGATAGGTCATAAGCAATCAGTTTTATGCAAGGACGCCATGCAAGCGCACTGACTGGAGTGGATTCAAAACATCCCCCCACAACAAGCTGATTGCTGCCACAACGGGTGTGTGGGATCGTGATGGCGAGTAAAATCAACGGAACTGGTCCTCAACAACATAGCAGGGAAAATAACCCCTCCTGTGTTCCCTTCTAAAATATCACACAGCCTGGGAAAACTAGCTACAATATTCCAAGCTGAACTATCAGCTATTCAGCTTAGCGCTCAATGAATGCTCGACCACGTTTGGACGACTACCACAATGAAAATATTCTTAGACAGTCAAGCGGCACTAAAGGCGCTTCCCGAGAAACATTTTTACGGCTTATTGGTTTCAAGTAAGCTTCATGTGGGTTTTAAGGTGATTCCACTCAAGTGTCATGTTTTGAGAAAGTTTTAACTCAAACCAATTATGCCTCATGTCAAAATGATCCTAAAATGAGTTTTTAACATTGGCTATAAAACTCACTCATAAAACCAATAGGAAATTGGTTTTAAGCAAGCCTTATGGAGGTCAATGAACATTTGCGTCACAGATCTTCACTCCTAAATCCTTCTCAAGAACTTTAGGCTTTGACTTTGACTAAAAATATTCAAAATGGTTCCAAGCAATCGGATATATTATCAACTCCATAAAACCATGATAAAGCTTATTTCTTTGGAGGTGTATTTGATTTTATTTAAGTCAACAAAAAAGCATGTTTGTTTCAAAATCACATAGAATAAAACCTTGATAAGCCCTCTTGAATGTAACTATTTTGTTTATTTACTGTGTTCTAACATGAGCTCAAATGTAAATAAATGGTGTTGAATCAAGACATCTGGGCAATTCAAAAGTCAAAAATGCAGGAATTATTTGAACTTTACAAATACAAATGAAAGGTTGTCAGTAAGCTCTGGAAGCATTGAGGTAAATGTACAAAGCTCACAAAACTTTATCAAAAATTCTCGTGATGAAATAATCAACACTCCAGACTCCAGATCAAACAAGAATCCAAGGAAAAACACTGAAACTAGTGAGATTGTTCTTCTTTTTGTTTTTACAGCCAATTCGCCACATCATGTGCATCTTAAAGTAGAAAAGGTTCATCATGAGACAATTTTAGGTGAACCTTAAATCCATATTGTTCTATGGATACTTATGAAAAGAGCTATTGCACTAGAGGCATATAGAATGTCTATAAAAATTGTCCGTAAAGCTCAAGTGTTTTAAAGAGATCTCATGAATGAACAATTGGCTTTAAAAGCATGACGGCCATATTTTTCACGGTATTTGACATTCGCCATTAATCAAATAATCAGAAATAGATCAAGAACCCATTGAATTGACTCTCCCATAGTTTATAATTTTGTAGAACATTGTTACCTTCCATTTCTATTGATTCTTGCACAAATTCGACTGATTTAGATAATTTTCCAATTTCACCATAATGCCTTGAAAATATACAGGGTCCCTGAAAAGACTGTACAACGCTCAACCACAAATTCCTTGACCCAAAATGGGGTGATCTAGGTGAACTTACCTATATCCAAAATTCCTTCGTTAAGTCTACGGAGGGCGTCAAAGTTTCAAAAAAATTTTGGTTTTTCCTACATTTTTCAAAAACGTACAGATCGATTCTGATAATTTTTGGTACCTAGTCTTGGACCATGAAATTGCGTTTTTTGTTTCTATAGCGAACGGTTGTACTTGATCGGAAGTCTTAAAAAAGTGACTTCACATGTTGTTATTTCTTTTGATTTTTTTTGGAATTGACTTTTTGATAATTCAGATGCTTTTATCTAATAGTTCAATGTATTGGAAAGTTTTTCTCTCTCTTGAGAAATTTCACTGGGATTAGTGGTTGTGCCTGAGAAAAAAAAATCAACCAGCTTCACGGATATTTTACTATTGATCTATTTTTTTCTAGCATAATTACTTATCCCAGCATATTTTGTCAAGAGAGGAAAAAACTTTCTTACACACTGTGTTATTAGATGAAAACATCTGAATCATCAGAAAGTCACTTCCATAAAAAATTAGTGACGATGCAGCTATATCTTTTGATTTTTTATGGAATTGACTTTATGATAATCCAGATGTCTTCATCTAATAACCCAAGAAAGTTTTTTCCTCTCCTGAAAAAATTTGCTGGGATGAGTAGTTATGCTCGCAAAAAATAAATCAATGATAAACCTGTACCTAATTGAAAATATTTTTTTTCTGGCACAACTACTTATCCCAGCGAAATTTCTCAAAAGAGAGAAAAACTCCCCAATAGCTTGAACTATTAGATAAAAGCATCTGAATTATCAAGAAGTCAATTCCAAAAAAAAAATGAAAAGAAATAACAACATGTGAAGTCACTTTTTTAATACTTCCGACCAAGTACATTCATCCGTTCACCATAGAATTTTTTTTTAAACTTTTACGCCCTCTCTAGACTAAACGAAGCAATTTTGAATATAGGTAAGTTCGCCTAGATCGCCCTATTTTTGGTCAAGGAATTTGTGGTTAAGCGTTGTACAGTCTTTTCAGGGACACCCTGTATAAATATACATGGTGTCCGGAAATGATGAGCAAAAAATTCAGGTGAGAATTCTAGACAAAAAATGAATGCTACCTTTTCCTATAATATTTTTTCGAAAATTGATTATTAACGGAGTAACATGGTGTTAAAATTGCATTTTATTTGCAGTTTTTTCTCAATATCTTTTGCCACGCTGATAATATTTTGACGAAATCTCGTATTAGAGACTTTATCGGGATGAAGATTTCAAATTTGACCACCGTTTTTTCGCATTTTGTAGAGGGCGCCACATGAGAACCTATACTTTGATTTTAATGGTCCCAACTTTTTTATGCTACACTTTGTGTGACTTTTGACCAAACATTTTTATTCTATCAACCTTTTGACATGAAAAAGGGATGCTTCTTTTGTTGCGATAAATCGAACCGTTTTCGAAAAAAGCGCTAAAATAACTTTGCTTGCGTGTGCGTCTGATGATTACGAAATCATTTTAATTAATTTTCAATCTTGAACATAGCATGCTTTGAAAACATGCGCTATAGTTGCCGTTGAAAGAAGTTTCGGAAAAATTAGTTATTAAAGTTGGTAATTTTTTAAAGGTTTGTTGTTACGGGGTCGTTGACAAAAATTCTGACAATAAAAAAAAATTAAAAATGTGAAAAATTACCAACTGATAAAACTAATTCTGATCAGATTTGTTTCTACTGCAACCTATAGCGCATAATTCCAAAGCCTGCGAAGTTAAAAGTTGAAAATAGGTTGAAATAATTTCGTATTCATCACATGCAAGCAAAGTTATCTAAGCGTTTTCCTCGAAAACGGTTAGATTTTTCGAAACAAAACTGGGCTACCTTTTTTATGTCAAAAAGTTGGTTGAATAAAAATATTGACTCAAAAGTTGCACACTGTGTAGCACAAAAAAGTTAGGACCATTGAAATCGAAGTAAAGGTTCCTATGTGGCGCCCTCTACAAAATACAAAAAAACGTGTAACAGGTGATTTTTCATGCCACTCATCTATTTTTATACAACAATCCTCCGGGTTCTGGGCACAATAATTATTTCCGAACAATGTTCCTATGAACATACCTTGATCTGGTGACCGAAGGGTTGACAATAGTCACCTACGTTTCTGTGACACTCACTTCAAAAGAAAAAAAAAACTGGAGAGCGAAACGCTTCATCTTTTATCGTCGTCGTGAACGGATTAGAAGCGGATTGCTCAATTTTTCCCACTTGAGGCGTCGATTATCAGAGAGTCTGATATTTTGGTGATTTTGGTGGCGCATTGTGGTGAAATTATCTTTATCAAGGATCTGTCAGTTTTTTTTTTTTGATCAAGTCAACTCAGAAACATTCCAAATTAAGTAATCTGAAAGCGTGCCGGTGAATTTGGAATAAATACTCAAAACCCAAACATCTTATGGTGAGTGCCGTTCTCTTCTTGTTACTTCTCTCCTCATTTATATTTTTAGGGTTTAATGTTCATGGTTTAATGTTCATGTCATCTAATTATTGAATGGTATTTTCCCTGATCTGAACCTTGTCAGTGAAGACAGTATAGTTCACTATTTGCGAGTGCAAGAGGTTTATGGGAGATCATTCTGAGTCAATGTTGGACTAGACGAGAATACCACCAGAGCTAGAAGTCGAGAAACAGCTAAGAGATTCTGATTTTTATTATTTAAACAGCAGTGTATATTATTATTCATTTTAGTTTCACATTTTCCAATTTGATAACAGTCAGTTGATATAGAAGTGAGTAATTGACGCATTGCGGCCTTATTGTTAGGTGTGATCACACTCGCCCGTTTATTGCGTTATAATTTTATCGAAGTTTTAGTTAGAACGCTTTCGATCCTGCTCACATTTTATTTATTTTATTCATATTATACACTGTTGAATGAATATTGTTGTTGAATTGATTCACTGAGTATTGTCTAGTTGATGTTTTATCATTTGTTTTGTTTTGGGTTATTGATGTTAACTCGTGTCTCGTAACAACTGAGAGATCTTCCAATTTGGGTTGTTACAAGTTGGTGGCGCTCAACATTTTACCACACCCAACTCTCCGAACCGTGTATGAGCTAGGGTTAATTTGCACGTACGTAAAACCACGAGTTAGATCAATTAACCTTTATTTTATGTAAATTCATATCGAGTACGAAAGACAATCAAGTACGTGGCAAATTTTTGGCGCCCAACGTGGGGCCACTAGAAGAAAAGAAAAGACGAATATAATCAGTGAATCAATAGACTTCATCTTTTTGGTTTCATCACGTCATAGTTCTTATTATTGCAATTTGTTTCTTGTCGATACTTTTTCTTGATTTTATTTGTGAGGTTACTGTTGATTCGCGCCTATTATAATCAAATACGTTATTTTCCCTGCTCTTAAAGTTTTTATTTTTGATTAATTTCCGCGAATAAAACAATTTTATTAGAAAAAAAAAAAACTACAACTGTTTAAAACCAATATGGATTATACAATGAAGGCACAGCACCTCAAGAAAGAAATGCTCGAATATGAATTGTCAGCTAGAGGTATTGTTACGAAGAGTGAGCAGACAGTTGATCAATTGAAGGCAGTATTAAGACCCCTTCTACAATTGGAAAAGAAAGGGAGATCACTAAATTACCCAAGGTATAAGGCAGAATTCGAAAATGAGGAAAGAGTTGTAAGAGATCACTTGGTTGATATCCAAGCAAAGTGGAAGATTATTGGTGGCGATGATCTCAAAAATCAATGCAGTTTTGTAGAACGGAGTCATTCCCAATTGGTGCATCTTATGAGAAGAGTAGAGCGAATTCCAGTTTGTGAAAATATACAGTCTGAAAAGGATAAGGAGCAAGAAGAGAAGAGAATTTCTCTCCTGATGGATATTCTTACAGCCTTGGATCAGCTAGAGCAGATGTGTAGTGATGATCCAAATCTAAGTAACATGTTGGAAGCAATGACCATGAGTGAATCAGCTAACAAGTCATTTGTTACTCCTATCGATATACCTTTATTGAACTCAACCCACCAGACTGATCAACCAAATACAGACATTGAGTTGAGTCATGAGGCGTCGGGTTTTCAACCAACTGCAGAGAATCAAGTGAATCCATCAACCAGTAAGATTGATCCTTTTGTTAGTCAGCCAACTCAAGATTTGCAGCATACAGCTTCTACTTCGTCAAACAATTATTTCAAATCACAAAGAGTGGAGAAGTGGAATCTTAAATTCACGGGCGAATCTAAGCATATGTCAGTACACAGTTTCTTGGAAAGAGTAACTGAGCTGTGTCTAGCACGCAACGTTTCAAAGAAAGAGTTATTCGAAACTGCCATAGATCTTTTCGAAGGAAAGGCGCTTAATTGGTTCAGAGCCAACAGAAACAGATTTACGTCCTGGCAAAGTCTGTCGGATTTGCTTAAACGTCATTTTGAGCCACCTGATTATAAGCCGAGACTATTTCAAGAAATACTCAATCGTACTCAAGATCCTGGAGAGACTATAGTTGACTATCTTTCGTGTATGAACGCCTTGTTTCGTCGCTACAATGAGCTTAGTGATGAAGTTCAGCTGGACATCGTCATTCGTAACCTTTCACCGTTCTATTCGACACAACTACCAGTAGTCAAAAACATAGAAGAGTTGGAGAATGAATGTTTAAAGCTTGAGACTAAGAAATACAGGGTAGAACACTATGTTCCACCAAGTCGTAAAAGGCAAAATTTTGTTGAGCCAGATTTCGCCTTCGTATCTGTAGAGGAAGGATTTTCAGTTGCTGAGGCTCATGTGGATAAACGCCCGCAAAAACCTTTGAGCAAGTCACCACTCACTTGCTATAATTGCAAAAAAGAAGGACACGTGAGCAGAGATTGCAGACAGTCAAAGAAATGTTTTGGTTGTGGAGCTCCTAATGTAATGAAGAGAAATTGTCGCAAATGTAATCCGGAAAACGGATACAGGGGAAGCTATTAGGTCGTTTGGTAAATTCCCCAGAAGTTGACGCAACGACCAAATTCATCAATAATCCTGTACTAGATTTCATAGTTAGTCATGCTCATGGTGATCAACGCCCATTTCTTAAAGTTAGTATACTTGGATATGAAATGATGGGATTGCTAGATTCTGGAGCGAGCCATACATTAGTAGGACAGCCTGGATATGAAGCTTTGATCAAAATGGGTTTAAAACTTCAACGTCAAGATCGTAGTTGTCGAGTTGCAAATGGTCAAAATTGTACCAGTATTGGTTATATTTCCACGCCCATAACTTTAATGGACAAAACAAAAGTTTTGGATGTGTTAGTGATACTAGAACTTTCACATTACTTAATTCTTGGTGTCGACTTCTGGAAGATAATGAAGATTGTTCCTGACCTAAATCAAGACGTTTGGCATTTTGCAGAGTCACCAAAAAATCCTTTGATGTGTAGTGTTGTCGATGTTTTAACTACACAAGAGCAAGAGAAGTTGGATAAGCTGGTGAAAAAAATAGCCATGATGGGAGAGGGTCTAGGTCGTTGTAGAGTCGCGGAACATATCATTGAAGTGGAGCCTGGTACCAGACCGATCAAGCAACGATATTATCCGGTAGCACCTATCAAGCAGAAGTTCATAGATGAAGAAGTGGAGCAAATGTTGAAGTTGGGAGTTATAGAGCGATCGAAAAGTCCTTGGTCGAGTCCTGTCTGTTTAGCTCGAAAGAAGGATGGAAGATACAGGTTTTGTATAGATTTTCGAAAACTAAATCTTGTAACAAAGAAGGATGCTTATCCGATACCCTATATATCTGCTATATTGGATAGGTTGAGAAATGCTCGATTCATCAGTTCAATTGATATCAAGACAGCGTTTTGGCAAGTACCTTTGAGCGAGTCATCAAAAGAGTACACAGCATTTACTGTACCAGGAAGAGGCCTTTTTCAGTTTTGTCGTATGCCATTTGGACTTTCTAATGCACCTGCAACTTGGCAGAGAATCGTCGATTGCATATTGGGACCCGAATTAGAGCCTTCAGTCTTTGTGTATCTGGATGATATCATTATTATCTCTACCAACTTTGAAGATCATCTCAAAATTCTGGAAACTGTATTCGATCGATTACAAGAAGCTGGACTGATTGTATCATTCGAAAAATGTAATTTTTGTAAGCCTGAATTGAAGTATCTTGGTTATGTTGTAAATTCACATGGATTGAGACCAGATCCGGAAAAGATAGAAGCCATAATTAATATTCCACCTCCTAAAAACTCATCTGAAGTTCGTCGTCTAATTGGTACAGCATCGTGGTATCGTCGGTTTGTGCCTGAATTCTCCACACTCCTTGCACCATTACTCAATTTAATTAAGAAAAACGTTAAATGGAACTGGACATCGGAATGTCAAAATTCGTTCAACCTGCTCAAAGAATTTTTAGTTACAGCACCAGTTTTAACATGTCCAGATTTTGAGAGACAATTTGTATTACAGACAGATGCTTCAAATTATGGTATCGGGGCAGTATTAACGCAAGAATTTGATGAAGGCGAAAAAGTTATTTGTTATTTGTCCAGGTCACTAACAAAGCAAGAGATGAAGCTGACGGTTACAGAGAAGGAATGCCTCGCAGTTATTTGGTCTATCGAAAAGCTTCGACATTATCTGGAAGGCGCACATTTCAAAGTAATCACCGACCACTACTCACTTTTATGGTTGCACCGATTGAAGGATCCTCAAGGTAGATTGGCTAGATGGCAACTTCGATTACAGCCATACGATTTCGAGCTGATCCACAGAAAAGGGAAAGATCATGTAGTGCCAGATATGCTAAGTAGGTCAGTGCCAGTAGCTGTGAATTCAGTTACAATCCCTGTTCCGGACACTTCAAAATTCAAAGATACGACTGACAAATGGTATTGCAAGATGATGGGAAGAATTGAGGAGAATCCCTGTAAATTTCCACAGTGGCGAGTTGAGAATGGAATTTTGCTTAAGTATGTGAAGAATAAGTATCCTGAGTTTTCGACATCAAGTGATTGGAAGATGATAGTGCCGAAAGACCAGAGAAGAGAGATACTCAAATTATGTCATGACATACCTGCCGCTGGTCATGTTGGAGTGGCTAAAACGTATGCTAAGATTCTTCAGAATCACTTTTGGCCTCAGATGAGGAGTGATGTGCTAAGGTATGTGCGAGCGTGTTCGACATGTGCAAGAAGTAAAGTTGAACAAAAAGCACCTCCCGGACTCATGGGTGACCGTCCAGAAATTTCAGAACCATGGCAGACAATCAGTTTGGATTATATTGGCCCACTACCTCGTTCTCGGAAGGGTAACTCATATGTTCTTGTCGTGACAGATTATTTTAGTAAATATAATATTCTGTTTCCATGTCGTAAAGCTAATGCAAAGTCTTTAGTACAATACATAGAGAATGACGTGTTTCTTGTCCATGGAGTGCCCGATAATCTGATGTGTGACAACGGTGCACAAATGAGGTCGAGAGAATTTCAAGCATTATGTAAAAAGTACAACACCAACATCTTTTACACAGCTTCATATTATCCAAGAGCAAATCCCACAGAAAGAGTTAATAGGGTTCTGAAGACAATGATCAGAAGTTACGTGAACCAAGATAATCATAGGACCTGGGATGATAATTTGGCAGCCATTGGATGTGCTCTGAGAACATCACCGAGTGAAACAACTGGTCACACGCCATTTTATATTCTGTATGGAAGAGAACACAGACTTTTTGGAAGAACAAGCAAGCTTCCTGATAAAGATCCAGATGTGATATCTTACGTTCAGAAAAGGCAGGAAGGATTTAAGAAGCTATATCAAGATGTGAAAGTGAAGATAGAGAAGTCGAGAAATCGTAATCGCGAACGATATAACTTGCGCAGACGTCCTTTAAGCTTCGTTGTAGGAGATAAGGTGTGGCGAAGGAACAAATCTCTATCTGATGCTGTGAATTATTATTCAGCTAAACTTGCACCTTTGTATATTGGACCATTCATCGTACGTCGGAAAATAAGTTCTTGGACTTATGAGTTGGAAGATGAGTCGAGAAGTCCTAAAGGAGTATGGCATGTTCAGGACCTGAAATCATACAATTCAGTGGATGAGGAGCCATCTGACGAAGAGACTGAGCAGGTCCAGTAACTTATCCTAGTTGAAGCAATTGAGATATCTACATACATTTTATAAACTACGTGATTGTCAGTAACTTTTAATTTGTTTCTTCATGGTGTTAGTTTATCTCTGTTTTTTTTTTTTTTTTTTTTTTATTGTATTTTGATGATTTTCGTCGGTCAATTCTTCTAGGAATTATCCCTCCTATCGAAGGAGAGGGGGAGTTGTAACAGGTGATTTTTCATGCCACTCATCTATTTTTATACAACAATCCTCCGGGTTCTGGGCACAATAATTATTTCCGAACAATGTTCCTATGAACATACCTTGATCTGGTGACCGAAGGGTTGACAATAGTCACCTACGTTTCTGTGACACTCACTTCAAAAGAAAAAAAAAACTGGAGAGCGAAACGCTTCATCTTTTATCGTCGTCGTGAACGGATTAGAAGCGGATTGCTCAATTTTTCCCACTTGAGGCGTCGATTATCAGAGAGTCTGATATTTTGGTGATTTTGGTGGCGCATTGTGGTGAAATTATCTTTATCAAGGATCTGTCAGTTTTTTTTTTTTGATCAAGTCAACTCAGAAACATTCCAAATTAAGTAATCTGAAAGCGTGCCGGTGAATTTGGAATAAATACTCAAAACCCAAACATCTTATGGTGAGTGCCGTTCTCTTCTTGTTACTTCTCTCCTCATTTATATTTTTAGGGTTTAATGTTCATGGTTTAATGTTCATGTCATCTAATTATTGAATGGTATTTTCCCTGATCTGAACCTTGTCAGTGAAGACAGTATAGTTCACTATTTGCGAGTGCAAGAGGTTTATGGGAGATCATTCTGAGTCAATGTTGGACTAGACGAGAATACCACCAGAGCTAGAAGTCGAGAAACAGCTAAGAGATTCTGATTTTTATTATTTAAACAGCAGTGTATATTATTATTCATTTTAGTTTCACATTTTCCAATTTGATAACAGTCAGTTGATATAGAAGTGAGTAATTGACGCATTGCGGCCTTATTGTTAGGTGTGATCACACTCGCCCGTTTATTGCGTTATAATTTTATCGAAGTTTTAGTTAGAACGCTTTCGATCCTGCTCACATTTTATTTATTTTATTCATATTATACACTGTTGAATGAATATTGTTGTTGAATTGATTCACTGAGTATTGTCTAGTTGATGTTTTATCATTTGTTTTGTTTTGGGTTATTGATGTTAACTCGTGTCTCGTAACAACTGAGAGATCTTCCAATTTGGGTTGTTACAAGTTGGTGGCGCTCAACATTTTACCACACCCAACTCTCCGAACCGTGTATGAGCTAGGGTTAATTTGCACGTACGTAAAACCACGAGTTAGATCAATTAACCTTTATTTTATGTAAATTCATATCGAGTACGAAAGACAATCAAGTACGTGGCAAACGGTGGGCAAATTTGAAATCCTCATCCCGATAAAGCCCCAAATACGAGATTTCGTGTGAAAATAATGAACGTGGCAAAAGGCATGTCCAAAAACCTGCAAATAAAATTTAAGTTCAACCGTTAATAATCAATTTCGAAATAAATTTATGGGAAAAGGTAGCACATTTTTTCGGTCAAGAATGCTCACCTGATTTTTTTGCTCTTCATTTCCGGACACCCTTTATATTTAAACGCAATATTTTAGAGGCGCTAGTTTTTTGTGTACGTATTTAATATACATTTACCAGAAAATTCACATTCGTTGATACATAGTCGCATGATAATACATATAGTTTATTTGATATGGCTCGTTCTGAGAATAAGATGTCCAAACGATAATGCTTGTCCGTTTTTATCAATTTCGAAGAGGGGATCTCATTGTAACTGTCAAAATACAACGATAGAGCTCACATAAAACAAATAAACCATAACAACCACAATTACAAGAAAAACTGGTTTTATGACATACCAAATCATCAAAAAGTGTTTTATCAATGTCTTTGAAGAAGTCAGTGTTACGGCCAAAAGATTGTAAGACTAGTCAACTAGTTTTGAACCGCATATGGTATGTTAGGTTTTATGGGTGCTTTATTGTTTAGTTTGAATAATGCACTTCGGAATGTTAGGGGGTTGTATTGTTGTTTTGATAATATCTTTATAACGAATTGGCTTCAAGGAGGTTTTATGAAATAGGCCGTAACCACCTTCTGTAGGCATTGATAAATTTAAAAATGTTTTTTGGGTTGAATCATCCAAGAACTCTCCGAGGACTGTAGAGAGCTTCCAGAATACACTGAACAAGCTCGGCGTAGCTTACAATGTGAAACTGGTTTGAATACCTGGCCACTCTGGACACGAAGGAAATGAAGTTGCAGGCCGACTTGCACGTGAAGCGGCGACCAGAGACTTCGTTGGATCAGAGCTGGCCCTAGGTATCGCATATAATGTCGCGGCTGCCAAGATATCCACATGGATGGACAACCAGTTTATATAATACTGGAGGAACCTGCCAGACATGCGACACTCAAAAGAATTTATCTTTCAACCACAAAAGAAACGCGCCTGAGAAATTCTGGAAAACAACAGACAGGAAATCCGAGTAGCGGTGGGTTTATACACCGGTCACTGCCTGTTAATAATGCCTATGTAGAATTCGAAGTAGTAGGGAAGCAGTCAATGATAAAGTTGGGCCACTACTACTTCGCCTTCTACTTGAAACTCGGCCAGTCACTGAACCACTCACTGCAAAAATGCCTATGCACAGAACGGGGCTCACTGAGTTCACTGAATGCAGACTGTGCCTGGGGGAGGAAGAGACAGCCCGACACAATCTCTGTGAGTGCCCAGCGAGTGGTCGCCTCCGAAAAGATGTCTTTGGTCTCTCTCGAATTATTATAATTGATCTGAATCAGGCGGCAATCAGTCTGTTTAATGGACTGGGCCTCATGGGTGAATAGCCTGGCAATCATGTGAGCCACAATAGACCTACAAGTGATTGCGGTTGAATGGAGCCATGTGCCCACTCACAAATAGAAATCACACGATAACACACATACCCTGTAGATGTCTTCTATAAAACGTCAATCAGTGAATATTTTTTCAAAATCGCAATTCTGGACCAAAGAAAAAAATTAATTTCTATTGTACAGCCGGTAAAGTTTGGGTGGTCAAATATGCAAACCATTGTCAATGAAGGGAAACGTCCCATAAATGCGAAAGACATAGGATGGTCTTTTTGTCACAGAAAGGAACAACTACTGTTCTTTATCTTGTTTTATCATCTCTGATGGCAGTACGATTTAAACAAGGTGTAAGCAGCAGCATAAAAAACGTTTCTCTTTCGCATTTTTAAAGCGATTTGCTTCATTGTTAATGGTTTTGTAATTTTTTTGACTATTGGGACAGATTATATGGGATCTGCTATATTTCAACCATAAGAATAAACCTACCATGGCATCCAGGTATAGTCTTGGTCTTGTCTTGGTCTTGATGACAAGACAGACACCAAGACCTAGAAATCTTCTCAAGACCAAGACCAAGACTTGCTGTTCAAGACTAAGACCAAGACCAAGACTCTACCTCGAGAGTCTCGTGTTGGTCTTGGTCTTGAAAAGAAAAAATTGCCACAATATTTATTAAAATATGCAAATGTCTCTATATTTACTTTTAATAATTCTTTTAAGTGAATCAATTCTTCCAAAATTGATCGGTATAATTTTCGAATTCAAAGTTGTCATGGTCTTGCAGGTCTCGAGATATCGAGACCAATACCAAGACCAAGACCACATCTATTTTTCGAGAGTGTTGGTCTTGCGAAGCCCTACATTCCGGCCAAACAAAGATTTCCGAAAAGCGTCACATACCTCATTTTGCGTTTTATTCGCCTATTCACTGCTTATAGTTCAAAAATGTATTACTATATAGCGTGTTCCATTTGAAATGGGCGAGTTGACATCTACTTTCGGTATAAGCGGAAGCCTCACAGTCTTGAAAATATTTTAGACGAGTTTCTCTCGTTGACTCTAGTGAATACCCAAATTTTCTATAAAAGGAGGTAGGACACAACGAAGCGGCCACCCTGTACATACCATGTACATACATTACTTCATGAATTTAGCATTTTGTCACCTTTATTTATCTACTATTTGAAAATGGAAATCTTCTTGTTTGTGTTCTCATAACTCAAAAACCGCCGATAGAAGTTGCGTGGAAATTTGCAGACTTATCAGTTTAATCAGAGAATAGTCCTAGGGCATGGTTTTATGCGTCAACTCATAGCTGATTTTCGAAAATTAAGATTTATATTTAATATTTTTGGTTAAATGTCATCATTTGTCAGCATTCGCCATTTTCTTTCAATTAATTGACATTAACCATTCTTAATGGGTGAAGTTTAGCTGATAAGTCAGCTTTTCATCGTTAACCATATCTACAAAATATGATAAAATAAATATGTACGTACCCCCGTATCCACATCACATTAATAATAATTTATTTTTGACACTTTTACGAAAAATAAATATTGTATTACATTGCAGATCCCCTAAAAACATGTTATATAATTGTACTGCATTGAATGTGAAACAACTCGTGAAAAAAGCCGTGGATTGCTTTGGTTGTGACATGATGTTATTGCACACTGGAACATCGTGACATTCCCGTCTAAGAACTCACCAACTCGTGAGATATTCTAGCTCGGATGTACCTTGAATACAATGATTAACAAGAGATATTTGTAGTACACATCCATTTTCAACCACCTCAATTTTCTGAAGCCGATATTTATCCACCGTCGATAAAAATGGATAGTCAACTGTGAAAGATATTATGCCGAAGGGTTGAGGGCAGTAATGATAGGCTGGTTGTTTTAGTAAGACTGTATTTTTAAAAGCAAATAGAGGAACCTCAAAGTCTACGAAGTCATCAATATCTTCATAGCCACCAGCTATATAGTATCAACAAAATCATTATAAAGAGTAAACAAATTATACCTGACTTGAACCCGAATGTCTTGGGATTTTGGAACGTCCGCTTTCACGACCCTCTTTGACTCCCTATAGACCCCATCTTCAAGTGATACCTTGTTTGAAATATTCTACCAAGTAAGCTTAATGATTGACATGAAATATATGAGATGATCAGTACGTTATAAAAAAAACAATATGATATAATCCTGTAGTCCTATAAATAATGTTTGCTCTCAATATATTCAAGACCTCAATATAGCAAAACTAACTTGACGGAGAAAGAGAGAAAAAAATCTATGACTCACTGCGTGGAAACAATCTTCTCGCTTCTCCATCCCGTTGTCCAACGAAGTCTGCAACTACTCGATTTCCATTCCTAGCGACGACACCATGACACGTTGAAGAATTCATCATATGTTGAACTGGATCAGCACACTTTAGACATTCTCCAACTAACCATATTATTATGTTTAACTGGATCAGCACACTTTAGAGATCCTCCACATTTACTGATGCAATTGATCGACTTGGGGCCTCAGGTACACACTGCGGCTTATATCTCCTTCAAGTCCTCTTCTGTACGCTTTTCTGAGTTTCGAAGCACCAACGGCAAGCTGTCGAAATGCATAACAGGATCTTAACATCAAGGGACACACCAGATGCACCTTGCTCATCCACTGTAACACCCAAATGTCTTGCACTTTCCGAGAATATCAACAACTGGACATTAAGTCTGATTTGGAGGTAGTCTCGCAGGGTGCCATAACATCCATGTGAAGCAAAAAGCAACACTTTAGTCTTTTCGGCGTTCAGTTTCAAATTATGTTTTGTGCTGTGTAGATATCGCTTTGAGATCATTGTTTATGTTGGCTTCCACTTCATCATAGTGCTTTGTGTAAAAACTATACAGCATCTGAGTAGCGTCGGCGTAGTTATGCAGCTGCGAAAACTTGGTTACATCAGATATGTCGGACGTTTATAAGATAGATTCTTGTGGAACACCAGTCTTGACATCGCACATACCTTAACCACTTGAACCGATCTTCACAAACTGCTTTCGGACGCTCAAGTAGCTTCAGAAGAAAGACAGCTCTCAATCCATCAAACCAAGATAATGGAGTTTAACGCAGAGAAGCTCTGCATCGACGAAGTCGAAATCCTTGGAGAAGTCGAGCAAAACCAAAACACTGGCCACCCGTTGGTCCAATCCACTGATTACCAGATCGTGGAGGTCCAGTAGGGCAGTGGCAGTTCCATGTCCTGCTCTAAATCTTGATTGCCTAAGAGAAAAGAAGCGAGTTTTCCCTATGTATCTGGAAAGTTGTTCGACTACAGCTTTTTGGAATTAGACATATCCCTGCTATTTTCCATAAAGAAGAGAAAAAACCTGGTTTTAGACAGACATTGTTTATGTGTAAGATGATCGATAGTTACAGGGCAGCAAAGTTCAATCATTGTTAACGAGATTTCATCAGGACCGCAGAAGTTTGATCTGAGAAAACCTATTATTTCAGATACATCAGATAGTGACAAAAGCTGGAAGGTGGAACGTGTTTCTATCGGTCTTTTAGATCCATGATGCTGAGCAGTTGCCACATCTGCCGCTGATGTGGAAAAAACCGAAGCAAAAAAGTTGTTGATGGCATCTGGATCATTATTTTGAGAATAAGGAAGAATCTCAGAAGAATTGATCCTAAGTCCAAAGGTTCTCAATATTTTCCATAAGGTCGCTGAATATTGGGCATTCTTGTAATTGAGGTGGCTGACTTCTCCCTTCTGACGAAGCTGAGCGCAATGTTCCGAATGCTTGTGGTTGGTCCAATTCTCAGCAGTTCTATCCTTTTATTTTTTTCAGGGCCCTATCACGTTCTCTCAGTCATAATTTGATGTTCCTCGACCATGGAGCAAGTGGTTTGTTTATACGGATAGTCCGTATAAGATCATGGATGTTGAATATGTTCAATATATTTGGCGTCAGATCATCTACCTTATCTTCAACAGCTTTCATATAGAAACTCGAGTGCCGATTTATTTTCATTAAATCTGAGTAGAGCAAGTCTTCATCGAGATATTTGAGACATCTATATGTGTACATTTCAGGCTGTCTCTTAGGCAGTCCTGCATCTTGACGGCAATAGACTAAACTATGTTCCGCGATGAAGTCAGCATTTATTGTACCCCAGCTACACACGATTTTGAAAAGAAAATCGGATCCAGAAGTGTCGACGAATCACGGGACACTCTAGTGGGTTGTCAGTTGAGTGTTATTTGCATCAAACAGGCACCCAACTTATTGTCCCCACGTAAAAGACCAACATTCATGTCTCCTGAGAATATGATATTATCGTGAAAAGGCACGATATCCATTTTGTGATATTCCTTGATAGAATCATTTACCGGAGATGTAGGAGCCCGATATGCCACAGCAACCAATACCGATGCATTTTTAATTTCTACATTTAACAAAAGGAATTCTGAGAATGAAGTTTCCAACCACACTAGTAGGAGGACACGTGGGCAGCTACTCCACCACCACTTCCACCCACACGTTTCTGCCGAGGAAAAGAGTAGCCAGGAATATGGACAGTGCTTGTTGGAATTTCTGGTCTCCGCAAAGTCTCTGTAACGCAGGCAACGGTTTCTACTGCTCAAATCAAATCAAATCAAATCAAAAGTAGCTTCATTGTCACAAAATTGAATTTATCATCATGACGAAGAGAATAAGTGACATGCTTTAATAGAAAATGTACTATTCAGTATCAATTCCACGACGAACAGCACAACAGGAAAAAGTCCATACGAGCTATTATTCGGCTACAGGCCCAGGAAAAGGAATGACTCATTCCCGAGCATAGCTGTAGCTGGAAACAATGAAACGTTAGATATCGAAGCTTCACAAGAAGCTGACAAGGCGCACAAGCAAAACAGAAAGTTTATCACGATATAAAACGGAAAGAAAGTCATGACCCGTATTCATGACTTTCTTTCGAAACAATGAAACGTTAGATATCGAAGCTTCACAAGAAGCTGACAAGGCGCACAAGCAAAACAGAAAGTTTATCACGATATAAAACGGAAAGAAAGTCATGAATACGGGATAGGGGATCTGGTACTAATACGAAAAACAAATTTCACAAACTATGGAAAGAGCAAGAAGCTATACTCCCCGACAATAGATTCCGGACAAGAATATTTTGTGTCAATTTGATATCCCTGAAACGTTTTTATTTGTTGTCCGATTTTGGTAAAATTTATACCAAAATGTAGCCCCATGTTTTGAGATATCACCCTTGATTTTGGTTTTAGAAAAAATAATGATAGCTTGGTCATTAAACAGGGAGGGACAGAAGCTACTTTTTTACCCTCAAGTTCTTAACACCCTCTGGTAAAACTGAGCGACAAAATTTATCTCGTTCATGCTCTGTTTTGAAGTGCAATCTTTCCTCAACAAAATGTTTTTTAAATCATAATCAGATACGGATGTTTAAAGAAAATACTGCAGTTTTTTAATTTCTTCGACAAATTGAAGCTTGCTCTATCAGGCCATTAGTCTTTCGTTTCGGAGTAACGCTTCGAGGATTGTTTACCAAAGTGTCAGAATACTATAATTTCTCTTCACAGTTTGTCGTTCAAACATGAGACCAGAAGATGTTGCACATGCTGTTGCATCAAATGACGATGGACGCAATATTCGATACATTGCAGAACTTCTTGGTTAAGCAAAAAGTACTGTCCATTATGCTATTCAGTCGGTTTCGTCAGACTGGTGAGAACACCCGACGTAGGGGATCAGCAAGGCCACGTATTATTGTTCGACGTGACAACCAATTCATTAAATTAACTGCGTTGAGGGATCCACGGTCATTAGCAGAAGTTCAACGTAGATTACACGAAGGGATATTGATTTCCAGAAGGCCCATCGCATGTCCTGCGCTACTCCCAACACACCGTACACAGCGACTAAAATTTGCTCAAGAACATAGAAATTTGGGGCCAGAAGAGTGGTCGCGTCTATTATTAACTGATAAATCGCGATTCTGTGTGCGTTATCCCAACGGACGCGAACGTGTCTGCAGAAAACGATGTGAACGATTTGCTCAATGTTGCATTTTACCGAGAACACCCTTTGGAGGCGGCAGTGTGGCATGGTGTGGGCTGGGGTATCACTACATGGCCCCACAGATCTCGTATTGATTGAGAACAGTTCTTAAACTGCTGACCGATATATCGACCAACGCTTAGCAGGCCACGTGGTACCTTATGCTGAGTTTGTTGGACAAGGCCTCACGTTGCACAAGTGGTGGAAGAATATGTAGATGAGGTCAATATTCAACGACTGCAGTGGCCGCCACGTAGCGCAAATTAAAACGTATGGGATATGCTTGGAAGACGTGGTATTGATTTTTTGGTATAAGTATACGCTAGTCTATAAGATTGTTTTATTTAACTTGTTAATAAAATTTAAAAACTGCAGCATGTTCTTTAAATATCTGTATATTCTCTAAAAGAGCAGATATCGAAATGATTTAAAAAACATTTTGTAGAAAAAAGATTGCACTTCAAAACAGAGCATATTATAGCTTGATTTTGTCGCTCAATTTTATCACAGGGTGTTCAGGGTAAAAAAGTAGCTTATGTTGCTCCCTGTATTATGACCAAGCCATCAGTGTTTTCTTAAAACCAAAATCAAGGGTAATATCTACACTTTGGTGCAAATTTCACCAAAATTGGATAATAAATGAAAGAGCTATAGGGATATCAAATTGACAAAAATTATCCTTGTCCGTAATTTATTGTCGGGGAGTGTAGTTCCAAAATACACTGGTCCGCATAGGATCAAGGAAGTTCTAGCACATGACCGATGCGTTGTTGTCGACCTGCCAGGTACACGGATATCTCAAAAACGCTACAAGGATACCAGCCCTGCTGACAAAATGAAGCCCAATACGGCTGCACACGAAAGCAGCAGTCATACGGATTCTGAGTACGGAAAGTCCGACGCGAAATCGAGTTTCCCTCAGAGTGGTAGATTTTCAAGAGCTCTGATGATGCTGTGAAAATGTGCGCAGCCTCTTTGGCATAATCGTCAGCTGATTATTGATGTTTGGTTTATTTGATAATTGATATATTTTCTTGTCTTCCACAGATCTCGGTGAAACTGTCTTCCGGGACGAAAAACATAGTAGCATGGCCGACATCACAACGTTTTACTGGTTGCGGTGATAATCTGCATGGAAAGTCCGGCCCTGTCGAGAGGCAAGGCACGTGCATGTGATGGTTCAACGGATGACAGCGATGCGCGGCAGTCGGGGACGAAGGGTGTGGACACGAAGTTCGTTAATTAAATAATTATTGCGTTCCAAATCGATGATTTATGTACGAATACAGTATCGTTCAAGTTATGAATTTGTGTATTTTGTTCAAGTCATTTAATAAATAGCCAGTTAATGTTATACAGGGTGTCCGGAAAGTCAACGATAATACTGAAAGGGGTGATAGACCAACTCATAAGCTTCCAGAATAACATAATATTTTTTATTTATTTTTATTTTTTTGACTGCTTGCCGCCATGTTCTCCTTCGCCAGTCACGAAAATTTCCACGTACTTAGTAAAAAAGTGAATAAAAATAGATTATTTCTTTGTAAAATAAGATTTGAGTATTTTGAACTTTTAGTGGCAATATCTCGAAAACCATAGAGTTTTTACTGAGGTCATGATATTATGTTATGTAGCAGAAAAAAAAATTGAGGCAAGTTTTCCATTGGGAGATAAAACCACGCATGGAATGCATCAATATGTTGATAATGGTTTTCGGGAATTTGGGTGATAGACCCTTTTTTGTCAAGCTTTGAACAAAATAACAAAAACTGTGGTTTTATTCAAGCAACTGCGATAAAAGCATCGCTGTATGTTAGCGAACTATGCGACACCTCTATCAAATCTGCGGAAGCTTTATATATATCTAAAATAATTGCAAATTTTGGGGTAAACTCGGATTTTTTGGAAACCAAATGGTTTTCCTGATAACAATTTGTGCTTATCAATAGGGTTGACAAGTCTGGTCTTTATGACTGTCTTGAGGACTTTTGACAGACATGAGATCATAGTTATTGAATCACCTTCCTTATAGATTGGCATGAGAACTCTTTTTTCCAAACAATCGTGAACTGATCCGCTTCCAGAGCTCTAGGAATAGAAAAAAGGTCACTCGTTTGAGTAACAAGGCACATTAAGCAATCGAAAGTGGAATTGATACATTTATAATTGGATAGTCATAGAAAAATAGAATCATACCACAGGAGATGAAGTTCATGTATATAGGCATAAAAATATTCGGGTACGGAGATGTTGAAGCAGAGATAAAAGAACAAGTCATGAAACCATATCCTTACTCACCTGCCTAAGGGATTTTGGGCTGGATTCACTCTGCAGAGCAGAACACCGGAAAATATTCGAAACACATTCTCCTTTGATTGGATCAAAAAGTTCCAAATTGGCACATTGGCAGTGGCTCGTGCTGAATTCAACAGGCAGGAAATCGTCGATATCGGGACATTTTGGGCACACTACAGATTACATTATCATAATCACATCCATTATAACAATCGTTTATGGCGCATACACCAAAAACCATTAAGGAAAATACTACTTACAGGTTTCTACTTGTTGGCCCCAAACCAACCCAACCAAAACACCATAAACCAACAACCTGCTCAGACCCATAACGCAAAATTAACCAATTTTTAAATCAGCGACAAACAATTAGCAAAAATCGGGGTGATTTGAAGCAAGGTAATCGATAAGTTTTGTAGCAATTTGTTGCTAAAGCCCATTAAAATGGTGAAATGTACGGGCATAAGTTCGAAAGTTACTTAGACAGACCCGGGGACAGTTTTATATTGAGTTTGGCCAGGTAATGTACTGTGTACAAGTACTAGACTATCTAACGCATGCGAAAAAGACCTAGAGATAGCATGTGGAGCGGTGTTATGACCTATAATAATGAGATCGATTTTTTTTTTCGATGAGTTGAGGCCTTGAGTCTAAATTTTGTATGTCTACGTTATCATAATATTGTGTTTTATTTGAGTGAAGTCACAAAGCAGGCAATCGCGAATCTGTATTTTCGTTTCTTCAGCTTAATCAAAGTATAGTGCGCAAAATAGCTGGTAAAACAACTATGGATCGGATAAGGAGCGATGATGTATCAGTACAATGTGTAAAGTTGATAAGAGGAACCCTTATTGAAACCATGCAAAATTTGCAGTCACGGACCTGTTAAATCTTTGAGGTTCTTATCGCATATGGCTTAAGAATTAATCTCAAAGCACTTGATTTCTGAGATACAGGTTGTCTAAAAATACTATTTCATTTGGTTTTTCGCTTATATTTTTGTTATGTAACATGGCAATCGGACGAAGATCGGTAAACTAGGAATATTGATGGCGAGATAGAGCACTCACCATCCCGCAACAATCAATGTCAGAATTCCGACTCCGAAGTCGGAATTCCATAAAAATTTTGTTGGTGGCCCTTCTTCGTGGATCGCAAATATTTTTATATTATGTATATTTGACTTTGTGAGCTCCTGTTTCCCTGACTTATGAGGCGATATGAAATTTAATTTGCCGGGTCATCAGCTAGTCAATTTTTTTTTCAAAAAACCAAGTTATTTTGAGTTATTTGAGTTTGAGTTTCTCGCCATATTTGAGTTTTGAGTTTCTCGCCATCAATATTCCTAGTTTCCCGATCTTCGTCCGATTGCCATGCTACATAACAAAAATATAAGCGAAAAACGAAATAAAATAGTATTTTTAGACGACCTGTATCTCAAAAATCAAGTCATTTTGAACGCATATTCATATGAACTTTTCGTCTAAAAATTACTCAATGATTGGACTTGTTCAATTGATCCCAGTATTAAAAGATTTTGAATCATTCATTTGACTGATTATTTTTATTGCACCAATCAGGAAATATTTTTCACTCGAATAAATACGTGCTTTGAGACTAATTCTCAAGCCATATGCGATAAGAACATCGAAGATTTAACAGGTCCGTGACTGCAAATTTTGCATGGTTTCAATAAGGGTTCCTCTTATCAACTTTACACATTGTGCTGATACATCATCGCTCCTTATCCGATCCATAGGTGTTTTACCAGCTATTTTGGGCACTACTTCAATCAAGTTGAAGAAACAAAAATACAGATTCGCGATTGCCTGCTTTGTGACTTCACTCAAATAAAACACAATATTATGATAACGTAAACATACAAAATTTAGACTTAAGGCCTCAACTCTGTCTAAGTAATTTTCAAACTCATGCCCGTACATTTCACCATTTTAATGGGCTTTAGCAACAAATTGCTACAAAACTTATCGATTACCTTGCTTTAAATCACCTCGATTTTCGCTAATTGTTTGTCGCTAATTTAAAAATTGGTTATTTTTGCGCTATGGGTCTGGGCAGGTTATGGTTTATGGTGTTTTGGTTGGGTTGGTTTGGGGCCAACAAGACGAAACTTGTAAGTAGTATTTTCCTAAATAGTTTTTGGTGCATGCGCCATAAACGATTGTTATTATGGATGTGATTATGATAATGTAATCTGTAGTGTGCTCAAAATGTCCCGATATCGACGATTTTCTGCATGTTGAATTTAGCACGAGCCACTGCCGATGTGCCAATTTGGAACTTTTTGATCCAATGAAAGGTATCACGCAAAAATTTTAGCGCAAGCTTAGCTCAAGCACACTCAGTCCTGCAATTATCAAACCTCTCAATTGGAAGCCACGTTGGCTAAGCTTACCCGGAACTCAGAGCTCTGGAGCTTTGGGGGGGGTTTATTTAAAGTGGGCGCCAGAGATTCGTGCAGGTGAATCCCAACCTTCGAGGTCTTCTCGATTCCAATTGAGTTTATTTAACAATTAACGAAAGAAAGTACGTAGCTGCCTTACTTACCGCCGACAAAACCAGGGATCAGGTCCACCAACTCTCAAATCAAACTAGTTAATTAATTCCCAAGACACTTGCGTATATTAAAATCCAAAAATCCAATATTATCTTACACAGAAATACCGTGCCTACTTGCAAAGTACTCAAGACATACGTCCGTATCGTATGTACAAGAAATCGGTAAATAATAAACTTGTATTTTCCAAAACTCAGTTCAACTATATGTGCAATTTATGTAATGAATCGGCATCAAGAAAAAGGTTCAGTACAAATCCGATCATTGATAATTAAAAACGCTATAACCTTAATAACGTTATTCTGTCAAATTTTTATAATCCAACAAGCGAGCAGTTGAACCGATTAATTTATAAAAAGTTCACTCACAAACGGAGTTGCCGCTATGTGACGTCACAACGCTTCACAAAAGTATTCATAAAAAAAAAAAATAGATAAATCTCGACCGACCGTAACACTGACGTAAATAAAACAATATATAGATACGGCTCACCGCAACAGCTTGCTAGGTTCTTTACTCCACCAAAAACCAAGAAGAGAAAAACCCCAAAACAGTCCGTGTAGGCTGTACTGTACCAGTTCCCCAAGCAGATGAACGATCTATATGGAAAACCTGTTTTAGCATTGCATAGTCATAGTTGAACTGCACTTTTCACCCAAATACAATAAAACCCAATAAAATAATCCCCAGAGTTGAATAAATTCACAGCTTATTATCAATAACCCATAATATGTCTATTTTCCACAATTGACTATTAACTGACTTATTTATCAGTTGAATTTCAGCCCAACCTGAACCCAGTTCGACCCGACTTGAGCCGAATTCAGAACAAATAAATTAAATAAATAACTATATTTTGCTCGAGTCACGAAAAGTAATTAGTTTGATCATGATTGATATTTACCCCAATTAAGACTTGAAAATAATCGACAATCAACCCCATAGTTCACTCAAAACGTTCATTAAACGTGCAATTTTAATATAAAAAAACGGATGTCAATTCAACAAAAACGACATACCTTGACCGGTTTTTTTTATTCAAGCTTCACTCAAAGTAGTCAACAACTCCTCAACGCTTGGTAATTAATCCCATGCTCAAATTAGGCAATTAGGCAATTAGGGTGGAGTGGATCAATCTTGGTCGTGGTAGGGAAGAAAACACCCTTAACGTGGTACATCAGTGGGAGATGGTCATTGTCATAGGCCTGAATGCGTACAAACGTTGAAGAAAAAATGCTCAACTCAATGAAAGAAAAACGAGTTACCTGAATGGACTATCTTTGGGTTTCTTATTTTCTACCCCCTGGATCTAACACATGGAGATGCGAATGTCTTCCAACCTCCAACCGTTCGCTACCAAGGTCGAGTTCGAAAAGAAAGATACGTTTAATGAAAACTGACATCAGACATCAGCGACGTACAAGACTTTTAACCAGTGCGCTGTTGCCAGTTAATCAAACGACCACAGGGAAGATCGAAAAAGTAACATACCACGTTAATGTTGATTAATAGTAATGGAACGCTTTTGGCCCGTGATAACTACCCCTCTCCTTAGACAGGAGAAAAACTAGGATAGATTTTCGACGATAGGCCGAGACAAGATTAAAGTGAAACAAAGAAAACCTTAAAGATGAACAATTCGGACTCAAGCAAAACAGAAAACAATATCCAAAGAAAAAAAACTCAGAAAAGAAATAATGATGACCACTGGTCAAAGTGAAAAGACGCCTGTCGGAGGACAACACGACAACAAACCCTACTGATCCAGACCCATCAGGTTCGGAAAATCACATGAATCAGCTCTTGCAGTTTGAAATTCCGTAGATGTTTTGTGGAATTCCTAACCGGCATTGCGTAACCTCAATGGGACTGAGGATACCTCGTGTACCGGTCTTAGAAGAGTTGACCACGCGCATTCACCAAAGTCCGACCAATCCAAACCAGCATGGAGTGAGTAGACTCAGGGAGTCTAGTATAGGACAGAAGACTATACCAACTCTCACCTCTTTAACCCCTTAGACCCACCAAACTACAGGGAATGAGTTTGACCGAACTCATTACACGGGTTGTACTATAACGTACTACGCTGATGAGTGCTCTCTACGAAAAACACCAGGTGGCCTCAAAAATGACGGGTTATAAAAGCTCCACATGGATTAAACAAAATAAATTTAAACAAAGAGAACCACCGCAAGAAAACCAGCGCTGACGGCCTCTGGAATCCAGCACTTAGAGGGCTTCTACCTCATCCAGAACCCGGAGTAAGGGTATTCTGCACAACCCCCCAAACAGGGTCCATAGCCTCGTAAAAGAGGGAAGACAAAATCGGGAATAACGGCATAAACGGGGCTGAGATGGAACGCAGTAGCTATGCCTCGTGGAGTCCATGTCGTGGAGGAGCTTCAAACAGTTCAATACCCCTAACCCACACCACTAGGAGTACCACCCCAGCAATAGCCCCCCAACGCCCATCCTCCCGTTTCCGGTGAGCGAAAATGGTTCAAAAAGTACCAAACGTCAAAATCAGGAAATAACCACGTAGGTTAAAAGTCAAAATCGGTAATTATCCATCAAGGTAAAGTCACAATCGGTAAAAGAGAGATAGAGAAATCCAACAAAAAAAAAAAAAGATAACTAAGAAAAACAAAGTCAAAATACTCAGGGCTACAGGCTATTACAAGTTTTGTTAGGTCACCAACGGAATGAAGTGCGCTCCAAGCTTGATACAAACATGAAATGCCTCATCAAGTCCCTGTAATCCAATTGGCGCTGATCCAATGCCTAACACCAACTACCTTCCATAAGAGTAATTTTGACCTATAGAACAATGAAAAGTGAAAGTGAATAAAGATAAAGTGACCTCAGACAGTCAGACAATCCAAACCGAAAACCACAAAATCAAGGTATCACAAAATTAAACGGTAAGCCAAAAACTGTTGAACTGTCTGAAAATCACAACAGGGAAAGAGAAAGTTACTGAGAATTGAAGAAAAAGTTACTTAAAATTAAAAAAAAAAAATCACTGAAAATGTTGTCTGTATCGAATAAAGTATAGACTTGCATTAAACAGACTGAAAGTCTAGAATCGGCAATCACCAAACAACAGCAAGGTTTCAGTAAAAATCCCAATAAATGGCGAGATTTCAGCATTCATCAAACCAGTCAACACAATCCAAAATAATGCTGAAACTCAACGAGGTGCTACAATCCAAAATCCTTCAAAAAGGAAAAACGCACATCGGCAAAATGATCGCAGACCTCCCAAAACCAATACCATCGGCAATGTCACCGAATCCAAACCAATGGACGATGTGTGGCTATACCTGGCCATGAGTCATCACCTGACAACAGTCTCAGTTTTAAAATCCATACAAAAATGGCAAGAATTCAGTACCACTACTAAAAGCAAGCACAAAACCACTGAACTCTCAAATGAAGTAAATATAATCTGAAAAACCTCATAAGAGAAAATACACATCATTCAGGCTATAAACTTCCCAAGACTGAACAAATGACAACCGCAGCCAAGTATGCCAAGAAAACTTGATTGAATCAGGATCCGTAAAATACATGTCACACTCGATGAAAAACGGGAAGAGTGATTTGAAAATTCACGTGAAAAGGCAACGGTACCTGAATGAACTGGCACCTGAAGAGTGAACACTTGGAGGACTTGTACCTCCGGGAGTTTTCCGCCACGGGCCTATTCCTCCGCCTGGCACCGTAAGGCTACTCAACCAAATGAGCGTACCGTGATAAAATGGTACTCACAACAAAGAGTGAACACTTGGAGGACTTGTACCTCCGGCAGTTTTCCGCCACGGGCCTATTCCTCCGCCTGGCACCGTAAGGCTCTCAACCAAAAGTTAGATCCAGGGTAGGAAAACAATTTCCAGGTCACAAACATAAAAAGAGGTCAACAAATACAAAAACATCTCACGGCTCGCACTCAGCAAATGACAGTCACTCAACATACACTCCCATCTCGCTTTTCCCGTCGATTTGATTCAGAGGCAGGCAGTCGTCTGACCTGTACATAACTCTATCACAATAAGTTCAGCGGTACTCCTCAGCTAGTCTGACCTGTACATAACTCTATCACAATAAGTTCAGCGGTACTCCTCAGACAGTCTGACCTGTACATAACTCTATTACAATAAGTTCAGCGGTACTCCTCAGCTAGTCTGACCTGTACATAACTCTATTACAATAAGTTCAGCGGTACTCCTCAGACATCTACCCGTCTCCTGCACAAAAATAGAAGAATTGGCTAAGAGAAGAACTGGGTGAAACTTATCCAGATTTCCAGTTACAAGAATAGAGGGAAATATCCAAACATGATACACCAACTGACTGATGAACCATCACATCACATGAAACTTGACAAAATCTCAAATACAAAATATATCAAACATTCCAAGCCGCAAAAATAGGTTATATCCATCAATCACAAATTCAAGGTCACAAATATATAACGTGGTCAACGAATATAAAATATAACAAATATTTCCGGCCGCAAAATAGGTTATATCAATCACAAACACAGTCCGCACACAAGTATGATTTGAAAGCGGCAGCTCCGATCAAACGGTCAAAGTTGTCGGCAAGCAGCACCCTTGTACTTGAAACTAGCTGATGTCCTTACAAAATTCCCCCTCTCCCTAGAGAAGAAAAAAACAAATTTTCGGAGAGGCTAACTAAATCGCGTCAAAATTTAAAAATCCCAAGAAGCAGAGCAAAGGTCCCAGTAAAAAAAACTATTTCATTAGGCTTCAAAATTTAACTTATTATTTTTTTTTTAAATATTATAACCACGTTGGGCGCCAAAATTTATCACGCAAAAATTTAAGCTCAAGCTTAGCTCAAGCACACTCAGTCCTGCAATTATCAAACCTCTCAATTGGAAGCCACGTTGGCTAAGCTTACCCGGTACTCAGAGTTCTGGAGCTATGGGGGGGGGTTTATTCAAAGTGGGCGCCAGAGATTCGTGCAGGTGAATCCCAACCTTCGAGGTCTTCTTGATTCCAATTGAGTTTATTTAACAATTAACGAAAGAAAGTACGTAGCGTAGCTGCCTTACTAACCGCCGACAAAACCAGGGATCAGGTCCACCAACTCTCAAATCAAACTGGTTAATTAATTCCCAAGACACTTGCGTATATTAAAATCCAAAAATCCAATATTATCTTACACAGAAATACCGTGCTTTCTTGCAAAGTACTCAAGACATACGTCCGTATCGTATGTACAAGAGATCGGTAAATAATAAACTTGTATTTTCCAAAACTCAGTTCAACTATATGTGCAATTTATGTAATGAATCGGCATCAAGAAAAAGGTTCAGTACAAATCCGATCATTAATAATTAAAAACGCTATAACCTTAATAACGTTATTCTGTCAAATTTTTATAATCCAACAAGCGAGCAGTTGAACCGATTAATTTATAAAAAGTTCAATCACAAACGGAGTTGCCGCTATGTGACGTCACAACGCTTCACAAAAGTATTCATAAAAAAAAAAAAAAAATGGATAAATCTCGACCGACCGTAACACTGACGTAAATAAAACAATATATAGATACGGCTCACCGCAACAGCTTGCTAGGTTCTTTACTCCACCAAAAACCAAGAAGAGAAAAACCCCAAAACAGTCCGTGTAGGCTGTACTGTACCAGTTCCCCAAGCAGATGAACGATCTATATGGAAAACCTGTTTTAGCATTGCATAGTCATAGTTGAACTGCACTTTTCACCCAAATACAATAAAACCCAATAAAATAATCCCCAGAGTTGAATAAATTCACAGCTTATTATCAATAACCCATAATATGTCTATTTTCCACAATTGACGATTAACTGACTTATTTATCAGTTAAATTTCAGCCCAACCTGAACCCAGTTCGACCCGACTTGAGTCGAATTCAGAACAAATAAATTAAATAAATAACTATATTTTGCTCGAGTCACGAAAAGTAATTAGTTTGATCATGATTGATATTTACCCCAATCAAGACTTGAAAATAATCGACAATCAACCCCATAGTACACTCAAAACGTTCATTAAAAGTGCAATTTTAATATAAAAAAACGGATGTCAATTCAACAAAAACGACATACCTTGGCCGGTTTTTTTTATTCAAGCTTCACTCAAAGTAGTCAACAACTCCTCAACGCTTGGTAATTAATCCCATGCTCAAATTAGGCAATTAGGCAATTAGGGTGGAGTGGATCAATCTTGGTCGTGGTAGGGAAGAAAACACCCTTAACGTGGTACATCAGTGGGAGATGGTCATCGTCCTAGGCCTGAATGCGTACAAACGTTGAAGAAAAAATGCTCAACTCAATGAAAGGAAATTGAGTTACCTGAATGGACTATCTTGGGGTTACTTATTTTCTACCCCCTGGATCTAACACATGGAGATGCGAATGTCTTCCAACCTCCAACCGTTCGCTACCAAGGTCGAGTTCGAAAAGAAAGATACGTTTAATGAAAACTGACATCAGACATCAGCGACGTACAAGACTTTTAACCAGTGCGCTGTTGCCAGTAAATCAAACGACTACAGGGGAGATCGAAAAAGTAACATACCACGTTAATGTTGATTAATAGTAATGGAACGCTTTTGGCCCGTGATAAAGGAGAATGTGTTTCGAATATTTTCCGATGTTCTGCTCTGCAGATTGCATCCAGTCCAAAATCCCTTTGGCAGGTGAGTTAGAAAGAGTATAGTTTCATGACTTGTCCTTTCATCTCTGCTTCAGCATCTCCGTACCCGAATATTTCTATGCCTACATACCTGAACTTCATCTCCTGTGGTATGATTTTATTTTCTATGACTATTCAATTTTAAATGTATCAAACTTCCACTTTCGATTGCTTGGTGTGCCTTGTTACCCATACGAGTTACCTTTTTTCTATTCCTAGAGCTCTGGAAGCGGATCAGTTTCCTGATTGATTGAAAAAAGGAGTTCTCATGCCAATCTATATATAAGGTGATTCAATAACTATGATCTCATGTCTGTCAAAAGTCCTTAAGACAGTCATAAAGACCAGACTTGTCAACCCTATTGATAAGCACAAATTGTTGTCAGAAAAACAATTTGGTTTTTAAAAAATCCGAGTTTACCCCAAAATTTGCAATTATTTTAGATATTTGAAGCTTCCGCGGATTTGATAAAGGTGTCGCATAGTTCGCTAACACACAGCGATGCTTTGATCGCAGTTGCTTGAATAAAACCACAGTTTTGTTATTTTGTTCAAAGCTTGACAAAACTAACCCAAACTAACCCAAATTTTCGGAAACCAAATCTCTTCATCAAATTCCAAATCGAACCTACATATCCAATTTGAACACAATCTTTTGGAAAATAGCAAAACTATCCTTACGAAGTCATTTTTGAGAATAAATGGATTCAGGGAAACAGGAGCTCACAAAGTCAAATATACATAATATAAAAATATTTGCGATCCACGTAGAAAGGCCACCAAAAAGTTTTTTATGGAATTCCGACTTCGAAGTGGGGATATTGTCCATGGTCCTTTTTGACCACATCCCAATGCCAATGAGTATAGGATTGAGAAACTATAAAATTCTTGTATTCGTTTTGTTAGCGGACTAAGAAATAGGAACCATGTTAGCCAGCATAATATTGATGTGTATCACTTAAAAATGGCTCAACAGCGTTATGTCCACCTAAGCTGACTCATTCACAAAGTAAAAATGAAATTCTCTCCTATATCAAAGAGAAACTCTTGTCAGGCGAAATGAGCATCATACTTTGAACATTGGATCTGGATACGCATCTTCTATACCTCAACATCGTACAGAATTTTTTAAAGCCTGTTTCTTATATCTTGGACATCGTGTTAACAATACATTGTCCATCTCGTTCAAATGCCTTTCAGTACCTTCCTTTAAAGCAAAAATAAAAAAAACATGTTATTGGACCTGTCACTAGCTCTGTGAGTATTAGGTTACTACTATAGCTAGAAACGTCTTAGGGCATATGAGAGTTCCCCTCCCTGATGGTTTTCAAAATACGCACTGCGGTACATATTAGTATTGGTGTAGCCTGTGCTGTGCCATGTTGACATCTTCTGTGTTTAACTTGCTCAACTTTAGTGGTGTCTGTTCTGGAACGGCAGGTCTCTCTGGAAGATGGTCGCAACAGTTGTAAGGGATTTTCACGGGATGACTGTTGTATGTCACGTTCTGGTATTTTTCAATTGGGTACTTGGAGCGTAGTCTTGTACTCTCAATGAATGCATTGCAGTTTGGTTGGAGCTTCAGGAGAGAGTTTGTTCTGAGCATGTTAATGACCATATTTTGGTTGCCGCATCTAATTGAGATTGGCAGAGGATCAGCAACTGTTATAAGCCAGTAGTTCTGGGCGACTTCTTGTACATTGTAGTAGCTAGAGCAGTGAAGATTGACATGTCTTGGGAAGTTTGGTAGGTTGACTTAAAAGCTGTGCTTCACAGATAGCATCACCATCTATTGGGTATTGGAGAAGATCAGAACACATCTTCATGCTGTTCTGTAGTTGTTTACATCTGTTTAACTCTTGTGGAGATACATGAAGTAAAGAATTGTCATCACGCGCAATATATTTTTAAGTTGTTGGTAAAATGTGAAAGACACCTGTTCGATTGTCCAATAATAGCATAGGAAAGATTCGAAAGAGGGTGTAAAATTCAGGTTCGATTAAAGGTATTTTCAGGATAAAAACAACTCTATTGTCAGATTGATACGCTTCTAATTCTATTATACCAAGATATTGAGCGGCTTTGGAAGTATAAGTCGGTGGAGGAAAAATGTTTTTTGAGAGAGCGCGATATTTCTTTAAGAGCGGTGACTCAATTTCTAGGAGTTATTATTGAACTGTGTAATATTTTCAAACTGGCGAATGTTATGGCACTCGATATATCATTTAGAGAATCTTTTCAAAATGAAAAGCTTTCCATTAGAGATTCGCAAAGATCTAAGGCTTTTATCTGACTTTCGTAAAAAGCCATGCCGTCTGGAATATCAAGCATTGTTTTTGTATTCAAGCAATATTTTGATTGAAGGTTTCTTCGTCGATTTGTAATTTTTGAATGGTCAAATTAAAGTTTTTTATAACGGATGTTATAACGTGAATTTGACATTTTAATAAGTGTTTGATTTCATGTTCGTTTTGTGAGACTTTAATTTATGCACTCGTCGTAGTAATCGCCATCCGAAGCATCTAAATTACCTGTGATAGATTTAAAAATGCTGCCTATGCCGTTTATTAAACCTCGTCTGTTTCTAGAGGCGAAAATTTTTGTATCGGCGGCTATGTTTGTATACTTTTGATTCACAGAGTTGAAGATTTGATATAAGAGGCTGATGTGTGTCTTAATTTAAGTTTTGACGGCTATCATTCGAGGATGAGATTCGTCGAATGAGTCGGTCATGTGGGAGAGGATTTTGTCATTATTTTGTATGGCTTCTCGTAGTAGTTCTAGTTCTTTGTACACCAGTAATGCCCATTTGTCGTTGAAGATTCTTAGTGAGCATTGTTCGTGGAAGACTATGCCAACTGTGTTGTTTATTGAGATTATGAAGAATTGAGTGGAAACCAGGGAAACTACTTGGAGAAGTTTGAAGACTCTGAAAAGAAATAGACTAGTCATAAAAGGCTTTCGTCACAGAACACATATACAAAGTTTAGAAGACAGACTGACGTATAAAATTTTACGGAACAATGCGCCGCGGAATAAAGTGGATGCGAATCGAACTATCAGACTTGGATAATGTATTATTGAAGATTTCTGTAATAAATTATACAGTTCCCTTTACATACAAGCACTAAAATTGACTTTGACGTTGAAAATGTCTTCATTTATTAAATAAAGACAAAAACTTTGAATAAATGTAGTTTTTTCGGTTTTTCTTGAATGTCCAGAACCATCTGGGGATGGGGTCAGTGTGGGCCTCCCTAGTTGATGTGTTCTGCGCTGCGGGGCGCTGACCCTGTGTGATGGTGACTATGAGAAAATGCTACTCACTCCGCAGGTCTCGAGAAGCGGTGCATGGCTTCATGTGGCAAAGGACGGCTGGGCTGTACGAAACTCCTCGAGGAACACTTCTTCTGTTTCTCCCCCTTCGTTCGACCTTTTCAGGATGGTGTCACTTGGCCTCACTGTTTGATTTGTTGTAGCGTACACTGGGCGAAATCCCCTTTGTTCTTCTGGCGAAAAGATTTTTGCCATCGTGACTTTCCTTATTTTTCCTTTAGTAGAGAGGAATCAAAGCATGAAAGGCAACATGAAGATAAAGGGTGACGTTCAAAAGACTTCATCTTTCATCGTGACAAGCTAATAAGCTGTTATGTGACATTCCACATACCGCCATCTTCTCGAGATCTAACGGACCTCAGGCACATCAGCGCCTCTCCGTGGATGCGAATCAAAGCTTTCACTTATTCCCCACCCTCCATTTACGTTTTTGTTTTTAACTTTGTATATTATGTGTTCTGTGGCTTTAGTCTATCGAAGTTTATTTCTGATGACTGGCTAGTAGATAGATTTTTTACTTTTGCTGAAGTTTTATAAACTTCGGTAATTTCAAAAGGTCCATTAAAACTATTCTGAGCTTTGACTTTAATTTGGGATTCTTTAACATATTATACTCTGTCACCTACGTCATATTCTGGAATTTTCTTAGATACATTCTTATCGAATCCAATCTTGGATTTTTCATTTTGAAGGTTGGTTCTTTATCGTGCAACTTTGTAATAATATTTCATTTTGTAGTTTAGGTCTCGAATGTATTTGGAAATGAGTTGTTCTAGGTTATAAAGAGTTTCAGGAGGTCTATAAGATGTACGATCTTTAACAGATTTGCTATGAAGTATGTTCACTTTATTTGAATGAAAGTCAGCATTATCTTCGAAAATATCATCCATTATTTTTTGATGAAGGTCTTCTAATTTTGCTAGGCGGAAGAATGCGACAATGTTTTTGTTAGATTTGTCTCAAGGTTGTGAGTTTGAAGAATCCATTTTTGAGTAATCAATCATTGATTTTGTTTTGTGAAGGTGTACAAATCTGTATTCTTCTGTGACTTCGTCGTCGTTTGGCATGTCATTGAACGTTCCGTTTTGTTTTTCAATTGAAGGTTGATGATCGATTGTGAATGTCATCGTCGTTTGAAGCAAAAATGGAAACTTTTTGTTGAAATTCTGAACATTTTTGGAAAAGGTTGATTTTCATTCGAGATAATCCGTCAGCTTTTTTGTTAATTTTACCAGGTTTATATTCGATTCTATAATCATACTCTTCAAGCTTGAGCCGCCATCGAGCTAAACGACTTCCTGGATCTTTGATGGAAAAACTCCAGGTCAAAGGGCGATGATCAGTACCTTATATAAATTTATGACCAAAAAGGTACGGACGAAAATGTTTATTTGCCCAGACTATGCTGCGATCAAACTTACGGATATTCGTTTCAATAATCTGGCAGCACTGGTCTATACCTACTGTGAATTGGAAAATTGCAATAACACATTTTTGAATATTTGATCAAGAGTCTTTTTGAAGTAGATAAAGACATTTACAGATTTTAATGAATACTGTGTTGATTTTTTTTTCAAGACCAAGACCAAGACCTGATTCTCGAGGTATAGTCTTGGTCTTGATATTGGTCTTGAACGTACAGTCTTGATCTTGGTCTTGAGAAAAATTTAAGGTCTTGGTCTTGGTCTTGCCACCAAGACCAAGACAAGACCAAGACTAGTCTTGCTGTCTCACGAAGTCCTAGTTGCAAGAAAGTGTTTGAAAAATAAGTTGATACTATTTTGCACGGTACTTGCTGTATGATGGTACTCTAAAATTCAATTGTTTGGTATTGATACTGTTTTCTGATGTTTCATTTGCAGTCAAGTAAACTATAAGAAAATAAAATACGTGATTACTCGAATTCTGATCTTATCATAAAAATCCATTTCCTTTCGGAATCCTTATGAAAGTTTAAGATAAAATTCCTTTATCATTGAAACTGTTTGCATACACTTGAAATGCTGTCTGCTAACTGAGTTTCATATTTTCTCAATTGAAATGTTTTTTCGAAATGAAAAATAATCTTGAGGTATGCATCCACCCAAACAACATGAAAATGTTCGTGTTTGACAGTTATTTATGGTACTAGTGCCGTGAAAAAGTCATGCGAGAAAGATTTGTATAAATTCTCAAGTGACTTGTGAAACATAACGCCCGAGTGCCATACAATGTTTTATCCAACAAATGGAGAAAATCGTTTTTTTATGAGCAAATTATCAAATATAATTTTTAGTGTCAGAATTACTAGACAGTGACATGTTCACATTTTGGTCAAAATAGCTTATTGTTCGTTTGGTTGCCTTGAGAACGTGATAGGTTGTTTGTTTGTTTGCCACGGGAACGTGTGTAACTCACTAGTGACTAGTGAGTTATGGATTATAGATCCATAATTAACTCAAGGTTTTTCACTTCATCAGCCCACTCAACAGAATCATTATTCAAAACAATCTCAGGGTGATTGAGAACTATGTCATCACGAGAGTACAATATGCCTGTGTTTTGATTGGGTTGATGCAAAGAGAATTTTTGTCTGCCCATTGTGATGTAATTTCTAAATCCTTATTGATAAGACTTATACTATCAGCTAAACTAGAGATTGGTGATAGTAGATAAATTTGTAAGTCATTCGCATACATGTGATATTGAAAAGTGAGATATTTTCAACAAGTCAGTATTTCCCTCGATATTTTCAATATTTCAATAGATATTCCAATCCAATTATTTAATTCAAACATCCGGGCAATCACGAGAAATGCAGCAGTAAGGGATTCATTCAAGTTCAAAGGCACTAGAGTAAACTTCAAACTTGTCGACTTGACATTCTGAGGTAAAGGAGTACTGACTTGGTGAAATATGCGTTGCAATCATTATTTCAGTCAATATAAGTAGTAGATTGCTAATTGAACAGATATCAGTTCTAACACTGGTCCGTCGAAAGGTAGTGCTGGTAGCATAGAACCCTCTTTTTGGGAAACATTTTAGTGCCTTATTGCTAGCCTACCTCTCTGACACCAGCCTCTCTCTGCTCCAAATAATAATGTCTTGTTTTATGGTGAATAAAAGTGACATTGGTATCAGTCGTGGAACTCTTTATTTACGCTACGTCCCCCACTCAGAGAGTGGATAACTTGGTCGAGCAGGACACCCCCACGTTGTGACATATTTGGAGGAGGCGCCTCGTTCGAATTCGAGCGTTGGATCATCATATTCGACGCCAATCCTGGTTTCAGAGCCCGAGAAGTGCCCCGACGTTTTCAAGGACGTCATCACAGGGAAAGTCGTCGAGCCGTTTGCGTCAAACTCCGCTGACCTCCTGAGTATCGCTGTCGCAGCAGTTCCTCGAGGGGTGTCAACAGCTGAATTGAGTAGGTTGTTGATCAAGCAGCGCCCCCGGTTTGCATAGACCAGCAGATTCCACTCGGTTGAGGTAGTCCCGACTGCACTGCAGCTATACGGTGGCACAAAGAAGCGTGATTGGTATAATCTTGCCTTCAGTTTTTTTTTTTCAAACGGCCACGTAGTTTTGTACTTTCTCTTTCAAAATAATCTCTCCATATTTGACAAGTTAAGGCTGGTGGTGAGAATATTTTAAGAACAAGGTGAATATTCCTGCACCCGTTAAAGCTGGTGGGCATATTTACCAGTTCTGAAAGAAAATTGTGATTTTTTTTTTCTCTCATAGTGCTAGCACCTTCTCTATTTGACCAGTTGAAGCTGGTGGGGTAAGGTGGGCATATCTATCTACTCTGTCTAGTGAGAACCTGTGCCATATCACTCTTTTATCAATTTGATTTGTGTGTGTTGTTTTTTTGTTTTTTTTTGGCATAGAAAAAATTAAATAATTGAACACGAGCGCAGAGGAGACTGGAAAAATTAAATCAAATCAAGGATATTGTTATTGAGGATATCAAAGTAAAAATTTAAACGTCTGGCCGTCCTGTCACTCCGACTGTTCACAATAAAAATAACGATTTCATTGAACATCTGAAGGCAAGGTATATTAAATTCTTCGGCGACGACGAAATCCCTAAATCCATGTCAAAAGCTGATAGCAGCAAATATGGAAGCGATTGATCCAATCTTTGGGAGATATATTGAGGAAATTGAGAGCGATGATGGAAAGATAATGAGTTTCAAGTGCAAATTTCGCGAGTGTCGTTTCAACGACCTCAACGCGAAAGAAATGCACACGAAGGGCAGAAGACATAGTGTGCAATACAAGAAAAAGTTCAATCCCGAGTCGGGATTGACCTTTTTCTTGTATAATTCCGACCTTGTGGTGGATGTAAAGCCTCAGGCAGAGAAAAATTCAATAGGAAGAATAATTGCACCGAGCTGGTAGTAATGGGGATATGAAAGAGGAGAATTTAAACGTCGTTGTGGGACCAGATATTCAACCGGTGGTTGGCCAGGATTATATTGAAAAAATCGGGAGCAATAGTGGAAAGGTAATGTATCTCAACTGTGTGGATGTAAAGCCCATGCACTCAGACAGTGGAAAATCCAAGAGGAGAGATGGCACAGAGCTGATAGTGTCGGATATACTATGACAGAGGAGAATTAAGACAACGTTATACAGCCGGATATTTAACCGGTGGTTGGCCAGGACTATATTGAGAAAATTGAGAGCGATAATGGAAAGAGGAAAAATTGCGCAGAGCTGGTAGTAATGGAGATACTATGACCTATGACCAAGAAGGATCTAGACGAAGTTGTAGAACCGGATATCCAACCTGTGGTTGGCCAGGATTATAATGAGGAGATTGAGAGCGATGAGGCAATGATTTTCAAGTGCAAATCGTGCGTGTGTCGTCACAACGACCCTCAAGCTACGGTTCACGCAGTCTATTCCGTGGCTTGTGTCAAAAGGCATTCCACAGACTCATGACGAAGGCGTCAACAGTGAACCAAACTTTTTGAAGTGAATCAGAAGACTTTTTTAAAACGAAGTGGTAGACTTTTCGAATGTTATCTAGCGAAGTATCAGTTTATAAGTAGTGATAGAGCTGTATGATAAATATGTTATTATGAAAACCATAAATGTATCAAAATGATCATAGTGTTGTAGATGAATGTTAGAAATATATGTATAGCTTGACTGGACCTTGACCGTCCCCCACCTCAATCTGACTACCACAAGAAGTCCCACAGATGGGGCAATCCAGGAATTCAGAAGCCTAAAGTCAATTTCACGAGGGTTTATACTTACGTCATTGATTGTCTCTCCTTTTCTAGCTCATGAAGAGGTTTAAAAACAGACTGAAAAAGAATTATTGACGTCATAAACATCGGTCGTCACTAGTACCCAAAATGGCGGCCGAGCAACAGCTGATTTCTATCATCTCAGAGTAATAATAACCTATAATTTGGTTATGTATTCAAGTAAACAATCAAAACAATGTTGTTGTCAGAACACAAGTCAGTTAACTTCTCAAATGTCACAGTTTTGTTGTGAAAAATGCCTCGTCTGTATTCAGAATGTGAACAAAATACGATAAAGAAGCTTGTGGTGTACTTTACGAAGGATGGAGATGTTTGAAAACCTTTGTTACCACTTAAGGCAGTTTTGGCGGTAAGTTGTTTTATAAGACTAGTTATTTGTACCTATTCATTTCCTATTCCATCTCCTGAACTTTTGTGGAGAGTGTCTGATGCCCTGGGAATTGGAATCACAACTTTTCAAAAGATCAGTTCTCATGGAATCAGAATTGATAAGGACTTCAAGGCATCCGCGTCCACTGCAGTCCTGAGATCAGGAAGATATATGGATTGATGGAGCAGTCATACGTTGTTGAGAAAAGAAAGTATTGTTATTGAATGAATATTTTGAGCAGGCAGAAGTTGACATTTGTAAGTCTATATTTTAGTTCGTGTTCTTGATTTCAGTTTCCTCATCTATGTTCCGCTGGTACTTTTTTGTAAAAAAAAATACCTTTATCATTTTCTTCTCTCATAGTTAAGGTATGTGACTCATTTATCACCTTTTGATTGAGCAGAAGGTGATGTTTTGCAGTTGATAACTGATCGAAAAAATGTTTCCTTATAATTTGTCACCCCCTTAAAATGGCCGTTATGTCATGAGTTATAAAAATATTATTATTAATTTATCATTTTTTTTAAATACCGGCTATTTAGGTGGTTGGCAATTACAACTTATAAATCTTGGAAAAAAACATACACTGTAGAATCAAAATATACACTCACGGTCGATTAAACAGCACATGATACACTAAAATTTGATGAAACTTTTATATTATGATAAAATATAATAGAATATAGTTCCAGTACAACGTGGTATTTTCGAAGTGATAAGTGATAACCCCTGAAAATAGTAACCATGGGGTTGGCCATGTCTTCGCACACGCAACCTCTTAATTTTTATCACCTGACGGTATTACGAGGCGATATATATTTTGGTTGCCAGGTATAACATTCTTTCAGAAGCAATATAGAGAATAAGTTTTGGAAAAATCAGAACTGTATACAGGGCTTTTCACTTAAAACTCCCCACGTCAATATCTCGGAAACGAATAGGAATATTTGATTTCTGTAAAAAGTAGTCAATGTATGGGGTCGAGTAGTTATTTTTCACAGTTAAAAAAATTCGACGCCTACCAAGAGTAAAGCGTCGCGACGCATCGAAAATATTAATCGATTGCAGGGACGTTGAAATTACGCGCATGCTAAAGTACATGTTATTTATAAACTTTTTTGTTATTCAGTCTAACTCATTTATTCTACTCAGTTTTGAGATATACAGTGTGTCCAAGATAAGGATGTCTATCATGGGGATCTTGAAAACCGTGAGAGATACAAGGTCGGTTAAATGGAGGCAAAGTTGCGTATTTTGATGCTTAATAAAATGCCGTTTTAAAAGCCAAGAAATTCCGACTAAGTCCGAAATTATCCGAAATAAAACGAAATTTTTCTAAATTGTTTTCATTTTTTTCTGACCACATTTGAAGAGATATTTTGAAATGAATGGAACTTCTTCATTGCCACTTTTTGCCTTTTATAAGATAGCGTTATTGAATTGAAGAACCGACGTTTCGTCTATGAGCAGCCATCATCAACTTTGTTTTTTTTAAATACGGTCCTAGATTTTTTATGACGGATTTTAAGGGCCTCTTATGTTCCCAAACCAACAATGTATCGCAATTATTCAAAAAAATTATGTTTGTGGATTTTTGCATAAGAACTCATGTGTTAGAGGGAGACAAAAAATACATTTTTAATAGGATCAAAAACAAACAACTTTTTTTTAATAAGTGCGATACATCGTTGGTTTAGGAACATAAGAGACTCTCAAAATCCGTGATAAAAAATCCAGGTCCGTATTTGAAAAAACAAAGTTGATGATGGCTGCTAATAGACGAAACGTCGGTTCTTCAATTTGATAACGCTATCTTGTAAAAGGCAAAAAGTGGCAATGAAGAAGTTCCATTCATTTCAAAATATCTCTTCAAATGTGGTCAGAAAAAAATGGAAACAATTTTGAAAAATTTCGGTTTTTTTCGGATAATTTCGGACTTAGTCGGAATTTCTTGGCTTTTAAAACGGCATTTTGTTAAGCATCAAAATACGCAACTTTGCCTCCATTTAACCGACCTTGTATCTCTCACGGTTTTCAAGATCCCCATGATAGACATCCTTATCTTGAACACACTGTATATCTCAAAACTGAGTAGAATAAATGAGTTCGACTGAATTACAAAAAAGTTTATAAATAACTCGTACTTTTGCATGCGCGTTATTTCAAAGTCCCTGCAATCTATTGATATTTTCGATGCGTCGCGACGCCTTACTCTTGGTAGGCGTCGAATTTTTTTAACTGTGAAAAATAACTACTCGACCCCATACATTGACTACTTTTTACAGAAATCAAATATTCCTATTCGTTTCCGAGATATTGACGTGGGGAGTTTTAAGTGAAAAGCCCTGTATATGTAATTCTATAACCTCCAGATGTTTAACATATTGAGGTTTCGGTGGCCATCAAACCATGCGTGATTTTCGGTGTCCAAATATTTCCGTCAAAAATGATTCAATATATTATTGTTTTTGAAAGAATGTTATACAGAATGTGGCCAACAAAATATATATCGCCTCGTAATACCGTCAGGTGTTAAAAATTGAGAGGTTGCGTGTGCGAAGACATGACCACCCCCAAAGTTACTATTTTCAGGGGTTAGTACACTTGACATAATGAAGCAGTTCACAAAGTTTCACGACTATATGTATCACTTCGAAAATACCACGGTGTACTGGGGACTAAAACGTTTATTGAGCTTATAAGCTTCACATAGGCATCCTGCAACAGTTATCAAAGAATTCTTGGTGCATTAAAATAGTTCAATCATTCATGTCAGTTGATGATTGATGGCGATTTTATTAAAAAAATATAGATTATTTTTGTTGTGTGAGTTTTGGAGAAATTGGCTAGCACCATCCGAAAAAGTAAATTTGTTTACCTTATAAAAATTAAAAAAAAAACGCTGGTTCGATGAGCTGACAAATGGATTTGAGTTCTTCAATACACTATTACATCTCTGATAACTGTTGCAATGTCAAAGTTTTATACTGATTTCACAATCAATGAACCTTTTCCCATTAACCCCAAAAAGATCAGCTTGTCAGCATTTTTTTTTCATATTTATTATATCTTTACTGGATACTCTATGATGTATTTTTTCACTCTCTCGAGCTTGCAATCCCTTCATGTGGAATTTTTTTTAAAACTGCATATCTTGCAATTCCATTCTACATGATTTGCTCAATGCACAAACAGAGGCGAACTTGAATAGCGTAGAGTCTTATGGTAGGGTTACAAGCAGTGCACAGAACGCTATCAGTTGCCTAGTCTAACGATCACTCGCCTCCGGATGGCGGATATACACGCGACTACGCTTCCAATGGATGGTCAGCCTGAATCCTAAATCTAAATAGAAAACAATAATTATTCTGAACGTGTTCTGGAGAGCGTTTTGGAACATACTTGTTTGGCTTCAATACAAAATTTGAACGCTCTTGAAATTATATGAATAAGCTATGACATACGTTTTTTCCAAACTAATGACGTCATTGATGACGTGAGTATGAACCCTTGTGAAACGGACTGTATACAGGGTGTCTCACGGTGACCGTCCATTAGAATATCTCGGAAAATAAAACGATTGGAATTCTGAAAATTTGTATGGTGAGGTTTGAAAAAATGCTCTCTTCAAATAAAATAATAGCTACGTTGCGCGACTTCCGGTTATACCGGAAGTAGGTGCCAACTCGCTTTTTTCTAATGGAACACCCTATATATTATTACATTTTTGGATTCTACGTAGAATTCTTGGCATGTTTCATGAATCATGTCCTATACCTAAGTATGAGCGTTTTTGAAATATTTTAATATTTATGTCAAAAATGACGTTTGAAGGCTCCTATTTAAATGTGAATTTCACCTATAAGAAAGCCTTCATTATTTAATTTGTATTGGATTTCTTGTTGAAAAGTACCTACTATAATAGATTTTTCACAGCAATATGAAAACTATTATTACAGGGTGGGCCAAAAATAAGATCAAAAATTAAATTCAGAAAACGACCAAAACAATTTTTTCAAATGGAAACCCCTAATTTTCATAATTTTATCTTATTGTGCATTAAAAATGAGGGTAAGTTTACCTAATATTGTTCATTCCAAAAATTCAAAAGAAAAAAAAAATAAAAAAAAGAAATCTGCCTAGAATTTTACGTAGAATCCAAAAATGTAATAATATATAGGGTGTTCCATTTAAAATAGGCGAGTTGACACCTTCTTCCGGTTTAACCGGAAGTCGTGCAACGTTGCTTTTATTTCATTTGAGAAGAAAATCTATGAATATCCCACCATACAAATTTTCAGAATCCCAATTGCTTTATTTCCCGAGATATTCTAATGGACGGTCACCGTGAGACACCCTGTATAAATATGCGCATCCCATTGAAACTGGCCAAACAAGAAACGCTCAGATTTCCGGAGTGCTCCTAGACTGGAACATTCTTCTGTCGGTAGCAGTTCTATATCTTCTTAGAAGACGTCAACAAGCCGCAAGTCCAGCCATCATACAAGGGGTACATGGCGAAGAAGGAGATATACTGACATATAACATGATGCTGAGTATGACTTGCATTGCCTTATAATATTTCTGTTACACCTTCCAGTCAAGATGCACCTTCCAAGTCAAGATGCTAATCCCAAATACACTCTGGAGATCAGTCAGGAGAAATTGGAGATGCCACGGTCCACGCAGTCCATTCCGTGCCTTTTGTCCAAAGGCATTCCAAGGACTCATGACGAAGGTGGCAACAATGAATCTAAAGACATTTTCAAACAATGAAGTAAAAGGCTCTTTGAATGTTATCTAACGAAATATTAGTTTATAAATAGTGATAGATAGTAGGTATAATATATATATTAATCAAAAATTTATCAAAATATGTATGTTGTTGTAAATTGTGGATGTTATCTATACAGCTTATTTTCTTCTGAGAGCACTTAAAGCATTGGGGACTGATGCTGGAGGAGAGGGGGCATATGTCAAGTCAGTATTTCCCTCGATATTTCCAATATTTCAATAGATATTCCAATCCAATTATTTAATTCAAACATCCGGGCAATCACGAAAAATGCAGCAGTAAGGGGTTCATTCAAGTTCAAAGGCACTAGAATAAACCCCAAACTTGTTCACTTGACATTCTGAGGTAAAGGAGTACTGACCTGGTGAAATATGCGTTGTAATCATTTTCTTCAGTCAATCTAAATAGTAGATTGTTCATCGAACAGATATTAGTTCTAGCACTGGTCCGTCGAGAGGTAGTGCTGGTAGCATAAAACCCTTTTTGGGAAACATTTCAGTGCCTTATTGCCAGCCTACATCTCTGACACCAGCCACGTGCTTCTCTCCCTGCTCTGAGTAATTATGTCTCATATTGTGGTTAATGAAAATAAAATTGGTACCAGTAGTCGAGCCCTTTGATCTACGCTACATCCCCTCCCCCAGTCAGAGAGCTCTTCTGTCATTTGGATAGAAGATACCGTCAACTGTCAACTTTTTTTCGGCACATTTTGACAGTTTTTCACAAGAATGAATTTAATCTTTTTGAATAGCTCTTGAAAAGTTAAGATAGGGATGTGCAATCCATTTTTCTCTAACTTGAATAGTTTGAGTTTTATAGCATGTCAAAGTTGCAAAAATGCCATATTTAAAACGCGATATTTCGATAACGGTTGAATTTAGGAACATTAGTTGTATGACAATTTTTGTTCCAAATTGAAGAAAGAATTGAAATATCCATTAATATACAGGGGATTACATCTAAAAAAAATACAACTTTGATGCGTTTCGTGTTTTGGGGACACCCTGTATAACATGAAAATATTTTTAAAATGTACCCTTAAAGGGTCCCTATCCATCCAGAAAAAAAAAAATCAAAATCATATACTTTGGCCATGATGTTTCGTGTCGAATAACGTGAATAACCCGTTATATTAAAAAATGCAGTTCCTTCAAAAACAATAAGACTTCATATTTAACTTTTTCTCGTAAATCGCATATCTTCCGAGATAAGGTAGTGGGGGTTCTTATATGGGACACCCCGTACATTAAATTGCACATAAATTGCGTACATTGAAATGGTAAAATTGTTTTGGTTTGAGCAGTGTATGACAAGTAAACGTCATGTTTAGTCAGTTGCAATAGTATGCTGAGACAATTATTATCCACTTTTTTGAAAACACAAATACTTACCCGTCTCAGTGAAGACATATGGTCGGTGAGAAGAACTATGTGTTACCAAATAACCAGATCTAAATCCGATGGAAAATGTGTGGGGACGATAGGGGAAAAGGGCAAAAAAACTGGAGGCCCCAGCTTGGAAGCAAGCAGAACTACGAGATGCCATTCTTATTGCGTGGAATGATCTCGCCAATGATGTTCAATATTGTCAAAATTTATCAAATTCCATGGTTAACGATTACAAGAATCTTTGGCCAGAAATGGTTCTGCTACCGGATATCAATGAAAATAATCTAAACTTTTCTTTGTGAACTAGGTAAACGGATTCAAAGTCGTACCCAGAATATACCGTTTTTATTTTTTGATAAAATTATAAAAAGTTTGTGCGTGCATGGCATGTAAATATTTTCGCTGTCCATTACACTGCTTAAAAAAACACAGATTTCACTATCGATGTACGAATTTTTTGTGCAGGTTAGTGTATATCCTCATTTATTGAGAATCCAAACTTCATTCTTGTACATGAAACGTTATAAAAGTTAGGAGGCGGGGGATTACAGAACTGCACCCTCATAAAAAAATATATGAAGTAAACGCCAAACAACTTTTGATCTACGTCATCAAATCATAACTTGAAAACAAAACAGACCTATAATAACTCGCTTGGTGGCAATTATGACGTGAATCGAAAGATTGGCATTTGCTGTAGGTGAGTCTTCAACTTGGCATAAATTCAGTAGATCGAAGGATTTTCTAAATCTGTTTGCTCAGACACGTCGCGTCGATTAGTATAATAAATTGCACTCCTTTTGATGTACGAAAATGTTATACAGGGTGCCTCAAATAAATATGTCGCCATCAATCCAAATGTGACTGCAATAAAAATAATCAAGATCAATTTTTTTGTTTATGTCACAAAATGACACTTTACTGTAAAACTGACATTTTGTGACATAGACACAAAAAAGCCAATTCTACTGCGAAACCACAAAAAAACGAACTATATTTTTTGAATTTCAATTAATTGTTTTCTTTTTAGGCTCCACTGACGACGGAAGCAGATTCACTTCCGAAACGTTTGATATTGATAGGTTTTATTGTTCACTTATAAGCTTTTTTTTTTCAGGTAATATAGAAGATCCGGTATATAAACACTAGTTTGATTGTTTTTTGATAGGGTGTGGCGAAATACCCAAAAAAATCTGGTGAATCATGGATGAGCCACAAAACTACAGGGCATATCTTATCAGAATGTATGAAAACAAATCACATAAAACCAACTTTATTTTTTGAATTCCAATTCTCAGTTTCTCAGGATATTTTTGACTACTTGACAATTTAAAAATATCCGAATATCGCTTTGTTTCACCATTTTCTGAGGACCTTGAAAAGTTTGAGAAACGAGTTATCAATTTTCTACAAAATTTTATGATTGATGATTATAATCATTTTGATTATCATAGATCAGTGCTCGAATCAGTGTAATCTTTTTTCACAGACGATCTGTCAGTATGTATTTTGTTTCTCTATAATCATTGTCAAGGTGAACCACTTGATATTGAGAAAGGACAACAATGACTCGACAATAACATTTAATCAATCAAATGGATGGATAAATTATAATCAAAAAATTTATATCTATGACATTGTGATTGCAAAAATGTATAAATATCTCGAAGTAAGATATTTGATTATATTTGTATCAACAAATTGATTGGAACTATTGATACAATGTTTCGGGTATTGGTGCTCTTATCTTTTTTCACAGTCCCACTGGTGAGTAGTTTCTGAACATACACAGTATTTATTGAATTTTGCTGTTGTCGATAATGAAGTTTAGTTAGTTAGTGGAAACAAAAACAGATGATTAACATTTTGTCAGCTATCGAAAAATGTGACAAAACAATGAATAAAATTATTTTCGGGTCTCTTGAAATCAGATTAACACAACTGTTCATGAAAGAAAACTGTCTCTTACACCTTTACAGATCTTTAACAGACCCCAAAGTGAAACAAGTCTATATTGATGTAGATGTGATGGAAAGTTCATAGCTTTCATGGTATTTTCACTTCAGGTGCTTGCTTTCTTGTTGGTTTTGTCCATTTTGCAAGGAGAATGACGTTGAAGGGTGCTGAATGTTTATTGATGTTTTCTGATCTTCGAAAATGTTGTGTAAAATAGATGAAGCTTGTTAAGTCTTAGTGATGGCATTTAAGTGAAAACGATATCTCTACAGCCCTGAAGCCAGTGTTTATATTCGAGTATGTCATGCAGCTGGATCAAAAGATGGATGAGTTTACATCACGATGCTGTTCTCAAGAGAGTTAGAGTAATCATGTTTGTTGGCTGCATTTTTTGATTAGTCTGGATGTCAACCTCCACTATCTAATCTCCTCTACCATCAATGATAACTTCAAATATTTATAAAATTTGGGCTAGTCTTGAAGAGTTCTTTTTCAAAACTTGTATCCTTCCGGTATACATTTAATTCAAAAGAACATCGACTCACAGGCAATGGTAAACTCATTGAATCCTGACCTCCTCCTGATACGTTGCAAGAATTTTTATCAATAACGGATTCTGAAACAATGATTTGAAAATAATTCTTCTTGTATAATACTACTCAAGTGTTGTTTGGACGTAATTTGATTCACACCACACGTTACGTTGCCTCAAGTGTTTTATCCTATTAAGTACAAATAAATGGTCACAATGGCGTCAAATTATCGTAAACTTTTTCTCATATTGATCGAATAGGTGCATATACGTATAAATAAATATACCGCGGTCAACTCCTTGATTCTCGCGAACATGCATTCAAACATGCATAGTCTGTCCTTGTGTAGGAGATCGAATTCCGGGTATGTCCGATTGTGAGGATCTTGATACGACGCGACGGCTGGAACCAGACTTCATGGCTGATATCAGCCTGATGTATTGACGTATTCTTGAATTTTTGTGGGATTTGGGAAAAAATTGATATGATAGGTGAAAGAAATGAGCATGAGTAGAAAATATTTTCATAAATCAATTTTGTGTGATCCAGGATCCTATGTTCAGGAGAGATATTGCATAACATACACCATGTTGTAAGTATTGCCCGACTGGAAAAGGTGACGTTTCTTGTGAGCTTAGGCTCTCAATCTCGTTTGACAAAAACTTGCCATCTTCAGCAATCTTTCTGCAGAGATTTTGAAGAAGGAGTTTTCTCGTATTCTTCTAAACGAGCTGCCAAATTACAAAGGAGACTAGAACTTTTCACGTTCGTCTGCTATTTAGATAATCTGTCATACATCATCGTTTTCATCTCCTCTTTTCTTCATTCGATTTGTATTATGAAACTAGCACAATAAGTCATTATCACCATATTAATGTATTTTTCGTCATGCTTGCGATCATACTCGGAACAAACAAACGCAGATGTTTTCAAAGATGTTGGTACCTATGTAGATTGCAAACGTACGAACCAGTGAACGTTTCGCGGGTACAAGTGAACGAAATCATCTATGCGTTCTTTCGCTTATGCGCGGCTTGATACAAATGGAGTTAGCTTTGACTCTGAAAATCATGGTTCCAAATTTTTGGAACAATTAAACTCATGATTTTCTTAACACGATGAAATTACTCCAGCCCTGGATTTGCAGTATTTTGTCATGTCGCTTTATCTAGTTCTCAGCACCAACAACTGATGATGACCTAGTTTTAACAATACCCGATGGAACAATCAAGGGAAAAGCATATACCACTAAGAACAATATCAAATATTATGGATATCAAAAGATACCTTTTGCCCAACCACCCACAGGAGCTCTCAGATTCGAAGTAGATCTCAGATTATCATATCAACTGTATAAATCTAATTGATAATTGTACTGTAGGCTCCTCAACCAGCAAATCCATGGACAGGTGTCTTGGATACCACTGAAGACGCGAAAAGCTGTATCACAACAACTCATCTCCAAAATAAGGACTCGGAAAGTGAAGACTGTTTGTATATGAATGTTTATGTGCCACAGTTGAATTCAACTGAAGGGCTCCCAGTGCTAGTATGGATATATGGAGGAGGATTTACTACTGGAAGTTCCAACAAATTTATCTATGGTCCTGATTTCTTGATAGAGAAAGATGTTATTCTTGTTTCTTTCAACTATCGCGTAGGACCACTAGGCTTTTTGTCAACTGGTGACAGCGCAATGCCAGGAAATTTGGGCTTAAAAGACCAAAATCTTGCTTTGAAATGGACAAAGAAAAATATCGAGTATTTTGGTGGTGATCCTGAAAAAATAACCATATTTGGCCAAAGTGCTGGGGGAGCTTCTGTAGGTCTGCATTTAGTCAGCAAAAAGTCTTCTGGTAGAAAATGTCTATTCCTGGAATTTTCAGCGATGCAATATTGTCGTGTTTCAGGTCTCTTTCGAGCAGCCATTCTAGAAAGCGGATCAGCTCTTAATAATTGGGCGGTAGATCAAGATCCAAAGACTACTGCTTATCTGATTGCTAATGCCATTCCTGGAGCAAACTTTGGAAGTGATACGGTTGCAATGAAAAACTTTCTGAAAACAGCAACAGTCGATGATATCATCACAGCGAATTCTAAGTTACCACAAGGGGTAAGTATGATACAGTGGCGGATATAAGTATGAAAAGGCCCTTAAATTTGATAAAAGTCTGATACTGCATTTGGTGCATTTGAAAACGTCAATCCATTTATATATGCTCTGTAGTTTTGTAGCGCATCCATGATTTACAAGAGTTATTTAAGTATTTCGCCACACCCTATAAAAAAAAAAATGAAACTAGTGTTAATGTACCGGATCTTCATGTGTTCATGGCACAAAATGTTACTTTTACTGACATTGAAGTGTATGGTGTTGATTGTTCAACTTTACATATGTTCGGTATTTAAAATTTACTTTTTAGATCTGTGCTCAATTTCTTGATAAAGGTGAATATGTATTACTTAGATTTACAGAATAAGTCGCAACACATTCATCAGAATTTCACATATTACCTATAGTACAGTGAATCCGTGCTTTTTCTGAAAATTTTGGGAAATAGGCGAAAACTTTTCTCTAACATGTGGAGGGGTCCTCGATAGCCTTATCAACTCTGAGTTTTTGGGAAAATCGAAGGTGAGCTAACCACGCCATCTTGATAAGAAGGGCGCGTTTGTTTTCTCCGTTTCTATCAGACTAACGATAAAATAATATAGTACCAAAGTTGTTCAGAATCACATTCCCAAAAACTTTTATTTTAAACTTTTTTCTCTAAAATCAATAATAAAAAATCTACAGGATGATTAATTATGAGGAATGTGAGTAAAAATCGCACAGGACGAAAATAGTGCAGAATTACATTCCCATCAATTTTGTTCCATTTATTTTAGTGATTTATGGAAGATTAATTCTGCACAACTTTCGTCCTGTACGTTTTTTTTTCACCATGTGTGACGTTCCCCGAGATTTTCCGGGTTCGATTCCCGACGAGGATGAGGGAATTCGTTGATGGTAAAAAAAAATGCTCTAGCGCCACCCCCTGTATTTATGTGGTAGAGGGCCCACATTGCCTATCAGATAGCTTTTATACAGTGAAGTCCAGGCGATCGTTATTTCCAAAACTCCGCAAATTTCCGCTCTGAGATGGATAACTGAACTTTCTTGAAATAAAAACACGATGTTAATGAAAATTGAATCAATCAGTCTATTTGTCCCACTTATAGTTACGATTGGACTGGTTCCCAACCAGTCCATAAAAATAATAATCAAATCAAATCAACAATAGTCTGATCTTTTAACAGCAAAATAAAAATCAAAAATATCACATAAGAAATAATATACAGAGAAAATCAGTCTAATCTCTTCCGGCGGAGAATCAAAATTACAGCGGAATAATTCGCAACCTAATGGCAGCCTCATATCGGCAAACATGGAACAGGCAGTGTGTAACGAAATAACTTTAAAGCGACGGGTGGGGTTCTCACGGCGAAAATAGTTGCACAGAAAAAAACAGTGGTTTGAAGAATGGGATTTAGGCAGAGAAAATGTATCGGGAAAACTGTGGCGAACGGGCAACTTCCACGAGAATAAAAAAAACGGGGCTAAACACAGAAAAATGTTTGTACTCGCTCGCAAGGTAACTCCGGAAGCCTCTCTGTATTTTGTCTGTGATATCCCATTTAGCAAAGTTTTGTTTCCCTGAAAGCGTTATCTAAGTAATCTAAAACCAACACAAACCCCATCAGTTTTCTCAGAAGACCCGCTATCATAGGCTATTTCAAGTCAGTAAAGCTAAAGCCCATTCCAAGAAAACTCCCCTGATATCCCACCCGACAAAAAAACGTTCCCCTGAATTCACATCACAGAAAGTCTCACCTCGTGGTAATAGAAGAAGATCAAATAGGAAAAAAACGTGAGCTCCGCAGTTCTCGCAACTGGCCGGGTCGAGCACTTGATGCGGGTTCCTACTTGGTACTTGTACTCTTGGTACTCTCGGTACCCGTACTGACTATCTTTTCCGGCGCTTCAACGCTCCGTATTCAGTCCAAAAGTGGGGACAGTTTGCTTGAATTATGCGCGAAATGTGTCGCGGTCGGCTGGCTTGTGGTTAAATAATTAATTGTTTTGACGCATGAAATACTAACAAGGAATATTACGGACAGAATGTAATTAATAGATTGTTAATAACCTCACGGCCAACATTATTTTGGAAAAAATACGGGATCCTTTGACAGATAAATAAAAGAGTCACGGAAAAATATGAATTGACTTAAAAGAGACGGGAAATGAATTTGAAAACTTGTAAATTACGACAGAAAAATCCGGAAATTTTGGTTTCGTTACACATGGAATCACTCGGTAGGTTTTTATTACTGATTTTAGAAAAGAAAAAGTTCTATAGAAAAGTTATTGAGAATATAAATTCGAACAATTTTGGTTCCATGATATTTTATCGTAAGCCGAAAATAGAAACGGAGAAAAGAAGTAGCGCCTTCATTTTCAAGATGGCGTGGCTCACCTCCGATTTTCTTGAAAACTCAGAGTGAAGCTATTGAGGACCCTCTCCACAAGTTAACAGATTTTTGCGTATTTTCCAAAATTTTCAGATGAGCCTATGTCAAGCAAGGATTTAGTGTACTAATAATATGTGCAGTTTCTTCAAGTTTACGTTTTTAAAACATCCTTTGCTTAGATTTTTGAACGATCCCGATGAGAATTCATTATAATCACAAGGAATTTCATAACTAAGATTTTTAGTGGACTCATCAATATTATCAGGTCTAGTATTTGTTAGATAAGAGCGGTGTGTTATCAGTTTTGAAAATGTTTATGAGAAATTCCAGGTATGTATGGAATAATTGAATTCGTTATAGGTATATTCTGCTCCCGTTGTCTAGTCTGTTCAAAACTATCAAAACACTTTTATTTATGTGATAATTATTTAGTGATAAAACATCTCTTTTAATATCTTTTTCGTATTCAAAATTATCATTATCACAAATTGTTTCAGCTCTATCATATAGACTTTTTGCCAAACCCTTTTTAATATTCAATGGATGATTGGAACTGAAATTAGTTACCATTTACAAAACTAATACCACACTTCGCTCTTATTGAACTAATACTAGAACTGATAATATCAATGAGTTCACTAAAAATGTGATTTTTAAAATTCCTAGAATAAATTCTATATAGGAGAGACCTCGCGACCATCAAAAAAGAAAATAATTGAAAAACATAAATCATACATGAAAAAAAGGGAGTTTCATAGATCGGGCATTTGTCAACATGCATCTTTTGATAATTATCATAAAATAAATTGGGATAATTCAAAAATCTTGGCAAAGGAGCCATGTTCTAAAAAACGTAAACTTAAATAAACTGCATATGTTAAATTCTGATGAATGTGTGGCAACTTGTTCTGTAAATCTGAGTAATACATGGTTACCTTTATTTAAAAATTGAACACAGCCCAAAAGAGTGAATTATAAATACTTAACATATGTGAAGTTAAACAATCAACACCATACACTTCGATGTCACAAAAAGTGACATTTTGTGCCATAAACACAAAAAAGCCAATTTTATTGTGAAATCCCACAAAAACGAACAATATTTTTTGAATTTGAATGAATAGATCCTTTTTTAGGTTCCACTGACGACGGAAGCAGACTAGCTTCCGAAACGATTGATTTTGATAGGTTTTATTGTTTACTTATAGACTTTTTTTCAGGTAATATAGTTTTTCCTGGCATGAATGGATGCCGCGGGAGCGGAATGCTAAATACGTCATTTATAATAAAAATCAGATTTCATATTTTTTTTCCTCCGCCAGTACATTTGCAATCCCTGAAGACACTAGAATGTGATCAAATAAGAAAATTTGAAAATCATCGTAAAATAGCAGAAAACCGTTTAAGCAATTATTGTTACCAGATCCGGTATATAAACACTTGTTAGATTGTTTTTTGATAGGGTGTGGCGAAATACCAAAAAAAAATTTTGTAAGTCAATCCATTTGTTGGTTTGGGGGTCTTGGCATTTTATTTCGAAAAATTGTTTAGAGTCTTTATTTTACGTTCAAAGAAAGGCTACTTTTTTGAATTTTTTCCCGTGTAACTTTTGATAAAAATGACTAGCACCATTCAAGAGAGAGGCAAAAGCTATGTACATCCTGAAAATTTCATAATAATGGAACAAAGGATAGTCTAGCTTTGAAATTTTGGCAAAAATCACCCATTTTTAAAGAAATCATGGAAAATGGGTAATTTTTGCCAAGTTTACCATTTTATTGCCTGCTCTTTATCCAAATATCATGAAATTTTTAGGAAGTACATAGCGTTTGCCCCTCTTTCAAATGATGCCAGCCATTTTTATAAAAAAATACGCAAAAAAAAAGAAGAGTAGCCTTTTAATGAACGTGAAAAAAGGGACCTCAACAATTTAAAAAAAAAATCGCCAGGACAAGTAAACTGACAAAGAGATTAAAGTTTTTAAGCACCATGACTTTTTTGATAACTGATGCAGGATCAGAGTTTTATCAAATTTAAGGGTCTTCCCATACTTATGTCTGCCACTGTATTCCTGGTTACAACTTTCACATGAATACCCTTATCAGACTCAAGTTTGGCCCACACTTGAAAGTGACAGTGATGGTGCGTTCTTGACAGCAGCTCCTTATCAAACGCTGATCAATGGAGACTTCAATAAAGTTCCCATCATCATAGGACTCTGCTCAGAAGAATCACTGTATTTCCTGAGAGGTATTATCAAGCTTTGGGTTTGTTATGAAACTTTGAATTAAAATCTTTTGACAGATCTTGAGTATACCAAAATAATGGCGGCTTCCGTAGACCTCTTGCCAACAACACTTATTCCAACAGATCTGAATCCCGAACCCGAAAACCATGCAGCAGTGATTCAAGATATAAAAAATATATATCTAAAGCATGACAGCCTATTTTCAAATGACTTAGTGGCTTTCGCAAACGTAAGTGAACTTTGTAAAATACTGAAATTTTGTTATTAAGGGGTTTATCTTTATCTTAGATCTTATTTATGCAAACTAGTCAAAAGTGTAAATTTTCACAATAACTCCTCACTCTTTTTTTAGTACTATGGAGACACTGCATTTGGTCGAGCATCATTGAAACATGCTGACCTGTCATCACAATATGTTCCAGTTTATTTTTATGAATTTGCTTATTACGGGACTAGGAGAATGTGTGAAGCTTTCATAGACGGTAATACCAAATATTTTATAATCACGTGTGATCAACAAAGATGTTATAGGTGCTGAAAGTGCTTGTCATTCTGCCGAGGTACCATACATATTCAATTTAGCTGGAATAAGTGACACAACAGATCCATTGGATATGCTCACACAAGAGAGGCTGGTGACATTGTGGACAAACTTTGCAAAATACTTGTGAGTATAGTCACTTCAAAGCTATGAGTTTTAACAGGTCAATCTTGTTTCTAGAAATCCCACACCTGAAAAATTGGACGTACTCAGTAATCTTTCCTGGCCACTTTTGGATAGTCAGGAGTTTTCATATTTGAGCATAAATGGTAGCTTGGAATTGAGGACACTTCTCAAAGGAGACGAATATTCGAAATGGACCTCAATCTATGAAAATTACGGGAGGAAACCTTTCATCACTTTCTGAAGATCGAAAGTGAAACGGCTCAACTCAAGTACACTGCGCCATAAAACTTTTGCATTCTCCATGGCCGCAATGCAGTTATCATATCATAATAAGATACCCTTCACTTCATAATAGTATATTGTACAACAAGCACATGAGATGACACTTATTTCACACGAGTCTTGTGCAATTCATACGAGTGGGAAATGGTCATTCCATGTGAGTTTTACAGCATACTTTTTCTACGATTGTTAATTAATATCACTTTTGTGTGATCAATATCGATAAGTAATTTTTGTTTTGGTGTAGGTGCCAGATGTCCATTTCCCACTTGCTGCTTAGCAACTAGTAGGGTATGTCGTGGCTTTCATGGATCAAATTCATTACCGACATAAAACTATCAAAAAATTATTATTTGCTGTTCTAGACGCTTGATAATGAATTTCTAATAAATGCGAAAGTCCTGTGGCGCAGTGTATATAACCCTAACATTATTATATGAACATAATATTGTATCAGAAAGAAACACCACAGCTTCCTATCATGAAAAATAAATTGAAAATCTTAGAATGAATAGCTGAACATTTTTTCTGTTGTATCTTCTCGAGGGATGGATAACATATTCTCAAATCCACTTCAAGTTAACATTGGGATCTTGTGAGGGAGTTAAATATACAAAGTGTTCCGGGATTACATGTTATAGCCCAGTGTTGGCATTTTTTTCGCTCAGATTTCCGTTCTTAGTAATGGATTTATGTTGGTTATGGGTAAACCCAGATCAAAAATTTAAACTTCTTGTACTTTGGGGCGGTATTTCACGCCGCCACTTTTATAATAGTGTTGACCAAAAAGTAAGTTATTTTCATTCCACCAAATATAACATCTAATGAACAGATGAATATGAGTGATTTGGTGGATATTGTGATGTGCATATAAAGACATCTGACCAGCACGTCGATTTGAGGAGTTCGCGTATAACTCAGGTAAATGAAGACTTGAAAAAACTGTTGGTACTGGCCTGGTTGAAGATGAAAACATCAGCTGTCTTTTATAGAGAGAACATGGTCACTAGAAGACTGTTAAAGCAAGGAATGAGTGCATTACATGATACAAAAACACAAAAGATATGATCGATAAAACACAAAAGATATGATCGATTGCTGGACGAAATCAGAACCAAGCCGCGCATGTTGGCACCGCGAGCCTAAAGTAAGGTTAGATGTAAAACATCAATCCCGTAACCTAGTTGACATTTGCTGGTAGAAATTATAACTGGCTCACACATGACGTCCCCGCGTGACATTGATCGTCTAGATTTGAGGTAGGTCACGTGATGACTGATGTTCGAGAGTTATTATACATGGTGGTCCGTATATCATAACCTTTGACTCGGGTATAGTCAAAGATCATAACGGTAGATTCTAGACGCTTAAATATTGCGATTTAGCTGAATTTACCCTGATACTAAAATCGATAGTAACCGAGTTACAGGGTGTCAAAGTTAAAATATTGTTATTGATTTTGATTAATGTTTTCATAAGTATCTAACTGATCTTGAGATGTTGGGGGTTTTTTGGAGTGGAAAATGAGAATCTAGTGTCTATTTTGTAACACCTGATAAGGGGTGTCATCCACCTACCGCTTTGCCTATTAATGAGGCTCTAACTTCTTTGTGCGAACCTGTAAAGTGAATCTGATTACAAAATGTGATTTTCCTATGTTTTGTAGGTGAAAAAGAAATACTCAATTTAATTTGATTTAACGCTTCGTTTTCGAGAAATTCGAACTTAAATTATCTGAGACAGTATGATTTCTTGTTGATACAGCCAACAATATGATTTTATTTCATACTGTACAGTGAAGTATCATTTACTGGACCCAAAACCAGTCCGGTAAATGACACTTTATATCATCAGAGACTGTAGAACAATATTCCTTGACTACTCCAAAGATGACATTTCAGACATTTTCGCTGGTAACATAAAGTTAACCTATCTATTTTCCAAGCGGTGACATGGGTTGGCTGGCGCCATCTCATGGTAAGAATGTGACGCGGACAGCCACTCCTGTATTATGGCGTGGGTTTACCTTGTTCGTTCATGTATCAAGTTATGGACGTGGGGGCTTGCGAATCTCAGCGATCCTGAAGGCTATGCTGTCGGTAGCACAGTTACTGGGCTACTGGTAGGGTCACACATGCCGGACAGGTTGATGGGAAAAGACCTGACCAAGAGAGATACAAGACTTGACCAAGAGAGATACCCTCAGGGAAGCCTGTAAACCTTATAGATAGCGTGGAAAGGGGGAAAAGGGAAAACCCAAATGGACAGAGACTCCCACATCTTCCCTTTTTGCAAAACAACAGGCTGGGGGTAAAGGTACTCGGAAGCTCGGCAACGGCGGCAGAGAGTGAGCGAACAGGCTCTCTGTAGTCGTCAGCCAACGACTGTTCAGACAACCTGGTGGAGAACCAGGTTGGGCGTCAGTGGATGCGACTGATCTGAACGAAGTGGAGAAGGACTGTAAACCGGAGCATACGGGTAAAGTCAACCAACTTTGCATTCAAACCCAATTGAAAAATCTCCGTATCGACTCAGCGACCGAAGATGACTTTTCATCAAAAGGCTGCAACGTCGATATGGGGGATTTGGAGACTGAGGCTAGATTGCTGGGAGAGAAAGAAGAGACTCCAACCCCCTGGAGAACATTCAACCTCCGAAAAACCAGAGCCCAAGGCTAAAACTTCTAAAAAAGCTAGAAATAGCTATAGGAGCGCCAAGAACTACCTAAGGAAACTGGAAGTAAGGAAGGATGAAGAACTCTCCAAGAAAGAGAAAGACTTCATCAAGAAGAACCGGAAGATTGTTGCAAGATTCGAGCGTTACCAAGGGTAAAAGCAACATGAACCGAAAAAGAAACCGCAGAAGAGCAACAGCAAAAACTAAAGCGAGAGCCAAAGCGGAGGCCACTGGTAAGGTCTGACGCGGTGTAATCCCCAGCTGCGAACGTACCGGGAAAGCAAAATTTCTCAGATTCTGGAAAGAAAATGAAAAAAACGGATGCGCTCTTACGAGAAAGCCCAAGAACTCCAGAAGCTTCGATACGCCAGAAGAGCTGCAAGTGGCCATAGTGGATCGATCAGGTCTCGATGGCAAAATTGCAGCCGACAGGTGGCTCGAAGTGGAAGCGAGGATATTGAACGCCATACTCGAGCTAGACGAGCAGAGCAGCAACGAGGAGGTCAACCGACGGGGCTGGCTTGCAGAAAGGAGTCAAAGTTGTCGGCTGCAACAACGGGAAGTCAATTGACATTCTAAAGCGTGTAGTCGGCGGCTGCGGCAAAAAAAAAACTCGAGGTCATACCAGTCTAGAAGCTGCCTCTGCGACGATTGATATCAGTGCGGATTCCGCTTCCGGTTCCTGCGAGCGATAAATCCATACTGAAGGTCATCAAAAAGCAGAACAAGGGCCTGAACAAACAAAGCTGGAGAAATATCTCTTCGAAAAAGTGCAAGTTTGAGCCAGGGAAGGAGATCGTCTGCACGATGGAGGACGTTTCATCCGGAATACTGAGGAGCAACAACGGGAGCATGAAGTTTTGGTAAGACACCTTGAAAGCGAGGCTTCCCAAGGACAAAAAAGATGGCGCCAAGGAACCTGATGCTGCAAGCAGTGCAAATTGATTTGCATCACTGCGAAGCGGCATCGGAGGACTTGGTGCTGTTTATGACGGAGCATAGAGTAGACATCGCGCTAATCCAAGAATCATGGCTCAATAGAGGCAAAATTCAAGAATCAAAAGCGAAAGACTACCATCTAAATCATTCACCGTCGGTTTGTAAAATGAGAACCTGTATACTTGAAAAGGGAACATTTGATCTTAGCCTATCCTCACAGCACAGAACAGGTGCCCTGACAGTGGTAGCATGCGAGCAAAAGAATAAGCAACCGCTTCTGCTAGCGTCCGCACACAAGCCATATAAAGAACCTAAATGATGTTTGGCAATTGAGACGAGATATGGTGCCAAATGTCACCGTTCGCCAACGAACCAGCGTCGAACATGATTGACTATAACTCGACATAAGTGGCGGTGGCCATTTGGCCCGTATGTCCGATGGCAGATGGACGAAAAAGGTTCTAGGGTGGAAACCAAAACAAGATAGGAAAAGAAGAGGTAGACCGCCGACCCGGTGGACAGATGACATCAGAAGAATTGCCAGAAATTGGATCCAAGAAGCCCAGAATAGAACGAAGTGGAAACGTCTTGAGAAGGCCTATGTTCTGCAGTGGACGCCATTGGCTGTTTGATGATGATGATGAGAATATACCTTCTCTAAATGTACTGAAAGTAGCAAAGCAATTAGTGTTTGGGAAGCAGTATTCAATTTAACATTTACCAAGAGAGCTAATTGAAAATCCAGATACGATATCGTTTTTGAAATTAAATCACTCAAATAACAAATGATGTATGAGGAATGACTGTTCCATTTCCCTTAAGTTTTGATGGTGAACACATCACTCATGGCTCTTTCTTTATAGCTTGTTATGATATAGATGCAGTGCAACATCTTTATGGAGCGAAAATGATAGTTTCCGACAAAACAATAACAACAACAACAAAATGACCTGAAATAGCACTGATATATGATAGTACTGATCTTTGTAACATTGATCCCTGAGAGCTCTTATTTTTGATACAAAGGAAAACCAGAAATATGTTTAGAAACGAGCGTGTTTTCCAAAAGATGTCGCCATTACTGCTGGCCCCGTGTCCTGTAACTCGTCTGCGAACTTTGCGAGCTCCTCCAAGGGCTGCTCCTTGACTAGAATAAGCATGCGTCGAATTGGCGTCGGCAGCAGGTCCAACCATTTGATGCGCAGGACATCATCTCCCACGCGCGAGCCGGCCAGAGAACACATCTGTCGCAAGAGCTGAGAGGGCCGCTTGTCCCCAAGCTCAACCTCAGTAAGCAGCTTGCGTAGCTGGGTATCTTGAGAATCGGAGAGGCGGCCTATAATTGCGGCCTTGAGAACTTTGTACTTGTCCAACTCTCGGGGCGAGCGGACGTGGTCCGAGACATCTTTGATGGTGTCGACATCCAAGGCGGTCAATGTGAGAAAATATCGCGTGCTGTCTGCAACCACTCGGTGTATTTGGAACTGAGCTTCAGCCTGGATGAACCACAAATCTGGATTTGACCGCCAAAATTGAGGCAATTTGTAACCACCGACCGCTGCAACCTCATTAGCTTGGATCGGTGGCGTGTTGATAACTGCGTTTTGATCGTCTGTGGACATGTTGTGTCGCGTGTCGAAAATGCACCAACTCGGGGTCACCACTTTAGAAACGAGCGTGTTTCACACTATCACTGTCGAGATAAAATGCGGCCTGCAGATTGAAACGAGAAGTAAGTTCTCGGAGGGGTTTTATTTTAGGCTAAATTCACAAAAAAAAGGCTTTAACTAAACTTTAAAAATAGCTGAACGGTGAGTGACGTTTTACTCACTCACGTTTCCTAGGCGATCAACCAACTGTCTCATTTTATAGCGCTCTAGACGGCTGGCGCCTCTGATAGACATGAAGCGTGCTGCAGTCTAGAAAAAGGGCCGCGGGAGTAGAATTTGCTTTCTACGCGAGGGTGGCAACGAAGTTGGTATGACGACGCCACATATGTATATTATCCATAAAAATAGAATCTGGATCATGAATCTGTATACAAAGAAATTCACCACCACAAAAGTCTGGCTTCTCAATTCTTTCCTTCGCTCTTCTACCACCGCTTGAAAAAAATAACAGCTGTCTATCAGAGACATTCTGGAGAGATAAAGTAGTGATAACTACAGTCTTATTAGAAAAAAATATATAACTAGACAATTTGGTAGAACGGTGATTGAAGCTGTGAATCCATATTCCGGAAGAACCTTTTATTTTTCCGATCAATATTCTTATTTAGAAATTGATGAATGTTCTTTTGGTGCAAGAAGATAAGGTTTCACCTCAGTTGCATTTGATTCGGTTTTCCGATACGTAAACGGAATGTTATATTTCTTCCAAGATAATCGCTATTTTCAATATAATGAATTCACAAACTCCTTACAGAAGGCTGGTAGAATATATTTGAAAAAAATCGGTATAGGTTATCCCAATAATTTATCCTTGTATTAACAGCTTAGTCAGTTATTGAAGCAAATTCCACGTAGTGTATAAAATATAATAATTATTTCATAATACTCACTTGTACAATGATTGTTTCATAGTACTAGTTGTATAGTGATTGTTTTGTATTGGTAAATAAAATTTAAAATCTGTTTATTGAAACTATATATTACAATCTCATTGTTTCATTATCTACTACTCCTACTACTACTACTACGTCTTCTCTTGTCTCTTCTCCTTCAAAATCTCTCATGAATGCGTCGTTGTTTCATTTGGACAGTTGGAACAACTAAGTTGAACTTGATATAATAATAAAACACAAAAAAAAGGATCATAAAAGTAACGAATCCTGGATGATTTTGTATTATTGTACAACAAAACTTCTTTTTTTTTTTAATATGTCTCACTCAATCCTCATCTTAAAATGTTGATGAAGCCAGTGGTTCTTCTACTATACATCCCCAAGTTTCAAAAAACGACGATTTTGAAATTGTTGTTGATGTATCTTTTTGGCCCCAAGATAAGTCTGACCTCACAAAAATGATGATGATGGGGATGACAACCCCAACTGGCCTGTTCTTGCCAATCTTACTAGTCCTCTTTTTCACAGGGTATCAAAAAAAAACAACGTGTTATCCAGGAGTGTCGTTCGGATCTGGACTTCAGCCCACATGTATCGTGTAGTACGATCAAATACGTGATCTTTTGAACTATTACTGTTACTGCAATAAGAAGAAAATACATCTGATCAATTCAAACAAATCTGGTGATTCTGATTTAGTCAAAGAAGCTCTGGAGACACCATTACTTAGAAATAACTCTTTATGAAAGCTCTAATGTGTTCTATATTATTCGCCCTTCCGATTTAAAAAACTTCATACTATGTTATTCTTGTTTTTGGACCGATGTTAAATTTAATATTTTAGTTACTTTTCAACTTTTTAATTCTACGGAAGTGTATTTTACACATTTTTATGAGTATGGCCATTTTTATTGTGTTGGTTGTAAGAAAACAAAAGTTAATGAAGTATGTGCTGTTAATCTGTTAACAAAATACAGTAGTTGTCAAATATTTTACAAAACTTTGAGTCTTTTTAAATATAAACTGTTGAGTTACCAAAAAAACGTTTTAAATCTTCCAGAATCTTTTTCTTACTTCAAAATTGAAAGCAACAGAGTTCGTTCTCAGTTCTGTTCAAAAGATTGCAATCAGTGTGTATTTGTGCTGTGCAAAAAAAAAGTGTTTTGAAAGTTTTGAATATAGCAATCATTGGCCTAGAATGAATTTTGGCAAGCGTTTGACGACTTTTAAGACTTGACAGCAGCCGGTTTCATCTATACTGATTATGATTACATTTGTTTATGCGTATTTTGTGAAGTGGGGATATATCATTGGTATGTGGAGGAGAATCCCATCAGCGAACATTATAAGTTTTCTCCACAGTGTATCTTAGCAGCTATTTTGAAAAAATGTGGAAAACGTGGAAAGATTCAAATCAAAAAATCCTCGTATTTTTCTCGCTCTTCATCAATTTTCCCCGCTGTTGGTGTTATTGTTGTTGTTGTTGGACTGCAATAGTTGCAAGGATGTTTTATACTTAGTTTATAATAAGAAATGAAAAATGTGTTGTAATTTCCTATTCAGATAAATATACATTATTATGAATCATACATGTTTTTATTTTATCACTAGTATCCGGTGGCATCTTTTCATCACACATGAGCAGGACCGGATCTACGTATGGGCTTGATGGGCAATGGCCCAGGTCCCCAGGGCTATCGGGAGCCCCTGTTTCGTCATAAATGAAAAATGATGATGAAAAAATACAAAAAGCATATCAAGAATAAAGAGTTGGAAATGAGAGACGGGTTATTGCTAAATTTGCTGAGATAAATCTACAGAAATAGCTGTATATGGAGCAGAAAAATTAAAAAGAGACACGCCTATTGTGTCGGTAGATAAGCTCATTTTCGATTTAGAAGAAGTGAAGTAACACATGCAGAATCTAGTGAGAAATTTGATTGTTTGATGGATTTACGAAATCTAATTTCAAAAGGACGCTTTCTACGTTGTTCTTTTAACAACCTGCATCTTTTTAACGACTAATATTTGCCACTAATCCCATGTTCATTATTCATATTATCACCTGCTGCTCTATTGCGGATAGGTAATGGGACACCCTTATTATTACTGTGTTTGGTGTAGGTTATATTTGAATTAAAAATGTATAATCTTTAATTTTTTTATTTACTAAAGTCCAAGAATGTACCTGTTTATTTTATCTATTCTATTTTAAGTTGGGTAGCTTTTTGATGTATTTGAGATAAAACAGTTGAAAAATAGTATCATATAATCTATCACATTGTGTGGAATGTGATGGATTTTGCACAAAAACATTTTACGACTCACAAACCATTTTACAACTGATCCGACACCACAAGTTTGGTACGCAAGCACAGCATAGAAAACAACCAGCAGGAACACTCCGCACGCTGTCCGCTGTATGGTGTAGAAATCAGGGCCGAATTCAGAATATTCACAAAAAGGTCATGTTTTCTACAGGATAGAATTGCAAAATTTCTAAAGTGTTTTGGGTACCTTTTATTCAAGCATTTTTACAGCACATACTTACCGCCTTTTGGTACATCCATTATGATGAAACAATATGTACTTATACTACAATAAACCTTCAAACTATAAGTGGAAAAACACCTTCTGGTTCATTTTTTTTCAGAATTACAGTGACGGAAAAAAATTGTAGGTTATTAATATCCTGAGAATATATAAACTTTGTTCTATTATCCTGAGTATAGCCGTCACGATGTCTTCTACACCAGGGATTGTCTTGCGCCAAAACATGCGCAGTTGGTGAAAATCGCTGTGACTCAAGTTTATAGAAGTACTTAAATGAATATAAAATTCAAAATGTAATACGTGAAAGAGTATGCGTGAATATAATATAGTTAACGAGACGTTTGTTATCAAATGGAGTTGAAGCTACTTCATTTTGATTAATAGTGAAGACTTGATGTTTAATTGACTTGAATTTGTTTTGTGAACATCCTATTTCTTTTATATTAAACTAACGTTGATAGTCATCATCAAAAGTGATCACTTTTAATAAGGAAAATTTACAACCTTTTGATTTTTTTTACAAATTTTCTTGTCATCTTAAACTTTAAGAGTGTACATTTTTGACCTCAATCCAATACATTCTGTCATGATTTTTCCATTGTTTTCATCTTTCATTTTGCCAAACATTCTCTTAATTTTCTATGGAATTTTATATATACTTTCTTCAGGATAATCCGAAGTATCAAAGTAATCGATGTTTTCTTTTATATGTGGATAAATATCAATATTGAAAAAATGATAAATTAGAGAATTAGTGTCACTATAATGATTTTGTATTTTCACAAAAATGTTCCTTCACATGATTTTAATGAGAATCTTATGAAAATGTTTCTGAAATGTCTAAAATGAAAAGTCCTGCATAAATTGGTTTATTCAAATTCACTTTGTATTCGGACATTTTCTATCAAAATAATATTTTCATTCATAACTACTACACTATGAAAATAGGGTTTCGAAATAAAGGAATTTGCACCATACCTTCCTGAACATTTGGTTACTACTAATTTCACATCCCTATATGTTCACGCATTTTCAGTGGTTTTTCCAAAATTGGCATTGTTCATTAGTTTGGAAAAGCTTTTCTCAAAATCACATTTGCTTTCCTGTCTATGTTTTGTGTTTAATTCGATATAGCTTTTGAAATAAGGTGATTGATGAAATTTTGAAGTTCTATGTATTTTTTCATTTTAAGACCTAGTAGTAGAGTTTGTTTCAAATTATTATAATGGATGGATCCTGATTGTATAGGGCAGTGAGTGGTTTAGATATTTTTGAATTGGTAATCGGTGGAATAGAATGTATTGGGCATAGCGGTAGGTCTTTATGACTTCTTTTGGATACAAAATGTCCACTTCAAATATGTATCCAACAGGATTATTATCTGGAATGTTGAGATCAATATTTTCTACAAAAAATCATCAACCCATTGAAAATTCGATTGAGGTAATGATAAACTCAAAGCTCATAGAATATTATTTTCAAAATGCATAAGATATGGAATTGGTTCGTGGCTGTTGAATCGTTCACCCGTATATTTATTGTAAGCTTTACCATATCATTTTTGAACATTGAGAAATACCTGCTCGAATACCCCTTTCTATGAACATAAACATATCGTTATCTGTTAGTAATTCCCTCGATAATTCCAATTTGACATTGGAAAATTTTAAGAATGCATCAAAAGATAAGGCAGGTGCAAGATGTAGATGTATATTCGAAAGGGTGTTGGATTGTGGACTTGCCACAAATCCAGTGCACTGCGACCTCCGTGGGTCAATTGTACCACCGTCTTTCCTGCTGAATTAATTCTATAGTGATGATTTATGCATCACATAGTGCAAATGATCTTCGCAGAGCATTTTATTTGGGCTGCTTTGTAGACCTTTTCGATCGGGTGCTTTTCGAGCAGGTGCCAAGTAATAATGCAAAGTATCCAATTTATAAGCTGCTAAACATTTTAATCTAAAAGATTTAAAAATATTAGCAGGTGGAAGAATGTCGGTTTCTCAATATAGTTCTAAAGATTTTCAAAAAAATTTTATTTTGGGAAACTTACCCGAATATCACAAGCGTGATTATAGTAACAGTTCTCTTCAGAAACACTCTCATTGTTCAATGAATTGTAAAAGCAATCTTTTATAAGCAAGCTATTTTTCTTCAGTCTTTTCCAGTTGTCTTAATAGTTATACCCGTGTAGAATTGTCAGTCCACCATCGGGCGGCTCCCCAGGTCGGCGGATAGGGGCAGGCTCTCCAGATATGGAGGGTACCGGAAAAATTAAATATCTGGCGCGGACCAAAACTGATAACGAAGCGTCTGTTCTTCAAACGACGTCTGACTCCAAGTTAGGTGCGGTCGAGAACTGGATGGAAAACTTCAAACCATTCAGAAGGCAATGGGAAACCAGTAATTTTCCCAAGAAAACTATATGGAAAAAAAATAAACACACGGCCCTCATAGTCTCCAGCAAAACGAGGGTGCTAAGAATCCCTGGAGTCAAAGTTAACATTAGACCAAGAAACGTTCAAAGTATTTTGTAAGAATCTGGCAAACTAGCGAATATCGTACAAGAAATGGATAGACTCCAAATATCAGATTTGAAAATAAGTGAAACCCTGTTACGGTTATTTTTTGACATAAATGGATAATCTGTTAGTAATCAAGGAAAGTTAAATCAATACTCTTCACCTTTATCCATGACTTTATTCACAAACGTTTTCTACATTAAATTCAACTCTTCATCTCTGTCTTCTCTGGATACAATCAATCTTTGTTTCTTCTTGAATCCAGGGAGTTTTCTGTAACAAATAAATTAACTAAAATCATGGTCATGGTGAAACAAAGCTGCTTTTGTCAAATGATCCAAAGTATACTTACTGTTTCCTTTTAGAACAAACCCCGTACACACCTCCAGACTTCAGCGTAGTAGAGTATTGTTTCTTATAAATTGCAGCAGATTGATGATTGGGAATGGATGTTTTCATGACAAGTTAGCAATCTGACTTGTCCTGACATTCAACAGCTGTGAGCCATGGTACAAGCTACAAGGAGAGATTACTATGCTCTTATAATCCTGCAACGGATTTAACATTTCAATTAATCACGGAGTTTTCGCACTAGATTTCTGATTAATACGTAATTCAGATTGGCAGAATCAAGGTCTTCAAATGGTTGCTCGTTCTTTTATGTTTCCTATTGGAAATGGATATTTCAGTGTTTCCAACTGCAGGACACAAAGTTTATATTAACGTTCAATTGTCAATAACAAATCGTTACAAAAAAAAAACTAAATTCCACAAATTCTTTGGTGGCGATCCACGCCACTTTTCTTCGACGAAAGTGATAGAGTGAGCATCAAAAGTAGTGATCAGGAATTATTGAATTTTTTCGGAAGAAATTAATTCATCCACTCTGGAAGTGGGATTTATCTTGATTTTCGATATCCGAGGATTGCAGTGTAGTGAATATTTTCGGAAAATTCCCTCCGGGGAGATTGATATTCCATTGGGAGAATTGATGTTTATTCTTGGACACACGAAGCGGAATCTTCGTGGTGTAAGGGCTTTGAATCCTGTATATCAGGGTAAGTTTTGTTGTTAATTGGTAAAAGAGACCGTTACTGAATTTGGAAATTCTATTCCTTTGGATTTTTTTTTTTAATGGTGGGAGTAGTTTGGATTGTTCCGTAGTTACGACGTTTCTTTCACGTTTGAATGACGATCTTGGAATGATTGCTTGGGCGTATGTGTCTGACGATTATTGATACTGTGTGGAACCGATGATCCTATCCAAACCTCTATTCTGGCCGTTTGGGGTGTTGCCCTGATAAACTCAGCTATGTACCTTCCCTGCTCACTGGACAGTGCTTGGGCAGAGATGTGAGGCAGCAACCAACCAACAGAAACCTGATTTGGAGCTGGATTAAAGATAAGTTGAGTAATAAGTTGATTGTTCACCTAACCGTTCAAAATTTATAATAATAACATTAATACCATAATCATTCTCTTGTTGGTTAATTATTTCACCTGGAAGTATCCAGACTTTCTTCAAATTCATTATTGAATTGAACTGTACTTACGTTCAAGAGCCATTGTGAGCTTACCGCAATTGCGCTGAGTACCAAACTTTAAACCCTGTCATTAACTTCATTCTCGTACCGAACTGGAATTTTATAACTAAACGCTGCTACTCACTTTGAATACCCTATGGAAGGCTTTCGAGTAAGCAGAACTTTGTCATTTCTAACCGAGAGCTTAAAGACCCCTTAATTCTACCATTCAGTTGTTTGTTGTTTCCCTATTAGCTGTTATAACTTTCGGGAACCAAAAGGAGTGGACGAGGTGGTGAGATAGCTATTCCGGTCATTTATTAATTTTGTTTCGAACTTACTGTAGGAATCCATGAAAGGCCTGAGCAAAGAAAGGACCTGTAGTTTGGTGGTGCGACACATGCCTGCCCTGAGCAAGTCCGGAGAAGTGAGGGATACATAGAGTGAGTGGTTGAGGTGGAGAACTACCTTTTCCCTGTTGGATCTGGCAAGACAAACCTTGCATATTCTTTTCGTGAAACCCACTACCATTATTTGCCACCAACTAAGGTTAAGACGTAAAACTAATCTCACTTTTACTAGAGGGTAAATTTACGTATTAAATTTTGGCGCCCAACTTTTAAAAACCCACGTCTAACGAACTTGTTTCTTTCTTTTGCGTTTAAATTTTCCTTCGTTCGGAACTATTTTTTTTATCGCCAAAATGTCAGTCAACATACATCCAGACAAACTTATCAGGGAGGAATTAGAGTATGAAATCAGACCTAGAGGTGCGGTACCAACGGGTAATGTTAAGGATCTGACAAGCACTCTGAAACAACTCATTAAACTTCAACAAGAAGGTCACAGTTTCAAATTGGTTCACGAATTTAATGTTAATGATGAGCTTGGAGTTTGTGAAGTTGAAATTTCTGAATTAAAACAAGCTTTGTTGGAAGAATTTTCATATACAGACTGTCGGAAAGTTGAATCTAAACTCGCACATATTTTGTCCCGTATCGAAAATATTTGTCCTAAGGAAGACGGCGATATTCGTGAACGTCCGGAATTACTTTCATCCGCTTTAGAATGTCTTTCAACGTTCGAGAGATAACAATTAGCTTGCACTAAAACTAAAACAAATCCTATAGATATCGAATTTCACAGTAAAATGTTGAATGAAGCTAGTACTTCTACTCCGGTTAAAGGACAACCTGATGGTTCTGGAAAAATGGATACGACACAGATAACACAACAAATGCCCAATTTATCTTTAAATACCAATATTGATATTTCGAAATGGGGTCTCAAGTTTAGTGGAGAATCGGACGCATTTGGTCTGAACGCGTTTCTAGAGAGGGTTAATGAACTGAGAGAATCCAGAGGTGTATCAATCCAGCTACTATTCAGAAGTGCAGTTGAACTGTTTGAAGGAAAAGCACTCATTTTCTTTCGTTCGCTTAGACAAAAAATCACAGACTGGGAAACGTTATGCGAATATTTCAGAGATGAATTTCTTCCAAGAGACTTCAATGACAAGGTATGGGAACAAATCAAATCCAGAACTCAGGGTGACAAAGAAAGTATCGCAATCTATGTAGCCTACATGAATAACCTATTCAGCAGGCTTACAGTACAAGTAGATGAATCAGTCAAGCTCAAGATAATGAGGAAAAACATTCTACTCCTCTATCAAAGTCAACGTTTATTAGTGGATGTGGATTCAGTTGACGAATAAGTCACACTTTGTAGTAAAATAGAGGACAATAGAAGAGACATTTTGAATTTTGTTCCACCAGGTAGCAGCAAGAATACTGCCGAAACAGACTTGTCGTACAGAGAGGAAAAACCTAAGAAAAAGTTGGATAATATGGAATACAGAAAGGTCTCATTTCTGGATGGTTACGAAACTTCACCAAAACATGCAGATAATGATTCAGAATCCATTTCCAACGCTAGAGGACAAACAGGCAGAGAACATAGAAGGGAAAGTAGTGCGGATAGCAGAGCTAGTTCATTAGAAGACCGTTCATTTAGAAGGAATGACCAATATAAATGTCATAGAAGTAGAAGACATTCAGTGGATAGAGGCAATAGGAAATTCAGACATCGAGTGAGTAGTATTGACAATAACCAAGTGGGAACGGCAGGTCGAGATTTTTCACGAGATACGAGAGATCTATCAAGAGACAGTAGAAATGGTTCAAGGGATGCATCACAGAACAGATCAGAAAGTTTTTCAAGACTAGACTACTCAGAACATAGAAACAGAGATCAACAGAGGAGATATTTTGATAACGGAAAGCGAGATTTTTCAAAGGGACAGAAATCAAAATCGGGAACATTCAGGAGATAGATTCAGGAATGGCTATCCTAGGAATGATAATCGCAATAACTCCACACAAAGGAACTTTTCGGCAAATCGCCAGGAAATTATCTGCTACAGATGCCAAGGGAAAAATCACATAGCACGTTTCTGCACTAGAAAGTCGGAAACTGGACTCGAAACCGATTCTAGACCGTGATCGTGTTTCTAAGGTCAAATCGGTCCCAGCTGAATCAAATGATCATATTTTTTTCTCAAGACGAACTAACCTTTTACAACAACCACAGTAAACCTATATTGTCCTACATGCTATCGCAAGCTGACCAGAATGAATGTCCTTATATTACAGTTTCGATATATGGAACGAAAATCGATGGATTATTGGACTCGGGAGCAAATAAAGTATTTTTGGGCATGAGAGGCTACAACATTCTAAGAAACATGGGTATTAAACTACAATCGACCAATTCAACTGAAACTTGTCAAGTCGCCAGCGGTGATTGTATCCAATGCATTGGATATATGGAAGTTCCAATCCAACTACAGAATAAAGTACAAATCTTCAATTGCTACGTGATGCCACAATTAAGACACACAATAGTTTTGTGGACCGCATTTTGGATCAAAATGGGTATTATTCCAGATTTAAGGAAAGGTGGATTCTATTTTGGACATGATGAACAACATTTCGAAATCAATTCAATCCAATCGGCAGACGACTTAATTTTGGAACAAAAAGGAGAACTTACTTCACTAGTAGAAAACTATTTCGATTCAGTTAAAGATGTGAAGTTGGGATGTACTGATTTAGTAGAACATGAAATCATAACTAGTAGCCAACCAATAAGATCCCGCTATTATCCAGTTAGTCCGCAAATGCAGAGGAAGATCGACGATGAAGTTACCAAACTGTTGGAGATGGACATAATTGAGAAAAGCGACAGCCCATGGTCATCACCAGTCATAATGGTATCTAAAAGTGATGGAACTTATAGATTTTGCATTGACTTTCGACGCCTGAATGCAGTTACGGAGAAGAATGCTTACCCTTTACCAATAATAAATTCAATATTGGATCGACTGGGAAATGCGAGATATTTAACAACTTTGGATATTAAGACTGCTTACTTTTAAGTTAAAATGGCGGAGAACTCGAAAAAGTTTACTGCTTTCAAGATACCAGGACGAGGAAACTATATGTTCAAAAGACTACCTTTTGGTCTTACCAACGCACCAGCTACGTTCCAGTCTTTGATCGATAAAATCTTTGGCCTTAATTAGAGCCCTATCTTTTCAAGTTCTTGGACGATTTAGTCATCGTGACACCAGACTTTGACAGTCACATACACATTTTGGAAGAAGTCTTCAAACGCTTGAAATCAGCTAATCTAACACTCAACAAAGAGAAGTGCAAATTTTGCCGGAGTGAATTAAAATACGTCGGTTATGTGGTAAACAGATCAGGTTTATCGGTGGATCCTGGAAAAGTGAGCGCTATTGTGGATATGGTAGTTCCGTGTACGCCTAAAGAAGTACGTTGTTTTCTGGGTATGGTATCTTATTACAGACATTTTTCCCTTGTCTTTCAGAAATGGTAACTCCTCTCACTAACTTAACTAAAAAGAACACTAAATTTAATTGGACATCGGAATGTCAACTGGCTTTTGAGAAAGTTAAAAATGCTCTCGTTTCAGCACCAATTCTAGCTTGTCCTGATTTTGATAAACCTTATGTATTACATTGTGACGCAAGTTCTTGGTTGGGTACTGACGCAGGAATACAATGGTAAATGTAACGTAATATGCTATCTTTCAAGAACCTTGAATAAACACGAAGTTAAGTATTCAGTTACGGAAAAAAATTACTCTGTGTGATTTGGGCTATTTAGAAATTAAGATGTTATTTGGAGTTACCGGAATTCACTGTAGTTACGGACCATAGCAGTCTAATTTGGTTTAATAATTTGAAGAACCCACAAGGTCGTTTAGGTCGTTGGGCATTGCGTTTGCAACAATACCGTTTTAAAATTGTTCACAAACGTGGATTGTTACATACTGTTCCAGACTGTTTATCAAGAGCTCCTTTAGGTTAAGATCTGGCAAATTCATTAGATTGTGTTTATACCATTGAATCGGTGGACAATGCTAATGCGTGTAATTGGTACAGAAGTATGTGTGCTAAGGTTTCGGAAAAACCTTCAAAATACCCTTTTTGGCGTGTAGATTTTGATGGTACTTTGTATAAATACGTCAACGATAACAACTTTTATGAACCTTTTGACAAATGGAAAGTTGTTTTACCCAACTCAGAAAGAGCGAAAGTTCTATACGAATGTCATAATGATCCCAAGTCTGGTCATCTCGGAGTTTACAAAACTTTTAATAAAATCCTTAATAAGTACTACTGGCCGAAAATGAAATCAGATGTGGTGAGTTATATTGCCAAATGTCGCGTTTGTGCTGAACAAATGCCTGAACAGAAGAAAATTGCTGGTTTGATGGGTTCAAAACCTAACATAACAAGATGTTGGCAGTATGTTTCAACCGATCTCATGGGTCCTTTTCCAAGAAGTTCATCTGGACATCGCTTTATTTTAGTAGTTGTGGATTACTTTAGTAAGTTTACATTTTATTTTTTCCGCTAAGAACGGCGCCAGCGAAAAAAGTTGCTAAAATTATAGAGGATAACGTTTTCTTACTGTTTGGTGTACCTTAATTGTTGTGATCGGACAACGGTGGACAGTAAAAGTCTAAGAAATTTGAAAGTCTGTTAAAATCTTATAATATAACGTTTTTGACAAACCCGTTATATAATCCTTCACCTAATTTCACTGAACGCTACAACAGAGTCATAAAAACTATGATTCGTTCTTTTATAAGTGGAAATCAGAAACGATGGGATGAATATCTTCCAAAACTTTCATGCGCTTCACGTACAGCAAAGTCTGAAGTAACTATGAATACGCCATATTTTATTAATTTTGGGTATGAGACGATAACAAACGGAGACGATTCCAAACAACTTCGGAAAAAGCAACTCTTGGATGGAAGCACGGTTCAGGATGCAGACTAGAATACTGAGGAATCTGGAATGGCGGAGGCTGATGAAATAATTAGCGATAAATCAAGTAAATTGAAGGAAATTCATATATTTGTCAAGAAGCAACTCAAAAAAGCTCATTTAAGATCTTCATATAACTATAATTTGCGACATAGACCAGTACAGTCTGCGGAAGGTCAGTACGTATGGAAAAAAGAGTAGAATCTTTCGGATAAAAGTAAGGGTTATTCAGCGAAGTTGGACAAAAAATATTGGGGTCCGTATAAAGTAGCTAAAAAGATAGGCGTAAACACATATGAGTTGGTGGATATTAATGGTAAAAGTTTGGGGAAGTGGAATGTGCAGGATTTGAAGGAGGATAGAACTCAGTTGGATGATCAGCCTGAGCATCGAAAGAGGGTGAAAATGAAAGAGTGTTTAGTGGGTGTTTCGTGTGAATTTTTTTTTATCTTTTTTTTGGAATGAGTGAGCTTAAAATTTCTTCGAAATTTTCTTCGGAGGAAGGGGGTAGTGTTACGGTTATTTTTTGACATAAATGGATAATCTGTTAGTAATCAAGGAAAGTTAAATCAATACTCGTTACCTTTATCCATGACTTTATTCACAAACGTTTTCTACATTGAATTCAACTCTTCATCAGAATCTCTGTCTTCTCTGGATACAATCAATATTTGTTTCTTCTTGAATCCAGGGAGTTTTCTGTAACAAATAAATTAACTAAAATCATGGTCATGGTGAAACAAAGCTGCTTTTGTCAAATAATCCAAAGTAAACTAACTGTTTTCAACTGCAGGACACAAAGTTTATATTAACGTTCAATTGTCAATAACAAATCGTTACAAAAAAAAAAAAAACTAAATTCCACAAATTCTTTGGTGGCGTGGGTCCCTGTTCTGCGACGAAAGTGATAGAGTGAGCATCAAAAGTAGTGATCAGGAATTATTGAATTTTTTCGGAAGAAATTAATTCATCCACTCTGGAAGTGGGATTTATCTTGATTTACGATATCCGAGGATTGCAGTGTAGTGAATATTTTCGGAAAATTAACTCCGGGGAGATTGATATTCCATTGGGAAAATTGATGTTTATTCTTGGACACACGACGCGGAATCTTCATGGTGTAAGGGCTTTAAATCCTGTATATCAGGGTAAGTTTTGTTGGCAATTGGTAAAAGAAACCGTTACTGAATTTGGGAATTCTATTCCTTTAGATTTTTTTTTATGGTGGGAGTAATTTGGATTGTTCCGATGTTACGACGTTTCTTCCTCGTTTAAATGACGATCTTGGAATGATTGCGGGGGCGTATGTGTCTGACGATTTTTGATACTGTGTGGAACCGAAGATCCTATCCAAACCTCTATTCTGGCCGTTTGGGGTGTTGCCCTGATGCAGATACTGTTTTAGTGGACACAGCAATTTCACTGGGCAAGACCGGTTTACACGTGGTACTTGTTGGATATGATATCGATCTGATTGTCCTATTGTTATACCACGTGCAGAACGAAAAAATGTCTAGGCTTCGCACAGGCAAATCTGGAAAACTAAGTCATGTAATAGATAACTTGAAAAGTCAGTGGAAGTTGATGGGCATACCAAAAGAATGCATTCTATTTGCTCATGGAATTTCCGGTACTGACACAACTTCCTGCTTGTTCAAGAAGGGGAAAATTGCTGCGTATAAACATCAAGAGAAAGATTCCAAGATGCATAATGTATTGTCTATTTTCCTTGATCCAATGTCGGATGAAAGAGATGTAATCAAATCTGATGGGGATCAATTTCTGATAGCTCTATACGGAAGACACAAACCAGAAAAAATATTGACGAATTGAGGTACTATAAATACAGAACAATAACATCTCGACAAGCCCTGAGCACAAATTTTGAGTTAGCAGTTTCACCACCGACAACGGAACTTCAAAAAAACCACCATCTAGGGGTATATCTTCGGATTCGGAACTGGGAGGGGAATCGACAAAATCTCGGACAAAATGCTGAATAGGAAAAAATAATTTCTTGTGTCCTTTGATGTCATCGAGACCAATAGCTCCCGAGTTTGTGTTAGAAATGATATTTTTCTCATGCAAAGCGGGATGTAATGAGCTCAGCAGCTGCAAACAGTCCAACACACCGTGCTCCTGTTCATGTGCCAATTGCAAGGGTATATCATGTACCAAGTCGGAAGTTGAGTTGTGCAAACTTGATGAAAACTGAATGGGACCCATCTTTGTACTGTAATGTTGATTGTACTTGTAGGTCTTCTCTTATTTTTGTATTTCTCAATCTGTCCCTCTTGGTTACCCCCTTCACTCTTCTCAGGTATTTCATTTCTACTGCTTGTATCATTTCTACTGCTTGTACTTTTCTGGCGTTCTGAGAGGGCCAATGTTTCGCAACCGTAGGTTAGTACAGGTCGATAGATTGTTTTGAATATTTTCGTTTTTGTTTCTCTAGAGATTTGCTCATTATTTATAAATGTATTGTTATTTATCCTGACTTCCTGTGTAGTACCCTTCTCGTCTATGTTCACTCCGAGGTATTGGAATGAATTCATCTGTTCTATTTCTGTTCCATCAATTCCAATTGTCAATTCTTCTCTTTTTTCTCCGATTGTCATTAGTTTGGTTTTGTTCTTATTTATTTTCACTCCGTGTTTCTCTATGATTTTGTTCCATAATTCAAGGATCTTTTGAGAGTTGTTTTCATTTCTTGCAATGATGAATGTCTATGTCTATGAATACCATGTATATTGTTTTCTTTTCTTGTATGGCTTTTTGTGTGATTTGATCTATCGTGAATATGTGGTCTTGTATGCTCCTTCCTCCTATAAATCCGCTTTGTGCATCTTGTAGCGTAGGTTCTGCTATCGCTCCTATTTTGTTTTCTATTATTTGTTCCAGAATTTTCATTCCTGTACTTAGTAGTGTTATACCTCTATAGTTGTTGCAATCTTTTCTGTGTCCTTTCTTATGTATTGGTACTACTAGTGCTATTTGCCAATCTTTTGGTAGTTCTTATTCTCTCCATACTTTATTGAGTACTCTTAGGCCCGGTTGCATAAAATCTTTGAACCGTAGATCATTGTTGATCTGCAGTTGAACGTCAAAAGATTCATGTAATTTTTGACGTTGAACTGCAGATCAACATCGAACTACAGTTCATAGTTTTATGCAACCGGCCCTTAGTAGCATTTCTGTTCCCTTTTCTCCCATATTTTTCATCATTTCGACCGTGATTTTATCGTTTGCCAAACGGAAATTATACAGTTCCTCTTCGAAATGGAATTCAATGTTAACCAGGCACTACACTCAATTTCACTTCGAAATGTAAGTGACAGATTTCCGCTTGCCAAACAGGAATCATATGCTAACATTCACTTTTTTTTTTGGCGTAGAAGTGAATCTGAACACAAACTTAATGTGGATGGTATCATATGATGCCCGTTTGCCAAATGAAATCTGTCACTTCCACTTCAGAGTATGAAATTGAATGTAACCCTCACATTTGGTAGTATGGTCCAATTTGGGCTAGAATATCTTCCATATTTGGTGTATTTCGTGCTCATTCGTGCTGCTCTGTAAGGAATTTGACAAACAAAATTTCAGGAATGAAAGACCATAGACATCTTACATTGGCATTGGCTTCTCCATTTACGTATTGAACGGTTTCCATAGATTTTTGTATTAGTCAGATTGCTTCCCATCTTGGTGCTCATTTTTCTTATTGGATCACTCTGAAGGACTGGCAGGCAAAGAAAAGAAAATTTATTCTTTTTTCCATGCTGGCAGGGTCGCCATGTAATTATTTGATTAAATCTTTCAGTCCCTTTAGAATAAAACACCTCTTCTACTATTGTAGTTACTTCATTTAATGAATATCTCGATATCATATTTTGATAATGCTTATTCTGCTTGATTACCTGATTGCATTATTACATATACGTATTTACAAGGTATGTAAAAAGCATGTACTTAATACAAGGTGGTCACAATACTACAACTCATAAAGTTTAGTAGTGCAGAAGCACGACCCGAGATACCGAACATACCCACTAAATTGGATGAAAAACGAAGGTGGCCAAAATAACAAGTTTCTGTTGCTATGTAATGTTTTGACATATTGTAATCTCATCAAAAGTCTAATAAAAAGCTCTCCTTTGTAAAATTGAACGAGTTGAGTCATTATTCACATAAATAGTGGATATCTGCAGCCAAAACTCATACCTGCGAGATCCACAGATTATACATGGTCCTTCGTGTAACCGGATAGAAGAGACTAGCTGAAAAGTCCGCAAAAGACAACCTGAACCCGCAAGGATTGATAACAAGCGGCATAATTTGGATCTGGAATCACAATATATATAACTGGTACAGCCAAAGGAGCAAGGTCGTATAATATTTAAAATTCAAACCATCTGAACCATTTTTGCGCGTTTTTAAACCAGTATTCTTGACCTCTATTTATTACTTGACTATGGTAAAAGCCTCATTATTAATATCCTACTACCCAACCCATAAATCTCCAAAATGCCTAAGCCTAAAAAGCTGAGCAGAAGTATTGCTAATATGGATGAAACTCAAAAAAGCTCATTCAAAGGAGCAGATAGATACGTATAAGAAACTCATAGCTCATCGTGACGCTCTTTCGAATCAAGTTAGTCGATTTCAATCGTTTTTGAAGAATAAATGTGTCTCTTTGGACAGCCAAACACCCAAATTTGACTTAGATACCCGTCTAGCAAAAAGCAAAACAGTTCTCAGTGAATTTGAACAGCTTTAACTGAAAATTGAACAAGTTTGTCTTGAAAATAACTTCGATGAATATAAAGATCAAGAAGAAGAACGTTTAGCTTTTGAAAATTCTTATTATGACAATGTGTCTAATGCCAAGTTGGTTTTACAAAGATGCAGCAGTCATCATCAGGTGATTCGCTGAATTTAAGTTCAATAGCGAATCTGCCTCTTTTTCAATCAGGATCTCAATATGGTCCACGTCTTCCACCCATACCCTTATGAAACTTGGACAAATTTCAAGGACATCTTTATATCTCTCATTGACAAAAGCACCCAAATAAACAATGTTGAAAATTTTTACTATTTGCAATCAGCTTCACAAGGGGAAGCAGCCCAAATCATTAGCTCTTTGGCAGCCACTGAAAACAATTACACAACATCATGGTCTTTATTGCGGAAAAGGTATGAATACCAAAAGACCATCATTCACTCTCATGTGAAATGTATCTTTGATAAAAGACGATTCTCATATTCAGTTGAGAAAATTCTTAGACTTATTTCAAAACCATTTTAAATCATTGCAAAATCTCAATGAGCCTGTAGATCAATGGTCTACGCTCATCATTCACCTTTTAAACTCGAAGGTAGATTTTAAAACAAGCAAAGAATGGAAAACTTATTCCAGAGACATTGAAAAACCTACAACACCAGATGTTTTGAAATTTTGGTCGCAACGTTGCCGTTTTCTGGAATCCTTGGACTTCAAATTTAATAACAAAATGCAACAGTTAGAAAATTGAGAAGCCTTTTCTACGCAAAACTTTGATTTTCCAGATTTCTAATGCACCTTGTTCAATCTGCAAAGATAACCATTTCATTTACTCCTGGAAGAAATTCCTAGATTTACCAGTATCGAGCAAATTTTTTGAAAACAAACAAGGCCAACCTATGTACCAACTTTTTGCGACCAGGGCACCGAAATGGTGAATGTCACTCAATCCACACCTGCAGAAAATTTCAAGGTAAACATCACTCCCTTTTACATAAAGATTCAAACCATGCTTCAAGTTTCAATGTGAACCATCTCAACATGTCTTTAAACCCATCTTACTCTAGAGCTTTGCCAAGAAATCAAGCCCAGCCCAACGGAGACCCAAATTCGCATTCCATAAATGGCTCTAATTCTACAAATTCAATGATCAACGGAACTGCCAATCACCCAGCTGGATCCTCTAGCCCTAAACCCGACTCGCGTCTTATACCAAATCATGGCAGAATCTATGAATCCTCAAACCCAAACCTCTATAATGAACACAAACCAAATATGAGTCAAAATTTGCACTGCTCCAGCCAAAATTCAAACCATTTTGTACTCTTGTCTACGGCATCCATATATGTCCACGATAAAAATCGTAAACCCGTTTTATGCAAAGCTATTCTGGATAATGGCAGTCAATCCAATTTCATCAGTGAAACGTTATTCAAAATTTTAGATTTGCCTCCCCAATCTATAAACATGTCTGTTTCTGGAATAGGTCCAGATACAATCAACCTCAGTTATCGAACCCAACTAAATCAAATCCTCCGTAAATAATTATTCTGTTAACATACCCGCTTTAGTGATAAGCAAAATCATAGAACTCACACCCCAATTACCCATTGATCTTTCTCTATTAAAAATTCCCAAAGATTTGATTCTTGCCGACCCAGCCTTTTGCATTCCATCAGAAATTGATATTCTATTAGGTGCAGGATTGTTTTATGACCTCATTGGTTCTAGACAGATAAAAACTGGTGAAGGAAATCCTATTCTAGCCGAAACTCAACTTGGATGGATCATAGGCGGTCCAATATCCCCACTTCCAATGTTTCTAATAACAAAGGCTCTTGTTAATCACTTCTATGCAACAATGCACTCCAAAATACCCTAGAAAAAATCTGGTTGATTGAAGAAACTACGCAGAAGACTTCGCAAACCCTTTCTAAGGAAGAACTTGAATGCGGAAAACATTTTCAAGCCACCACTCGTGTTGACTCAACAGGCAGATTTATAGTAGAGCTTCCATTTAAACCCACTGTTTTTAAGCTAGGTGACTCTTTTCAACCTGCTTCGAACCTTTTTTTTTCCCTAGAGCGGAAATTTAGCAAAAGTACTGAAATCAGAAATGCCTACACTAATTTCATTAATGAATATATCCTTGGATCACAGGTCCGAAGTGGATCCTGACCAACCAATTGATTCCGAATATCCAATCTACTATCTCCCACATCACTGCATTGAGAAACTTGATAGCACAACCAGTCGACTGAGGGTAGTTTTTGATGCCTCATGCAACTCAAGTACCGGAGTATCTCTTGATGATGTCCTCTAGGTAGGACCTAATGTTCAAATTGACTTTTTTTCCATAACTTTAAAATTTCGTTAATACAATTTTGTTCTTGTTGGTAATATTGCTAAAATGTACCGGCAAATTCTTGTGGATCCTAGCCAGCGCAATCTTCAGCGCATCATATGGCGCGACCAACCCGATGGAAAACGGCATTTCAAGCTTGAAACTGTCAATTATGGCATGGCCAGTTCAGCATATTTAGCTACTCGCTGCATCATTGGAGTTTCTAATCGATCTGTGCATGATTATTCTCACGGAAATTACGTACTTCGCTCCGACTGCTACGTCGACGATATTTTGACTGGTTCGGATACTAAAGAACAACTCATCACTCTTAAAAAAATATCACTGATTTGCTTAAAGCTTTCGGTTTTGAACTCAGAAAATTTTGCTATAATGACCCCGATGAATTAGCTGATTTGCACCAGGAAGATTCGGCTAATACCAATTTATATCTGAACAACGACCAAAGCACAAAAACCCTAGGAATATCATGGAACTCTAAACGTGACTTATTCGTATACAATTCAACCATTGAACCCAATTCCAAACCTCTTACTAAACGTAACATATTGTCTTTGATTTCACAAATTTTCGACCCGTTGGGTCTCCTGGGCCCAATGATAGTTCAAGTTAAACTACTTCTTCAAAAACTATGGATTCTTAAAACAGAATGGGACGAACCAGTTCCTATCGATATTTATCAAATTTGGAAAAATTTCACCAACCATTTATCTCTAGTTGATTATTTCACAATACCTAGACAGGTCACCTTAAAAAAATGCTATTTTTTTGGAAATCCATGGTATTAGCGATTCATCAATAAATGCTATTGGCGCATCCATCTATATACGTTCAATTGACCAATTTGGAAATATTGCTGTAAACCTTTTGGTCGCATAGCTACATTGAAGGCGATAACCTCACCTCATCTTGAGCTTTGCGGAGTTTTAGTCTTAGCGAGATTAATGAATAAGGCAATTATTAATGCTTTGAATTGCAATCCAGACAAAATTAATTTCTACACCGATTCTTCCATCGTTCTTTGTTGGCTTTCTCTAGAACCTCGCCAATCAAAAACTTATGTATGTAACAGGGTATCTGAGATCCAACAACTTACTAATGTTAACGATTGGTACCACGTATCTTTGGTGGAAAATCCCGCTGATATTATTTCCAGGGGCATCAGTCCCCAAGACCTGAAAGATAGTTCCCTGTGGTGGCATAGACCAACGTTTCTATCAAGACCCACAGAATTCTGGCCTAGCGAAACCCATATTTTTAATTTTCATCGCAGGAGATTTGATCCTGAAGATTTAGAAATCAACCTCAAATCTATAGTTCTTGTCTCAGCTACTATGTGAAAAAACTGCATATTTGACAAGTTTTCCAATTTTAATAAATTGATTAATGTCAACGCCTATTGTATCCGATTCATCCAAAACTCGAGTAAACCCAGGGCATTTTGTCAAATAGGACTTCTGACTCCTTCAGAACTACAAAACAGTTTAATCATCCTAATTATCATGGTTCAGAATGAGCAGTTTTCTAGTGGCATAAGAGACCTCAAGTCAAGAAATGGTATAAGGTCTCAAAGTACATTGAAATCTCTAAACCCCTCTCTCGATGATCGCGAAGTAATCAGAGTTGGTAGACGACTTGAAAATTCTGCCCTTGGCTTCCAAAGCAAGCATCCTGTGTTACTGCCCCAAAACCATCCCTTCACTCGTTTGATTATAATCTTTGAACATCAAAGAAACTTCCATCCAGGAGTCCAATCCACCCTGTCTTTCATGAGGCAAACATTTTGGCCTATACATGGCAGATCGCTGTTAGAGCTGTAAATGCATAGTTTGCTATAGACTTGAGCCTGAGCCTTCAAGTACACTTATGGCAGATCTTTCCCAAGCTTACCCCTCCAGGCCTTTCTTACACACTGGCGTGGGTTATGCAGGCTTCTTTTTGATCAAAAATTCAAAATTAAAAAATCGAGTTTGCATCAATGCATATTCATGCGTTTTTGTGTGTTTGGCTACCAAAGCGGTACATCTGGAACTGGTCACTGACCTCACTTTCCAAGGTTTTTTTGCTATGCTCAAAAGATTTGTTTCAAGACGTGGACTATGTCAGCACTTGTATTGCGACAACGGAACAAATTTCGTTGGAGCAGACAGTGAATCACGAGAGATATACAAACTGTATCAATCATCCGTATTTCAATCTTACCTTGAGGCCAACATGATTCAATTTCATTTTAACCCAGCGCGTTTCCCGCATTTTGGCGGTTAATGGGAAGGAGTAGTGAAATCATTCAAGTACCACTTGCGCAGAGTACTCTCCGATAAAAACTCTCTTAGTTACGAGGAATATTACACCTTTGTGGTTCAGGTGGAGGCGATTTTGAATTCCCGTCCCTTGCTGCCCCTGAGCAACCATCCTAATGACCTGGAAACCTTAACCTCTGGACATTTCCTTGTCGGTCATCTTTTAAATATGGTTCCCGACGTTGACCTTCAACCAATTACTGCTAACCGTTTGACCAGATCCAGTCCATGCTACAACATTTTTGGCGGAGATGGTCCGAACAGTACCTACACATTTTCCATGAACGATCCAAGTGGCGCTTCAAGGCCGACGAGCAAAACCTATTAGGGGCTTTAGTTCTGCTGAAGGATGAAAACAACCCTTCATCAAAGTGGACTACTGCTAGAATCACTGCCCTACATCCAAGGAAGGATGGAATCACCCGTGTAGTCTATGTACGCACGGCCAATGGGACCATTTTGAAGCGCGGTGTAGTGAAAGTGTGCGTTCTCCCAATTCATGATTAATAGACTGTTGGTGAAGACACCATTATCATTATATAGACTTAGTCCCATTTTCTTTTTGAAATTTACCGCAGTCATTTCAAGGGCGGCGGTATGATAAAGTTTAGTAGCGCAGAAGCACGACCCAAGATACCGAACATACCCACCAAATTGGATGAAAAACGAAGGCGGCCAAAATAACAAGTTTCTGTTGCTACGTAATGTTTTGACATATTGTAATCTGATCAAAAGTCTAATAAAAAGCCCTCCATTGTAAAATTAAACAAGTTGAGTTATTATTCACATAAATAGTGGATATCTGCAGCCAAAACTCATACCGGCGAGATCCACAAATTATACAACAACCTAGAATGAAATTGTCCGTATTTCAAGAATCTATGGCATAGCACTATAATGGCCGATTGCACCAACCTATTTTGAGGATACTTAACGCTCAGGGACCCTTAACTTGACAGTTTTTCATGTAAAGCTGTCAAGTTAAGGGTCCCTTAGCGATAAGTATCCTCAAAATAGGTTGGTGCAATCGGCCATAAATCATTCAAAAGAATAATCGAAAAGAACAAACCACAAATGTTCAGACAAAGCGGAACGATTGAATAGGTTTCTAGTGCTGATTTATTTCTCGTGATCTTTAAATATTTCAGCTCTGTCTGAGCACGTGTAGTTTGTTAACGTCGATGAATGTTGGAGGTGATGTTCTCGATCATTTGGGCCAAAATTTTAGGTTGAACGACGGAAATGCCTAATAAGCCCAAAATTGGCTGAGGTGCGGTGTAAAGGGACCTTAGACAATCTACAATGGGTTTTACCTCAAACGAAGGTCTCAGGTACAATGGGCTCTACTGCTCTACTGATACCAATCCCGTATCTAGTAAACGACAAATTCTCAAACAATTGATAGTATCAGCTTTAATAGTGTATTTCAACTTTGTTTTTGAAGGTGGACGTGTTCTGATATTCTTGACGATTCTTTGTCAAAAAAACAAATAGACCAATTTGCATCCAAATTTCTGTGAAAAATAAAACAACATGCCCTACACCCTATCCCAATCATCAAAATATCGCTAGGCTTAAAAGAAAAAAAACGTTGCCTCCTATACATTTTTTGCTAAAATATGTGGCTTTGAAGGAAAATATCCTTTCAGTATACAGGGTGCGCTATTAATGCGTGGACGGGGTATTGTCGGTTTAAAAAAGCACATTTTTAAATTCGTTGCTGGGGCGTGATAGACAGACCTTGAGGCTACAAAGCCAAAATAGTTTCACTTCATTTGCTCCGCGTATACAGGGTGATTCATATCAAAGTTATATTTTTTTTTAAATGGAACACCCTGTATATTATCACATATTTGGGTTCCTTAGTCAATTCCAGATTGAATTTATGTACCACACATGGTATCTTGAACGAGCCGTTCACCTGCAAATCACTATTTTTTGAAAAAGTTGATGTTTAAAAAAAAATTGAATATTGCATTGATCCTGAGAGTTTGAGAATTAGGGATTTTTTGGTGATGCTAACAATGAAATGTCCTAATGTAGGTCGTATGTACTAGCTACAATTCTTTACGAGTTATGATAAATCGTTATGCCAGTTTAGATAATTTCAATCAGGGATAACTTGATTTTTTCAAAAGAAACTAACTAACTTTGTTTTCGCGATCGAATGTAGAATTTTATAAGCTTTCTAGCGATATAGTGTATATCTCTGGTAGTTTTCTTTCAAATCCTCATTTTCCTATCAATTTGACGTTTCTATCAATTCTCAATACTAAGACTAAGCATTGAAATTTCAAATATTGTATCATAAAACTGAAAACCAAATTCTTAACAGAGGACAGAACATCAAAAGAAGGGAACAACGGAGTTAAAATAATGATTAGACCTAAAAATGTTCAAAACACCTACCCCTTATTTTATGCACAAATCAATGAATCTTCTGATAAAATGAATTCTCAACCGTATCACATTTCTGGAGAAATAGGGTGCCGTTGAAAAGTGGTGGATTAGCAATAAAATTTGGAACTTGGCAAAAATTAAATCAGCTAGACTATCCTTTGTCCAGTTATTGATGTGAAATTTTGCCCCTCTTTCTAATGGTGCTAGCCACTTTTTATCAAAAAGTGGCATTGTATCTAGAAATATCTTGTTATAATTATTGTACTGCTTTTGATCCCTTTTTCTTTGATGTCTGGTCTCCTGTCAATGATCCAGCGTTCAGATCCATAATAAATAATAACATTTATAACATATTGTTGGTTTTCCACGGCCCACTTGATCTCAATACCTACCTAGTGTTGAGAATTGATAGAGAAGTCGGATTAATAGAAAAATGAAGATTTGAAAAAAAACTACCAGACATAGATTCCAACAACCGTATATCGCAAGAAAGCTAAAAAAATTCTACATTCAATCGCATGAAAAAAGTAAGTTAGTTTCATTTAAAAAAATCAAGTTATCCCTGATTGAAATTTTCTAAATTGGCACAACCATTTCTCATAACTCAAAAAGAATTAAAGCTAGTACATATATATATATATATATATATTATCTGAAACCCTTTTACCATACAATGGCAGGAATAGAGTACGGACCTGTCCGGTTTATAACGTGTGTAAACAACACTCCGACATAAATCTAGTACATACGGCCTACATTAGGACAGTTGATTGTCAGCATCACCAGAAAATACCAATTCTCCAACTCTTGGAATCAATGCAATATTAAATTTTTTTTAAACATCAACTTTTTCAAAAAATAGTGATTTGCGGGTGAACATTTATAACATATTGTTGGTTTTCCACGGCCTACTTGATCTCAATACCTACCTAGTGTTGAGAATTGATAGAGAAGTCGGATTAATAGAAAAATGAAGATTTGAAAAAAAACTACCAGACATAGATTCCAACAACCGTATATCGCAAGAAAGCTAAAAAAATTCTACATTCAATCGCATGAAAAAAGTAAGTTAGTTTCATTTAAAAAAATCAAGTTATCCCTGATTGAAATTTTTTAAATTGGCACAACCATTTCTCATAACTCAAAAAGAATTAAAGCTAGTACATATATATATATATATATTATCTGAAACCCTTTTACCATACAATGGCAGGAATAGAGTACGGACCTGTCCGGTTTATAACGTGTGTAAACAACACTCCGACATAAATCTAGTACATACTTGTATAATAGGCACATTAGGACAGTTGATTGTCAGCATCACCAGAAAATACCAATTCTCCAACTCTTGGAATCAATGCAATATTCAATTTTTTTTAAACATCAACTTTTTCAAAAAATAGTGATTTGCGGGTGAACGGTTCGTTTAATACATCATGTGTGGTACATAACCTCAATTTGAAATTGACTGAGGAACCCAAATTTGTAATAATATACAGGTTGTTCCGTTTAAAAGAATGTAACTTTGATATGAAACACCCTGTATACGCGAAGCGAATGAAGTGTAACTATTTTAGGTTTGTAGCCTTAAGGTCTGTCTATCAAACCTCGGCAACAAGTTCTAAAAATGTGCATCTATAAACCGACAATATCCCTTCCACGCACTATTGGCGCACCCTGTAAATATGGCTTGTCAATCTGTTGATACGAAAAAACTCCATTTGGACATCCTAGCACAATATTGCATAATGATAATGGTGATGGAAAGGCTCTCTTCTCATGTCGTGTTATTCTTCCAGATCTCCACTGTTTTCTGCGAGACCCACTCGTTTAGGGCCTTGGAGATCAGACATTTACTTAGACCCAGGTATGATTCTGGACCGGGCTGGGACGATGAAGACCCTGGTCCGGCTAGCTCGTCTGCTTGTTAGTTTCCGATAATGCCCACATGTCCTTGTACACAGACCAGATTGACCTTGTTACTCTTGCCCAAGGCATGCAGAGCATCTCTGTACTCTAACACCAGCTAGAAGCTGATCCTTGGTTTGCAATATTGCATAAGATAAATGCTGCTGTCTTTTTCATTTAAGTGATTTTTTTTGCCTGTTGTACTGAAATGGATTACAACTTTCTGATTCACAGTTTGTTATCATGTTATCCTTCACAGAATTCAATTAGAAAGCAGTACAACCACCTTGTATGGATTCAGGTCATAATAATAAATTGGTAAGCAATGACACGGGACGGACTGTGTATGCAGAGGTCCATAATATTGCTCCAATCACGCATGTTGTGGAATATGTTCAATGTGGATATTATAGAGCTTCAGCAGAACATGCTCGACCTTCAACAGATTACCAGTGAATTTCACTCTGATCATATTGGAAACTGTAACGGAAACAACCTACAAGATGGATGTGTTCAGTTTGAGCAGAACAAGCAAGTTCTTGACGAAGTAGCCGGATCAAATATCGACAGATTCAGAAGATCCCTCCACCCTATTGCTATACAAACTGGAAACGTAGAACTTGAACAGAACATAGAAGGTCTTGATGAGACTTTCCGATTATCCAAATAAATTGAGCTCCAAAACGTGCCTGTGAGTTCACCTCAAGAAAAGTGCAATGCTATGCAAGCTGAGCAAGAAATTGAGAGAAAAAGTGAACATGCAGTTGTTCCGTGCATGCTGATTTAACTTGATTTAACGTATTTCTCTACGCAATTACAAGACAGCTGACAACTTCCGCCACCTATCATATGAAGCTGTAATATATTTTTTGGAATCATACCTGTCAACAAAACCATTAACAATTTTCCAGCTCTGCTAAGATGACTAAAAAAAAATAATTTTTTTTGCAACTTACACAGCCTTCTTAACCCAAACGCACAGATGACATTTTTGAAAAATAGGTGGATGAAAGTCACAAAATCCATATTTGAAATATATGATTTTGATAGTCTTACTTTGAAGAGAACATTCCATTAAATGATGTTTATTTATAAAAACCGTTTTACCTTATCAGATATAGCCAAGACAAAAAAGCCAAAATGTAAATATTTTTCAATATCAGCAATTATTTGCCAGGTCGTTGTTGTTCGTATGTTGTTCGTATGTTGTTCGTCCATTGCAAGGTTTGTTAATGCAATCGTATTTATATTATCCAAACAGTGATTGTGCAGTAGACACTGAATGTGAGTTTAGTTGTCTGCAAGTTCGAAAAAATAGGAATGGACAATCTGCATACATTTTAAAGTGACTTGAAATTTTATACACGTATCTGTATATAAGAACGTTTTGTTGCTTTGTATCTGCGTCAAAAACTTGAGAACGGCTGAGCCGATTCACCTGCCTTTTGTTTTGAAAGTTTCTTTGAAGCTCTGAAATATATCATATCAACAGAAAAACTGAAAAAAACGCCCGGAAAATAGTGAAAAAACAAATTTTCTGTTTTGCTGTCAATTATTCAATTTCAGATGTCCATTTATGTCAAACGATCCATTGAGCTGCCCTGTAGCGCACTATGTTGTACTGACTTCAATGATTAGTATTTATTTCTACCATGATTAGTAGTGTCGCCCAGTGGAAAACACTATTGGCAAAATATTTGTAGTTTTAGGCAGTTCTCACGTTAGATTCAAATTTAAAGACAATTTTGTGTGTATTTCTGTCAGTTTTTTCTGCCAGTGTTAAATTAAAAACCAACATGAATTTTTTTTATATACAGATACTTCTCTCTTCCTGCCGTTTCAGTGAAAACGAAAAATGCCTCGCAGATAGACGAATTTGTTTTTCGAACTCGCCAAGCAGTAAGGGAGAGGAGACGGCTTTCGACTATGACTGAGGAAGAGCGAAGATCGGTACGAGAGAGAAGTGGACAACACATTATCAAGATGCGTAGCACAGAACCAGCAGAAAGAGTCCTAGCCAGGCTAGAGGATGCAAGATTGAAATAAAGAGCCCGGCAGTCGCGTTCTGTTGTAACAGATTTGGTGCCTTCTCAGCGGAACAAAAGCGAAAGATTCAGGATAGCTGAAACACGCACCCAAAGAACTGTAGATCTGAACCTGTGATTCAATCGTCTTGCTTTCGAATACAATCCTACTTTGATCTGCAGTAGATTATCCAACGGAGTTTTTAAACTCACTTGATTTGCCAGGGATGCCTTCACACATATTAAAATTGAAAATAGGTGTGTCAATCATCATGTTGGGGAAAACTGATCAGCCAAAACTTTGCAATGGCACTCGACTCGCAGTCAAGAAATCAATGAATAACGTGGAGGAGGCAACAATTTCAACGGGGCCTTTTAAGGATGGAGTTGTCTTCATCCCTCGCATCCCAATGATTCCGACGGACACACCATTTCAATTTAAAAGATTGCAGTTTCAAAGCAGATTGGCGTTCACAATGACAATGAATAAATCTCAAGGACAATCTTTAGAATTGTTAATATTGTTTCCTATTTTTCGAATATAAAGCGACAATGTGCCACAGCTAGGCTAGGCTTACCGTACACTACGAAAGATTAGTGGTTCATCAAGTTCATGAATTGCTTATTCGTTTATCGATAGTTTATCGATAGGTTTTAGAGGCTTTGAATTTTTTTTTATAGATTTATTTTTTTCACTAATAAATTTGAATCTCATTCCAAAATTTGTGTTTAGACTTCATGTGACTTTTATGTAAAACTTTGTTTTAGAACATTTTTGATAAAAGTATTAAGTAATATTACTTCTTATCTCTCTTGACACATTTTCTCTTTCTCCTGATTTTTCAACACCTTGTATACCAGATCTAAAATTTTAATATGACAATCGCATTTTTTTCTATTAAGAATAACTTTTTTTCAACAAAATGGAAAATAAAAAAAAAATCCCATTGTCAATCTCATCCGCGGACACACCTCACACACTGTATTTACGTGGAACAAAGAGCGTTCATTTATCAAGATAAAAAAAGTTTCACACATAAGTTGTATGTTCTTCCATATGTTATCTTCTGCAGTTTTCAAAAAAAATTTACATATAGTCGAATGGAAAAATCTAGATAACTTTGATTTTTTTGAATAGAACACTGTATATTATGCGCTAAATTAAAAGATCATTTTTTCCTGATTCAGAATGAAAATTTCAAATTTTTACCCAAAATAAAATCAAATGTCCAATTTTCGTGAGTTTTTGATGTTTTTCTCAAGAAATAAACCAAAAAATCAAAAATAAATTTCAAACTTTGACGCCCTGTATCTCCGTAACCATAAACTGTTGTACTGAGGTGAGAAAGGTCAGATCGTTTTTTTTGTCGTGAAGAATCAGTGGTATTATAATTATGTACAGACCTTTCGAGGGCACCCTTTATATACAGGGTGTTTCGGGAGAAAAGAGAAATAATTTGGGGACATTTTCAGAAGGACAAAATAAGAGAAATTGATCCGATTCTTGACATGTCAGCATAATCCCTATGGGTGAGTTTGTGAAGCATTACGTATGGAACCTTTTCTCTTTTCGAGTCGAAACGTACAGGGTGTTCCATTTTGGGTAATTTTGCGAGGTATCTCCGTTATTCTTATAGATAGAAAGTTGCGGTTTTAGCGACACTGTGCTACTTTTTCGTGATACTGAAGATGTCGTTAACTGAATTTTCATAGCCCTTTTGGTTTTCAAGATACAGGGCTAAGTTGAAAATGTTGCAATTTCAGGTACCCCTCGTATCTAAACTAACAGATAAGTTATGGAAAATGTGGAAACTGTTTCTTATATAACTTTTCCCGCAGAACTCGATTCTGCCTTCGGAATTAGTATACAGGGTCAGGTCAAAAAGTTATCGGACCCAACTTCATTGTAATTGATCTTTCATTTGAGCGTATAATATACAATATCATTTTTTTAAAATGGAACAGGATTTTCCATTTAATGATGCCACAACTTTTTTTAAAAATCCTGTATAATCAAAGACCCTGAACCCCCCCCGCTCCTTGACAGTGGAAGGTAGAGGAATATTTACAATCAAAATGTTGTTATCTGGTCGTGATTTCGAAAAACATATAAATATGAGTATATTTATCCAAAAAATGGAATGTAACCATTCATTCATTCATACGATGTTACGGTTATTGGTTATCTTGTCTCTCTACACAGTCCCTCTGGTGAGTATTTTTTTGAATAGAAACACACTTTTTGTTTCATGAGTTACCATGTAACCTGAATTGAGACTTTAACCGAAACTACACAACCTTTTATGAACTCTTCCGATCCATAATTCGTAATTGTGCTGGAAAATAAATAGAAGTACGTGAATTATTACTCACCAATCATTATGCATTACATTGGTTGTGCATTTACATTGGTCGCAAAGAATCATTAAATGAATGATTATGTAGAAAAATCTTCATTGAAAAAGTTTTTGCATGTTTTTTCAATTGTGCAGAAAGTGACTCTTGGAATCCATCCGACCTTTGGAATTGGACAATAACATCGATTTCTTGATTTTGAAAATTTTCTTGAAAATTACATTTTCATGAGATGATTCAGCTCAGGATTTTCAGTATTCTTTTAAGTCTCTCTATCTAGTTTTCAGCACCAACGGATGACGATGACTTGATTCTGACATTGCCCGATGGAACAATAAAAGGAAAAGCGTACACCACTGAAAACTTTCTAACATATTATGGATATCAAGGGATACCTTTTGCTCAACCACCTACAGGAGCTCTCAGACTCGAAGTTAATTTCACATCATCAACAATTCTATAATTTTGATTCATTATTCTGTAGGGCCCTCAACCTGCTAAGCCATGGACAGGTGTTTTGAACACAACTGAAGATTCAAAAAGTTGTATCACGACAAATCATCTTCAAAATAAAGACTCGGAAAGTGAAGACTGTTTATATATGAACGTCTATGTGCCACAATTAATAAACTCCACCGAAAGGCTCCCAGTGTTAGTCTGGATATATGGAGGATCATTCATCACTGGAAATTCCAACAAAAATTTCTTTGGCCCTGATTTCCTCATGGAGAAAGATGTTATTCTTGTTTCTTTCAACTATCGCGTAGGACCACTAGGATTCATGTCAACTGGTGACAGCGCATTGCCAGGAAATTTAGGTCTAAAAGATCAAAATCTTGCTTTGAAATGGACAAAGAAAAATATCAAGTATTTTGGTGGTGATCCTGAAAAAATAACTATATTTGGTGAAAGTGCTGGTGGAGCTTCTGTTGGTTTTCATTTAGTCAGTAAAAAGTCTTCTGGTACCCACTTAATGTTTCATTTAGCAGTCCGTAAAATATTTGTTATGTTTTCAGGACTCTTCAGATCGGCTATCCTGGAAAGTGGATCAGCATTGAACTATTGGGTAGTAGATCAAGATCCAAGGACTACTGCTTTTCTGATAGCCAATGATATTCCTGGAGCAAACTTTGGAAATGACACTGTTGCAATGAAGACCTTTCTGAAAAATGTAACAGTTGATGCTATCATTACAGCAAACTCTGAGCTACCAGGAGGGGTGGGTATTCACTATGATCACACTGCAATCAGCAATTAACATTTGTTTATAATCAGACTCAAGTCTGGCCCACCCTTGAAAGTGACTGTGAAGAGGCGTTTTTGACAGAAGCTCCTTATCAAACACTTGTGAATGGACACTTTAATCAAGTTCCTATAATCATAGGAGTCTGCTCTGAAGAATCACTGTATTTTTTGGAAGGTAGCCTCACGTACCTTTTTTGGTTTGTCATGAAGTTTTTCAAATAGATATCTTATTGCAGATCTTCAGCATACTAAAGCAATGGCGGCTTCAGTAGATCTTCAGCCGTCAGCAATTATTCCAAAAAATCTGATGCCTGAATCTGAAAACGAAATGGCAGTGATTGAAGATATAAAGAATATATATCTAAAGAATGCCAGTTCCTTCACAGATGACTTGGTCGGTTTCGCAAACGTGAGTGATGTTTTTCAGCTTCCTCACAGTCTATACTTGATTTTGTCACAATCTCTGATGCACCGATCAAATCTTTGATTTTTGTCTACAAAGCGGCTTTTTTTTTGCGGTTTGCTTTTTGCTTCGTTTTGGAGTAAAGATCACTTGATAATTCGACATCTGCCTGAATTCTATATAGAAAAATGAATATGCTCAAAAATTAATCAAATCGCAACATTCTGCGATGAAAAAAAATAAACAGTTGTCTTTAAATATGTACATCTCAATTATGAGGATAAACAAAGAATATTCTACTACGACCAAACCAAATGTCTTGTATCAGAAATCACTTTCGAATTCAAGTTGATGTGAATATTCTTCGAAATTGTCGTAAAGGAATGCCGTTTGTCATTTCAACTCACTTCAATCACTCCGTATTTTTAATTTTATGTGGAATAAATAGAAAGTCCTGAGTTATAGAAGGTATAATTCAAAAAAATAAGTAATCGAGGTCATAGGATCATCATCCTGGATGAAAAGTGAACAACAAAGCGGAAGAATACTACTAAATTTGATTGGTTTTTGGTTATTTTCATATTTCTTGATGGTTTAAAGTATCTAATCATGGATAACCTATTTTTAAGAAAACGTATGGTTAAAAGAGAATCGATATGTGAAAAGATATGGACTCTATTTTGATCTGTATTTAAATGTCATCAAACGAATATGGTTGATATCAAAAGCTGAGACCAATACCTATTTTATCTGTTTAATGTTGGGAATAGATCTCCTTAATTCAAAATGTGTAAAACACCATACTTCATTTTCAATGATCATTATATTCTGGATAAGATTGAATGATCTTTGAAACATGACCTTGGACTTTCGGAGATTCAATTGTGATTTGAGCCTCGAATAACAAAGATTATTTTTGAAGTATTTTGTTTACGCCGTCCTTGCTACTACTGATATTGACTGAAATGTTACATTTACATATAAATTGGATGATTTTTCTTTATAATAAGAATATGTAACTAAAAAGTCGATTATTTCACTTCACACTTTGAAATCATATTATTATCTACTTATACTTATAGCTTTTGAGGCAATATGTGGAGGCGTCACATAAAAGGAGTTTTCATTTATGAGTTATTCTAACTCAACAAACTCTAGAAATTCATAATTATTATTATTTATATCCTTTCCTTAGTTTTATAGTGGCAATGCATTTGTCCGCGCATCATTGAAGCATGCCAAGTTGTCATCACAATATGTTCCGGTCTATTTGTATGAATTTTCCTATTACGGTAGTAGGATGATGGTATCAGCTTTCCTTGATGGTAACAATATCATTGGTATTCCAACCAATTTTGATCAACAAAATTATAATAGGGGCTGAAAAAGCTGGCCATACTGCTGAGTTACCGTATCTATTCAATATAGCTGGGAAAAGTAACACGACAGATGCTCAGGATTTGGTCACTCAAGAGAGATTGATCACATTGTGGACAAACTTTGCAAAATATTTGTAAGTATAATTATAATTATTATCACTTCAAAGCAGTAAATCACTGGACTAAAAAGTATCACAATTCAATTCTCTTTCTAGAGACCCTACTCCTGGGAATGTAGACGTACTAGGTAATCTTTCTTGGCCAATTTTGGATAGTCAGGAATCCTTATACTTGAGCATAAATGGTAGCTTGGAATTGAGGACACATCTTAGAGAAGACGAATATTTGAAATGGACCTTCATTTATGAAAATTACGGAAAGAAACCTTTCATAACTTTTTAATTATTGAAAGTGAATGCTAAGAACAAAATCATATACTTATGAAATGACCATGTAAGATGAATTGAAATTTCTTCATAGTTAACTAAGCTGTTTCTTTTGTTTATCACCTACATTTGAGATGAATATCATATCGATTCTACTTTTTGGTTACCCCGGGAGCTTTCGATGGTCAATGTGAGTCATTCAGGGTTTTTCGAAATTCCATAGAAACAATTCAGAAGCAGATCCAGTTAACATTGGGTCAAGTACCTGATGACTCCCAAAGCCAAGTTTACTTAGCGAGAGCACGAACGAACGAATTTCTCTAATCGATAAAAAGTACATTTCCGAATGTCCGCAACTGTTCCGGCTGGAGTCGGTAGACAAGCTTGTCATCAAAGGTGATTTTCTTCCGGAATAAACGGTGTTTTTGTTGTTCTTTTGCTCATTGTGTATTTACAAGAGACAAGAAGTTTGATTTTTCGATTTCAATTACTTTTTCGACAATAATAATTAAATAATTAGTCTATGTCCGTATTATAGCATCACACAACTATGTTTGGGTACATAATTTGAATGTTGTTTTTTTTAATGGTTGCTTTTCAAAGTAGATATATGAAATGGTTTTAAAATCAATTCGTATTTTTTAATCTCTTTATAATGATCAGTTGATGTTCCTCTACTCTTCAGGAACCCCCATCATATTATTATTTATTATAAAACTAGCACAATAAATTATTATGTCTTTTTCCTTCGTCATGTTTGCAGTATTTCGGATGCGGTCAAGAAGAGTACAAATGGACCAAACATCGAGCGATACGAGAAAAAGTCATTCCTGGCAAGAGATTCTGCTTGTAAGAATAAGGCTGAAAAATGTAAAAACATAACATCAATCAAGATCAAAAAGTCATGTCTTGGCCTTTTAAGGTGAAATGGTCTAGTCCTCACACTGATTCCGAACTTACTAGAAAAAAAAATATTGAAAATGAAAAAAAAAAATCAGGTGAACATTTTTTCAAGTTCGCATTTTTACTTCGACTACTATCATTATTATTATTTACAGACTTATGTTATACTTGGCTTAAAGCCGGCAGAATTCACCCTTCCAGATACCATGTATCAAAAGGATTAGGCTCACTTAATCACTTTACATAATAAACTTGCGTACAGTGTGGCAATTATTCAGTATAACAGCCTTCTGGATGTCAGAGAAGGTGTTCTTGGGTATTCCCAGTTTGGCAAGACTATCGTGCAAAGTGTGACGTGCCCCGAGATTTTCCTGGTTTGATTTCCGACGGGGATGAGGGAAATCGTTTGATGTTGAAAAAAATCCTTGAGCGTCACCCCCTGGATTTATGTGGTAGAGGGCCCACAGTGCCTATCGGGTAGCCTCTAGACAGTGAAGAAAGTCCAGGCGTTCGATATTTCCACAACTCCGCAAATTTCCGCTCTGGAATGGATAACTGAACTTTCTTGAAATAAAAACACGATGTCAATGGAAATTAAATCAAACAGTCTATTTGTCCCATTCATTGACACAATTGGACTGCCAGTCAAATGAAAGTAAATATAAAATTAAATCTACAATAGTACTCTGATCTTTGATAAGCAAAAATAATCCAGAAGTATCACACAAGAGATAACCTACAGCGAAAACCAGTCTAATCTCTCTCGGCGGAGAATCAAAATTACAGCTAAATAATTTGTAACTTTATGGCAGCCTCATATCGGCAAAAATAGAACGTGAAGCGGCAGTGTGTAACGGAACAATTTGAAACGACGGGTCGAGTTTTCCAAGGCGAAATGGTTGAGCAGAAAAAAAACAGTGCTTTAAAGAATACGATTTTTCGACGACGTAGAGGAAAAAACAAAAGAGCGGAAAAAACTGACGCGAACGGGTTATTTTCACGAGAATGAAAACGGGTCTAATCACGAAAAATAATATGTTTAACTCGCTCGCGTAGTAACTCCAGGAGTCTCTCTGTATTTTGACTGTGATACCCCATTTGGCAAAGGTTGTTCCCCTGAACGCAATAATTTAAGTGATCTAAAAGAAACCCAGAAACACCCCTGAGTTTTCTTAGAAAAAGACCCGCTTCATAGGCCATACGGGTCAGTGAAGCCAAAGCCCCTTCCCAATAAAACTCCCCTGATATTCCACCCGACAGAATTCACTCCCCTGAATCCCATTATCTAAGCAAATAAGAATATGGATTTTCTTCGGAAACAGACCCGCTTCATAGGCCATACGGGTCAGTAAAGCTAAAGCCTATCCCAAAAAAATTCCCCTGATATCCCACCCGACACAACGTTCCCCTGAATTCACATCACAGAAAGTCTCACCTCGTGGTAATAGAAGCACATGAAATTCAAATAGAAAATTGTAAGTCTCGTCGTTCTCGCAACGGGCCGGGTCAGGCACTTTATGCGGGCTCCCACGAGGTACTTCTGCTCTCGGTACTCTCGGTACCCGTACTAGCTCTCGGCTGACAATGGTAACACATTTAGAAGAACTGCACAGGAGCTACATGAATTATCTTTAATTTTAATCAATGATGACGTTCAAGACTTGGCAAGAAAATGTAAAATTTAGTGGCGCTTTAGCGTAGAACGAGCATCTTGTTGGGGCGGTTTATGGTAACGTATGGTGCGAACAGTGAAAGATTCCCTAAAGATTACGCTCAAAAGATCTTCTATTGGATACGATGAGCTACAAACTATACTTGCTGAGGTTGAGGTCACAGTTAATTCAAGACCACTCACTTATATTGATGATGATCCGGCAAACTTGTTGATTTTGACTCCATCACATTTCCTGATTGTCCCCATAGTCGGTGGACTTAGTATGGATTTGAATTACCCAGAGATTAAATGGAATGAGATTTTGAAACGATGGAAGAACGGAGAATCAGTTGTGAACAAATTTTGGAAACGTTGGACTACGGATTATCTGCAGCAGCTCAGATCAGCCCATTACACAGAACCAATCAAGTCTAGAACTATCAAACAAGGAGATGTTGTTCTGTTGTATGAGCAGCACCTTCCCAGATTACATTGGAAGATGGTACGAGTTACAGATGTGTTTCCAGGAAGAGATGGACGGGTACGTGCTTGTGAAGTCGTAACAAATAGCGGTATGAAGTTTCGAAGACCAATCCAACATCTCTACCTATTGGAAGTCGATCATTAGTTGCCGGGGGAGAATGTTAAAAATTATGTTATTATCGAACATTGTTATTATCGACTACCCGAGAAGGTGTACGTTTTTTTGATTTATTGTTGTCAGTAGACTTTTAAAAAACGATATTAACGTCGTAAATTCATATTCATATTCCTTTCAATTCAGTTTGATCTTTGTATCGAGTTTCAATAAATACGTTACGAACCAGCCCGGAGTTTAAATCCAACGTAATCATCAAAAATCTTAGCATAAGAACAGAAAGGCTGCAGAAGGGACCACCAAGAATGCATAGAACAACTTGTAGTAGACTCTGTGATTCTCAAACAGGCGCAGAGGGAATATACACTCGGCATTTGTAGACTATAAGAAAGCATTTGATAGTGTGCCTCATGCTTGACTTGTCGAGATACTGCAGATCTACAAAGTACACCCAACTATCGTGAGCTTCCTTTCAAACCTAATGAAAGGCTGGCGAACAAATCTACACCCACAGATCGGTCCAAACTCAGTGTGTACAGACGAGATTCCTATTCGTAGGGGAATCAACCAAGGTGACTCTCTAAGCCCGTCATGGTTCTGCCTCGCTATAAACCCCCTCTCCTAAATGCTTTATGACTCGAAATACGGCTTCAAGGTCAAAGCTGACAGAAACACCAACTGTACTGTCTCTCATCTCCTTTACATGGACGACAAGAAAGCTGAAACATCAGCTCTACATCAAGTGATATCTAAGGCCGACAAGGATTTTTCCCCTCTGAACCTCACCTCACTCGAAGCAGACTTCAAAGTAGTCTTCGATACGGAAAAGCAGGAACAATGGTCACAAAAGGCATTGCATGGACGACATCATCACGACCTCTATCCGTCTCATGTTGACAAGGAAGCCTCAAATAGATGGCGGTACCCTCTTTCCAGAAACCGAGGGCTTCTTGATCGCTATTCAGGATCAGGTCATCAGTACCAATAACTACAAGAAGTTTGTCATCAATGATGCCAACTCCCAATCCGATAAATGCAGAAAGTGTCAGCAAACATCAGAAACAATCCAACATATAACATCGGGTTGTAGTTCATTAGCTAATACTGACTACCTGCATCGACATTATCAAGTGTGCAACATCATCCACCAGAAACTAGCCAACAAGTTCAGTCTCCTCAATACTTATACAACATACTACAGGTGCCAGGCACAGAAGGTGCTGGAAAACGACGACTTCAGACTCTACTACGATAGGTCCATCATCACCGATAGACAGGTGACGAATAATAGACCTGATATTGTTGTGGTGGATAGAATGGTCAATTCAGTCCTTCTCGTCGACGTAGCCGTACCGAACACCAACAACATACTCAAGAAACATCAGGAGAAATTGGCCAAGTATGCGGATCTGGCCATTGAAATTAAACAGATGTGGCACTGCGAGAAGGTAGAAATAGTCCCAGTCATAATATCATCAACCGGTGTAGTGCCTAAGACCTTTGTAAAAAAGTTACAAAATTTCCGGATTTTTCCTACCGTGATTTCCAAAGTTTTCCAACTGATTTTCCGTCTCTGATCATTTAATTCATATTCTCGTGTAACTCAGTCATTTATCTATCTATGGATCCCGTATGTTTTCTAAAATAATGTTGACCGTGAGCTAATCATTGATCTATTAATCAAATTCTGTCCGAAATACTTCGAAGTTCTTCGCGCTTCAAAACAATTAATTGTTTGATTCACAAACCAACCGATAACAACTCCCACGAGGTACTTCTGCTCTCGGTAGTCTCGGTACCCGTACTAGCTCTCGGCTCCTCCCGACGCGGCGTTCTGTATTCAGCCCAAAAGTGGGG